>CM062816.1:273383949-274583949 GCA_031772625.1 Pinus tabuliformis
AAGATCCTTTGACATTACATTGATTTCTAAATTGATTCGGTTCCTTAAGTCAATGTAACAAGTTTTGTACATTTTGTTGGCTTGTAGGGGCCTGACCCACATTCAGAAGTGATTTAGCCTAACAAATCCCAGTACTATTGGCCCTTTCAGCAACAGTCTGTGGAGCGCGGACTGAGGTCTTACCTGAAGTAGTATGGGAGGGTGCTAGAACTAGGTTTCCGTACCCTAGAGATGTCTGATGATTTTCGGTGTTCCGCGGTTTGACCCTGTGCACACGTTGCTACGCGCACCTATCAGTACCTCACAACTTGCGATGCTACCTTTGTGCAGCCCTACTCGGGGCTCGATCTGCATTATTACCCAAACCCTTACTAGAAACCTGGTATTAGTTGATTACTTAGCTTATCTGTATGATATCATTTATACTTAACAATATTCACCATTCATACAAAAGCGCACAGTAAATAAACAGTATAATTGCACTTGATATCAAATATGTAATAACATAAGAACGGATACACGAAATTCAGATAAAACTTCTCTTTATTATTCTTCTTCCTTGGTTACAGACTCGACTCCGCCCTACGCACTTAGCTGCAAGGTTTCGCGCACTCAACTGCAGACTCTACTAGGCCTCTGTGCACTTAGCTACAGAGCTTCTTCCTACTACTACAACCCAAGATACTAGACTCTTGCTCTAAGCTCGCTATCTTCTTGACTCCACTTGGTTTTTCTACTTTCTTCATTCTCCTTTACAACTTAGAGCCTCACTCTATTTATACAATCCCATGGTTCGTGGACCATGGGTAGGCCAACACTACATTCAAAACTTAGGGTAGAAAACCCTATGACTCTAACATACAATTTGTACTCCGCGCCCACAATTCGCGGAGTATTTACAACAATAATACTCAAAACTTGGGCTTTGAGCCCCAAAACATGCTGTGGGGGGATTCCATGCCCAACAGGCCCCCAACACAAACATTGTGACTCGTCCTCAAGTCAGTCTGTCAGTGCGGCAATCTTGGCGCGGGGTCCCTCTAGCTAGTCTCGAACGGTCTAAATGTCGGCAGCACACTGAGCTGCTGCCTGCTGAACCTGTTGCATTCTTGCTTCTGAACCCTCTATTTCAGGCGTGCTGCACTGCATCTGTGCATGCATTCCTTGAATCTACGTGAGCTTTCCTTCAATATCTGCTGTGATTATGAAGGCTTCATCAATCCATGGCTGGACGTACTCTTTTAGAACTGCTTCCTTGTGGCGCATTGCGTCCACCTGTTCTTTTAAAGCCTTGGCTTGCTGCATCCTTGCAAGCTGTTGAGTAAGGAATATTTTCTGCACAGTCCCTCTAAAGCTGTCATATTGTTGCTGGAGTTTGCGTGCCTCAGTCTCCAGCCGCTATATGTTGGGGTCCTCCTACAACGTAGTGAGGACCTCAAGCACCTGCTCCAATATATTGGTATAGTTGCGGATTGCACCTCCAATCTCTTCCATCCATGCTGCAATAGTGTTGGCACACTGTTCTCTGACCTCTGGGGGAGTGGAAGGCTATGCCTTCAGCCGCAGCTTGGCAATCTAGAGATTCAGCTCCAGCTGCACTCTTGTTGTTTCCTCGCGCGCGTTGCAGATGCCACTTGCCAAACAGTGGATCTGCACTTTTTGCGGTAGCTCTGCTGCAATGGACAACTCTGGGATGTGTTGGCAAGCGTCATCAACTGTCTGCACCAAGTGTCAGTTCTGCGACACCAACTCGTCGCACTGGAAGATAAGTTGTTCTATATTAATCTTTTGCTTGCTCAGAACCTGGATCGCGCGGCTCTCTCTAGCGCGGAGTTCTGTTGTTATCCCATCCTGCATCTGATAAAGTGTGTCATGGGGAAGGGCAACCAAGTTAAGGCCAATGCCTTTCATCGTATTAAGCGTCACTCGATCCATTGTGTTTTTCAAGACTAGTGCTCCATCTGGAAATGTTATCATATTGGCCATCTTTGCATGTAGCATCTATTCTGATGTCAACGTGCCTGTGGAGACGTGGGTAGATAAGGTACCCTCCTGCAGGGGCGCACTTGTAACTCCTATAGCTACACCCTTAGGGCCCTCAACACAGTTTGTTGCTCCGTCATAAAGTCTTGGAGCACTTCACTAGTGACATCGTGAACCGTCTCACTGATGTCATGGAGATCACCTTCAGTTAAGGTGATCAGGTCGATGGCTAACTTTGAGGCCTTGACCTTCTTTCTTGGACTCGATCTTTCTGCGATGCACGACCTTTTGAGCTATTTAGAGGTGGTCCTTGTGTCTGTGCTCTCTTCTACAAGTTCCATGTCCTCTACCTCTTGTCCTGCAAACGCTGCTTTCCGCTCCTCTCCCTCCACTGTGGTGGCTTCTTGTATCTGCATTGTTGTGGTTTCCGCTTTTTTGTTGCACCTCTTCTCAGCCAGTTGGGTGATGCGCAACTTGGCATCATCCTTCCTTTTCTGTGCTGCCGCCTTTTCCAGCTCTACCAAATCTAGGGCGTGCCGCTTGAGAGGCCATGTCTCTAACACCGTAAAGATCACGTCATCAGTGGCTATGAATGGGAGCTTTGTCCACTACTGCGCCGGATCCTTTCGCGCCCTGATGTAGATGTTGTGCATGTCTACCTTGAAGTCTGCAAAACTCTGCAGATCATTGTGTACCATGGGGGACAGGTGCTTGCCTCCATGAGCACCCAAAAAATATTGGTATCGCGAATCTGTTTTGTGTCCTTGGTGGCCCAGAGCAAAGCATGCTTCACGTCCTCTGGTAAGTCTCTGTCGATGTTCGGGAACTAGCTATCCTCCGGTAGTTCTCCTGCTACCAACAAGATGGATAAGAGCAACCACGCATAGTGGAAGGTCTTACCCTGTTCCTAGGCCTCCTGACAGTTGAGCAAAAACTCTTCGCAGAGGAACTCGGCCCAGTTGAACTAGACCCCCTTTGCACATTGTTCAACCAATGCAACCACCAGCACTGATACATCATCGGCACGACATTTTCTCATTACTTTACCAACCAGGAGTTGGGTGGCTATGTGCACCCCTTTATCCTTGATACTGGTGATAGCGTAACCCCTCTTTTTCTTCTTGAGCTTATATTTTGTCTTCATGGCCTCTGCGAGAGCCAAATCGCTGCTTTTCCCTACTATCGTCGCGAGGTCCTTTCCCTTACAGGGAAGTCAAGAAATTCGGTGGATGAGATCTGTCGTGATGGGAATAGGCTCCCCTAGCCATAAATACCCATCATGCACTAAGAAAAGCAACTGCTTGATGATGAAAATGATGATGGGCGCGCAGTGGAAATGTGGTATCCATAGTAGATGAAGAAACCTGGCCTTTTCCACATGGCGCAACCATTTTCACGGCTCTAGCGTTATCACCATCCCCTCTATATTTTGTTTCATCAAGTTTTCCATTTCTAAGTGTGGGAACTTCTCACTGTTCGCGAGGTCCCAGTCTTCAAATTTCAAGGTGGGTACGCATCCTAGGAGTGATTTCTCAAAGTTAATTCCATCGGGGAGGAGCAGGTTCTGGAGTGTACTCTTCATTGCATCCAGATCCTTTGGTATTTTGGTTTTCCCTTTTCACGAAGGGACATACTCAGGAAATTTTGCTGCAAAGCGCAACGGTTAGATGTCTTCCTCCACGTCTTCTTCTTCCTATGGCAGCAACCAGAGCTTGCAATTCTTATTCCTCTTCATTTGTTTCAATGGTGACTGCCTTGCCTTTTTCTTCCATTGATAACTTACTGTGCATCAGATTCCTTGGGGACATGTATATTGGTCCCATTGCCTGCTTATCTTTCTTCGATCTTGGGGTCCGGGGTGATTTAGGGATTTTTGTCACAACCCCAGTGCCTTTTAGAACATCATGGACCATGGGGGTTTTCATGGCCTCACCTGTGGTTCCTTCTTTAATTCCCAACCCATCCTTAGTGGCCGTCATCATTTATGCATTGTATGCAGTATTTTGCAAACTTAAGGGCTCTATTATCGCTCGGCTCTCAACACTCTGTGCTCTATTCAACCACTCAAATATTAATTGACCAAGTGTTATCTGTTGGCTAGCCCTTGGAGTTTTATAGCACCTTTTGAATTCAAATTCAACCGTTCCCCCCAATTTTGGGCTATCAATGCTTTCTTGGCGGTTGATTTTCCGAAATCTTGCCCATAACCCTTGTCTTAAATGCCCGTCGCTCACTCCATTTGGCCTCAAATTGAACATCTCATCATGAACAATGACACCAACGGTCACTTCCCAGCGCTCCCGTGTGGCAGCGCATCCCTCCATGCGCGGGCGCAAACCTTGTGACAGGCTGTTCCTGTGCGCACCTATTAGAGCACGCAACTCCCAGGTAGAATAATTTATAGTCCCACACTCCCTTTCAGCTACCTAGAGTGCTAAGATTGTTCTTCCTATGGCTATTCAAGTGGTTGCACCACCTGTGCAAGGCTCCATCTCACCCTCTAGTATAGTCCGCAGAAAATCCTCATCTGTCATCGTGGCGATCGGCGTCGCGCGCTCTACTATTTGTAGTGTGCTCCCCTCGTTACTTCGTTTGGTGATATGTGGTCCTAGCCACAACAACACACTAATTATCAGCAATAGTCTTCTAATTCATTAGTATGATCACCCGCACCTTGCCTTGCCATCCTTGGTTTATCGACGAGACATGCTCCCTTGATCTCATTTTCCAACCTCTTGACTTCTACATCCATCAAAATTCTTTTCTTCCTTAACCGTGCATGGTCCTTTTCAAGTTCACAAATTCTAAGGTTCCCTTTCTGAATGGCTTCCTGAAGTATTATGTGTTCTACTTCACATAACTGTGTGATTTCTTCGTCCTGGGTTTTGCGCACTATCGCACCTACGGGTGCTATTACGTGTGGATTCATCTTTGCATGCTCCTCAGAGATTACGGTCCCTACTTCATTCCGCAACCTTGGAATTATTTTGGCGGTCAGGGTTTTGCACATGGTCCGATAGGCCCATCGAACCGCTGGTACGCACAGGTCCCAATCAGTGCGTCTCACTTGGTGAACCCTGTTTAGCACTTCGCACACCCTATCGAATGCTTCTTCATGGATAATCTTTGGCGCGCTTCGCCTTTCTTGGCGCTCCATTTTGTTCTGATTCTCTATTTTGGGAGTGGTGTGCGCTTGTGCGGGCTGCATGTCATATGTCTGTACCCATTGGGAAAGGTGGGCGTGCAAGTTGTTTTGTTCCTCGTAACTGGATCTCATCCATAGCTGGGGTTTTCCAAATCGTAGGTGCATCATCCTTCTGCATTTGTGCCAATCCTTGAAACTCTGTCGGTGCGTACCCCACCATCTTTCGGGCATAGCGCACAGTGCCCATTTTAGAGCGTCAAAACATTGTCGTTCCGGTACCTCACTCTCAAATTTGTTCAGAAAGTCATCCACCACTGTCAACCCGTCATACCTAGGCAGATCCCTTATCTCCGTTGTCACACAGTGTAGTGATCTTATCATCATGTTTCAATTGAGCGTTGTTACTTCGTGAAGCCGATTCCGCCATCATTCTATTTCCTCGTCTAAATCCGAAGTGCAGGAGCTTTCGCGTTACCATGAAATCCTACCATCTGTTGTTGGATTCACCTAGTCCTATTCTCGCATGATTATCTTGTAGATACAATCAAGATCGGCATCACTATCATCGTCGTGCACCGGTTCAGTGTATTGCGCTCCTTCGACCGGATCTAGTGGTACTACTATGCGTAGTGACTTTTTCTCAAAAATGAATTTGCGCTTTTTCAGATTTATGACTCCGTTCATATTAGTGGCCCAGTCTATGCCTAGTAACATGGGATAGGGATTGCTATTGTAAAAAATCTCTATTACTTCGAAATCCGCTAGTGCGCTCGCACCTTCAATATCCACCGTTACTCCTTGCAATCTTCCCATGGGTAAGATCTTCTGTTGGCTTGTCATTTTTAATTGGATAGGAGACCATGGTAGAGTGGGTCTTCCCATGCGTTCCCATGTTTGTTTCGGCAATACATTTGTGTCCAATCCGAGATCTAGAATTACCCGATCCATTTCATACTCTCCAATTTGCGCAATCAATCTCATTTCCATTCCTGTGCACAATGCATGCTTTCCAAGTTTCCGAACCACACACGATTCTCATGACCCCGCGCACCTAGTGATAAGTTCCTGTAGTTCTTTTACAGCCTTACTGTCGCGTAGCAGTTTCATGCACGTCTCCAGAAAGGTAGTGAGCATTGAAGGATCCATCCCTGGTTCTAGTTGAACCTTACTACCTGAAGTGGAGGCCTCCATGAATCTCTTCTTAGCTTCCATGAATGTCTCCTTCGCGCACTCCAAATCAAATTCAGGTTCCTTTGTAGGAGCCTTGCAAACCCATGCACTTTCTTCTGACTGCTTACCTTTATCATCGCCAATGGTGATACCACCTCAGGTCTTCTTTGTGCGGCTAAGACCTCATCATTTGCAAATTCAGAGTTGGGGGAGGCTAGAGTACCCATTTTTCACGCAACCTTGCTATCAATGTAGGGCAGTCTTCTACCTCATGATCAAACTGAGTACAATACAAACATGATGTTCTCGTCGAATTCGTAGAATCGCAAGCACGGTGCTCTGGCCCTCCGCAATTGTAACAAATTAGTTGTCTGCGACCCATTCCTGGTCCCATTCCACCTCGACCTCGCCTGCACCCCTGAAATCTAGTGCACGCCATTCCTGAATTTGGGTCGAGGGCTCGCATTTCGGTTTGTACCCTGTAGGCAGGAGTCCAATCCATCATTAGTTCGTAGCTTCTGCAGGTGAATTTATCATGACCTACCGACCTGTATAAATTACAAAACAATTGCTGGGACGTCTGTGTATAGTTCTGCAATAGATAACAATTATATGTAGTGCGTTTTCCTCCTATCTGACAAATCACGCACCATAGTGCAGGTGTCAGGCTTGGTCCTGCTTGTGCCTTAGGTCTTAACGACATTGGCAAGTAATTCACGAAAACTAGACAATGGTCCTTATCATGCCCTTGGCCTTTGCATTTTATGCACCATACCTCCTCACGTGCCTCTAGTCGAGGTGTCTTGTCCTGTTTCAAATTCTACATTTCCAGACACAAATTTTGCAGTTACGTGTGGATTTGTTAGACTCCCAGACCAAGATCTTGTATAGAGGTCTCATGCAATCTCATTGCCATCTCCAAAGCTTCAGCATGGGTGGAAAGCTTTTGTTGTGACAGCGTCATCCTTAAATGCAGTGTTAGTGATGCTACAAACCATGTGTGGTGTTGCCCATCCATCAAAGTCATGTTGGATTCGCGAATCATACTCTTTAGTCTCTGGTCCAGATCCCAGGGGGTCTCACCCAAGAGCATCGCGATCTCCTTAAACCCGATAATTTATTGTGTCTCTGACTTTGGCCTACTAAATTCCCTATTCAGTGTGGCCTGGATTTCTATGATTCCTTCATTTGGATGGTCATTAGAATGCTTAATATACCATGTCAATGCATGATCCTGCAATGCGCTTACCAGTGTAGCCTTCTTTATATTGTCATCCACGACTCCTTGTGCTTCCCATACTGCCCTTACCACGAACCAAAATTGGTCTGAATCTTCATTCCCTACTCCTCTGAATACCAACAGTTTGATCGCACTCGTCATATTTAACTGTGGTGGTGGTGGAGGTGGGGTGGGCGGAAATGGAGGTGAAGATGGTGAGACTGGTAGCAGTGTAGGGTGGAGTTGGTAACCGTGGAATTTGCTGCCTTATCAGACTAACCGCGCTTCTCAGAGAAACTTTCGCGAGCTCTTCCTTGCTTTCCCACGAGGGTGAAATTAAGGGACTAGTTTGTGATTCTTCACTACTTCCACTTCTGTAGATCTTCCCATTTTGCATAGTCCCAAACATTAATTTATTCACATAACTCGCTTTTCACACAATAGCATCTTAATCCAAGTGTTCAAAGATTTAATATACTTACCTCGCGGTCCTTTGAAGAAGTGTCGTTCCACCTCACTGTAGCTGACGATCATATCTATCGCAAACTTGGTGATAAATCCTCCTAGAATTCGATCGATCCAATGGTCCACAGCTCGTGCAATCTTATCTTCTGACGCTTCTAGTATGCGCACTAATTCCGGAGTCCACACAATTGATTTGTCGAGCCTACACCTTCCCTAACTGTCTACTAGCTTCGCAATCCACTCATACATCTCAGAAGGAAAGGATGCAAAGAAAATTTTGTGGATTTCTGTATATAAGTAGCACTTCAACCACTATTCCTTAGATACTCGTGGATTCTTGTTTTCATGTGCCACGAACTTGTGAATCTTCTTGTCCAACCACCCTTCAATTTCTTTCTTGGTTGGATTCCAGTGACACGACATCAGACATCCCTTATGCAGATCCCGGTCCCGGCAATGGAACCATTTGTTGGCTTGTAGGGGCCTGACCCAGGTTCAGAGGTGATTTAGCCAAAAAAATCCCGGTACTACTGGCCCTTTCGGCAACAGTCTGCGGAGCGTGGATTGAGGTTTCACTCGAAGTAGTATGGGAGGGTGCTAGAACCAGGTTTCCACACCCTAGAGATGTCTGATGATTTTTGGTGTTCCGCGGTTTGACATTGTGCACATGTTGCTATGCACACCTATCAGTACCTCACAGCCTGCAATGCTACCTTCGCGCAGCCCTACTTGGGGCTCGATCCGTGTTATTACCCAAACTCTTACTAGAAACCCATTATTAGTTGATTACTTAGCTTATCTGTATGTTGTCATTTATACTTAACAATATTCACCATTCATACAAAAGCGCACAGTAAATAAATAGTATAATTGCACTTGATGCCAAACATGTAATAACATAAGAACGGATACATGAAATTCAGATAAAACTTCTCTTTATTATTCTTCTTCCTTGGTTACAGACTTGACTCCGCCCTACGCACTCAGCTGCGCGCACTCAACTGCAAACTCTACTAGGCCTCTGCGCACTCAACTGCAGAGCCTCTTCCTACTACTATGACCCAAGATACTACACTCTTTCTCTATGCTCGCTATCTTCTTGACTCCATTCGGTTTTTCTACTTTCTCCATTCTCCTTTACAACTTAGAGCCTCACTCTATTTATACAATCCCATGGTCCGTGGACCATGGGTAGGCTGACACTACATCCAAAACTTAGGGCGGACAACCCTATGACTCTAACATACAATTTGTGCTTCGTGTCCACAATTCGCAGAGTCTTTACAACAATAATACTCAAAACTTGGGCTTTGAGCCCCAAAACATGTTGTGGGGGGAATTCCATGCCCAACACTTTTGGAAATGAATTGGCCTCATGCCTACCTAATTCAGACCATTAAGGTATGATTTGAAATATTGAACTGCAGGACAACACTAGAAATCCTCAGAGAACCATTTGAAGCCTTTTCAGCTTTAAACAGAGAATTTATTTCACATAGATAAGAATCCAATCATAGACAAACAATCTCAATTTAAGGCAAGACCTTTTTTGGCTTCACAATCAGAATGTAGGTTGACCTTATATAGTCTCAAATCTTTTTGAGAGTCCTGAGGTTCTTCGTTGTTGAGAATGCAACAAGATGATGGAGCTTAGTGTAAAGGAGTCGCCTTCACTAAGTGGGCCCGCAGGCAAATTATGGCGCAAAGTCTAGTTTTAGACTATGTCTATTTTTAGACATATGGATCATGGTCTATGAGTTGCAGGATGCTATTTATGGATGATTGGTCATGTTGGGAAAAATAGATGGAATTCTATTTCTGGTTCACAGCGGTGTGATCAAAGTCTATTTTTAGACTGCCAGGCTAAAAATAGAAAAGTCAAATATTATTGTCTCATAATAATATTTAGACTATACACTTTATCTTATCCTCTTGGAGCACTTCAGTTTGAGCTACAGATGTGGCACATGCAGCTATCAAAAAGGAAATACACTTTTCTTATGAGTCAGTTGAGCTATTGCATGCAGGACATCAGTTAGAACTCATGCATGTGAGTTCTGTGGAGTTGGATGTGGAGTTGATGGAGTTGTGTTCAGTTTGACTTGGTTAAACTAGTTGTAAGTAGTCTAACTGCAAATAGACTAGTGATGAGTGATGTTAATTAATTTATTAAATTAATTCACTAATTATTAACTCATAATGCAACTGAAGAATACATCAGTTAACTCAGTGCATGTACAGTTCAGTGGAGACAGGTGTTAGAGGTTGAGATTGCTATCAGTTGTGACTATAGTTGTGCATGAGATCTTGCACAAGCATGTATTGAGTATGCCCATGATGATTGCCCAGTATATGCCCAGTAGAATAGCCTGTGCTCACGTGATTTCCAGTGAGTTATTTTCACATGGTATTGTGTGCAATAGAGGCATGCAAAGCAGCGGAGGAGATTTGAACCTGTGACTTGTTCGGATCTGAGCTAGTTTTGTGTGTAACAGGTGGAGATAGTACTGAGTAATTGTGAGGAGTATTGTGCTATGTATTGTTACATGTTCTCAATCATTAATATACAGATAGTGTGGGGTTTTCAGCTGTAAGCTTTCCCCGGGTTACATATTGTGTTAATGTGTGCATGATATTGATGTTTCATTGTTTTTTATGCTACTAAATTGATGATCAACGTAGAGGAGGTTATGTATTATGAATGTATTCCGCAATAGTGTATAATCGGGATAATCTCTGTTGAATATTTGTTTATTATTCAAAATTTCTACATGGTATCAGAGCTATTGATCATCAGATCTACTATTCAGAAAGTGTTTACATCTTATTTCTTCAGGCAAAGTCTGTAATCGGGGCAGGTAGCCTCTGGATTCATCCTTCCTTTGGAAGGTGAGATATCCAGTAAAAGCCCATACAGTCAATCTCTATACAAGAAATACTTTGTTCTCACAAATTCTAGATCAAAGGCGGTTGAGTTTGGAGCTGGTGGAATTCGAATTTGCAGCAGCGTTTTCTTGGTATCAACATGGCAATGTCTTTCAACGGATTGCGGTTGGAGTATGCTCTTGAGGGCAGCTCGAACTATATTGCATGGAATGACAGGATGGAGGCAGTGTTGGATAATAATGGGCTAAAGGATTTCATAGAGGCTGATGTCCCAAAGCCTACTGATGTTGTGCATGTTGATGCTTGGCAAAAGAAGACAGCAAAGTGTCGAAGGATTTTGTTGGACGGCATGAAGGATCACATTGTGTCCAGCTTGCATGGAAAAGCTTCTCCATACTTGATGTGGAAAGCGTTGACAGATCTATTCCAAAGCAAGAGCGATCAGAGGAAGCTGGTGCTTAAGGATAAACTCAGGAACATCAAATGTGAGAAGGGAGACAGTATGCCCAAGTATCTCACGAAGTTCACTCAGTGCAGAGATGAGCTGGGAAGTGTGGGGGTAACTGTCGATGATGAGGACTTGGTGAGCTTGGCTCTCCTTGGTCTTCTGAAGAGTTGGCATTCCTATCAGGACTCTGTCAATGGTCAAGAGAAATTTCCAGGATGGGAGAGACTTTGGTCAGATCTTGTGTAGGAGGAGATCAGGCGGAATACCAGGGACAGATCTTCATCAAAGGGACCTGATGAAGAAAATTGCGCTTTGGCTGCCAAAGCAAAGAAGGGGAAGAGCAAGAAATATTTTCAATCTGGTGTGAAAGGCAAGAAGCAGGATATGTCTAAGGTGAAGTTTTTTCACTGTCACCAGCACAGACACTATGCCACTAATTGTCCGCAGAAGAAGAAGAACAAGCAAGCTGTTGGATCTGCAGTAGGAGAGGCTCTAGCCTCGTAGTTTAAGCTTGATTTTTCATTGATCGCATGCTTGGTTTCAAGTGTGATGGGATCAGTGTGGTTCTTGGACAGTGGTGCATCTTTTCACATGACAGGAGATCGAGATTTGTTTTCTGATCTGGAGGACAAAGATCTTGGAGTGCACATCGAGATGGGCGATGATGGTAGATACAGTGCGACCGGTATCGGTACCATTTCCTTTGAGAGGGAGTCTGGTAAACCCTTCGTATTGAAGGAAGTGATGCATGTTCCAGGATTGAAGAAGAATCTTATCTCTGTGGTGATGTTAGAAGATAAGGGATATGATGTTGTTTTCAGCGAGGGAAAGGCTTTCCTGCGCAGCAAGACAACTGGAGAAACCTGGAAGATAGGGGTTCGAGTGAGGAACCTTTATCAGTTGCATGTAGATGGATGCACAACAATGGCATGCAAGGCAGAAGGATTGGTGAGCCAGGATGATGGCGAGTTGTGGCACAGGAGATTGGGTCACCTTCACCATGGAGCCTTGAAAATACTGCAGCGGATCACTACAGGGCTTCCTAAAGGCACTCTTGTGCAGTCAAATCAGTGCAAGGGGTGTACCTTGGGAAAGTTTTTGAAAGCCACCTTTCACGAGAAGGATAGTCATGCCACAACGATCCTTGAGAGAATTCACATAGACATGTGTGGACCTTTCTCAGTAGCTTCGACAGCAAAACATAGGTATTATGTGATTTTTGTTGATGATTTCTCTCGTAAGTGCTGGATCTTCTTCATGCAAAAGAAGAGCGAGACATACTCAAAGTTCTGTGAGTTCAAAGCACTGGTTGAGAAGGAGTCGGGGAAGAAGGTGAAGGCTCTTAGGAGCGACAATGGTGGTGAATACATCTTTGGCGAGTTCAAGGATTTCTGCAGTGCAGAAGGGATTCGAAGAGAGCTCATAGCTCCCCATAACCCACAACAGAACGGGGTTGTTGAGCGGAAGAACAGAACGATTGTGGGTGCTGCATGGGTGATGTTGCATGATCAAGGCCTACCCCTTCACTTGTGGGTGAAAGCATGCAATACTGCAGTATATGTGTAGGACCGTTGTTCTCACAGGATACTTGGCATGAGTACACCCGAGGAGGCTTATTCTGGTAAGAAGCCTGATCTTTCTCATTTGAGGATTTTTGGTGCTAACGTTTACATGCATGTGACGAAGGATGCCAGGAAGAAGCTGGAGCCGACCGCAGAGGTTGGGATATTTGTGGGGTACACTGATACGCCCCACAACTATCGTGTGTATTTGCCAGATAGTGGTAAGACTGTTGTGCGACAGGATATAAAATTTCAGGAGGAGAAAGCCATGAAGTGTTTGCTTGAGAGGGAGCCACACTTGCATGCAGATGAGGAGCTATTAGTTCCTAAAGATGAGCTTCAGGATGTGGATCAACCACAGGATGAATTTCATGGAGTGGAAGAGACCACTCATGCAGCGCCAACCATCAGAGTGTGAAAGCGCTTGACAGAAGCTAAGCGACTGGCTCAAGATGCAGAGAAAGTTGTAGGACCACCTACAGCCCAACACAGGCAGAGACAGTCACCTGATCGGTACACTGGATACATGGATCTTATGAGCAAATTTGTTGTGACTGAGCCATCCTCTTTTGAGGAAGCTGTGGAGGATCCCGCATGGGTAGACGCCATGGTGGAAGAGTATGATTCGATTGTCAAAAACAGTGCATGGGAGATTGTTCCTAGACCGGAAGGGAAATCAGTGGTGGGTTCGAGATGGATCTACAAAGTTAAGCAGGCAGCTAACGGGAGTGTGGAGAAGTACAAGGCAAGATTTGTTTCCCGAGGCTTTTCACAGATAGAGGGGATCGATTATGAGGAGACCTTTGCACCTGTCGCAACGTATTCTTCCATACGGACGATTCTTACTCTCTCAGCGTAGATGGGGTGGCACATTCATCAGATGGATGTGAAGACTGCATTTCTCAACGAAGTCATTGAGGAGGAGGTGTACATTGAGCAACCCAAAGGATTTGAGATCTTCAGCAGCGAGTCGCATGTGTGCAGGCTCAAGAGAGCGTTGTATGGGTTGAAACAAGCACCATGTGCTTGGTACACATGGATAGACAGTTATTTCACCGGACTTGGATTCTCCAAGAGCGAGGTGGATCCTAACCTATACCAAATTGTGCTGGAGGGTAAGTTGCTTATCATTGTACTTTATGTAGATGATTTGATTCTAATGGGTGATGAGCTGTTGATACTTTCATGCAAGGATGATCTTGCTAAGGAGTTTGAAATGAAGGACTTGGGCCTCCTTCATTATTTCTTGGGATTGGAAATTTGGCAACGTAGTGATGGACTATTTGTTTCTTAGGGTAAGTATGCTCGGGAGATACTGGAGAAGTTCAACATGCAAGGCTGCAAGCCTGTTGATACTCCTCTTCCTGGACGCTGGAGGAAGGAGGATGCCACTTCAGCAGAAGAAGTGGATGCATTGTTTATCGACAGTTGGTGGGGTCGCTTATGTATCTAGTCAATACACGACCCGATATATGCTATGTTGTTAACCAGCTTTCACAAGCTATGGTTAAGCCAACCAAGCTCTTTTGGAAGGCGGGCAAGCATGTATTGGTTATTTGAGAGGCACATCGGGATATGGATCTTGGTACAGACAGGAGGATTTAGATTGGGCAGGGAGCTCAACGGATGACATCAGGTACCATCATATCAGAGATTGTGTGCAGAGGAGAATCATGTTACTTTCATACATTCCAACGGAGGATCAGGATGTTGATATCTTGACGAAGGCGCTCACCAGGAGAAAATTCGAATACCACCGAGACAGGATAGGGGTTGCTAATAATCAATATCTTGTTGAGAAGGAGTGTTGAGAATGCAACAAGATGATGGAGTTTAGTGGAAAGGAGTCGCCTTCACTAAGTGGGCCCGTAGGCAAATTATGGCGCAAAGTCTATTTTTAGACTATGTCTATTTTTAGACATATGGATCATGGTCTATGAGTTGCAGGATGCTGTTTATGGATGATTGGTCATGTTGGGAAAAATAGATGGACTTCTATTTCTAGTTCATAGCGGTGTGATCAAAGTCTATTTTTAGACTACTAGGCTAAAAATAGAAAAGTCAAATATTATTGTCTCATAATAATATTTAGACTATAAACTTTATCTTATCCTCTTGGAGCACTTCAGTTTGAGCTACATATGTGGCACATGCAGCTGTCATAAGGAAATACACTTTTCTTATGAGTTAGTTGAGCTATTGCATGCAGGACATCAGTTAGAACTCATGCATGTGAGTTTTGTGGAGTTGGAAGTGGAGTTGATGGAGTTGTGTTCAGTTTGACTTGGTTAAACTAGTTGTAAGTAGTCTAACTGCAAATAGACTAGTGATGAGTGATGTGAATTAATTGATTAAATTAATTCACTAATTATTAACTCATAATGCAACTGAAGAATACATCAGTTAACTCAGTGCATGTACAGTTCAGTGGAGATAGGTGTTAGAGGTTGAGATTGCTATTAGTTGTGACTATAGTTGGGCATGAGATCTTGCACAAGCAATGTATTGAGTATGCCCATGATGATTGCCCAGTATATTCCCAGTAGAATAGCCTGTGTTCACGTGATTTCTAGTGTGAGTGATTTTCACATGGTATTGTGTGCAATAGAGGCAGGCAAAGCAGCGGAGGAGATTTGAACCTGTGACTTGTTCGAATCTGAGCTAGTTTTGTGTGTAACAGGTGGAGATAGTACTGAGTACTTGTGAGGAGTATTGTACTATGTATTGTTACATGTTCTCAATCATTAATATACAGATAGTGTGGGGTTTTCAGCTGTAAGCTTTCCCCGGGTTACATACTGTGTTAATGTGTGCATGCTATTGATGTTTCATTGTTTTTGATGCTGCTAAATTGATGATCAACATAGAGGAGGTTATGTATTATGCATGTATTCCGCAATAGTGTATAATCGGGATAATATCTATTGAATATGTGTTTATTATTCAAAATTTCTACATTCATATCATTAAGAAGAACAACTTCTAGATTTATTGAGTCGTATATAATAGAGACTTCAGCCTATTTTGACTAAGATTTATATTGAAGTCTTTAGACGAGAGGGGCTTTGTCCCATAATCCATCATATCTTATTTGATGTGTTTACATTTTAAATTTGTGCTCAGTCATTGAGATTTCAAACTACTGAAACTATACTTCTGATATTTTTGGATACTCTGGCATGGTGGAGGGTTATTTGTTCTCTTGGTCCTGAGATATTTTAGCCTCTTCGAACAAAGGATTTCAACCTTCATAGATTGGTGGTCTCAATCCATCATATTGTATTCTCTGAGGTATTTTATCAACCATATTAGGTATCCTAATATTATATCTCCAACTAAGGCTTCTAATAATTCACCATAGCTCTAATACCATGTTGATTTTTAAAGTGTCTTCGACACTAATAATTATCTTTGATGATTATGATATGTTCACATTCCTATTCATTAATTTCATCATTCAATAATTACACAAAATACATCAATCACATAGCAAATAAGACAGTAGGGTTATAAAGAGACAACCACACAAAGAACACAAAGTTTTACCTTGGGAAAACCCACCACGAGAAAAACCATACCAACATTTTCCTTAGAGGATTAATGCAACAAGAGATACATCAAAGTCAACTAAACAACAAGATAAGCAACCACCAAAGACCAAGTCAGCTCTCCATAATTCTGACATCAGAATCTCTGCAACAAGGTCAAGAAAACATCCTCTAAGTCTTCCTTAGAACTCGCACTATGTCTCAGAGATCAACCTCAGAATTCACATTGTATCTCATAATTACATCACATAATTAAGGTCCCCAAGAGGTCTTGAAACTCTTCCTTAGGATGTGAAATCAAATAGAGATATGCCACATATATGAGATATCCAAATGGGGCTGAAACAAGTCCTTTAGATGTGCATTGTTCCACAGAGATATATGTGCCACACACCTATATTTATTCCATAGAAATATATGTCCCTTGGACCTGCACTATTACATAGATACATTTGCCTTAGATTTGTGCATTGTCACAGCCTCATACCCACACTGTTACAGAGATACATCTGCCTCATATTTGTGCATTGTCACAACCTCAGACCAACACTATTATAGAGATACATCTGCCTTATATTTTGCACTGTTACAACCTCAGACCCACATTCCACAGAGACAATTTGAGCCTGAGAGCTTTCATTTCAAAAAGAGGCAATACCTCATACTTCAGAGTTTTTTCTTCCTTATGGAGAGTGTTCTTTTGACTAATAAAAATGATCTTCCATGCCTCAGATCAATGAGCTGCTACATGCCTCAGATAATAGATCTGAATTGTGTCTTTTGGAGAGAACAAATACAAATTTACATTTTCATTTTTCCCACTCTTAATGAGCCTTATAAAATTTTCCTTTTGAATACAAGATAAATATTTTTCTTGCAAGCATGAAGAACATGTTTGATATAATTTTCTTTTGTAACTATTATCATTTACAAGTGATACATTGTGAAGACCAACCATAGCTACAAAATTCAATAGTCCCCATTAGCTAGGGAGGTATTCATAATGACTATCAAGGTGTTCTCTCTAAGAAAAGGTTCAATTCATTCATTATCTAGGTCAACATCATTGTCCTACATCAACATCATCTTATCATGAGCATCATCATCATTAGCATCATTATCTACCATCAACATCTACTATTGACCATATTCGGGGTAGTACCAAACCCATGGAATTTTCATCAACATATCAGGACTCACTCCTCTCAGAGTGATTGATCCTCATGGTCTCTCCCTAGGCCAAAATGTTGAGACCTTAGCTAGCTAGGACTCACTCACCCTTCCTAGTGAGCACTCTGGGCCAAGACCTCACTCAACCCCTCGTAATTAGTGATCAGGTCTAGACGATGAAATGACCTCACTACACCCTTTCGGTGTGTGATCAAGTCCATACCTGACTCAACCCCTCCCTAGTTGGTGATCAAGTCCAGATGTTGAAGGACCTCACTACACCCTTCATAGTGTGTGATCAGGTCCAAGACCTCACTCAACCCTTCCTTGGTCAGTGATCGGGTCCAAATGTTGACAGACCTCGCTACATCATTCTGGTGTGTGATCGGATCTCCTCCAAGAGGCACTCACTCAACCCTAGTTGTTGAGCCCTTTGGGCCTCTCAGACCATTCTCCCTACCGAAATAATGTCCATCTGTGCTGGTATCAAATCAGCACTCCCTCTTAGCGAGGGGGATAATATCCATAAGCCCTAGCTTGCCTTTGAAGTGCACAAACTTCTCTCTTGACAACGGCTTCGTGGGAACAACAATAGTTTTCTCATTGGTGGAGATGTACTCGAGCCTTATCGCTCTCTTCTATACCATGTCACAGATGTAGCGGTACTCAATCTCAAGGTTCACTGACCTATCATCATGCTATCACCTACACCTGATCGACCAAATCTTAAAAGTTGCAATCATACTCCTTCATAGCTCTCCTTTCAAGATGCAACATACTCGACCTTTAAGTGGAACACATGACTTGCATCCTGCTCATCCATGAGATCAAATCCCAACTAGAAGCAATATACAAACTTCCTCTATTTTTAGAACTCCTTTCCATACTGTTAGCCTCCTGCTGCAGCAGGTATTCATCTTTCATGATTGACATTTTTACATGCCAAATATGTCATACTTTGCAAGCTGCAGTGTTCCATATTTCCAGAAGAGACCAAAGAACAAGCCATGAAGTGTGCTAGTCCAAAGGCCACTGCTGTATTCCAGTTTTGGAGAGTTTTTAGAGGGAGGTCCAAACAGTCTAATCTTGGTCTCCCTAGGTTTCAATTTCCTGTTTTAGAATATAGAGAATGATATCTGTCCAAACAGTTCAATCTTGGCAGATCTGTAGATAGGTAGAGAATCAAAGGGACCCAACTGTTTAATCTGGGCCCTGGCAGAAATAAGTGTAGATTTAGATAGGAAAAATTCAAAAGAAAAATTGTAAATCTGGGTTTGCAAGTCTAAGTGCACCCACCCAAAAAAGAAGAAAAAATGTTAGAAAAGTAGGCTGGGTAGGTAGCTGTATGGTTGCAGAATGATAATTTGTGATCAATTTTGTGGTACAAAGTGTTTTATCTTTTCAGATCACAGTGCAGGCAGTTTTCATGCAAAAGGGCTCAAAGGTGGACATCACTAACTCCCCCTTCTTCTAAATCCCCGAGTCACTTACTAACTTCCCAAAGAGGTCAAGATCTGCTTGATTCCTCTTAGTTTCATCATCATCCATATCAGTTGCCTTGGTGAAGATCTGCTTCACTCAAGGACTCCATTTCTGTACAAGTCCTTTTTCCCAAATTTAGCCTAAGGTCCCCGACCTTAGCGCTTGCTGATCACCTTCATATTAACTACTAACAGTATTATATAACTCCCTATCAGTTTCCCCCTTCCCCTACTAAAACTTTGTATATAAAATTCCCCTATGTGAATATTTCCTCCCTGGCAATATAGCCTTATTTTTTATAAGTCCGGGAAAAAACGGTCCATCTGGGGCTGTTTTTAGCCCATCCGAGTCATCACAGGGGTTAGATGACACCTGGTCATGCTAACAGCCTCTTCCCTGGCCCTAAAACCCCCAAAACCCCTTTTTCCACCCCTAACCCAAAGCTTTTTCATAAATACATTAACCTCGTGCATTTCTAACCCAAAAACCCCCATTCCCTAGGTCTAAACCCCACCGCGCGCAGATGTAATTCGAAATATTCCTTGAATATTCCCTGCCCGTATATCATCTGCCCCGCAGATCTACGGCTGACGGGCCATCCCATCTCCGAACCGCCCGAAGGTTAGCGTCCGGGAGATGGGCGGTATTCCCGCTGTACCTCCCGCCATGCGTCACCTCCTGGGCTGTGGCGGAGCCCCCTCTGACAAAACCGCTCAGGCCCAAGGGCGGTGCGCCCAGAAACCATTTACCGCCCTCTCCCCTGTGACGTAAGCCCCACGTCACCTGCCGCGTCACCCCCCTTGCCCAGTTACCGCGACACGACATCCGCCTGCGTGTCCTGCCACCGTACCGCCGAGTCATCTGCCACGTGTCCTGCCACTGTGTCCCTGCCACCGTACATGCCACGTCACCATCCGTACAGGATGACGTCAGCATGCTGACGTCATCCCGCCACGTCATCATGCTGACGTCATCGCTGACATCACCCACCGTACGAAGTCACATCCGCTGACGTCATGCTGACGTCATCATCACTTTTTGGGCGCAAAGGCGAAAATCGCACTTCGGAGCCCCGGAATCAGTTTCTGAGGCAGTTTTTGATGAGCGATTTGCGCCTAGCGCAAATCACTCATCGCTAGATTTTTTGGGCCTGAATGGGGAATCTTCAGGGAATCTTTTCATTCTGCAGCCCCCAGGAAGTCTGAAAGGCGCCGAATGAGCCGTTTTTCTTTGCGAGGCACTCAGGAAAGAGCAGAAAGCAGTTTTGAAGGAAACAGAGAGCCGAACAGCGGCCATTAATTTGTGATTAGACCCACAGCACGTCAGAACAACATCGGTTTATTGCCAAAAGAGTATCAGAGGAATAAGAGAAGCCAAAGAGTATCAGCCGAAGATTTTTTAGGGGCTCGAAGCACCTGAACATTGATGAGCCCCCCAGAAAGTCAAATCAGGAGGCGTAAGCCCATCAGAGCTCTCAAATCACCGTCAAAAGCATTCAATACCGCCGAACAGCAAGGGTGCAAAGACCAATGCACAGTTATGACAGATGAACAGCACAGAGCCACCAGGACAGACATTAACTCATTTTGATACAGCTGCCCCCAGCATAGCTCAAAGATATTTTCTTGCATTTATTTCTGGATAAGATTAGGTTAAAGTAATCAGTTTTCTGTCAGACCTGTTAGGTCGGCTGTAATAGATAATTTTGGATAAATCTTCCCTATATATACCACCCTCTGTATTGTTTAAAGGGTCGGTTGGTTGATAGTCTTCAGTGGAGACTCGCACTGTATACCTGATATATTTTCTGTAATCAAAGACTGCTGAAAGGCTTGGAGGAAAGACTGTCTGCTCTGTGTCTAATGGTTTTGAAGAAGTGAATTTGGAATTCTTGTGCTGCAACATGACTCAATAAGTTTTCCTACCTCTGTTTTTCCATTGATATACCGTCTAAAATAGTAGAAAGAAAGAATAGTCTAGAATTGGTTTAACTGCCCTCTATGCTCATTTTCTGCTATTTCTTTATGTTTTCATCTGGGTTAGTAATGAATATGAATTCCCTATGGCTCATATTTCCCCTAATCCATTCATCTTTGACAGTTGTCTAGGAATTCTTAATTGCTCCTAGATAGAGCTCATTCACCTTTCCCCCTTTAAGCTGAGTGAGAGATTCTTTGTTGCCTCTCATTCCTTATCCCTCATTCCATCCTTTTAAGCTTTAAGTGTTGTTTCATGAGCAGCTACCTTGCTCCTTATTTCTCTTGTGACCAAGAAAACGCACCAGCAGTCCTACTCCTTGACTCCACGCCCAATGGTTTGAAACTTACCAGACTATGTTTTGCCTCTCTACTTGAGACATCTTCCTTCCCACCAAAATCAAAACAAAAACCCCTGAACTCGATAACTAGCCTAAAATCATTTTCAACAAAAACTAAATCTGAAAGAGAGAGCCCTCTCTGACTGCAGGTAGGCTAGGACCTGCAGCCCAAAGTTGGTTTGTCGTTACCTCGGCCGTATTCCCTTGGGAGTCAAAGGGAACAACCTGAGTGATAACACATACTATCCTGGTACTTCAACACATGTTGAGCTACATCCCTTCACTCAATAATAAGTTGATCTGCTTCCTTTTCTTGATCCAACATCCTATATGGATATTCCTCCTCAAACATATTCTACCATAGAAATCTTGATTTTCTTCCCTTTTCCATAGGTGATATTAGCTATCTATTCAAGATCTTTCATCTAGAATTTGGAGGTCCATCTCCCTCTGAAGTTGAGCAAGGGTTCATGGAGAGACCTTGACTTCTCCCTCTAGAGAAAATCTTTTGGTCAAGGAAATTATCTTTTTTGCTTCCATCAAAAAATCATGTAAGATCAACCTTGATCCCCCAATCCAAGTGCATCAACTCTAGGGAGCCTGTAAAAATCATTCTTTCTACTCAGCAAGTGTATGACTTCTTCATGTACCTTATTATCTTGAGGTAGTTCAATTCTTTCATTGAGAAATATGATCTTTATAGAAGTTTACCTGACAATATGTTCTTTCATAGCCTTCTTTCCTCTTGTTGAGATAATCTCTCGCTTTTTATTTTATTCCATCTAATCATAAGTCATTATGCTCCCTCTAAGTCTAGATATTTTCCATTACAATATCTCTCAACACAAAGAGTCTCTCTGTCACCACTTTGCTTTCTTCTTCCATGTACTGTTGATTTTGGGTAGCATTGGATGTGCTCTAAGCCTCAAATTTTTCAAGGAGGCTAGGGCACATGTATTCCAAAGAACCCAAAAAGTGTTTCGGGAAATTCCACCCAGAAACAATTTTATTAAAATATTTAATATTTTTTAATAGGACCCTAAGTCTAAACTTAGGAAAAAAGATAAATTAATGGGTATTAATCTCATTGTGCATGTAACTTCTAGAAGAAGACAAGGATCAAGCTAAAATGATCTTAGAAATTGATTAGCTTTTAATCTGGTCTTAAGGGTCATTTGGAAAACACATCGAGAGATCGAGATTGAATTTCTCAAGTGAGAAGTTCTCAAGCGGACGTTCTGATCAAGGAGATTTCTTGCAGTTGAGGGGCAGGGGTAGCATTCGGAGAGACAGAGAGAGAGATTTTCTCAGCCAGAGAATCATCATCAGAGAGAGGCAGAGAGTGATCTAGCAACTCTCACACTGAGTTTAACGTAGGGCCATGAAGGGCCATGCAGAGCTAGCGCAGAGGGTGGGGGAGAGTTCGAAATTTTGTTGGGCAGAGTCTGTTTTAGAAACCAAGAGCTGGGGTGTGAGACTGGGAGGATAGGTGCAGAGACTCCAGGCAGCAAATCGATTAGTAGGCTGGGTGACACAGGGCCTATAGGGTTTTACATAGGGAATGTGTGAGGACTAAGCAGAGGCAGCATAGGGCCTGCCAGATGCACCTCATCCAGTGTCCTGATCAGCCGAGATTTTTCTCAGTGATTGTGTAAGTTAATATCACAAATCTTTCTATTAGTATTTCTCTCTGTAAATGAATAACCCATGAGGTATTCAGAGATGTATTCAGAATTTTCTACTACTTAATAATAATAAACCCTCAAAGCTTTTGCACCGATTTTCCCACATTGGGTTTTTCTGGGGACATTTGTCCAAAAATAACGGTGTCATTTGTGTTGTATTTTATTTCTTGCTTAGTATCTTGCTTCCATATATAATTTAATTAAGTGAATGCTATAGTTTATGTATTATGATATTTACCATAGGAAACTGCAAGTATTTTGTATAAAGGAATTTAACAAATAGGAGTAATATCATCAGTTGTTGCAGTAGGGATTCCAGTTGTGGAAATTTCACATGGTATCGAAATTGCAGGTGAAGCAAGAAAAGAAGAGTCGATAAATCCAGGGCTAAGCAAAAGAGGGAAACTGAAAAGTTGTAGGAGGCAGTAGTTCGAAACCCCAGAGGGTTTGCGCAGTTATAACCAGAAGGCTGAAATTTTGAGGCAGTCTCTCTTCGAGTGAGTCAACGAAGAAAAGGGCTTCCAGATCAAATTTTTTCTGGGGCAGAGGAAGCAGTGTTGAAGCCTTAGTGTGAGGAGATCTGGTGGGACACAGATTTTTCTGCATGTAGTTTGTTGGGAAGAAAATCATCAAAAGAAATACGAGAAGCACGAATGAGGGAATTTCTTCCTCATAGAATTCCTGGCCAAGGAATTTGAATTTTCTAGAGTTGAGCAGTAGCAAGGGGTAGCAGTTTTACTAGCTCCAGCAGGGAGTGCGTAGGCTAGCCCAACAACAACACAGAGGAGAGAGGATATTTTCAACATTTTTGGAAGAAATGGCATCCAATGGATTAAGGGATCAGGACAGGTTGGATTGAGCATCCAACTACGTTATCTGGAAGGCTAGAATGTCATTCCTTCTAGATGAGCATGCCCTCAAGACATATGCCGACAACCTAGTGGTTATACCTACAAATGCAGATCCATTGAAGAAGTACATATCAGAAATGGAGAAGGCCAAGAGGATGATACTTGATGGAGTAAAGGATCACGTAGTGTGTCATTTTGCTAGAAGAGGAACTGCTAAGGAGATGTGGGAAGCCTTGGTGATGCTATATCAAGGATCCTCCGAGCAGCGGAAGATGTACTTGGAGTAGGAGCTAAGATTTGCTTAGATGCATAAGGGAAAGTGTGTAGATACATTCCTCACAAATCTTAAGGAGACCCATGATGAATTGTCTATTGCGGGGCATACACCTCAAGATTCAGAGTTGGTTAGATTGGCCATCAATTCTGTCTTAGATGAGTGTCAAGTTTTTGTCTAGAGTATCCTGGGCAAAGCAACATTTCCGAATTGGGATGAGATGTGGGCATCTCTAAAACAAGAGGATTTGAGGAGAGACTTAGTCAAGGTTAAACTTGACAGAAGCAACAGAGTGGGTCGAATCCCAAGGAGGAGGAGGATAATGAATCCCTTGCATCAAATGGACAGCAAGAGCAGTGAAGACGTAAGAAGCACCTCTCGAAGATCAAGTGTTTCACATGTGGTGACATGGGTCACTATGCTACACAATTTCCTCTCAGGAAGAAGGACAAGGATGAGAAACATGATCCGAAGGCTACGCACACGAAGATCAAGGAAGAGGACTTCACCATGACAGTCGAGATACCTCCAGGAGGGAGGTGGGATGATTTGGAGTTGTAGTTTGAAAGAGCTACAAATGGGTAGGATCCTTGAGGAGTCCACCTCTAGGATCATTACCTTGCTATGAGAGCCAATTTTTGTAGTAGCAGGATGGACTAGTGTCAGATGGTGTCAAGGAGTATCGGGGAGACAATTGCAATGGCTAGGAGCGCCAAAGACTGAACATCACAGAGCAGAGTTGGCAGTAGTGTAGATGGCACAGAACAGAGGTCAGCAACATCACAGTAGATTCAGAGGGTCAGTGCAGAGACTAGCAACATTCAAGCTCCAGCATTCACGTGGTATCATACTGAACGCAGTTAGTTTAGTAATTTGGATGTTTTTTCTGCTGCTATCAACAACACTTTGTAATGCAGTGGTAGTGCTAGCAGCAACACAGATGCAACACTTGAGAAGGAGTTGTAGTAAGGATGTAGTGTTGACAGTGGCAGTGTCAACAACAGTACAGTTACAACAATAGTGCAGTATTTGGTGGAAATCATGTCAGACATTAGCAGCACAAAGGATGATGCTTTAGAGTTAGAGCAGTATGCAGCAACGTATATTGCTAGAGCATTTTCCTCGCTAAGAGGGAATGTTGATTTGGGGTAGCATTGGATGTGCTCTAAGCCTCAAATTTTGCAAGGAGGCTTGGGAAAATGTATTCCAAAGAACCTAGAAAGCGTTTTGGGAAATTCCACCCAAAAACAATTTTATTAAAATAATTTATATTTTTTAATAAAACCCTAAGTCTAAACTTAGGAAACTAAAAATATTAATGGGTATTAATCTAATTGTGGTTGTAACTTCTAGAAGAAGGCGGGGATCAAGCTAAAATGATCTTATCCATTGATTAGCTTTTAATCTTGGCTGTTGAATTTCAAGGAGAATATTATTTAAGGGATCTTGAGGGTCATTTAGAAAACACATCGAGAGATCAAGAGATCGGATTTTTGAAGTGAGAAGTTCTTGGGAGGAAGTTTTGATCAAGGAGATTTCTTGCAGTTGAGGGGAAAAGATAGCATCCAAAGAGAGAGAGATTTTCTCAACCAGAGAATCATCAGCAGAGAGAGGTAGAGAGTGATCCAATAGCTCTCACGTAGAGGCTGACACAGGGCCATGAACGGCCACGTAGAGGCATCACAGAGGGTGAGCAAGAGTCCACAATTTTGCTGCGCAAAGTTAGTGTCAGAAGCCAGGAGCCGGCATGTGATACCGGGAGGCTGAGAGTAGAGAATCCAGGCAGAAAATTGATCAGAACGTTGGGTGATGAGTGCTTAGAGGGGTTTATGTAGGTACTGCTTGAGGAATGTGTAGAGGCAACGTAGGACCTACCAGAGGCACCTCATCCAGTGTCCGGATCAAATGAGATTTTTCTCATTAATTGTGTGAGGTAATCTCACAAATCTTTCTTCTAGTATTTCTCTCTATAACTGAATAACCCATGAGGTATTCAGAGACATATTCAAAATTTTCTATTGCTTAATAATAATAAACCCTCAAAGTTGTTGCACTGGTTTTCCCACATTGGGTTTTTCCGGGGACATTTGCCTAAAAATAATGGTGTCATTTGTGTTGTATTTTCTTTCTCTCTCATTCTCTTGTTTCCGCATATAAATTAATTAAGAGAAGGCTGGAGTGTATGTATTACGATGTTTTTCGTAGCAAAATGAAAGTATTTTGTATAAAGGAATTTAACAAATAGGAGTAATATCATCAGTTGCTGCAGTAGGGATTCCGGTTGTGGAATTTTCACATCTACCACCAAGGATTTTTCATCCTTCATTATGTACCTATAATCCCCATTAGGAATCCAATGAAGAACAATCACAACCAAGAAAAGAATTTAAGGACAAGAGACTAACTACTAGTGCAATTAAAATAGTAGTGACAAAGAGATATAAAATACTTATCTTTATAAGAGGAGTCAACTCATTCTTAATCTTAAACTTTTTGCAACTTCCCAATCCTCATCTTTAAGCATCTACATGATGTTATACCTCCCTTGTATAGGTTAGGGCTTCTCCTTTTAGCACAAACGATCACTTCTAGGGTTTTTCCCACAAACCCTGGAATTTTTTTGTTCAAATCCTCACTAGGATTTACAAACCCTAGATACTTCAAAACCTTAGAAATCTTTGTCAAAAATTCGTTAATATCACCATAATAAGTTGGATCAAGAACAATTCAACACATTCGTACACATATATCATCTAGATCCATTGGTATATAGTTGTTTAAGATCGTAGATGAGTTATCATGAACTTCTTGGAACTATCCAAGATCCCATAATGTTCTTCACATGACCATTCACATAGTTTTGCAAAAACCTTTATGTCTTTAAGACATAGTGAGCCAAACACTCAACATCTTTCTAGGACCTACTTCTTATTTCAAGGAGAGACTTTAACACAAGTCTTACTTTAAACCCTTTTAATAAGACTTGTTGTCGCACAAAGTGTCTAGGCACCGAAACAACACTCAAAGTAAAGGTTGTCACTCTAATCCTTACTCACTCCGTTTAGACTTTCTCCTAGACAAATCAACGGGGGTTGTCCCTAGGGGTAAATGAATGAGGAAATATTGTGAAACATGGGTTCTAGGAGACTTAAGGCTGAATAACTTAATGAAAATGAGATAAGTTTTGATTAACTGAGTTATTTAAATATATCAACTGAGATGAATAAGACACACCCACAAGATAGAAATGATTTTTAGACCAGTTCCTTAGACTTGAAGAAACAAAATCAAGCTATTCAAAAGAAAATTAGAGATGTGATAGAAAAGATGATCATGAACAATTAGATGTAAAGCGTAAAAAAAAAATGCTCCAAACCTTAGCATGCAAAATATTCTAGCAACTAAATTTCGAAAAATTTAAATACCTTGAAGAACTATGAGATTTAAATGCTAAGAAATTCACAATCCTAGAATTAAAATGATTTTTCTTTAGTGACCCAGATCTAGAAAATTTTGTTAATTTTCCTATAGTCAATCTTTAGAGACGGTTTAAAAATATTAAGTGTGTTTGACTATAGACAAATTAAAATGTCAATACCACAAACTTTTCCTTTTAAAATATTTAAAGTCCAAAAACCCTTAACACAAATAAAAACCCAAGAATGAACTTTAGATTAAAAAATTGATTATTCCTTAGGCAATTATTAATGTGCTATGTTTTACGAGAAAACTTATTGTGGTAAATGAGTAATTTAGTTTTTAATGGGACAAAAGTAAAAAAAATCAAAAGGGTTAATAAATTAAATTTTTAAAGGGTCATAGGCCACATCAAAATTAAAAAACAAATAATGTGAAGGCACAAGTCCTCTTTTGATTTAAATCCTTTAGAAATTTCAAAGCCACATAAAAATGAAATTTTTTTAATTTTTTAGTTTTTATTTTAAACAAAATCAAAATTTCAAAAAAAAATCAAAGCCAAAGGAAAAGCAAAAAAATTAATTTTGAAATAACAAAAAACAAATCAAAAAAATTTAAAATCAAAATTTTATTTTTTATTTTTGAGTTTCTATTTAATTTGACAAGGAGCACGTGGAGTTTGTGGAATAGCTTGGACGCAGGCAATGAAGAAATCTTGAAGGAGCTCAAGGGAAAGTCGATGAGCAGCAAATGGGTAGGCCACAACAGATGAATTTGAGGGAGTGACAACTACATGTCTACATGAGAAGGGAGAGGCAAGGGAAACAATGCGATAGGGTAGCTAACAAGGTGGAAATGCAAGTTGATGGATTTGTAGAAAGAAGAACCCGCAGAGCGTGGAGGTAAGGGAAGAGGGAGGATTGCGTTTTTTAGGAGTGTTTTGCAGGTTAAGCAGCGAGGAGGAGCCAAGAAAATGGATGGTGAGGGAAATGAGGAGTTGCAACAATGCAACAAAGGCAAAGGAATGATGCAGGTTGGCAGAAGAGGGAAATCCTTGCATATTTGAGCAATGACATAGGAGAAAACAACAAGAAAAAGAGGATGCAGACAATGCACACTAGTAAGCAGACAAGGAAAAAATGGTAGCCCGAGAACCTGAAAATAAACCCAACAATTTATATGTAAACCAATATATTTGTGCTTTAAAATCTGCTCTCAGAGAGAGAAAAAATAAATAAATAAAAAATCCCTAGATCTAAATTTTGAAACCCTTAAACTAAAAATAATTTGAAATTTTTCACTTGCAAAATGATTTTGAGGCTAGATCTTACCCTCCAGGGCCTAGATATGTCTTCAAATAAAAATTATCCTTCAGATCTGCAGCTTCATGACAACAAGAAAACACACAAATGATATATAAAATGATGAAATTGAAAAAAAAATCCCAAAAACCTAGTTAGATAATTACAATATTTACAAAATGAAGGCTTTAAGTAGTTAGATCTATCATTATGCTGCACAAAAATTTAAAAAAAAATGTGTTTTAAAAGGAGGTGCTAGCTCGAAACCCTCTTGCATCACAAAACGAAAATCTTATGATGAGACTAGATTTTATTTAGCTGGGCTCTTTAGGAAATATAGATCAGGAGTTGGTTGGTCTAACTGAAGACTCTTAAACTATCCCCTAATGCCCAATAATCTATCTCAAGATTTCTCTACAAAACTCGATATAGCCATTAAAAATAGAGCGAGAAAATAATAATTAAATTTAGACAAACAGAGATACCTACTATTACATTCAAAATTAGAATTATCATTCAAACCCCAACAAACTGAATAAGATACATCTATTCATATCACTCTTTAGAAGTTATCAGCAATGGCTTTAGAAAAAATAATGCATGAAATATAACATCTTACAACATTCCCATGAAGAGTAACACTAGCAGAATTTAACCCCAAAGTCTTTCTTTATTATCCAGAAAAAGATTACACCAGAGCTTCTTGCTAAGCACACGACTTAGAGATCGGATAGATCAACCCACAAATGACCTCCTACTTAAAGATAAATCCTCCAACATTTAGTTTGGGTGATCCTCATCAAAGTAATCTCGATTGTTGATAGAGATCAAAATATCTTTTAATCTCATCTATCAAAATATTTTATTTTTAAGGAAATTCGAATTTTTCATTTAAATGCACTTTAATTAACTCAAAAATAGAATTTTTGAGTTAATTTCCCCAAAAAATTGACTTTGACTTAATCCCCAGGGATCAAAAGTCTAAAATTTATCAAAATAATTAATTTACCTTAGTCTCAGGACCTCTTGAAATTTAATTTTTTAGGACCGACGAATTTTGCTTTAGAGAATTTAAATATACCTAAGACTTAGAAGTAATTAAATTTCTAGCTTAGGATTTTAATTAATTTTGGGCCAGAAAATTTAATTAATTAACCTATGAGGGGATAAATATTTTGCAACCCTCAAATGTTTAGCCATGGTTTTCCAATTATGAGGGACCATGCGCTAGACATTCTACATCAAGATTTACATATTTTTACATCATAAAGGGGGGGAACTCATTTGTTATAAACCCTCAGAGGCTACCCATTTCTATGACACAAGTATAATCTAGCAAGCCAAACAATTTGTAATAAAATAATCTAACCAAATAATTAGTATTATTCCCAAATTACTTTTACATAGACTTTATCTAGAACACTAGGACTCACCTAAGATCCTAGTGACTTAATCCATTCCAGTTTTGGGGTAAGATTGGAGGGAAAAACTATTTTAATCATCCGAAAATGAATCGATGAGACGAAAAATTTTCTAGAATGGAGATCGTCACTAGAAATGTAGGTTTACCTAGGTCATTACATACATGCCACAAGTCTGCAGAGATTATTTACATTATACACATGCATAATGGGTTTACATAACATATTGGAAGTCAGGTTGATGAAGATAGTTGGACGACACGAACGCATCGAGCAGGCGTTATCCCTATTGCGAAAAAAGGGGGTGTTCTACTATGGGTCATTGACATGTAGTGTTCAACAAGACTCATACCTCTCAGACTTCAATGCAATCCAGATCTCTGGCTTCTCGGTCCTTCTACAATTTTGATCATCATTCATATGGAGAAAACCATTAGACAATATTGCATACATGAAACACATTCGAAATTGTCAATAACACTAATACATAAAAAGAATGAGAAAAGGGGGTATAAAGATCTTACTTCCATTCAATTGGAGATCAATAGTTCGAATGGAAAAACTCTTATGCAAAAACTCACAACGGATCTGTGAGGATTATAAGGATAAATACCAACATCCATCAGATCTTCTTCCCAAATCAAACAGGTTGACTCCCTGGATCTTGTCCTTCTCTTATGAATATAACAGAGATCCTTTGACATTACATTGATGTCTAAATTAATTCAGCTCCTTAAGTCCAAGTAACATGTTTTGTACTTTCGGAAAGGAATTTTTCCTCGTGTCTACCTAATTAGGACCATCAAGGTATGCTTGGAAATATTGAACTCTAGGACAACACCACAAATCCTGAGAGAATCATCTGAAACCTTTTCAGCCTTACATAAAGAATTTATTTCTCATAGACAAGAATCCAATCATAGATAGAGAATCTCAATATAAGGCAAGGCATCTTTCAGCTTCACAATCATAATGTAGGCTGACCTTATATAGTCTCAAATCTTTTTGAGAGTCCTGAGGTTCGTTGTATCATTAAGAAGAACACCTTCCATATTTAATGAGTCATATATAATAGAGACTTCAACCTATTTTGACTGAGATTTATATTGAAGTCTTTAGATGATAGGGGTTTCATCCCATAATTCATCGTGTCTTATTTGATGTGTTTACATTTTAAATTTGCGCTCAATCCTCCATTGAGATTTCAGACTACTAAAACTATAATTATGATATTTTTGGATACTCAGGCATGGAAGAGGCTTATTCATTCTCTTGGTCCTAATATCTTTTAGTCTCTTAGAATAGAGGATTTCAACCTTCAAAGATTGGTGGTCTCAATCTATCATATTGTATTCTTTGAGGTCTTTTATCAACTATATTAGGTCTCCTGAGATTAGATCTCCAACTGAGGCTTCTAAGAATTCACCATAACTCTAATACCATGTTGATTTTTAAAGTTTCTTCAATATTGATAATTATCTTTTATTATTATGATATTTTCACATTCTTGTTTATTAATTTTTTCATTCAATAATTACACAAAATAAATCAACCATATATAAAATAAGACAGTAAGGTCATAAAGAGATAGTTATACAAAGAACATAAATTTTTACGTTGGGAAAACCTAACCAACATTTTCCTTTGAGAATTAATACAACAAAAGATACATCAGCGTCAACTAACAAGCAAGATGACCAACTACCAAAGACCAAATCAACCCTCTATAATTCTGACCTCAAAAGCTTTGCAACAAGGTCAAGAAAATGTCCTCCAAGTTTTCCACAATTCTGAGCTCAAAAGCTCTGTGACAAGGTCAAGAAAACATCCTCCAAGTTTTCCTTAGAACTCGCACTATGTCTCAGAGATCATCCTCAAAATTCACATTGTATCTCAGAGATACATCACATAATTAAGGTCTCCAAGAGGTCCTGTAACTCTACCTTAGGAAATTCACTCAAACAGAGATATGCCATACATATGAGATATTCAAATGGGGTTAAAACAAGTCCTCTAGATGTGCGTTGTTCCACAAAGGTTTATGTGCCACATACCTATATTTATTCCATTTATTTATATATGCCTCAGACCTGCACTGTTACAAAGATACATCTACCTTAGATTTGTGCACTATCACAACCTCAGACCCACACTATCACAAAGATACATTTGCCTCATATTTTCACATTGTCACAACCTCAGACCCACATTCCACAGATATAATTCAAGCCTCAAAGCTTCCATTCCACAAAGAGATTAGACCCTTTTCTGCCATAAGGAGAGTGTTCTTTTGCCTCAGAAAAATGAGGTTACATGCCTCAAATCAGTGAGCTACTTGCTTCAGATGATAGATCTGAATTTGAATTGTGTCTTTTGTATAGAAAAAATAAAAACAAAAATTTTCATTTTTACCACTCTTAATGAGCCTCATAAATTTTCTTTTTGAATACAAAATAAATATTTTTCTTGTAAGCATGAAGAACATCTTTATATAATTTTTTTTTTTAACTATTACAATGTATAAGTGATACATTATGAAGACCAACCGTAGCTACAAAATTCAACACCTCTTACAAACTACTAAAAAATATAAATTGTGGTTGAAAATATTGACTTTCTTTTGCCCTCCTTTTCAAACTGAGAAATACACTACCAAATGCATAAAATCCTATGAAAAACTCACAAAAATCCCCCCTTTCCCTTTGCAAAAAGAAACATAACAAATCATAAATTCATAACATATCCTATTTTATTGAATTGAGCATATAATAAGTTTTTCTATAAAAACACAGGAAAAATGTTTTTTTTTTTTAATAAATTTCTAAAAATTTCATTTAAAAACTACTGCATATGAATTTTTTTAATAATTTGGATGAAAATAATTTATAAAACTACAAATAAAAATATCATATAAAAAATGATTTTCTATATTATTAAAAATATGTAGATTTGGTAGGGGTGGCAAGAGCAGGATGGCTTATTTTTCACCCAGATGAATAGATAGAGTCTCAATACGCTTGGGGATTGGGAATGGCATCCAAAAACCAAGCTTAATACCTTGCACTTTGGCAGGGATTGGAAATAGCATTGCCAAAGAAAATAATTAAAATAATAGTGTTTGGAGACTCAATGATAGTAATATCTCTGATGTGGAAGACAAGAGGATCACAAAGCATAACTTCTCCCCATCCTGCACTGGATTATTTTGCAAATAAAGCAATTTGAGGAAAATGAATTCTTCCATGTGTATCGTCATTAGAACAAATTGACAGATTCATTGGCCAATAAGGGAGATATATTGGAGTAAGGGATACTAGAATTGGATCATGGGAGGTTTGTTAGTTCGCCTATTCCATGATCAGCAAAGTTAAACATTATGGTATATATAAAAAGTATAATGGCTTTCACAACTGAATATTTGAATCATTTTTCAAGGTGGGTCCCATTCGTGTGCCTCTCTTAACAATCTCATGGACAACAACTTGACCACCGGTGTAAAACCATAAGGAACATGAGCCTTCATTAATTTTCCAACACGAATCACGAATTTAATGAACCCCTGCCTAAATCGCATTAACATCTGGCATCTAGGGTTATTGAAGTGGGAGAACAAGTGGCATAAGGTTTTAACGCAACAAGGTTGGGGATTGATAACACAAGCGAGAAGAGATTTGGTCATGATCACACATTCATTCCTCTATAGATCAATGTTAATATTTTTATCCCTCTATATCATTCGACTGAAATTCCTTAGAGTTGATCGAGATTAAAGTATGGATTTAGTAATTTTGCATCTCAATAATTCAAGGATGTGTCTAAGTTGGAGGTGTGATTATACAAGGTTTTGTGATGTGCTCTTGTCCTGCACCACGTTGTTCCTAAGAATTCATAGCCATGAACAAAGGTGGCCTCTCCTCTTTGAAGCTTGATTCACAAAACTCAACAGCATTGCAATGGTGAATTCAAAAGTCCAGTTACGTGAGGATGAGCATCTTAAAACTAATAGGTTGTTGGCTAGGCTGCTAGAATTGGTTGAAGGGTTGTTGGCTACCTTTCAACAGAAAAACACAATGGAGGAGCATGAACGAAAATCATACCAATTTCTCATGAATACAAAGCATGAACTATTGCAGGGAAATATGGAGCAATTTAAGGTTGAAATTTGTTCTAACTAACAACTTTTGATGTTAGGGTGGAAAAGCTTGAAGAAAACGACAACAATGGAGCTCTACTTAGCATAGATGTTGTTAGATTCAGTGACGAACCATAGAAGAAAAGTCTTAAATGCACTCAAAGACCATGATAGATGGATAGGATGGGCTTCCGATGCATAGTGAGACCGATGCACCAAGAGTCTACTCTGTTTGTTAGTCATGCAATATTTTGAATTTTATGACGTTATGTTAACATAAAGTGTTTTTAGGAGTTTTTTTCCTGTGTTTATAGCCGACACCTATTTAGAATAGAGGGTAAATGTTGCCACAAAAATAGATTCTCCATATTTTGTACTTCTAAAAGTAGTGCCTATCTAAAACATGAAGAATGTGTAGGGTCCTAGCCCAGAATCTATATTTTTACTTATATAATTAATAATCATTTCTTTAAAAAATAAAATGTAGATTTGGTTCAAAATTATGATCAAATTTTAGGAACATTCTTGTAGTTCTCCCCATGGTACCACAACTCCTTAAGGAAGAATATGGTTGAGACCAAATCATTCATAACAACAAAGATGTCGATTTATGAACCAAAAGAATCAAGTGAATTTATCCTCAATGTGTAAGTCATCATCTTAGGCCATGACTAAGGAGGTTGTAAACTTTTTGAAGATGTCACTCTTCATAATGGATGGCGGAGGACTCACTCGTTATCTACCCTTTAGATTTCTCTAGGTACTTCAAATTCATTTGATGTCCCTAGCTAAGTTAAATATTAAAAATGCAATTGGTAGTAATACAATTTTCCTTACCACCCAGTAATAATGAAAGTAGCACTATAGAATGAAAAGGGGATTTTATAACCTTCATCATTGTAGGATGGAAGGAGAATTACATGCACTTCATTAAAATTATGGTTAAAAAATTGAGAGTCTGGTAAAGAGCTGAAAAGGGGATTTTATAACCTTCATCATTTTAGGATGGAAGGAGAATTACATGCACTTCATTAAAATTATGGTTAAAAAATTGAGAGTCTGGTAAAGAGCTCAGTTTTCTTTATATGAAAAGTTAATAATGTCAACTTTTTATTAAAGAATTCTCTCAACTTTATTTTGCCAAACATAACCTTATTGATATCCATCCATGATAAGGGTGTATTAAAATGTGATGATCCTCTAGGTTTCTTAGCTTGTTATTGTTGTTGTAGATTAGGATATAAAGTTTTTTAAATGATGGTGTTGTTTTATTTGTATTTTTATTATTTTATTTTTTTAAATTTATTTAAGTATGGTGAATTGGTAATTAATTATAATAATTTGGATAAGTTTTAAATCAAAATTTCGGATTATTACTAAAAAATAATAAAAAATATATTCAACAATTTGCAAACCATAGCTACTAATAACTTATGGCCCAGCCAAAAGTAAAACATTTCAACTCCACTAACATATATAGACGTTAATATAATAAATTCTTATTCAAATACAATTGATTGATCTATTTTTTCACCTTGGTCCTAAAGAAGAACCTCATTAGTAGGTTCCAAACGTCCACCAGAAAACAATTCTATGTGATTACTCTGAAAGTCGTCTAAAAAATCATTATAGATCACACAAGCTTAAGATCAAAAATTATAACACTATACCGAAAAAAATACAATTTTATGTGATTAATCTGAAAATCGTCTCAAAAAATCATTATAAATCTCAAAATTCTAAAATAAAATTTTTTTAACCCTGTAGGCAATGGATATGGTTGACAAAGTTGATCGGTTTGAACTAGCTAAATCTCAAAGAAAAAATCAGATCTTACATTTCCAAAGCTCTGGAGGGATGCATTAGTTGTTCCAGTCTTTGCTGGTATAAAACATCATCTTAACAAATATAAAAACAAGCATATTTGTATGAAAACTAGTCTGTCTTTGATTCGATCTGAGATTTGTAGGGTAAGGTGTGAATTGGAGTCATTATCTCGGTTGTTCTTCTCTATTCATTTGGATCTTGCTAATGGCATTCACGACACTCTTTGGAGAATCATTGTCGGTTGTTAAGCTTTGAAAACATCGCGTATGGAAGAATTGGCCAAAAAAAAGCAGTCCACCAAATTTCTAAAGATGATGGGTAATGGTTTTCAATGCCATTCCAATCCAGCTTTCCCAGTTTCATCTAAGAGTCGTATTAGAGGGGATCAAATCGCAGCTCTCGGGGCTTGGGTTGACAAGCATACTTCCTCGGGCTCTGTCCCGCGTTATGGTTCGATCACTGCTCCTATTGCTTCGGTTTCACACCACTGTATGGTTGAATCTATTGATGTGGCCAGCGTTGAACCTTTGGCGTCTGGTGCCTTAGTGGGGGATTATTTTTCATTCTCGTCCTGCATTAACTCTGTTTCGATTCTGTTCTGAGGATAAACCATATTAGTTGGTTTGAAACATTGACCAAATTCTAACAATGTGATTAATCCCAAACATTTTCCTCTACATTATGGATCACAAAAGTCTTAGATCTAACAACATCAATGATATTGTTGTTATGGTTTTTAAAAATAATATTGTTATTTTAGATAATGATAATGATAATAAAAATAGTGTTATTTTAGATATTAATAACAGTAATAATGTTATTCAATATAATAATGATAATATTAATAATAATAATAAATCATCTAACCTCCTTCTTCGTAAGAATATCAATACTAATAATAATAATATTAATATTAATACTTCTTTGGATGCTAACAATAATTCTTCTTTTAATAATAATAATAATATCTTCTCACCTCTTTTTCATAATGTTGTTAATTTATCCCATATTAATTTGGATCCTCATGTTTTTCACCTCTTAAATAAAGGGTTAAATTTTGCCTTGGCTCCTAGAAAGATTCCCACTGAGGACATCATTTGCAACATCGAATATGGAATTAGGGACTTTCCTAATAATATTAAGGAAGTTATTAGACAAGATTGCGCCATTATTATTAGGAAAGTAAGGTCTCCTAAGAGCAACATTAGACAAGATTAGGGACTTTCCTAACAATATTAAGGAAGTTAGTAGACAAGATTGCGCCATTATTATTAGGAAAGTAAGGTCTCCTAAGAGCAACATTAGTAGAAGTGAGTTTCTTGCTCTCAAGTCCTTAAAAGATAATCCAAATATTGTCGTTCTTAAGGCCAACAAAGGCAAGGTTGTCGTTATTTTAGATAAAGTTGACTATGTTAGGAAAACGTTAGACCACCTTTACAATAGTGAGAGTTACAAGAAACTCGCGAAGAATCCGATTAAATTATTTTCTAAATAGGTCATCAATGATGTTAAATCTAACCTTGCTCTTAACCCCTTAGCAAGAAGCTTATTGAGAGTAACCCTCTTACCCCTAGAATTTATGGTCTTCCTAAGATCCAAAAATATGGGGTCCCCCTAAGACCTATTGTCAACACAATAAGTGGGCCTTCTTATATTCTTGCCAAGTTCTTAGCTCAAAAGCTCAAGCCTTTGGTTGTTCGCACCAACTCCTTTGTTAAGGACTCTATGTCCTTTGTTAATCAGCTTAAAGGTATCAGGCTAGACCCTGGGGATTTGCTTGTTAGCTTTGACATTATTTCCCTTTACACAAAAATCCCCATTAATGAGGCCATTAATGTCATAAATCAGATTGTTGATGATGACACTGCCAAATTAGTTAGGCTTTGCATGACATCTACCTTTTTCAGTTTCCAAGGTGAATTTTATGAGCAAACTTGTGGTGTTTTCATGTGTTCTCTACTCTCTCATGTTGTTGCTAGCTTATTCATGGAGGATTTGAGACCAAAGCTTTGATCTCTTCTCAATTTCAACCCAACCATTGGAAAATATTTGTAGATGATACTTGTGTTGATTGGCCCCATGGTCGTGAGAAGTTGGATTTGTTCCTTGCTCGCCTTAATTCTCAATCAGACTCCATCAAATTCACATTGGAGGTTGAAGTTAATGGTAGTCTTCCTTTCCCTGATGTTCTCCTCTCCAGAATAGATGAAGGCTCCTTGTCTCACCAGTGTTTTGCAAGAAAATTCACACAGAACAATATCTTCATGCCAATTCTCACCATTTTCTAGGGCAGAAATTTGGAGTTCTTAACACCCTTGCTACCTGTGCACTAAGGGTCTCGGATGAAAACCTCCTGGAAAATGAGAAATCCCACCTTCTGGAAGTATTTGAAAACAACGGCTATAGTAGACATCAAGGTCTTGCAACTTTTCAAAAAGCTTGTAAACGCTCTTCGATTAAGAAATCTCGTGATGAACATTCTTCGAATGTTCTTCTTCCTTTCATCCATGAAACCACTGATAAGGTCACTCATGTTCTTAAGAAAAATAATGTCTTTGTTAACTTCAAGCCCCTTAATACTATTAGGAGCTCCCTTAGATCTGTTAAGTACCTTGTGAACCCTAAAGACATGAAAGGGGTTTACTCAATCCCCTGCTCATGTGGGATTCCCTACATTGGAGAAATTGGTCTCTTCATTAATCTAATAATTCAAAAACATGCAAAAAACATTGGGCATAATCGTTCCCACTCCTTAGCTATTGTTGAACATGCAGAGAAAACTAAGCACCACGTCTGCATTGAGGATTCTAAGTTCATTGCAAAGATCGATCATTTCCACCATAGGAAGTTGAGAGAGGCCATTGAAATTGAGAAGCAGGAAAAAAAAATCTCAATAGGGACGATGGTTGGAAATTAAGAGTTGGGTTCCTACCCTTTCTTTATGATATATATATATATATATATATATATATATATATATATATATTTCCATTTCTTAATTTGATTTTATTTTTATTTTTATTTTTATATTTTTATTTATTTATTCATCTATTAATCGTTATTATAATAATAAAAATTAAATTAAAAATACTTTTGTTCCTTTTTTAGGTAATATATATAATAATTATTTTAAATTTATTTTGACCTGATCCCTTAATAAAAAACCAGTTGTTAGGTTAGTTTTGATTATATTTAATATTAAGAATTTAAGAATTTAATAATTTGATAATTAAATATTAATATAAATTATTTAATAATTTCTTTCTCATTGACTTTATTAATCATAATTTCTTAACCAAAAACTAGCCTTTAAGGTTAGTTTTTATTAATTAATATTATAGTCTTAATGGCTAATTCCGAAACTTGATGCATCTTGTGGATATTTAAATCTAATTGATTGATTTGTTTTTTCACCTTAGTCCTAAAAATGAACCTCATTAATAAGTTTGAAGCATCGAACCAAAAACGATTCTATGTGATTAATCCAAAAATCATTTCAAAAACCTCTTTCATTTAAACTTCCTCTTAAGAAAAAAAACATAAAATAAGTTCAAACTAAAGTTATATCACACAAATAAATTTAGATCAAAATAAAAATCCTTGGTTGTAGTCTATTGTTTATAACAGCTTTAAAGACCCTATTCATATATAGTGTTTATAAAAGTTGTAAAGACCTTACTGATAGAACTTTCTATATAATTACGTGGTGAGAATGGCAAATTAAAGGAAGTGGATTCTTGGTGTTAATTTTATATGTTTTAAGTTTAGAACCTTTATCCTACGTAATTTATTGACAAAGTTCACTGGGGATGATTAGAAAAAATCCCTCTCCATCGATTCAAAAAAGTTCGCCAATTAGTAAAATATGAATCCTTCTCTATCGACAAAAAGTTTGTCAATTAGTAAAATATGCATTTTTGCGTTGAGAGGTATATTCTACTATCCATTATGACCCCGATGTGTAAGTATGTTTGTGCTCAAAGTTAAATTTTAGCTAATGTCGACCAACATAAAAATAAAAATTAGAAATCTAATAATGTTTATGTTCATCTTTCCAGTAAATAATAATAATGAAAATAGAAAAAAATAATGTTGGCCATAAACAAAAATGAAAAGAACCATATAGATTAAAAATATATATATATATATATGAAAATAATCATATAGATAAAAATAAAAATAAAAACTGCAATACAATTATCTCATGTGTTTAGATAAAAAAAATTGCAATACAATTATCTCATGAGTTGAATAGTTCTTTTATCATATATAGTGAATTTGGATGGATCATAAATTTACCTTCAACAAAAAATTTTACCACATTAAAATTCCAAATCAGGTAAAATTTTAAACATCTTTACTCTTTACTAAAGCCACTACCATTTATTAAATCAAGATAAAAAGTTTAATTCAACGCAAAGAATCCAAAATCTTGTTGTAAAATCTTTTAATATTTCTTTTAAAAATTATTTGTAAAATAGATCCTTAAAAGGAAAAACATATCATGTGGATATATTAAAATCTCTATACACATAAATATTTCCACATCAAAGTTGTAATATTCAAAAATATTCATTTGATGTAGTTTTATTATAATTTTTGTTATCATGCCATGTAATATTGTTATTAAATATAATATTAATATTAATATATTATAATATTAATATTATTTAACTTAATAACTTTTTAATTAATACAATATTAAAGTTAACATAATATTACCTTTTTTATATTATAATGATATATATTAACTCCAGATATATATGGGAGGGAAGAAGAAAGACATAGAGAGGGAAAAGTGGAGAGAGACGGGGAGTGACAAGGAAGAGATGGAGAGAGAATGTTTATGCTTGGGGGTGAGATAGAGAGACAAAGAAGGAGAGATGGAGAGAACGGGGGAGTGAAGGAGAGAGGGAGGGAGATAGTGACAGAGTTGGAGAGAGAAAGAGAGAGAGAGAGAGTTGAGGGGGAGAGATAGAGGGAGGTGGGAGTGAAAGGGAGAGAGAGGAAAGAAGAGAGAGAGGACGTGAGAGAGAGAAAGAGAGGGGGAGGAAGGGAGAGAGGAAGGTAAGAGGAAAGAAACATAAAGAGAAAGGTGGAGAGAGTGAGAGGGAGTGATAATGGAGATGGAGAGAGGGGAGAGGAGATCAGGAGGGAAGAGAGATAGAAGGGGTGAGAGAGGGAGAGAAGGGGAAGAAAGAGAGTGGGGGACAAGAAGAGGGAGGGAGAGATAGATAGATATGGAAAAAGAGTGTGTATGTTTTGGGGGTGATATAGAAAGATAATAGAGACAAAGGGAGATAGAGATATAGATAGAAGGTGAAGAGAGGGAATAAGAGAGAGATATAGTGAGGGATAGATAGATAAATATGGAGAGAGATAAGATGTATGTTGGGGGGGTGATATAGGGAGACAAAGGAGGATAGATGGAGGGAGATATAGATATAGACGGAGGGGGGAGAGTGAAGAATATTTCTCATAGTAGATGCATTGATTTCAATGTAGATGTTGATTTCTAATCCTATTTGATTGCTTGCACTAAATGAGATAAACTAAATTAGAGGGGAGAGGAGGAATGAAGAGAGAGGAGAGGAGTGAGAACAAGAGAGAAGGCTAAGAGAGAGAGAGGGAGACACAAAGATGGAGGGGGAGAGAGGGGGAGAGAGAGAAGGAGAGAGGGAGGGAGAAAGTGACAGGGTTAGAGGGAAAAGAGAGAGAGTGAGAGAGAGGGGAAAAGAGATGGAGTTGGAAGGGGAGAGAGGGGGAGAAGAAGAAATACATACAAAGATAGAAGTGGAGAGAGAGGGGGGGAGTGACAAGGGAGAGATGTAGAGAGTGTGTGTATGTTTGGGGGTGAGATAGAGAGACAAAGAAGGAGAGACGGAGAGAGAAATAGATATAAATGGAGGGGGGAGAGAGGGAAGAGGATTTCTTACACTAGATGCATTGATTTTAACATACATGGTGATTTCTAATACTATTTGTTTGCTTGCATTAGATGCATTGATTTCAGTGTAGATGTTGATTTTTAATGATATTTGATTGCTTGCACTAGATGCATTAACTTCAGTGTAGATGGTGAATTCTAATCCCATTTGATTGCTTGCACTAGATGCACTAATTTCAGTGTAGATGGTTATTTATAATCCTATTTGATTGCTTGCATTAGATGCATTGATTTCATTATAGATGGTCATTTATAATCCTATTTGATTTCTTGCACTAGATGCATTGATTTCAATGGTGATGTTGATTTCTAATGGTTTTTGATTGCTTGCACTAGATGCATTGATTTCAATGTAAATGTGATTTCTAATCCTATTTGATTTCTTGCACTAGATGCTTTCATTTTAGTGTAGATATTTTATAATTCTATTTGATTGATTGCACTATATGCATTGATTTCAGTGTGGATGTTGATTTCTAATTATATTTGATTGCTTGCATTAGATGTATTGATTTTAGCGTAGATGTTGATTTCTAATTATATTTGATTGCTTGCATTAGATGTATTGATTTTAGTGTAGATGTTGATTTTTTATTATATTTGATTGTTTGCACTAGATGCATTGATTTCCATGTAGATGTTGATTTCTAATCCTATTTGATTGCTTGCATTAGATGCATTGATTTCAATGTAGATGTTTTTTTCTAATCATATTTGATTTCTTGCATTAGATGCATTGATTTCAGTGTAGATGTTGATTTTTGATTTGATGTAACTGGATGTATGATGGTACATTAATTTTAAAGCGATCGGATTAACAATTTCAATGATTTTAGTGTAAGCACAAAAAAATTATTGACAATGTGCATTAATTTTTGTGTTATAGTAATTCAACCTATTAATATTGGAGAGCAAGAGAGAAAATGTAAGATGTTTACTACAATAGCTCAAGTTAAAGATTTGAATGGTTTACGACTTCAACTGCACTTTTCATATAATCGATATGAAAATATGGCCAAATTAACATGGGTGATAATAAGAAAAGTAGAAGAAAATAATTAAGATTGATCACAATGAAGACTATTTGTAATTGATTGAATCTTTTGAGATGCAAACCTTTCCTAAAATTCTACACTCCAAAAAGAAGGTTTGCACCTTGAGGGATTTGATCCCTCTCGATGCATGATAAATGCAGAGTTAGATGGATCTAAGCTGGTTATAAATAACTCTTTCCTGATAATCCTTAAACAAAGTAGTTGGGAACACAATGGAATGGTTATAGATATTGTGTGCTTCCTCACGCTAAAAAATGAGATAAATCTATGTAATATGTAGAATGTCCAAGATATTTCAAAAGTGAAACTAGGTTTAGGGTTATTCTTGGATTTTAAATCTAAGCTAGATGTTTAATTTTTTCAATATGTTGATTTCACTTTAAAAAACTTGTCCGTATAAAATAAAAGAAAAGTGATATGTTAGTTATTTGTTTTTAAATTGATAGTTTTTCCCAAAGGAAAAAATCATACTTTTAATTAAGATATGAAAATTACATGCTCTAGGATCATGTTAAAAAGTCATAAGACTATTGAAAAAAGATAGTCCACTCTGTTGAACCATTTTTCAAAAACACAAACTTAACATGCAACTACAAAAAAATAGATTGTTGTTTAAAATGTTTTTTAAACAAACTACATGTATGTCATTACAAATAAGCATAAGATATATCAACTAGTATTTGTCAAAAAGTGGTACAAAAAGCTACAAAGACAAAGATCTATGAGAATATCATGTTGCAGTGTGGTCATGGCTGAGTTGCATCATCCTTAATGCATTCTACAAAAGGCCTGTAATAGAAATCAAAGTGATCATTGTCTATCTGCTAAGAAATTTGCCAAGAACATTGAGTCTATTGTGCTACCTCTTTGGAAAGTGAGTAAGAAATTGAATTCATTTCCCCATATATATGATCGCAAGAAATGAAATCAAAATTCCTTTTTAGCATTGAAATCTCCTCCAAAATAGGCCTCGAAGTATGCATATGACAAAAATATTGTTGAATGGACTAATTGGCTACCACCCGAGAGTCACCAAAAACTTGCAACTGTTGGAACCCTTTTTTTATAGCAAAAACTAGGAGAAGCTTCAGATTATACAATTCAGCAAAATTGTTTTTGCCATGTCCCAACCACTTTTAAGCTTAAAATAGTGATTTTCATTTATATGGATGATCCAAGTGTCTCCAGAGAGGCTTAGAAATCAGTAGTGGCTTTGAAAAGGCTCAAAAATCAAATTTGTTGGATTGTAGTGAAACCATGGTTAGATCTAAGAGCTTCTCACAAGCTTTCCAACGATGTAAACGACACCTCAATCTAACATCATATGTGAAAGTGATGGTCAGTCAAAGTTTTGGTTAACTATGCCCATTAGCTAAAGTTAGAAGAGTGCCAACTAAATTTGGAGTCTGGCTAAATCTAGTGGAGCTGCTAAATTTGGTGGAAATTAACTAGGCAACAAATTGGCACTTATCGACGATGATTTTTGGTAGACAGAAATGACAAAATTGTCACCTACTTAATTTTTTCGGTGAACCCAAAATTTGACCAACAAATTTTTGAACAATTTGTTTAATTTAAAATAAAATAAAATAAAAATATAATATGGGTTGGTAGGTCACCACCCTCACCAACCCCCAACACTTATTCTATATATATTAAACAAAAATGGTTGGTTGGTGGTCAAACCCTGCCAACCCACCACCACCATATATAAGGGTTGGCAGGTATTGACCCAGCGCCATCCACCGATCGGCTTGCCATCGACAACCCTCCCAAAACAAAGAAACGTCCAAAATAGGAGTCCCACAGGGTTTGACCCTGGGACCTCCCAACCACCAATGCCAAATATTAACACTACCAACCAATAGATCAGCAACCTATGCTTTGTACTTTTCATTTAAAAACCCAAAATTGTGTGCCAGAGGGCACGAGCACCTAGTGGAGGAACTCAACACGAGAGGAACTATGAGCACATAGATCGAGGTGTGGAACCATGATACAGTTCCATGAGGCGAAACCCTGAGCAAAGGAATCTTGGAGGAATCTTTAAGGTTCCCTTGGAGCCAATTTTTGACAATATTAGATTTATGCCAAGCTTATACTCATATTACTCAAAATTTCGCAACGAGTCTGATGGTGTAATCAATTTTCACATCTGAGCAACAAAATTTTAGTCAACCTACAAAAAAGAATCTGTCTTGAATCTTGAGGAATCTTTAAAATTCCATAGAGGCCCAAAATTGACAGTTTTAGAACCAGGCCGAATTTATACTCATTCTTCTCAATTTTTTGCAAGGAACGTGATGGTGTGATCAGTTTATTCATCTGAGCAGACAAATTCCAGTCAATCCGCAAGAATGAATCTTTGTGGAATCTTTGAGATTCCCAAGGGTACAGATTTTGACCGAGTTAGAAAGGGGTCAAGTTTACAGTCATTTTTCACGATTTTTCGCCATGAATTTAACGGTTTAATCCATTTCTGCAGCAAAGGTGTGAATTTTCAGGACATCCCTGGAAGTGGAGGTATAAGGTGTCTTTGTACATGCATGTATTTTTATTTTGCTGAAGATTAATGAAAGAGGACTCTCCACATTGAGCAAGGCTCAGAGACTTAACCCACACTGGGTGAACTCTGTGATCAACTTATTTGTGTCTTTATTCTCATAGTTTTCATTTATTTAAGCTTCTTTTATGTGAATGCATTTTATGGTTACATGCCCTTTTAAATGCAGTTATCTATGCATATTTGAAGTGAAAAGATCCAGATCAAGTTTGGTATCAAAGCGGGTCTTCTGTTGATGTGAATTGCAAGTGTTTGATAACTGGTGAAAATCTCCAAAGAGGTGAAGGAAAACATAAGTCCTTTGATCCATAAGTGGGGCGTGTAGTACGAAGAAGGAAAATGGTAGATGAAGATGCTCGGTTAGAGGAAGAGCGAAATTATTGCAAGGCCTTCTATGCCATGGCAGAAAAAGTGGACAAATTATTTGCAGAGTATGAGAAGACAATGGAGAAACTAGAGAAGAAGGAAGGACCAGATGATCATGCCTTGGTGAATCATGAAGGAGGAGGAGAAGAGCCTCCTGAACCTCCCTCTCCATCTTCCAATGAAAGTTCTTTTTCTTCCTCTTCTCGTCATTCTAGAGGTAGAAAAACTCATAAAAATCCCTTTTTCAAGTTGGATGTCAAGTTTGATTTGCTTGTGTTTAGTGGAGAATCTAATGCAGAAAAGCTAGATAACTAGATCAGACATGTTGAAGTATACTGCTACATACAACGAATCAAAGAGGATGAAGCCAAGATCCAGCTAACATCCCTTCAATTGAGTGGCACTGCTCTCATCTGGTGGGAAGGCAAGCTACAGAAAGGTGGTAAGAGTAGTCGTAAACTTCTTTCATCTTGGTCTGAGTTCATTTCTGCTTTAAGAGGACATTTTTACCCATTGGGTTACAGACATAAGACCATGATTGAATGACAAAATTTGAAAAAAAGTAAAGGTAAAAATGTTTAAACTTTTAAAAGTAGTTTAGGAAACAAGCATTAGCGTTGCATGTTCCATTAGACTCTCCTGAGATGTTGATGAAATATATAGGCTCTTTGCATAGTTATTTGTGTCATTCATTGTTATTATTTGAACCTAAAACTCTTGATGAAGTAAGTGTGAAGGTTTTACATCTTGAAAGCATGGGGAAGCATGAGCAAGATGACCTCCCAAAGAGAGAAGCATCAGCAAGGAGAAAAGAAGCAAAGCCCTCTTGTAGTCATTGTGAGAAAGAAGGGCATGATGGGGAGAATTGCTGGAAATTGCATCCAGAATTGAGGCCAAAGAGGAACAACATAAAAGAGAAGCAGAAGACAGTTGAAACTATGCAACAAGACAAAGAATATGAATCAAAAGATGATGAGAAGATCACAACTATAGGATTTGCAAGTGTTGGACCAATTGACCTGGGATTAGACTCGGGTGATCAAATGAAGATTGCAGCTCTTGGGATTGCAAAATATGGACCTATCGGCTTGGGTTTTGATTCGAGTGATGAGGAAAATATTTTAGCAGATGTTGTGCCAAAAATGAGTAGGGAACCAACTACTACATGGCTCCAAGAACTCGAAGAGATCAACCAAAGCATATCCATACAGAGAATGTTGAACTAAGAAGGCTCCTACAAGAAGCAGAGGAGGAGGAACAAAGGTTGCAATATCAGTTACAAGCCAAGGAGGAGGCCTTGGAAAAGTTGCATCATAACATGCCCGAGATAAAAATTGATTCTTCAATTTGATGTTCTTTTTATGATGATGATTTCGCTACTTTTGAGAAACATACTACAAGGATTGGATCAAAATTGTTGAAAAAATGGGCTATTAAGGAAACAACCTCGGCATTAATGGCTATGGAATTGTGAATCCCATCAAAGTGGAGGAATTTCCTAGTTATGCAGGACCTGGGTATGTCAGAAAATATGTTGGAGAATGCTCCAAGACAACCAGTGACCAACCAAAGACGGATGATGGGAGCACCTCATCACATTCCAGTAATAGTGACGATTCCACAAACACTTATCAGAGGCGCACTAGGAATAAGCTTTCCAAGACAATCCAGAAAGTTTGGAGGAGAAAGAAACATTGTAGTCACTGCAACAAGGATGGACATCATAGAGCCACATGTCAGATAATCCATGCGGATAAAGTACCTATGAAGAAACCAGCTAGTGAAGATGTTCGACAAGTGAATATGCCACATAGAAATGACCCATTCACTTTGTTGACTAAGAGATGGTTTTCTTAGATATAGTAACTCGTCATGGCCATATTTGGTAAATCATATGTTGTGAAATGGTGTTAAAAGTGATGATGTGTTTTCCATCACTTATGAAAGCAACATGATGATATTTTTGGCCTTTTGTTGATAGTTGGGGTATTGGTTTCTATTATGAATATGATGTAAACTTGACCAAAGAGATTGTTATAAACTCTTGGCAAGTATGGGATTGTTTGGTTCATGATTGATCATGTAATTGAGCATGTATTTTTCAAATATGTACTACGGGTTTGCGGAGGACACATGTGTCGGTTCATCACTTACGGCTCTGAAGAACAAATATGAAGGAGAAGGAATTGTGGCATGTTAGGTCACTTGTTGTATAGACAAGGGAGTACATCAAATTGCAATAAAGTGTTCATGATTTTGGAGGACAAAAAGCTCCTCAATGGGGAGAATGCTCTAGGTGGCTCCGTAGAGGCTTAGAAATCAGTACTGGCTTTGAAAAGGCTCAAAAAAAAAGTATTATGTTGAAACTAGTATCATATCGAAGAGCTCGTCACAATATTTCCAACGGCGCAAATAACACCTCAATCCGACATCGTATGTGAAAGTTAAGGCCAGTCAAAGTTTTGGTCAACTAGGCCCATTAGCTAAAGTTAGCAGAGCACCAACTAAATTTGGAGCCCAACTAAATTTGGCGAAAATTAATGAGGCAATAAATTGGCACTTACAACTACTGTTTTCAGTGGATGGAAATGGCGAAATTGTCGCCTACTTATTTTTTCCGGTGACCCCAAAATTTGGCCAACAAATTATTGAACTATTTGTTTAATTTTAAATAAAAATAAAATAAAAAATATATACCCCACCAACCCCCAACACTTATTATATGTATTAAACAAAAATGGTTGGTGGGGGTGAAACCCCGCCAACCCACTGCCACCATATATAAGGGTTGGCGGGTATTGAGCCCACGCTAGCCATCGGCCAGCCGACCATCAGCGACCCTCCCAAAACAAAGCAACACCCAAAATGGGAGTCTCGACGGGTTTGACCCCGAGACCTTGCAACCTATTGAAGCCTCATATTTCTGCTGCTCCAACATGGGGGATAATTACCCGGTCTGGACCTGAGAAAGTAACTCCTTTTCCGTTTGGTTTGGTGGCTCTAACTGGGGATGATGGGACCAGTTTCCCAATATGGGTTTGAAAATGATGGTGGGTGTTTTTCAAGTGATTGCAATAAGAATAATGATAACTAAATCACCTATTCTGACATTCAAATCTCTAATTAACTTAATCTAATATAAACCCAAGGTATTCTGTGTGATATGTGATCTAAAAATATATATGTTTGGTATGTGGTGATAAAGATCATTCACGTGTTAAACAGAGATGATAACATGTAAAGATAATTTCTTTAACTAAATAGTTAGTTAAATAAATGTGGAAATTATATCGCATATATTTAATGATCATATATGAAATTAAACACTTTCAGCTAAGTATTATACAATAGTGAAATTAACACATAACAGAAAGAACATACTCCATATATAATTCATGAAATGAAATGTTATCACTAATTTAGTAAAACAGAACTGATCATACAAGATAAAAGTACCATATGTGTGAGGTTCTGCTCATTTGACTAGTGACATAGATCAGCTCCTTTCTTCAATCAAATTATTCTCCAAACATACAGTAGTGCATCAACAATAGATAGTAGTTTGATATTCAAAAGTAATGACCATGTTCCATAATTTCATCAAGGCATCTACAAACTTACAAAAGTGCATTCTTTGTAAATGTTTTTTGATAAAATCGTGGACCCTTCTCTAAATGCATGAGAAGGGTATAAATACTATCTAACTAAAGTTTAAAAATAGATTATACAAAATATTTGAGGAGGTTTCAAACAATCTTCCTCTTAACTAGTAACTAACTCTAAAAATAAAATCGATTTGATGACTCAAGGTTATGAAAATGTCTTGTTGTCTGCCAACTTTTCCTTGAGGTCGCATATGTCGGACATTGGTTTTACTTGAGGAGGTGCTCTGAATTGCGTTCTGACATGTCCTGCAAATATGGCATCTGTAAGAGGTGGTAACATTATTTGCGTTGAATTGAGTGAACAATTCAGTGTCATAATTTGGCTGTGAGGTTTGACAAGAAATTTCCAATATGCCTCCCAGTCGGTCTTTGATAATTTTGTGATTGCCTCTCTTTGGATTTTCATCTTTGCTTTCCAGTTTTTATCCAAGTCTTTCATATCTGGCAGTGACTTTGGATCACCTTCTTTATCAATTTGGTGGTGTGCAAAGTATTATTGATTGCCTTTATTATATTCTTTGTCACTCATGCTACTCTTGCTACTGCCAATTCTGCCTACTTAATCCGTGCATCCCAATCTGTGAATAATATGTCTTTGTGTGTTTCTTCAATCTCTAGAATATTAGCGCTTCTTCCTTCTTCAAATTCTTTCCATTAAATATAGTCAGAGATCTTAGTATTTAAGTCATTAAACTCAATTCTTTGATCAATTGCCTTATCTGTTAATTGATCACTGGTATTCAAATAAAGGGTGATATTGGACATCTTCTGGTAGAATAGATCTTGTTGTTTTGACAGAATGGAGTTTAGCTCCAATGCCTCTTTGATGAACTCATCAATAGTGGGGACATCTTTACATTTCACCATAATCTCTTGCAACTCTTAGATTTGCATATTCTTTGCTGAGATATCTGCTTCGTGGGTTATCCTAAGTACTTCCATACTTTGCTGCAATTGGACTATTTGTTTCGTGGCTTGCTTGTTCACATTTGTTTTCTCGATTTCTAGCTGTTGTTCAAGTTTTGCTATCCTTTCTTCTCTTTCTCTTAAAAGACCAGACACTTCAATGGCCTTATCAATGGTGGTAGTAGCAGATGCCCCTGCAAATTGTGACAACCTAGTTAAATTTTCAGTTGGATTTGAAGGAATATCCTTCCAGACTATATCCATTGGTTCATTCCCTAGTGGGATTTCAGGTGTTTCCACTCTCCTCTTACTCTGTCTTCCTACTACAGCCTTATGCAGTGGGCTGTAGAATACATCTAAAGGAGGTATTTCTGTAACCTTTAGGATAATCTCAGATGTCAAAAATGTAGGTATGATTTTTGCATTCTATGAATTTGTCCCTTGTTCGTTCATTGGCTCAAACTCTGAAACTTTCTGAGTTTGTTGTGGAGTATGATATCATGTATTTTCTTGGACATCTGTTGCTTTGGCAGTATCTTGGAGTTTTTTATTAAACTGGTCCCATTCCTGCTCCATATCACTACTTTTGCCTTTGGGACCGATATCCTGAGTTAGGTCACTTTTGACCTGTTTCTCGGCTGATTTTTTGCTATATTTTGCCGTACCCTCTGTTTCATGTGTCTTCCCTGTGTTCTGAGCTGCATTCACCTGAGATTCTATTCGATAATTTGGTTCCTCATTGTTAATGGTCACACTAGGCGTAGGTTTGTTATCAGTTCTTAACAAATCCAAAGGGATTGTTTCAAGCCTCTGATTTCTAAATTCCTGAAACCTTTCGAAGTCATCAGGATTCAAATTCACCTTTGCCCAATTGAATGCTTGTTCAAATGACTCAGCTAATTGTAATAAATCTTCAAATTCATGAGCTTCATGGATAAAGGGTTTGACCTTTATTGACATAGTAAACCTATGTGCTACTTTCTCTGGGTCAAATTTCCTGGTTGGCAGAGTAGCCAGCTTGAGCCTTTCTAAGTTCTGTAATTATTTGATTGCATGGTTGAAGTTCACCAATGAAAAACCACCACACTGGATGGGAAAGGGTGGCCATAGTGATCTTTTCATATCTTTCAAAGTCTTGGTTAGGCCTTTTCCAACAGTTTGGTGAGCTATTTCTCTGGCTAACAGCTTATCAAGGACATACAAAGGAAGTACATGTGGTTCTGTTGTATTGCCGTAAACTCTAATATATGTGAACCATTACTCAACAAAGTGCTTGCCTACTACAAGAAGGTCTATGGCGGCTTCCTTAGAAAATCCCAGAGCCTTTTTCTCGAAAATCATTTGATGTAATGGTAGCATAACACCATTGCATATCTTGTAAAAATGGGGTATAAAATGGAATTCCCACAATTGTTTGTGACTGAGATGGATGGGGTATGGGTCTTGCAAGGTCCATTTCCAACCCATAATTGGAAACTTAGTACAGAAACAGATAGAGTCCATGATATAAGCACTCATAAAAAATGGAGGAAATATTTCTGTGGAGGTGGATCTCTTTTGACGATATTCAAAAATAGTCATAGCTAAGTTGTCGGATAGGATAGTAGCCCAATTCATTATATGAGAATTGATGCATGCATCAATTAAAGGGGCCCATTCTATAGAGAACTTGGTATTATCAGGCATTCCATACAATTTACATAACATGGAGGGTACATAGTTATGGGGATTTGCTAGAGAAGCTATGGGGTACATACCCATCTTGTCATATTTGAATTTGTTTTCTTTGACTCTCCACCCCTGAATCATCTTAAAGTATTCTTCATTCTCTTTCGCAAACTTTGCCAGGAATGATCTATCATATATATCTTAAGGGTCGGGTTGATGATACATTTGTTTCAAATCTTCGGTTTTAAATTATCCCATCAGCTCCATCTTTGAATTCATTAATTGTTTGTCTTCAATATTGACATTCTCCACTGCCCATCTAACCATATCCGTGTATGGTAATATCTTGGCTCTTGCTCCTATTCTGTGAAGAAAAGAGCAAGCAATATCTTTGAATTGAGCTATCGAGGGTAGTATTGAATTTGTTTTTTCCTTGGTAACAGTAACTACAGACTACTTATTTTCAAGTCTATAGTAGATAACTTCCCACGCCGTTGCTCCTCCATCAACACTGCAAACCATATCAGAAAATATGGGCAGCATCTCAGTAACCTTAGATTCTGAAACACTCTATTGTTTCTGTTTTTGCATTACTTTCCATAAGGACATCTCTTTTGAAGCTTCCTTAAATGAAAGAGAGATATATCAAAGTCAACAATAGAGGGAAATTAAGGCTGAAGAGCTCTTTGAAATGACTTGGACATGAAAAGATTTGAACGCAATCTCTATATTAACTAGCTATAACTTGAAAATATTAACTTTTTTCCTCAAGCCGCTAAACAATACTTACTCTGTCAACCCACTTGATATTTCATTAAACATTCAATAACTTCCCTTACTTTATGTCTAATTTGCTACTTTCAAACCTTGAAACATAGCACTGTTCGTGGATAATGCGAAATGCGATTGCGAAATATCACATTTCGCAATCTTTAAGGGATAACACAGTGGCATGCCTTGTCAAATTGTGAATTGCGAAATGTGATCGCATATTCTTAGAGTGTCGCGATCGGAAAATCGCAATGGAGACTTTATCACATATCGCATTTTAGGATTTTCTTTAGGATGTTTATAATTGTTACATGAAAATTGCGAGGTGCGATTTGCGATGATAAAAGTTTTAAGTATGGGTTCCTTTCTAAAGGTTTTAAGGCAAATTTTAGAGTTAGCGCTTATTTTCAAAAGCTAAAAATTTAAAAAAGTCCCCATTTATATGTCAAATATTAACTATTAATCGCTATAAATGAGGGGGGGTTGTTATATAGTACAACAATTGGCGATTCACTTGGGAGAACCAGTTATCTTTGATTGATCTTTTGAAATCTCTAAAACTTTCAAAATTAGAAGAGTTTGAGGAATAATAATTACATGAGATACAAACTAAACAACATTTCTCTGAAATCAAAATCACTCACTTTAATTATTTATTCAACTACTTTACTCTTGTAATGATAAAAATATAAATGTTTGCATTAGTTTGTACTAAGATTTAAAGAGATGTAGTAGGTGTCTTCTACAGATTAGTTTTTATTGTTTACTCATTTATCATAGATAGAGCCTCTACTACTAGCAGGCGTTCATAGCCTCGGCAGGGTTATCTTTTAACCAACAATGATTCATTGTCCCATCTGAAGCAATTTTCAGAATTCAAAATGATATTCATTTGCTTTCTTTCTCATTTGGATCTTGTTTTTTCCTTTTATGTAATTTTTCTTTTTAAGTTTCTTAAAAGACATTGTCTAGGCTTGGTAACCCAATAATGACAATGCCATTCACTAGTTGTAATTAAACTGAACAAGCTGGCTCTTGATGAGACCCCTTGTCCTTTGATTGATTAGATCATTGGCTATTACCCTGTTTTGATATGTAGTATTGGTAATATCAGTTTAATTATTCCCCTATGATCATGGTAAACAAGCTCGTAATGAGACTTATTATCTTTTAAGTTTTGCATATTTTTGAATTACACTCTGAAAAAAAAAAAAATTATCAGATGGGGTGAATCATTGGCTCTTTTTAAGAGTTTTTGGATGATAATAATAGAGTTTTGAGATACTCATCTGTAGAGAGTCCTTACTAGGTTAAAGATTATTTTCTTGACTAATAACAAAACATCTATACTTTATAAAGATAAGAGCTTGTTCATAGAATAAGTGTTTTTAGCAAGGTTAACTTTTTCCAAAGAAATAGGGTTCATTTTGATACTGAAATGCTCTAATTATATCTTTAACTTTTCCTATTTATAGAAGCGAAAAATCGAAATATTCTAAGAGAATTTATTTTGAGAAGCCAAAAGTAAATACTATTTAACTTTTATTTTCCTAAGAATCTTAAAGACAATATGATACAAAATTAGAAGAGGTTGTTTTCTAGGAAAAATATTTTTTCAAAATTTGTCCGTTAACAGGCAAAGAATCTATTCTACCTAACAAGTCTTGTAAAAAGAAATGTTGATGGACCAATTTTCTCAATGATTTGGAAGGGTCCAAGCCACAGTCTTTGGAATTTGGTGTGTTTTCCCTTTTCCTCGTGTGCTTTGTCCCATTTCAAAACCAGATCACCTACTTCAAAGGTTTTATGACTAGCAGAGGTTGTATCAAAAGAGGCTTTGACTAACTGTTGATGATGGGAATGAGTGGCTTTAGCTTTTTCTCTTTCTTCTTCAAGCTTAAGGATCTGAAATTGTCTTGCTTGAAGAGAAGAGGAAGGATTTTCATTAATAAATTTCACTAGGGCAAGAGATGGGATTGTTATGTTTGTGGGGAGAACTGCTTCTTTTCCATAAACTAAAGCTAAAGGAGAAGAACCGATTGAGGTCTTCTGTCTTATTCTATTTTCCCAAAGAGAAAATGTCAATGCCTTGTGCCAATTCTTATGATTTTGGTCTATAGTCCACTTGATGATTCTGATAAGGTTTTTGTTTATTTATTCGGCTAATCCATTACCTTGTGGAATAGTTAGTTGAATACTTAAATTTGAAACCTATTTTTAAGGCAAATTCTTCCATAGTATTTCCAGAAAAATAAGATGCATTATCAAACATTAAAGTTGTAAGTAAGCCAAACCTAGTGATTATGTACTAATCAATAAAGTCTATAATACTTTCTATGTTAGCTACCTTTAGTGGGATATCTTCATCCATTTTATGAAATAATAAGTATCTGTAAGGATGTACTTGTGCTTCTTGGAAGAGTTAGGAACAATCTCACCAATTATATCTAATCCCCATTGTTCAAATGGTTGTTGGATATTTACTAGCTGTAATGGGAATGTTGGTTTCTTTTCTCTTCCAGCTACAATTTTACAAATTTTTCATTTTCTTTCATAGTCATGTGCATCCTTGAATAGTGTTGGCCAATAATAACCTGCATGCAGGATTTTATGAGCTGTGGTATTTTCTCTGAAATGAACTCCAGCTGGTCCATCATGTAATTCCCGCATAACCTTTTCAGCTTCAGGTTTTTCTAGGCATCTTAATAATACTGAATCATAATTTTTTCTAAATAATACATCATCAATTAATTCATACTGATTTGATTTCAACCTTAAAGCACACTTTGTTTTGTAATTGAGATGCATAGGAGCATATCCATTCTTTAAATAAAACTTCAAATCAGCATACTATGATTGTGCATCGTTGAGGCTTACCTCTGATATTTGCACTTCATTACCTTGGTCTTCTTCTGTTGATAAATGGGAAGCTCTAGTTAGCATCCTGCAAAAACCTTGGCCCCTAACAATTTTAGCTGGTCAAATTTCTACATCATACTCTTGAAGCGTAGTGACCCAATTGGCTCTTTTCTCCCCCACTTCTCTTTGAATCAATAATTGCCTTACTACAGGGTAAGGTACTACTATTTTTGTATGAGTTTTGAGGAGGAAAGGTCTGAAATGTTTTAAGGCTTTAAAGATAGAAAAATATTGTTTCTCAACATCTGAGTAGTTTAGCTCGGCACCCTGTAAATTGGAACTGAAAAAGAGATAAGTGCCTCGATGTTTTGATCGTTTAGTTGTGTTAAAACTACTGCATATGATGTATCAGATGAAAATGTGTATAATACAAAAGGTTTAATAAAGTCTGGAGTTGTTAAAGAAGAAACATTGATAATAAGTTTTTTTATTAACTCAATGACTCTCTTTCATTTTTACCCCATTTGAAGATGCATTCTTTATTATCATTGATTGAAGGGGTAAAACAATCTGTGAAAAATCGGGAACAAATATTTTTACAAAATTAATCTGGCCTAGGAATGATTGCATGGTCTTTTTGTTATGTGGGAGAGGAATCTTTTCAATTTCTTGGATTCTATCAGGATCAATATAAATTCCTTTCTTGGACACTATGAATCTGAGAAGTTTGCCTTCTGCTAACACAAAGTATGACTTTTTTGGATTTAGAGAAATGTCATATTTCTTGCATCTTTCAAAAATATGCTTTAGGTCATTCAAATGATTGTTTCTATTCCTAGAGTAGACTGTAATGTCATCTAGGTAAATAACAACTGATTTATTAATCAGACCTTTAAAAGCAATATCCATGGTGCATTGAAATGTAGCACCTGCATTGATAAGTCCAAAAGGCATCTTCTGATAAGTGTATGTCCCCCACTTGGTCCTGAATGTTGTCTTTAGTCTGTCATCTGGATGTACAAGAATCTGATTGTATCCTGAAAATCCATCTAGAAAAGACATTAACTCAGAGCCTGCAACTGATTGCAATATTTGCTCCATGGTAGGCAAAGGAAAGTTATCCTTTTGACAAGCTCTATTTAAGTTCCTAAAGTCAATACAAATCCTAATATCTCCATTCTTTTTCCTGACAGGAACCATATTTGATACCCATTTTGAGTGTCTAACAGGAAAGATTATCTTTGCTTTCAGAAGTTTGTTTAATTCAGATTTGATTTGGCTTTCAAGGTTTGGATGAATCTTTCTAAGCTTCTGTTGAACTGGTTTCTCATTAGAGGTCATCGGTATAGTGTGTTGAATTATAGAGGTATCATAGGTCTTGAGATCTGAATAATCCCAGGCAAAGACACCTTTATATGTTTTCAACAATTTGATGAATGATATCCTTTCTTCGGATGATAAACCAAGACCTAGGTTGACATTTTGAGGCTTTTCAGATGTGCCTAGGTTTACCACTTCAAATCTCAAAGTATAACTTTGAGTTTTGGATTTGGTAATCTTTTTAAACCTGTCTTTCAAATCATAGAGATCTTCCATTTTGACTACAGACTTTGGAATTGGATTTTGATCTTGTTTATGGTTGATTTGCAAGTCATGTTCATGTTCATCTATGATTTCTTCCTCGTAAGATCCTTCTGATGTAAGGAAATCAATTATATAAACACCATTATTAAACACTCTCCAATTTGTTACATTATCAGGGATGGATGGTCTAAAAACTAACTCTATAGAAAATCTATCTGGACTAAATTCCTATGAAGGTATAAGCTTAGATGCTACATTGGCAAGTAAATCAACACTTGCATTTTGTAATCTAGGGATTGAAGAAATGTTAAAAGAAGTGAAGTAAGAAGTAATATTCTGGGCTAGAGATTGATAATGTTTGAGATGCCTAGACACACAATGGATTATGTTTCTTACCTATTCAATAACTATCTCAAAGTATCTATATACTTGCAAATACTTGACATCAAGGCCAATGGATTTGTATAGCCCTTGAATTAATGCTTCATATTCTACAGTATTGTTAGTGCATTGAAATTCAAGCTCGCAGGTTAACATGGTTTTCTCTCCTTGCGGGCTGATTAAGATACATCCAACACTTGCACCATCTTCAGACTTGGAACCATCAAAATAAAGAGTCCAAAATAATGAATTATCTACAAGTTTATCAACTACATCTATACATTTGAAAGCATATGTTTGCGAAAACATTTCTATCTAAGATACTATAGCATTATCCGGCAAGGGAGATCTTTGTGCATTAAAGGATCCCAAGAATGACTCGAATGAGTAGTTTCTAATGATATTATTGGTGAAAGCTATCGGTTCATTTCTCCCCTCGAGATTAGTGACTGTGTACTTCATGAATTTCTCACAGTCTACTCTGATTTGGTTAGGTTTACCATTGTATGGCAACCACATATGAGACCAATCAGTTGCAAAGTATCCGTGTAACTTTTCAGACCAATCCCTACTTAAAATTAAACCATAGAATTCAGGGATATCAACCACTAGAATATCGATTACCTGTGAAACTTTTGGGTTGGAGGAAAGCTTGATTGAAACTGATATCATTTCTCCTAGTACTTCTACTTTTGTTCTGTCCAGTTGAACTATCTGCACAGCAGATCTTTGAGGTGTGATATTTAATTTAGTGCACACAGTTCTTGGCATAATGTTTGAAGAGGCTCCTGAATCAATAAGGCAATTATGGACGTTTTTGTTAAAAATCTCATAAGTAAGAAGAAATGGAGGAGTATGAGAGATAGATCTGTCACCTATTAGAACTAGATCTATGGGATTTACTTTGTTTGAAGATGAAGGAGGCTTTCCCATATCTTTAGCAGCTTGAGTAACTACAGTGGCTGGTAAAGGAGCTACAGGAACTGCTTTTAACTCTCTAAGTAATATTTTATGTTGTTGTTTGAGTTTAGTCAATTCATGTAATGAAATATTTTCTCTCGTCTTTTTCATATCTTTGACTATATTGTATTCCACTGTATCTGAGATTACTAAAGTTTTAGAAGCAATTGGAGGATCTAATGGAATAGAATCGGTTTGAGTAGTCTTGGATTTCTTGCTTACTGTTTTCTCCTTTACAAGAGTAGCAACTTTCTGTTTCTGATTTGATGTTGACATATCAGTAGAGCTTTTACTTCTTGTAGTTACTGGCATAGCTTCTGCTTCCTCTTCAGTTGGCAGAATAAAATCCTAGATTCCATTTAACTCAACTTCTTCCTCAGTTTCTGCTTCTTCTTCGGTTGATGAAGCTTCTTCTGGTTCTTGATTGGATTCAATGTTTGAAATAGTATTTGGTGGTTGGGATGTAGAAGAAGGATTTCTTTTAAATGAGCGAAAAGATTTCTTGGGAGCAGATGATTCTGCAACCTGTTTCTTGATTTCGACCATTTCATTTGACATGGTATTTAGCACCTTTTGAAGGCCTTCAAGGTTGAAAGGGTCCTTTGGAGATTTCTTTTTTGAATCTTCCTTGAATGTCACTTTCTTTGATTTCCTTTCTTCTATCTGTGATCTCTTTTCTAAGGCAATAATTCTCCTTTCTACAGACAACGCTTCTTTCATGTTTTCTACAAGGGTAGCCTTATTGGCTCTATCTACAAAAATTGTGATATTAGAGGGAAGGGAGGATATGTACCACTCTATTTGTACATCTACTGCAGGTCTAGAGGTAGCTGGGATTTTGTTCAGTAACTTGTTGAATATGGAGTTGAAGTCTTTGATCCTTTCATCTGAACTTGCTTTTAGGTTGGAAAGATCATTGATTAAAGATGCCACAGTTCTATCATCACCAAATTTTGCAAGAAATATTTCTTCAAAAGCGTCCCAGGTTCTTATTGAGCCTGTTGGAAGGGAAAAGTACCAGGATCCTGCAGATCCCTGGAGAGTATAAGGAAACAATCTGATAACAACATCTTCATGCGCAACTCCATTAAGGTTCATGGCTAACATAAAGTTATTTAGATGTTCTTCAGCAGGAAGACCATCATCAGGATTATACTTAGGTAACCATTTTTCTGGGTTTGCTGGAAGAGCATTTGGATTAGCAACCAGTACAACACCAGGGTTTGTCCAAGGTTGAGCAAGTTGATTGGCCATAACTTGTGTTGAGGGTTGTGAAGATGAGGAGGCAGGTCCAGAAGTAGATAGGGATGGTGAAGAACTTACTACTGGACTAGTGCTACTGGTAGAAGCATTAATTGTTTGAGTCAAAAAAATGGATAGTTGAGAAGAGTCAGATTGAGTAGAAGTGAATGGGGGAGTATATGGAGGGGAAGATGACGTGATCTCGCTGATATTTGATTCATATTTTGATGTGGTAGCTTTATTATGTCGTGAATGAATGGGAAATTCAAAAGGGGTTACTCCAAGTTTTTCACTTTGTAATCGAGTTAATGCACCAATATATCGTAATACGGAAGTGAAACTTTCCTTAGAAGCGTCGGTTTTTTCAAGTTTCTTAGAAAAAATGGATATATGTTCCAATTTATGTATTAATGAGTGAACTTCAGGAGACTCAGTAGTGTAATCTAAATAATGTACTTGTCTTAATACTTTAGGAGATGAGGGAGAAGTTTCTACAAGTTCAGATTTCTGATTTGGAGATTTTGAACGAGATCTAGAAGATGTAGAAGTTCTGGAGGGGGTTTGACTCTTATGAATGTTTTTCAATTGATCTTTAGATTTATATGCCATAGTCAGATGATCCAAATGGAACCAAGAAACACTCTCTATCTTCAAAACTTAAAGAAAATCATGCCAAGACCAAAGAAAATCGCATAAGGAAGCCTTTCAAAACACTATCGGGAGGCAAAAACCCGTGAATCAATGGAAAAAATAGAGTATCAAAGGTGGAGCAAGTGATGCACAGTGGCCATCAGATCTAGTCGATCAATGGTCCAGATTTGAGCGACGGATCACAATCGGCGGTGACCTTCGGCAGGGATTGGCAGGATCCACATAGGAGATGCGACAGCGATCAGCGGGTATCGACGAGATCCACATAAGGCTTGTGACGGTGATTGGCGGAGTTAATCTGGACCGTCGATCAAGCACGCAGATCGACGGCACATATTACATCGTCGAATCACTATTAGGGATTGCAGGATCGCTTACAACAGCCCAGGGGTATTTGCGATGAGTGATTGCGATATTGCAACCAGAGCAGCCTAACGGAGCGGGATTTATGTGTATGCGATCCGATGGACTGGACCCAATGAATATTGTAAGCCATATTGCATGGATCTTGAGATCCGTCAAGCATCATTTTTAATGTAATTTCACAGTTTCGTTTGTTAAACGAAATGCGAAGGGGAAAGTGCCGATGCGATATGCCGGACCCAAAAGGGTACCTTAAGGCTATTCGATATAGTTTCAAGTCTGGAGGAAAGCCATTTATAATGCATTTTCGTAGTTTTTAAATATTTATGAAACACAAAGGGACAGAGCCATTGCGATTTGCAATAGCGACAATAAGTGGACCTGATGGGAGAATAGGGAGGATTTAAGGACTTTTGAAGTCCGATATATTGACTTTTGGCGAATTTTCTCTATGAAAATACATTTTCACTGTGAAAACGGAGCGCGGTCATTTCAAGAGTTGCAGAGGTTCGAGGCACTATGGCGTTACAGAATGGGTGGCCACCTCCTCTCTAAGCGTTAAGCAATGATAGTATCATGCTGAGAGAGGGATTCGAAGCGGACAGAGGCCGAGGAGACCGAGAGATGGCGAACCTGAAACGAACAGGCAGCGTTGGCTTTAAAGCCACAAACATAGAGTGCAGCAAAGGGGAGCAATGCAGGCGAATGTCGAGATAGAGTTAGGACAGAGACAGAGAGCATTATGGGAGTCTGTGTACTCATAGAAAACTTGAGAGGTTCAAGTAAAGCTCTTGTTATTGTATTATGTTGTATGTGAGGCTCAAATTGAGCTCACTGTTGTAAAAAGAACTCTGCTTGAAGACATAATAGAGAGGCCACCACTGAAGGCTGGACCAGGAGATGTAGCCCAGGAGTATTGGGTGAACTCCTCATTAAATTTGTTGTGTTATGTGTTGTCTATTATGTTTTTTTTACTGCTTCATTGTCTGTGCATTTCGCAATCTTATCGATCCATTGCATAAAATGACATAGACAAATCCATGCACATAAGTCTGTAATACCTTATTATTGTCTTAGATCTCATTATCAGATCAAGTGGTATCAGAGCTTTAGGTTGCTAAGGTTAGACAAGCTTGTGCTGGACTGTTTGTGAATGATTGTTGAGCTCTGGGGGGGGGGGGGGGGGGGGCCTGCTTCAGGGCGACACTATGCTGCTAGCTCGATTTGATGTGAGTGATGTTTTGCATGTCCAGGCAAAGGTATGAATTCCCATAATTCAGAGTGTCAAGAAAACAGGCGCTAACCACTGTCTGGGGAGAGGAAACAACTTGGTTGGGCCAACCTTTCCCTCCTAGATGAGGGACTAGCAGTGAAGCAAAACCATTGAAAAGCCATAAAACCTGACATTGAATAGGGCGCCTATGACAAGCTGCAACTAGTCGAGCAAGAGGGGAGGCACATTCGAAGAACTCTTAGCTTGAATTGTTAAGGCGGTCATTGTTGATACTCTTCATACCCATGCCTGCAATGAAAATCCTTGTGCAATGTGTAGAATCTCGATGAGATATCTATTGATGGTCAGCCATTAATTGTCGAATGATTGACAAGACTGTGTTGCTTATGCCAATACATGAGAGTGATATTGTCAGCCATGAGAAGCCTCTGTAAATCTCATGAAATTCCCTTTCGCATAGATAAATAGACTTAGTAATGAATATGAAGCAAGCCCACCGAGTGGTGCATTATGGCCGCCATCCACATGTCATGCAAGACTTGAATGTTTTCCAAGGGAGGCATATTGTCACATCTGGCCGACTCATGGGTTGGTGGGGTAGTGGCAACACGCTCTCCCCACTCTGCCCTTTTGCGACCTTAGTCACCCCATCCGAGGTAGATATACCAACATGATCTACACCAATTTTTTTTTTTTTTAAATTAAATAATATATTTTCAAATTTAAATTGATTTTGAAAAAATCATATTTTTTTAAATTAATAAGAGAAATTCATATCATAATTATTCTCACCATTTTTTGATGATGACTATTTAGTGAGATATTATCAAGTTTAAAGTGAAAACTTTTATTATTATAATTTTAAGTTTAATTTTAAGTTTATTGGGATAGATTGAACCATAGACATTTTGTATTTAAAAAGAGTTTGTTGATTAATATAAAGACGGATATTAAGTTTGAAACTTGGTTTATTTCTTTTATTTTTTATTTTTCACGGTAATAAGTACATTCTATTAGGCACAATGAGTAACTTCGTTGAAACCACTGCCACTATTTTACCATTAGTAAAACTATTTCATAAATAACACATGGGCCAATAACCGAGGTTACTTGGGACACAAATTGTGAACCATACCACTTGAGCCAAGTTCCTTTAACAAATTTAAAACTTGGTTTATTAACTTTACTTATTCATTTAATTATTTGTAGGATAACATTAAAATCAATAAATCTTTCAACTACTCAATTGTTTTTGTGAAGCTTCACAGAAAAAGGGCATATGAAGAAGCAATCTGTCCCATAGGCTATCTTTAACCTCATGGAAGTTAAAATTATTTCTTTCTTTCTTTTTTTCCTACTAGGTTCTTTTTCCTACTAGGTTCTTTTTTTAAAGTTTAAACCGATCTGATAAAATATTTTCTTTAGAAAACGTCATGATATATTATTAAAAAGTTAAAACTGAACTGAGAAAATATTCTCTTTAGAAAACGTCATGATATATTATCCACAATACTGCACAGCATGCTTCATCAAATTGTTATCTATGTAAATATTAATCACTAAGATCAGAGCCAGGAATCCAATCAAGGTCTATTTACAACACCGTGCTTATCTACGGATTATGGGTTTTTATAACTCTCATTCAACCCGTGTTCGTTATTGATAACTAAACAAAAACAAAGCCGACGAAAGCTGACAAGATCCCTCTTCGTGTATTGTTACCAAGCCTATAAGTTCTATTCAAATCCATCTTCCACCATCCTTCCACCCAAACGAATCTGGGATAATCTAGGGGTTTTGGGTTTTTATGAATCTCGTCCAACTCATGTTCGTCGATGATAACAAAGCAAAACCAAAGCCGAGGGATGGCTGACAAGATCTCTCTTCCTGTCTTGTTACCAAGCCCATCACGGCCATTAAACCCAACTTCCATCCTCCTTCCACCCAAAACGAATCTAGGATAATCTAGGGATTTGGGGTTTTTATGAATTTCATCCAACCCGTGTTCGTCGATGATACCAAAGCAAAACCAAAGCCGAGGAATGGCTGACAAGATCTCACTTCCTGTCTTGTTACCAAGCCCATCACCTCCATTCAAACCCATCGTCCAGCATCCTCTTACCCAGAACGAATCCTTCCCTGTGATTTCTCTCCTCCAACAGCTTCTCAGAAATCCTCCTCCTCACCGTGACCACAGCACACCCAAACCAAATTTCGACCCCACAGTCAACGAAACCCAACAGAAAATTAACAAGTTCCTAGTTCTGGACTGCCCCTCCAGGCCTCCGCCAATCATCAAAGATGCTCCAGACGAGATTGTGGATCTCAGTTCTCAATTGAGTTCCAATAATTGTAAAAGAAATCCTTCTGATATAAGTTTAAGGACTTCCAGGAAGCAAAGATTGGGGAGATACCATGGCGAGAAGAAGCGTAAGCCTTGGAAGAACGAGCTCTCAGAATCCGGTGAGTTGATCTATAACTCCATTGTAGAGAAAGATGGAAATTTGGGGGAAATTTTAGATTTTGGTAAGGATAAATTAGCAGAGGGAGACCTATTAAGCATCATAAAAGGGCTGGGATGGCTCAAACAATGGAAAAAGGCTATGGAAGTCTTTGATTGGATGAGGAAACATGAGGATCACAAGCCAACTGGACCAGTAATTGCAGTTATGCTTAGCATTTTGGGTTGGAGGGCTCCACTCGCCACAGCTGTTGATCTGTTTAACAATCTTCAACACGAAGGGTATGCCATGGATGTTTATACTTATACTTGCTTGATGACTGTTTGTGCACGTAATGGGAAATACAAAGATGCAGTACTTCTGTTCCAAAAAATGAAGGAAGAAGGATGTAAACCCACCATTATTACATACAATCTAATGCTTAATGTCCATGCGAAGATGGGCCATTATTGGACCAAGGTCTTAGCTCTTTTTGAAGAGATGAAGTCTGAAGGTATTAGTCCTGATGAATATACCTACAATACTCTCATCAGTGCTTGCACCAGGTATTCTCTGTATGAAGAAGCAATGGGATTCTTTAATGAGATGAAGGCAGCTGGATGCATACCTAACAGAGTGACCTACAACTCGCTTCTTCATGTGTTTGGGAAATCTCGGCGACATGAGGATGCTTTGAACATTTTGCAAGAAATGGAGAAGAGTGGGTGCCCTCCCAGCATTGTTACTTATAATGAACTGATCTCTGCTTACAGTAGAGCTGGCCTTTGCAATGAGGCAGCTGCTTTGAAGGATACCATGTTGAGTAAAGGTATTCATCCAGATATCTTTACTTATACAAGTTTGCTTTCTGGATTTGACAAAGCAGGGCGAGATGGGCAGGCTATAGAGATTTTTACGGAGATGAAAAATGCAGGCTGTGAACCAAATCTCTGCACGTTCAATGCTCTTATCGGCATGTATGGGAAAAAGGGGAAGTTTGAGGAGATGATGGGAATATTCGATGAGCTTAGATCCAATGGGTGTACCCCTGATATTGTCACATGGAATACCCTATTATCAATATTTGGACAGAATGGAATGCATGAAGAGGTTTCTCAAGTCTTCAAGGAAATGAAGGTTGCAGGATTTGTTCCAGAGCGGGATACATTTAATACTCTCATTAGTGCATATAGTAGGTGTGGGTCGTTGAAACAGGCTATGACAATTTACAGTGCAATGTTGAAGGTTGGCATTGGTCCTGATCTTGCTACCTACAATGCAGTGTTGGCTGCACTTGCTAGGGAGGGGCTTTGGGAACAAGCAGAGAAAGTTCTCTCGGAGATGAAGAGTGTCTGCTGTAAACCAAATGACACAGTCTACGCTTCATTGTTGCATGCTTATGCAAATGGGAAAGAGATAGAGCGAATGAAGACTCTTACAGATGATATATATGCAGGCGTGATTTATCCGAGTAGAATCCTCCTTAACACACTTGTGCTTGTGTACAGCAAATATTGCTTGCTCAGAGAAACAGAACATGCCTTTTCAGAGCTGAAGAGAAGAGGTTACATGCCAGATTTGAGTACTTTCAATGCCATGATTGCCATTTATGGGAGGCTGCACCGGATTGAAAAAGCACATGATATATTAAGATCCATCAAAGGAAATGGCTTGAATCCGGATTTAGTAACATACAATAGCTTGATGAACATGTATGGACGAAATGATCAATATAGAAAATCTGAAGAAATTCTTAGAGAAATGCAAGCAGCTGGAGTGAAGCCAGATGTAGTCTCTTACAACACAGTTATTAATGCTTACAGTAAACATGGCCTTATGCAGGATGCTTCAAGGATTTTTTCTGAAATGAAAAAGTCGGGCCTTGCTCCTGACATTGTCACCTACAACACATTTGTGGCAAGCTACTCAAGCCTAAAAATGTTTGGAGAAGCTATGGATGTTCTCGAGTACATGAGGAAACAAAAATGCAAGCCTAATGAGAGAACATATAATGCCATTGTAGATGCCTTCTGTAAAGTGGGGAGATTCAGGGAAGCAATTATATTTGCTGATAATATCAAGAAAAGTGATCAATTCTTTCACAGAAAAGAAGAGGCCAGACTTGTTAAACGCATCCATGATTATCAAGTTTGAAGTGTTTCTGTATCTTGACATTTTTATTTGCAGTTTCAAATCTGTGATAGGTCATTACATCCTTTAGACATCCAATACATGGTTTAGTCTTTATCAGCAAGATCAGAAAGAAAAGATTTGCAGGTCAAGATTCCATGTAAGGGTGTTATCCATATTTTATAGTTTGGTGACTTCCATGAAGATGAATAGACTCATTCTCAGGTTCACATTCTTTGATGGCAACATTTCAGCTGTGAAATTAGGGATTCAATTGAACACTTTGATTGCACTGGGTGATTTCATGCCCTACTCCATGTGCTTGAAACATTCCATTTAATTATCCATAGCAAGGGGTATACAGTAATAATCCCCATTCACAGGATAGTAAATAACTGAGTGTAAGATGGGCATTTTCTCATGGGAGATTAGAATTTTGCAGCAACAATTGTAGTACTACAGCTTGACATCAAATTGTAGGTATTCTTGTCTTCAATTCATGAGAAAAATGCTTTGTTCAAAGTTCCGGCCCTTCACAAATCTAATTTTATGTTCTTCGGCAGAGAAAAGATGTTCAATTTATTGTAAATATGATGAAGAAAACAGGTGGTGGCTATACTTGACATTCAGGGACAAGCTATGTAGCTTTTTACTTGAATTATTAATATGACGTACCAACATTTATTGCCAGTCTGGAATTGTAATGACTGGTATTCATGTCATGGTAAAATATGATAAGCAATTAATCTTTGCCATTTCATCATGTTGATTTCATGAAGTTTTTAGTCTTAAGAGCTTTTGTGCCTGTTTTTCCTAGGAGAATTGGGTTATTAAATTCAAGGTGTCGTTTTGGTCTAAGTAACTGTTCGATTGTTAACAATCATTTTCACAGTTTTCACTCACACAACTCTGGTATTCATGAGGTTTATTAAGGATCTCTGATTGAGCAATTACTTGCTTCCACATTATTTTTCTGTGCATGATCGCATGTACAGTACTTTCGAGGTGGAGAGATCCATCCAGTCATTACCATGCAAAGGTCCTGAGCTTTCCATGATTCTTACTTAGATCAAATTGTCTAGACTCTAGTCCATTTGTTTGATCCATATTGCCATATCCCTCTAAAGTGGAAAGTACAATGGAATCAACGTCATGTAAGAAAGGGCCACTTTCCAATGGATATTATTGTTGAAAATGTTTCTTCAGGACCAGATGAAGCTCCATCATCCACGAGTGGCAGAGTATCTGAACCTAACTACAATGCAGACATCATGAATGAATCACAACCAAGACAGGCATTCTTCAAGGGTAGGCCCTGGAATACTAGCAGCCACGAAAAAACACAATGTACCGACGATTCATCCATTTTGCTTCCACATGAAAGGCTACAATATCTATTGAACTTATCTTGAACTATGACTATAGAGATACTGATATATCCTTCTAGGTTTTTAGATCCAAATAGGTTTTGCATACTTCCACAACCAATCTTTGAGTTTTGCCACCATATGAACAATTGATTTTGAAGTTAGCTCTGAGTAGAAACCTATAACCATTAGGCAATCGAGTTTCTTTCCTTCACTGTTGCAGTTATGTCTCCAGTTAAAAACATTCCATATGGATTTTGTTGCAAGAACAAATTTCTTACATTATATTGGAAAGAAAAAAGATATACGAAGAATTTGTGCTGAGAAAGAAGATTCAAAATATGGTTCTGTACAAGATTGCATTGATCCGTCTAGACCCTGCAGCAATAGATTCATAGAATCTTCAGCTGTTGACCATATAATAAATGGAGAAGAGGAGTTAAAACAAGAGATATTCAAAGAGAAGTTGCAAGCATCGAAAAATAAGAGATATTTATTGATATGCATGGATGACCAATAACTGTCAATGGGATAGTATCATAGTAGAATCATCCCTACAATGTGGCTAGTGAAGACACAAATGTTAACAGTTAAGTGATGTTTTCTGACAGGGAATGATAATGTTAAGAAACAATGTCACTAGTTAGTTATGTTTTTATGTCATGAACTGAAAATATTTCCTCCCCATGAACTAATGTATGCTTTCAGCATCATCCATCCACATTTTTGGCATGATAAAAACAATTGTGAGCACCTATTTGAACTACAACTATGCATTTGTTGATGTAGTATATGGAATTTGCACTTTGTACCACCATACATGAATCCTAGAATATATCTTTTTGCATCACAAATTAGGTATACAAATGGCCACCTTAGGATGACCACAAGGACTCTTATATTGTTATGGATCAAAACCCCAATTAGCATAAAAAAAAGTAATGCCACTCCTTTAGAATAATAAAAAGTGAATGAATAACAATGCCACTTCAAGAAGGCAAACTTTATTACACATGTTTACAAATAACTCTTCAGGATCCATAAAACTAGATTTTCTGTGTATATAGGAGCAAAGGGTAATTACAAATAATGTAATGACCTAGGTTAATTTGTCCGTCCAAGGGTTTCCTTTGCAAGTTAGGGCTCCCAATAAAATAGCAATAAAAAATGCATGCACTCATATAATAGCAGCTATTCCTTCACATAATGCAAGTTATTCAACAGCAATAATTGACATATAGGAATGAGTTATCCAACACCAATAATTGACTTATAGGAATGACAGCAATTTGGTATTCCCCAATTCCACCATAAAACAGGACTGACTGTCCAATTAACCAGTACAGTATACAGCCAATACTTCAAATAAAACAATGGCAAATATAAATGAACCAACCCCAACAATTTGGCTGAATTCACTGACAGTTTATCTTCTATTCTCCACAAAACCTGACTAATTTGTTGTTTGAGGAAACCATAAACTCGGCTGCCTACATTTCAGAAAGTCTGGTAACAGTTAGGAGGGCCGAATGCCTGCTTGTAACAGTCCAATCTTCTAATGGCTTCCATTGCCTTAGAAATGTGTCTCCCTATGGTAGGCAGAAGCAAATAGGGTCAAATTCCACTTTGGACAGCTCATTTGATGGAGATAATTATTGTGTTAAAATCCTCTTTCCGAGAGGACCAAAATCGACCTAAAGATCACTCAAATCAGAGACGGAGAAGTGCAGTTTTGAATTAAAAGCCATCACATATGAAATTTTCAAGGTCGGCTTCAACTTCAAGTAGGCTCATGAAGCTCAAACAACTTGTCTTTTCACCCACATGGATTCATATAAATACGAGAGACTTCATGCCTCATTTGGACATCAACACAACTCACATTCTTTTTCTCTCTTCATTTACTTGCTAAGTTGCAACAAACGTTGCCCAGGGGTCCAAACGGAAATGAGGAAACTCGTACCGTACGGCTTGGAAACTCATTTCTGGCCGTATTGGCCCATTTCACGCTGGGGAAACGTGGCCAGTACAGCTGGAAACGAGTTTCTAGGCCGTACGACAGAGTATCTAGTTAACATTTGACGTTTTCTTTTATTTATTTTTTATTTTTTCGCTTCTAATTTATTGGGGCAACCTAATGTTCAAGCCTATGGCCCTAGTGTTGATATGCAGTTCATGGTAATGTTAAATTCTTAATGTAAAAGGATGAAAATGAAAGATAAAGGTCATCATTTTACTTAAATTTTTAACATTACCATGAAATTACTCAGGATGTTTGAAAGTGGTTTCACCCTCATTGGATTTCATATGGAGAAAGTAGAATTTTAGATCTCATTCAAAATCCAGCAGACTTATCTGTTTTTCAGGATTTCAGGATTGGGGGGATTGCAATGTTTTTGTTGGCTTTTGTCATGTACTAGGGTATGGAACTTGTATTTAATCAAAAGAACCAAGCCCTCTATGCAGTGGAGACTCCCAATAATCAAGAGCACCTAGAGTACTAGGGTATGGAATTTGTATTTAATCAAGAGCACTAAGGTCATTCGACTATGTAGGAGGAGACTCCCAATCAAGCACAAGACAAGAAATTAAAAATTTCTCGTGGCTGATTTTGGATATTGCTATTTTCATTATGTGATCATTCATGAGTAAATGTGATGTAAATTTAGATATTTATAGTTTATGCATTGACAATTGAGAATTTAATCATAATGTAATAAATTAGAATGTATCATGTATGCTTTATGATTGCACATATTTATTAAATGTCCTATAATATATATGTATATATATATATATATATATATATATATATATATGTATATATATATATATATATATATATATATATATATATATTGTGTTTCCTTGTTTCCAAAATTAGGGGGGTCACGTTTCATACCCATTTCCCCGTTTCGTGCAACTTAGTTTACTTGGTTTGTACAGGTTAAAGGCAACTCTTCTCTCTTCACACGTGAGGATCTTGGAGGCAATTTTGTCTTTTCTGCAGACTTTTCCACTGGACGGTTTGACTGCAGTTTGACCGAATTTGACTCCATATCTCGATCTGATTTTACCTACAAAAGTTTGATTTCTTGAGGTCGAGTTGACTGCCCCAAAAACAAAGTTAATATGGGCAGTTTGACTGGAGTTGACTTTCTGGTTTGGCTGCAAACTGCAACAGCAAACTTTCTCTCTTTTGACTGGGTTTGACCGAAGTTTTTGGAACTGTTTTGACTGATCCTTGACCAGCAAAAGAGGCCGCATTGACTGGGCGTTGACCAAATTAGATTGGAGCACATTTGTCCATGATTTTATTGTTGTTGAGTTGATTGATTAGGGCAGTCAACTGCTGTTGACTTTTTGCAGCTTTGACAGTCAACTAGATTTGACTTTTCTTCATTTTTGGCATAGATTTTACCTTACATTGTTGATATATTGGATATGGATGATTTACTCTCTCTACTGAACATTTGAAGACAATCTAATATGAAGAAGATTTGCGAGGGTTTTCCCCATAGTGGATTTTGCCCTGGTCATTAACCAAATTTGTGTTTCTTGTCTCTTGGCTATCTTTTATTGTGCATTTGCTTAATTGTTCTATCTACTATTTCTCTACTGCTATTGGATAACTGAAGAAGTGAAATTGTTAAATTGGATGCTACGGGACTCTATTGAAGTAATAGTTGCAGAATATAACAAATTGAAGAAAAATTAACATGGTATCAGAGCTGAGGTGAAGACAAGCCCAAGAGACATAGAGCAAGAGCATCCATTTTCTAGCAGTTGATCAAGGAAGGGAATAATCTTTTGGTAAAAATGGCTTCCTCCTTCAAGGAGCATGAAAAGTTGGGTGACTCATCTAACTTCACTGCATGGAAAGTCAGGTTGGAGATCACCGCTGACAACAATGATGTTTTGGACTTCATTCAAGGAATAGTACCTGGCCTCCGAAAAATGCTTCCGCGACTTTCAAAAATAAGGATAAGAAAGGTGAGTTAAAAGTAAAGAAAATTATAGTTGATGGTTTACAAGATAATCTACCTGTGTATGTTGGAAATTTGAGAAGATCAAAGGGCATGTATGATAAGATAGTTGGCATGTATGAAGTCAACAATTTGAACGAAATCATCTCTTTGAAAGATCAACTCAATGACACAAAGATGAACAAAGGAGAATCCGTGCAATCATACATTATGAAGATATCTCGTCTTAGAGATCAATTGCAGAGAATTGGGGAAACTCCCCCTGACAGAGAATTGGTGATTGTAACTCTTAGAGGTCTCCCTTTCATTTGGGAAACCTTCATTACTACTATAAGCAACAACAACAACTTCTCATCTTTTGATGAACTTGTTGGAAAGCTCACTCAAGAAGAATCAAGGATGATATATAGAGGAAGAATTCAAGGATCAAATGAAGGAGAGCCCTCTGCCTATGTTGCTCAAGGAAAGAAGAAAAATGCAAAGAAAGGAAAGGGAAAGCCATCTAAATCAAGAAAACCTCCTCAATCCAATTGAGATTCCAAGGAATCAAGAAGGTGAGATAGAGATGTTGAGTGCTACAATTGTCATCGAAAGGGTCAATATGCTCGAGATTGTCCCGAAAAGAGAGATGCTCCAAGAAAAAACTCTTCAAGGTCCTACAACAACCGTGGTTTCAACAAGAAGTCATATGAAAGGAGAGATGATAGAAGAAGGAATGAAAGAAGAAGAGACTCCCCGATGATTGTGATGATAGCTATCATCACAATCATGGCCAAGGAACTCCACATATGAAGGCAATGTAACTAATCAATTTGAATATATTCTTATTTCTACATTAGCTTGTTCATCTCCTCCAGACTCTTGGGATAGTTGGCTAGTTGATAGTACGACTTCTCATCACTTTTCTGGATATAAGGAGGTTCTCTCTAATTTGGTAGAGAGGGAGATAAATTTGAACATTATTCTTGGTGACAATACCACTCATCTCGTAAAGGGATTTCGTTCTGTCAAATTTCATTTGAACTATGGGGAATTTGTTTTGCTTCATGATGTATAATATGTGTCAGGATTGAAGAAGAATGTGGTTTCAATATCTTCCTTGGAGGATAAAGGAATGAGGGTTGCATTTATTAAAGGGAAAGTACTTACTTGGCTTGTTGAATCCTACATGAGAAATGCCTTCACATTGGGAACTAGGTTTCAAGGACTCCATAAAGCCACTAGAAGACCTCTTCTAGCTATGGTCTATAATACAAATATTCAAAGCGAGTTGTGGCACCGAAGGCTGGCCCATCTACACTATGATGCACTTCCAAAATTGAAGAAGTTGGTTTCTAGGATCCCTGATGTTCAAGCTCAACATGATGGAGTATGCCCTGGGTGTGCAAGTGGAAAGAAGACAAGGGGACCATTCTCTCTTTAGCGAAAACAAGACGAAAGAAATTCTTCATCTAATTCATTATAATATATGTGGTCTAATGCTCGTACATTCACTTAGGGGTCATCTTTATTACATCACCTTCATTGACGATTTCTCAAGGAGACATGGATCTATTATTTGAAGCACAAGGATGAGGCATTCGAAATATTCAAGAAATTCAAGGCTCTGGTGGAAAATCATACAGGGAAGAAAATAAAGATCTTCCGTTCTAAAAATGGTGGGCAATACATGTCAAATGAATTCATAGACTTTTGCAATAAGGAAGGAATCAAGAAGGAGACCATTTTGTCTTACACTCCCGAACAAAATGGAGTGTCTGAGAGAAAGAACAAGTCTATTGTGGACGCTGCTCGAGCCATGCTCCATGATCAAAAGCTGCCAAAGTTCCTTTGGGTTGAACAACAAACATAGTGGTATATTTTAAAAACATGGTGCCTCATCAAGCTTTGGACAACAAGACTACCGAGGAAGTATTTACAGTTGTCAAGCTTGATATTAGTCATCTACGAATTTTTCGCTGCCCCGTGTATTTCCATGTGCCAAAGGACAAAAGAAACAAGCTAGAAGCTACAGGAAGGAAAGGTATGTTTGTTGGATATAGTGAAGATTCTAAAGCATTTAGAATATATATATATATATATATATATATATATATATATATATGGTCAAAGGAAAAACAATGTAAACTTTGAAACGGGAACTATAAACTCAAAACGAGAACTCTGCCCAAAAAACCCCGGAAAAACATGAAAAACAATGCTAAAAACGAAAAGTGTGTATACCAGAACAATGGTTTTTCTTTAGGGTCAATTTTGAACATGTTTTAAAAATGGCAGTGAGAACAAATTTTTTGTGCAAAAAATGTGCAAAAACCAGATTGAAAATGAAAATTGCTAATAATGGAACGATGGATTTTTTTTTAGAGTTAATTTTCAACATTTAAAAAAAATGCCAGTAAAACCGAATTTTTATGTGCAAAAATTGTGCAAAAGACACCCTTAAAACGAAAAGTGTTAATGCTAGAATAACATTTTTTTCTTTTTTGGTAAATTTTCAACATTTTGAAATAATGGTGCAAAAGATTTTGTTATGACTCCGAAAAACATTAACATTTCAAAAAAATAACGAAAACATAAAATTAAATAAATAAATTAAAAAAAATAAATTACTAAAACGTAAATAAAAATATATATTAAAAAAAAACATAAAATTAAAAAAAAAAAAAACAAAAACAAAAAAACAAAAACAAACAAACAAAAACAAAACAAAACAAAATTAACCTATAAAATATAAGAATAAAAAAAATTCAAAAATTCAAAAAAAAAAAACATATTTTCAAAAAAATAACATTTTTTAATGTGGTAAACCAAAAAAAAATTGGAAAAAATAAAATAAAACTATAAAATTAAGTAAAAATAGGAAATTTTAAAAAAGCATTAAGAAAAACTAAAATTAAAAACAAACTATATTTAAAAAAATAATAAATAAATAAATAAAAATTATGTCAAAAAACCTTAAAAAACGCTGAAATTAAAAATAAAATAAAACCCCAAAAACAATTAAAATTTAAAAAAAACACATAATTTCAAATTAAACATCATTTTCAAAAAAAACATTAAAAATAAAAAAAGCTAAATATATTTTTGATATTTTTTAAAATAACATTTAAAATATATATATATATATATATATAGTAAAATATATATATATATATAAAATAAAAAATGAAAAATAAAAAACATGGAAAATAGATATATATATATATATATATATATATATATATATATATATCTACACGTATTTAACAAAAAAAATTTATCTAAAAAAAAAAAAACAATTTTATCGGCCACCGCCCCCCCGGACGACCGGGCAGTGACTATTCGATTCCGAGAATCGAATAGCCACTTCCTGGCCACCTCCACGAGCGGTTGAGCCTGTGGGGGTGGCCGGGTGGTAGTTATTTGATTCTCAGAATTAGATAGCCACCGCTCCTCAAGGGCGGTCAAGGGGTGGTTCTCTGATTCAGAGAATCGAATAGCCACCGCCTAACCGCCGGTGGGGGTGGTTAACTAATTTTCGGAATCGAATAACCATCACTCGACTGCCCGTGGGGTTGGCTATCTGATTCTTGGAATCGAATAGCCATCGCCCAGATGCCCGTGGGGCTGGCTATCCAATTCTCGGAATCGAATAGCCATCGCCCAGTTGCCCATGGGGGTGGCTATCTGATTCTCGGAATCGGGTAGCCACCGTGGGGGTGGCCGGGCAGTGGCCATCTGATTCTGAGAATCGGATAGCCCCGCAGGGGTGGCTGGGCGGTGGCTATCCGATTCTCAGAATCAGATGGCCACCGCTCGACTGCCCATGGGGGTGGCTGGGTTTTCGGATAGCCACCCCCATGGTCAGTCGGGCGGTGGCTATTCGATTCCGATTACGGGAATTGACACACAAATTCGCATCTCTCTAGCAAGTATCTTAGTGATTGAAGCAGCATGAGTTGCATCACCAAAAACGACTCTTTCTTTCCCCGTAAAATTCTGACAATCGATAGATCTTGAGAACCAAGCAGCTTGGGAAACAAATCGAGTTTTTCTATCGATATAGGATTCGTAATCAACCCTTTTGCTCGATAGAATAGGAGCCGCCAAGGTCTCAAGATATTTCTTTATCTGTCGGATGCACTCGGCCATATCTACAGCTCCCATAGGAGTTGTAAATACATAAGGCATTCCAAATTCCTTATTCAAATACATCACTGTCATTAAGCCCACTTCACGATAAGGAATTAAATTGAATCGAGCTTTCGGTAAATTTTTCGGATCCTCTACAGATCCTCCTTCAGGAATTATTTGATTAATTCTGACGTCCAGATCTTTTAAGAAACGTTTCAACTCACGACAATCGTGTTGATTATGGGTTTATTATTTTTTTGACATGAAATGCATAAAAAAAAACTATTATTTAACAATTTTTAGCTAAAATTTTCGTATAAAAATTGTGATTTTGACATGTCAATTCTAGCAAAAACTATCAAAACATGTATTTTTTTAGTTATATTTATGTTAAAAATGGTTATTTTTATGTCTATTGTTAAAAAATATTGTTTTTTAGAAACAATTATTTCATGTGGATTGAAAAATTAATTAAGGATGTATAAATATGTAGAATATCGAAAATTCAAAATATCGACCTTCTAATTTAAAAATGCAAAACAATAAAAACCTCACTACAAAAATATTAAAATTAAAATAAAAACAAGAAAATATGAAGAAAACGACCACTTCAAAAAATTATTAAATTTACAAAATAATTATTTACATTTCATACATGAGAAAATTTAAAGTCAAAAAATAGGTCTTTTAAAAAAAAGGTCTGATGCAGAATTACCACTTTTATAAATCAGCATGAAAATCACTACTATTCTAAAATGCAATGTACATAAAAAAAAATTGAAGTGCCAAAAACTATGTTCTAAAAAAACATGTGTGTTTTGCATCACCCATTTTCAAAATCAAGTCACCTTTTGCTATTTCTACAAAACGGGTAACAATATCAGTTCCCGTTTCAAAGTTTACATTGTTGAAAGTTGAAATTATTAGGGATGTAACATTCGATGAAGATGTTGCCTTTAGAAAAGCAAGGGACATCCCTCCGCCTTTTCCTCCTGAAGACAAGAGTGATGAGATGGATATTCTAGAAGGTCCTTCTATGCTTGGATCTAAGAAAGACATTGTTAATGATCTCATAGAGCCTATGGACCCTTTGTGTCATGCCCCCAGGCCTGCGGTAGTCTTTCAACCGCTCTTGGCGAGGTGTGGCACCACCAAACACTTTCTTTTCACCAATACTTATGTTCATGGACTACGCCTAACCACTTGTTCGATTATACCAATGAACACCCATACACATTCATTATCATCAACAATTATACATGAAGAACACAATTGCACAGTCTAAAGGGAGGGGCAACTCCCTGAACAATGAGTCTGCCCGAATATATTATATTAATCAACTTTCAAATATTTACAAAGCTTCACAAGTATACTTGGAAACACCAAGTTTCATACTTAGCCAAATTTACAACTTGCCACACCTTCGTGTGCCAACCAAAATTCCTTGCCTGAGCTGGGCGGGCGCGCCCTCACACAAGCTGCCAACTGCTACTCAACCAAACTTCGTTTCGATGGGAGGGCAACCTCACCCAAGTCACCCTTCACACTTCGCACGGCGGGCGGGCAACTTACCCAAGTCACCCGAAGACACCTTCGTTTACTTCTGCACGGCAGGCAGGCAACCCACCCGAGTCTCCACTCGCGCCTTCACCCGAACGGTGGGCGACCTCTCACCCGCCCCTTCACCCGATACAACACTTGTGCAATGTTCACCGTGCGCCCTTTCCCAAGGTTGGGCGCATAGAGTTGCGCCTCCTTGCTGCGGCTTCACCTCCTACTTTGCACTTCCTTGCATGTGTGATGAATGCGTTCGAATTGAATGACTCTTCGCTACAAAACTTCGTTGTATATATATGGATGGTAGGGCGAGTCGAGCTGCCCAAGCCGACTCATCCACCATGTGTTGAACGCCCCTACATACTTCGCAAACTTGCCATCATCGTCGGTCGGCCTTTGTCCAAGTCGTAGGTCGGCCCGTGGGTTGAGCCAACGCTCCCCACACCATATAAACTCCATCGCTTCACTTCCTCATGCGCATTATTATTATGTCCTTCGCACATTTATGTCCAAGCTCGCATTTCGTCCATGTCTCCAACTCGCTCGTTCACCAAGTCAAGTCACACTTCACCTGGGCGGTTATGCCAAGAACCGCAGGTCCTTACATCCTCCTCCACCTGAAGTCGTTGTCGTCCTCGACAACATCTCATCCTGGTAGCCATCCACCAAGATCATCATCAATAACTATCTCATCCTTGGTCCATGATATCGACTCCTCCACATACTAAAAACATCCCAGCAACATATGTAGAATCACCATCTCCATCATGTGTCGTCCCATCCTGTGAACTGTCATCCTTACTTCTTGCCTGATGTCAACATCTCTCTGGTACATTGCTAGCCCCCATGACTTGAACTAGTCGGGTGATCAGTGCAACTATCACGCTCAAATCATAAGAATGTCCATCCTTATGCCTTCACTAGTTTATCTCGGATTCTGCCACTTCCTGGACTCACCAAGAGTCTCACCCATGTTCAGGTCCATGGAAACTCCATCCCATCTGCAACATGTCATGATGCTAATGCCGAACCATTCATGCACCATCTGTCATACCTGCGCAACCTGTTTTAAGGACTAACTGCCATGAGCAGCTAACAATGAGCCCCATCTTCTATGTCATCTAAGAAAATGTAGGAGTAGAGCCTAAAGAATCACCCTCACTAATAAGCTCAATCCATCTGTCAGAATTCTCTATCTCCATCCTCTGTAGATATGCCACCCGATCCTCTTCATGGACAGTCGGTCTCACATAAGCTTCCTCGTCATCATCATCCTCCACTTCTTCTAGCCTTCTTGACAAATCCAAGATACTATCAGAAAGTGTCCTGATAACCAATGACTGCTCGGTAAGCTTTGCCTCAACAGTAGACAACCGCTTACTCATGTCTTCCATGCACTTTTCATCCTCCATCTGCATCACTGCCAGTTTACAATCAGGGTTTGTCACACCAATGGGTACATCTTCCCTTCCATCGTAAATGTACAGCGTCTTCAAATGTGGAACAATCATAGCATCATATTGTTTCAAGAATTCCATCCCCAGTACAGCCTCATAGTCATCAATCCGTACTATAGTGAAGTCGACTTTCCCGGTCCATTCACCTAGTGTTATGTCCACCCTTTCAACTATACCAAGTACCGAATCAGGAGGAGAATTCACCGTCTTCATTTGTGCCTTCACTAGTACAAATTTCAACCCAATTCTTCTCGCAACATCTTCACTCATGAATTTATGAGTAGCTCCACTATCTACCATAGTAAGTACCTCCATTCCTTCAATTTTCATCCGAACATACTCCAAGCTGTTCCTTTCAGGATCTCTCTGAGAGACCACTTCTGTAGTAGCAGCAGCTCCAAGAATCTGCATCATCCCTACAGAAGGTTCTTCTTTCTTCACATTAGACCATGAAATCGCAGCCACTTTCGATCTAAAGGGCAATTCTTCACCGTATGTGGTTCAGCACAAATCCAACACTTCAATGGCTTCTTCGTCTTCTCATCTAACTTCGAAGATTCATCTTTCTTCTTCTCTTTCGGCTTATCAGAATTCTTCTTCCTCTCATCAAAAGTCTCATCATAATGCTCCACCAACCTGTCCACAGCAGCAAAAGCTTGCTCAAGTATTTTAATCGTCTGCCTCTTCACTTCATTGCGTGCCCAAGGTTTCAATCCAATAATGAAGTTGAACACCTTGTCCCTCTCCGCCATGTCAGGAAGTTCCAAAACCGCACTTGCAAACTCCCGCTGATATGTTTGTAGGTTCCCTGTCTGCTTAATGAATTTAATCTTCATCCTTGCTTCCCACGTTTCATCTTGAGGACTGAAATGAGCCTGCAAAGCTTTCTTCATATCATCCCAATAAGTAATGTCATTAGCACTGCCATTGGCAATCTGATCCATCCGTCTTCTCCACCACATCTTAGCATCTTTTGTCAGGAATTGAGTAGCCACTTTCACCTTTGTCTCATCATCGGATAGACCCAAGCGTTCCAAGTATTGCTCCATATCCCAGAGAAAGTTACCAAGAGTCTTCGCACTCCTTGTACCATCATAAGATTCTGATTCCTTGACTTTCACATGAGACACTCCTCCACCTGAGTTATGTCTCACGGCCTTCTTCAACACCGTGATCTCATCATTTGCACCATCAAGAGATTTCTGCAATTTCAAGATCTCTACCAGACCTTTATACCTTGCTTCTCCAATCTCCTTGAATTCAATTTCAAGTTGTGTACACTTAAGATCAGTGTACTCATGCTGAGTCCGGAGTTCATCAAACTCTTCCCTCATCTGCACATGATCCTCTAGTTCCTTCATGACTAGATCCATCTTTGTAGTCCAGTAAGATTCCAATGCCTCCATTCTCTCTAATATTTTGTTTATAAAAGGCTCGGTCGCATTGTGGCTAGGTTTACCCGCTACAACACGAGATTCACCTGCCATCTCTGCTTCCTTCTTCCTTCTTTGTGATCGAGTATCGACCATCCACCAACTTCACCTGTACCCTGCAAACTGAACCAGTTCTTGTTCCACTTGTGTGAAACCAACTTCCTTCACCTGCAAGTACCAGTTTCCATTGTCACCAACTTCCAAGTGTATGCACACCTGCACTTCGTCACGAGCAACCCTGATCTGATCAGCAGCTTCAACACCCTATACCCGGATCAGCTGCTCTGATACCACCTGTCAAGGTGTGTACCAGCGCTTCAATGTCGACACAATCAGCTACTTGATTAGCTCTGATACCACCTGTCACACCCCCAGGCCTGCGACAGTCTTTCAACCGCTCTTGGTGAGGTGCGGCACCACCGAACACTTTCTTTTCACCAATACTTATGTTCATCGACTATGCCTAACCACTTGTCCTACTTAGTTTGTGTTTCTCAACTAAGTATTATTTTTATTCCTTTATACCAATGAACACCCATACACATTCATTATCATCAACAATTATACATGAAGAACACAATTGCACAGTATAAAGGGAGGGGCAACTCCCTGAACAATGAGTCTGCCCGAATATATTATATTAATCAACTTTCAAATATTTACAAAGCTTCACAAGTATACTTGGAAACACCAAGTTTCATACTTAGCCAAATTTACAACTTGTCACACCTTCGTGTGCCAACCAAAGTTCCTTGCCCGAGCTGGGCGAGCGCGCCCTCACACGAGCTGCCAACCGCTCCTCAACCGAACTTCGTTTCGATGGGCGGGCGACCTCACCCAAGTCACCCTTCACACTTTGCACGGTGGGTGGGAAACTTACCCAAGTCACCCGAAGACACCTCCATTTACTTCTGCACAGCGGGCGAGCGACCCACCCGAGTCTCCACCTGCGCCTTCACCCGAACAGCGGGCAACCTCTCACCCGCGCCTTCACCCGATACAACACTTGTGCGATGTTCACCGTGCGACCTTGCCCAAGGTTGGGCGCATAGAGCTGTGCCTCCTTCTTGCTGTGGCTTCACCTCCTACTTCGCACTTCCTTGTATGTGTGATGAATGCGTTTGAATTGAATGACTATTCGCTACAAAACTTCGTTGTATATATATGGATGGTAGGGCAAGTCGAGCTGCCGAAGCTGACTCGTCCACCATGTGTTGAACGCCTTTACATACTTCGCAAACTTTCCATCATCGTCGGTCAACCTTTGTCCAAGTCGTAGGTCGGCCGGTGGGCTGAGCCAACACTCCCCACGCCATATAAACTACATCGCTTCACTTCCTCATACGCATTATTATTATGTCCTTCGCACATTTCTGTCCAAGCTCGCATTTCGTCCATGTCTCCAACTCGCTCGTTCATCAAGTCAAGTCGCACTTCACCCGGCGGTGTAGAAAATTTGAATAATTAATCACTTATTCACAGAGATTTCTAATACCATGTAGAAATTTTGAATAATATGACACTTATTCACAGAGATTATCCCGATTATACACTATTGCGGAATGCATGCATAATACATAACCTCCTCTACGTTGATCATCAATTTAGCAGCATCAAAAACAATGAAACATCAATCGCATGCACACATTAACACAATATGTAACCCAGGGAAAGCTTACAGCTGAAAACCCCACACTATCTAGTATATTATAATGATTGAAAACATGTAACAATACATAGTACAATACTCCTCACAAGTACTCAGTACTATCTCCACCTGTTACACACAAACTAGCTCAGATCTGAAGCCTCAAATCTTCTCCACTGTTTGCCTGCCTCCACTGCGCAATCCTGCAAGAGAATGAATGATTATGGCTGATCCAAACTCATATTTTTCTTGGCTGAACCACACAATCCTCATTGGCATTACTCAATCCATGCATGTGCAAATCTCATGCACAACTGATAGTCACAACTCATCCTTTCACTTACCTCTAACACCTGTCTCTGTTGAACTGTCCATGCACTGAATTAACTGATGTATTCTTCAGTTGCTTTATGAGTTAATAATTAGTGAATTAATTAACAATCAATTCACACAACTCATTACTAGTGTATTCTTTAGTTAGACTAAATACAATTAGTTCAACTAAGTCAAATTGAACACAACTCCATCAACTCCACATCCAACTCCACAGAACTCACATGCATGAGTTCTAACTGAAGTCCTCCATGCAATAGCTCAACTAACACATAAGAAACCACGTGATTCCTTTTGTCAGCTGCATGTGCCACATCCGTAGCTCGAACTGAAGTGCTCCAAGAGAATAAGATATTGTTTAGAGTCCAAATATTACTAAGGGCTAATAATATCTGACTGTTTCTATTTTTAGCCTGGCAGTCTAAAAAAAGACTCTGATCACTCCGTTGTGAACCAAAAATAGAAGTCCATCTATTTTTCCCAACATGACCAATCATCCATACACAGCATCCTGCAACTCATAGACCATGATCCATATGTCTAAAAATAGACATAATCTAAAAATAGACTTTGCGCCAAAAATAGCCTGCGGGCCCACTTAGTGAAGGCGACTCCCTTCCACTAAGCTCCATCATCTTGTTGCATTTTCAACACTCCCTCTCAACAAGATATGGATTATTTGCAACCCCTATCCTACCTCTGGAATGTTCTGCATGCAACACATTTGCCCGGTCCACTTGCTCCAACAACACTTGGAACAAAAACACTCCCAACTGACCACTCTGTTGGGCTAGGAACATACTCTGATGCTGAAGCTCTACCTGCTACTAACAAGTGCTCCCTCTCTGACATCTACGCTACTGCAACATCTCCATGCATCTCGCACCATTGCACACCTCTCTGTGCCACCTAGCACTGTGCAAAACATTTGTGCCTCTCGCATTGCTGCAGCGTGCTAGCTATGCGCTGTCCTGGGATTCCCTACACTGTCACTCTCTCTGCCACTCCATCCGCATCTGTCTCTACCCAATCAGTCAGTTCCTGCTACTCCACATCGGGGCTCCCGTAGCAAGGTCTCATCCAAGAGGTTGGGTACCTCAAGGATCCTGCCCCTCCTCCTTGGGACGATCACTCTATATCACCCCACCTCCTACCTGGAGGTATGGCTGCATGCGATCCCTCAGCCCACCTGGCTCAAAGTTTCCCCCTACTGGAGGTCTCTACATGAGTAGATGTCTCTACTCGATCTCCTCTCAGCTTCCCTTGTTGTGGCTGCTCCACAACCTCCTGAAGTTGTTGCACCAATCGTGGCTCCTCCACAATCGTCTGAGACTTCTTCTGGCTCTGCATGTTGAGAGGTAATATACGCTCCCTCTCAACCACCAAGTCTCCATTAGTTGCCTCGCTGCTCAAGGCTTTGCATGCATCTTGAACCTCAAGAGCATATAGGTTCTTGACCCGTGAACCAATCTGCTTCACCTGTCTAGTGATGATGTGTCTAAGGAAAACCTTTCCCTTACTAAAGACTACATCACAGCCTCTGTCTTCCAGCATCGCGATCGACACCAAGTTTCTCTTCAGTCCTGGTACATACTTGACATCGGTCAAGGTAAGGCGACCTCCATGCTCCCTCTAAAAAATAACCGTGCCTACACCTGAGACACTATACTTCTCATCATTACCCATCGCTATGAGTATCTGGAGATCTTTCTCCTCCAAAGTACTGAACAAACTCTTGTCATTGGTCATGTGGAAAGAAGCTCCACTGTCAAGAAACCAACCACTTCCTACCATGGATGAAACCATGCATGCGAAGAGTGTGAAATCCAACTCAAACTGCGAAGCAAGTGCCTCACCTTCAGATCCTTCTCCGGATCCCTTCTTGGATTTCCTCTTTGGGAAATTAGTAGCATAATGGCCCAACTCATCACAACGAAAGCATCTCACCTTCGACTTGTCAACCTTCTTCCCATCATTGGAAGAACTGGATTCGGAAAGAGAACCCTTCTCCTTCCCCTTCTTCACCTTACTCACTAAGGCACAGTTCTCCTCATCATGCATGCATGAAGAACTGTCTCTGGTGCTCCGTATGATCTCCTCTTGCACAAGATCCAACCAAAGTCTCTCCCATCCTGGCAATTTCTCCCGACCATTGACAGAGTCCCTATAGGAATGCCAACTCTTCGGAAGACCAAGGAGAGCCAATCTCACCAAGTCCTCATCATCGACAATATCCCCCACACTTCCCAGCTCATCCATGCATTGGGTGAACTTCGTGAGATAGCTGGGCATACTGTCTCCATTCTCACACTTAATGTTTTTGAGTTTATCCTTGAGCGCCATTCCACCAGCTCAAAACTCAACCGCTTCTGATCTAAAACTCGTGAGAACAAAGTATTTCTTTTACAAAGATCGACTGTATGGGCATTCACCAGATATCTCACCTTCCAAAAGAAGGATGAATCCAGAGGCTACCTGGCCCGATTACAGACTCTACCTGAAGAAATAAAATGTAAACACTTTCTGAATAATAAATCTGATGATCAAGTCTGCTCTGATACCATATAGAAAATTTGAATAATTAATCACTTATTCACAGAGATTTCTGATACCATGTAGAAATTTTGAATAATATGACACTTATTCACAAAGATTATCCCAATTATACACTATTGCAGAATACATGCATAATACATAACCTCCTCTACGTTGATCATCAATTTAGCAGCATAAAAAACAATGAAACATCAATCGCATGCACACATTAACACAGTATGTAACCCGGGGAAAGCTTACAGCTGAAAACCCCACACTATTTGTATATTATAATGATTGAGAACATGTAACAATACATAGTACAATATTCCTCACAAGTACTCAATACTATCTCCACATGTTACACACAAACTAGCTCAGATCTGAAGCCTCAAATCTTCTCCACTGTTTGCATGTCTCCACTGCGCAATCCTGTAAGATAATGAATGGTTATGGCTAATCCAAACTCGTCTTTTTCTTGGCTGAACCACGCAATCCTCATTGGCATTACTCAATCCATGCATGTGAACATCTCATGCACAACTGATAGTCACAACTCATCCTTTCACTTACCTCTAACACCTGTCTCTGTTGAATTGTCCATGCACTGAGTTAACTGACGTATTCTTCAGTTGCTATATGAGTTAATAATTAGTGAATTAATTAACAATCAATTCACACAACTTATCACTAGTGTATTCTTTAGTTAGACTAAATACAACTAGTTCAACTAAGTCAAACTGAACACAACTCCATCAACTCCAAATCCAACTCCACGGAACTCACATGCATGAGTTCTAACTGAAGTCCTCCATGCAATAGCTGAACTAACACATAAGAAACCACGTGATTCCTTTTGTCAACTACATGTGCCACATCCGTAGCTCGAACTGAAGTGCTCCAAGAGAATCAGATAATGTTTAGAGTCCAAATATTACTAAGGGCTAATAATATTTGACTGTTTCTATTTTTGGCCTAGCAGTCTAAAAATAGACTCTGATCACTCTGTTGTGAACCAAAAATAGAAGTCCATCTATTTTTCCCAACATGACCAATCATCCATAAACAGCATCTTGCAACTCATAGACCATGAACCATATGTCTAAAAATAGACTTTGCACCAAAAATAGCCTGCGGGCCCACTTAGTGAAGGCGACTCCTTTCCACTAAGCTCCATCATCTTGTTGCATTTTCAACACTCCCTCTCAACAAGATATGGATTATCTGCAACCCCTATCCTGCCTCTGGAAGGTTCTGCATGCAACACATTTGCCCAATCCACTTGCAACAACAACACTTGGAACAAAAACACTCCCAACTGACCACTCTGTTGAGCTAGGAACATACTATGATGCTGAAGCTCTACCTGCTACTGACAAGTGCTCCCTCTCTGATATCTGCGCTACTGCAACATCTCCATGCATCTCGCACCATTGCACACCTCTCTGTGCCACCTAGCACTGTGCAAAACACTTGTGCCTCTCGCATTGTTGCAGCCTGCTAGCTATGCGTTGTCCTGGAATTCCCTACACTGTCACTCTCTCTGCCGCTCCATCCGCATCTGTCTCTACCCAATCAGTCAGTTCCTGCTACTCCACATCGGGGCTCCCGTAGCAAGGTCTCATCCAAGAGGTTGGGTACCTCAAGGATCCTTCCCCTCCTCCTTGGGACGATCACTCGATATCGCCCCACCTCCTACATGGAGGTATGGCTGCATGCGATCCCTCAGCCCACCGGGCTCGAATTTTCCCCCTACTGGAGGTCTCTGCATGAGTAGATGTCTCTACTCGATCTCCTCTCAGCTTCCCTTGTTGTGGCTGATCCACAACCTCCTGAAGCTGCTGCACCAATCGTGGCTCCTCCATAATCGTCTGAGACTTCTTCTGGCTCTGCATGTTGAGAGGTAATATACGCTCCCTCTCAACCACCAAGTCTCCATCAGTTGCCTCGCTGCTCAAGGATTTGCATGCATCTTGAACCTCAAGAGCATACAGGTTCTTGACCCGTGAACCAATATGCTTCACCTGTCTAGTGATGATGTGTCTAAGGAAAACCTTTCCCTTACTAAAGACTACATCACAGCCTCTATCTTCCAGCATCGCGATCGACACCAAGCTTCTCTTCAATTCTGGTACATACTTGACATCGTTCAAGGTAAGGCGAGCTCTATGCTCCCTCTGAAAAATAATTGTGCCTACACCTGAGACACTATACTTCTCATCATTACCCATCGCTATGAGTATCTAGAGATCTTTCTTCTCCAAAGTACTGAACAAACTCTTGTCACTGGTCATGTGGAAAGAAGCTCCACTGTCAAGAAACCAACCACTTCCTACCATGGATGAAACCATGCATGCGAAGAGTGTGAAATCCAACTCAAACTGCGAAGCAAGTGCCTCACCTTCAAATCCTTCCCCGGATCCCTTCTTGGATTTCCTCTTTGAGAAATTAGTAGCATAATGGCCCAACTCATCACAACGAAAGCATCTCACCTTCGACTTGTCAACCTTCTTCCCATCATTGGAAGAACTGGATTCAGAAAGAGAACCCTTCTCCTTCCCCTTCTTCACCTTACTGGCTAAGGCACAGTTCTCCTCATCATGCATGCATGATGAACTGTCTCTGGTGCTCTGTCTGATCTCCTCTTGCACAAGATCCGACCAAAGTCTCTCCCATCCTGGAAATTTCTCCCGACCATTGACAGAGTCCTGATAGGAATGCCAACTCTTCAGAAGACCAAGGAGAGCCAAGCTCACCAAGTCCTCTTCATCGACAATCACCCCCACACTTCCCAACTCATCCCTGCATTGGGTGAACTTCGTGAGATAGCTGGGCATACTGTCTCCATTCTCACACTTAATGCTTTTGAGTTTATCCTTGAGCACCATTCCACCAGCTCAAAACTCAACCGCTTCTGATCTAAAATTCGTGAGAACAAAGTATTTCTTGTACAAAGATCGACTGTATGGGCATTCACCAGATATCTCACCTTCCAAAAGAAGGATGAATCCAGAGGCTACCTGGCCCGATTATAGACTCTACCTGAAGAAATAAAATGTAAACACTTTCTGAATAATAGATCTGATGATCAAGTCTGCTCTGATACCATGTAGAAAATTTGAATAATTATTCACTTATTCACAGAGATTTCTGATACCATGTAGAAATTTTGAATAATATGACACTTATTCACAGAGATTATCCCGATTATACACTATTGCGGAATACATGCACAATACATAACCTCCTCTACGTTGATCATCAATTTAGCAGCATCAAAAACAATGAAACATCAATCGCATGCACACATTAACACAGTATGTAACCCTAGGAAAGCTTACAGCTGAAAACCCCACACTATCTAGTATATTATAATGATTGAGAACATGCAACAAGTACTCAATACTATCTCCACCTGTTACACACAAACTAGCTCAGATCTGAAGCCTCAAATCTTCTCCACTGTTTGCCTGTCTCCACTGCGCAATCCTGCAAGAGAATGAATGGTTATGGCTGATCCAAACTCGTCTTTTTCTTGGCTGAACCACGCAATCCTCATTGGCATTACTCAATCCATGCATGTGCAAATCTCATGCACAACTGATAGTCAGAACTCATCCTTTCACTTACCTCTAACACCTGTCTCTGTTGAACTGTCCATGCACTGAGTTAACTGACGTATTCTTTAGTTGCTTTATGAGTTAATAATTAGTGAATTAATTAACAATCAATTCACACAACTAATCACTAGTGTATTCTTTAGTTAGACTAAATACAACTAGTTCAACTAAGTCAAACTGAACACAACTCCATCAACTCCACATCCAACTCCACAGAACTCACATGCATGAGTTCTAACTGAAGTCTTCCATGCAATAGCTCAACTAACACATAAGAAACCACGTGATTCCTTTTGTCAGCTGCATGTGCCACATCCGTAGCTCGAACTGAAGTGCTCCAAGAGAATAATATAATGTTTAGAGTCCAAATATTACTAAGGGATAATAATATTTGACTGTTTCTATTTTTAGTCTAGCAGTCTAAAAATAGACTCTGATCACTCCGCTGTGAACCAAAAATAGAAGTCCATCTATTTTTCCCAACATGATCAATCATCCATAAACAGCATCCTGCAACTCATAGACCATGATCCATATGTCTAAAAATAGACTTTGCGCCAAAAATAGCCTGCGGGTCCACTTAGTGAAGGTGACTCCTTTCCACTAAGCTCCATCATCTTGTTGCATTTTCAGTTATGCCAAGAACCGCAGGTCCTTACACTTTGGATCCTCCTCCATGCAATAACCCTACAAGAAAAAGACCACTTTGGCTCAAGAACACATTACAAGATGCAGAGAAACATGATGTTTCTCGTGGAACTTTCGGGGAAAGCAAGAAGCCATGCAAGTACCAAGCCTATGTTGTAGCTATGAGCAAGATGATTCAAGCCGAACCTAGTACCTTTGAAGAAGCGGTGAAGGAACAAGTCTAGAAGGATGCAATGGCTGAAGAATATGAGTCTATTATGAAAAATGATGTATGGGATATTGTGTCGATACTAAAGGGAAGATTTGTGGTAACCTCCAAATGGCTCTATAAGATCAAGCATGGGGTTGATGGAAGCATCGAAAAATAAAAAGCAAGGTTCGTAGCCCGTGGATTCTCTCAAAAGGAGGGAGAAGATTATGATGATATATTTGCTCCTGTGTCCTAATATACAAACCATCCATTCGATAGTAACTCTCGCTACAAGTTAGGGATGGACTCTCCATCAAATGGATGTGAAAACCACTTTCTTACATGGTTTGCTGCAAGAAGAAGTGTACGTTCAACAACCTCCAAGATTTGAATTTCATGACAGGAAGACCCATGTATGTCGATTGAATAAATCTCTCTATGGATTGAAGCAAGCCCCCCGTGCTTGGTATGCTCGTATCGACAGTTACTTGATAAAGTTGGGATTCACAAGGAGCAATGTTGATCCAAACTTGTACTTCAAAATGGTCCAAGGTATGCCTCTCATTTTGGTATTATATGTTGATGACTTATTCATGATAGGTGCAAACCCTCTCATTCTAGAATGTAAGAGGAAGTTGGCTTTTGAATTTGAGATGAAAGATCTTGGTTTGATGCACTATTTCCTGGGATTAGAAGTATGGCAAAAGTCGGGTGATATTTTCCTTTCACAAGGAAAATATGTTGTGAAACTTCTAGAGAGATTTGGCATGGTTGAGTGCAAGTCCTTGCCTACACCTATGGAGATGAATTTCAAGAAGCTGTGTGGAGAAGTTGTTGGACCGAACCTAGCAAACCCTTCTAAGTATATACAATTAGTTGGTGCTCTAATGTTTCTCGTGAACACTCACCCTGACATATGCTTTGCAGTTAACACTTTGAGTTAGTTTATGACCGAACCTCACCATGTACATTGGGTTGCTGCCAAGCATGTATTGAGATATATACATGGGACTATTAACCTTGGACTGAGATATGTTGCTGGAGACGTTAGACTACATTGATATACAAACGCAGATTGGGTTGGTAATGTTGTCGACACAAAAATTACTTCCGGATGTTGTTTTAGTTTGGGATCTGCCATGATATCATGGATGAGAAGGAAGCAGAAATCTGTAGCCCTTAACACTGTTGAGGCTGAGTATATTGCAGCTAGCCTTGAGAGTTGTGAAGCAGTTTGGTTGAGGAAGCTCTTTGGAGTTATTTGAGCAGGTTCTAGACATGACAACCATTATTTCGACAACAAGAGTCGGATTCGTTTTTAGAGAATCATGTGTTTCATGGCAAGTCCAAGCATATCAAGATCAGATATCATTACATCCGTGACATGGTGCAAAGAGGAGCCATAAGAATCCTCCACATTTTGACAGATGAGCAAATAGCTAACATCCTCATCAAGCCTTTGCCGAAAGGGAAGTTCTTGGTCTTTAAAGAGCGGCTTGGATTGATTGAGATGACCCTTTCGAATAAGGGTTCGGGCTGATCAAGAACACTAAGCAGTGCTCTTCCCCCTAGTTGATCTCCCAGGGTGTGGAATGGAGCTATAGGGCTCCTGGGGATGAGAGACCTCTAAACGATAGGATTTTGAGACCTGAGATCTCCCCTAGTCAGAGTATGTCCCAATTAGCATCCTTCCCACTCTGTGGGATAACCTCCCCCATCTAGCAAATGGGTTGAGGGACTTGGGACAGAGTGTGATCCCTACCCCTTGTGGTAGGTGGATGCATGTGCTATGTTGTACCTCTGAGATGATAATGGTCAATTGATTATGCCAGAGCATCTAAGATATTTGTTTTGGGGTTTTGGGTTTTGGTTTTTACGGAGAACCAATACATAAAACATATTATAAGGATGATGTATTTAATCCTTTTAGATAGTACTAATAAATAACCAAAGGGCTTCTATTTAACTTCACACAGTGATTTAAGTTGATAAGATGTGCAAAAGAAATAGTAAGGAGATATTATTACTTTAAATTTCAGATAGAAAGAAAAATCATCATAAGTGGGAAAACTTTTGACCAATGTTCAGAAGTTAAACAAAATATGCTTAAAATTACATAAGATACTGACAATTTTATGCTTTAGAGGGAGTCTTTTAGACAGACAGTCCAATATCTCGATATCTTTATAATAATAACTTCAGAAGGAATTTTAAGAATAATTGTAACACATTTATTCTCACCTGATATCTCTGTAAAACTTAAACATATGCAGAATTAACAGAATGATTGGAACACATAAAAGACTTACAGAAGAAAACGAGACTGTATGATATCAAGTTCATAATCCTTTGCTTTATTATCAGTGATCTAGAAAGAGCTTGTACATCAATGCTTTACAAAATTGCTTATGGAAAGGTACCACCTTTAATAACTCGTAGAAGAGAGTTATTTATACTAGTTTGGATAGTGAACAAAAAATCCTAAACTGATTACAAAAATAGGCAGAAAGAAAATAGGAAAAGAAAATTGATGAATGATGTGTCCCTATTAGGTAGGAAGTTGTTAATTATTGTTCCTTCAAAAATTGTTGTGTTGTCTTCTTGTTGGGATGGAAAGTTAATCAAATGTTTCACACAATTGATCCCACCTCTTCTCACTTGGTATCTCGAGATTTACCATTCTTCTAAATATCTCATTAACTTCAGTATATCTTTCAAAATTGGGTTTAGTGAGAAAAAGATGTCCATCTTCATATTTGATTGTAAGGTCAGGGCTCAAAGCTTCCAAAAACTCTTTGCCAATAATCTGTCTTTTAATCCCTGCAACTTGACTGTTGTCTATTGCAATAGTATATAATCTCTCACAGTAATCATCCAATTTTACTAGCTGATCATCTGATGTCACTAACTCTGGTAAACCTTTCTTTTTAAAAATACTGAATCTAGAATGGAACTTTTTGACTGCAATGTTCAAAGCTTCACACTTTGCTTTTAGTTGAGTCAGTTTCTTCTTCATTAGGACTTTCTTAATCTCCAAAATAGTAGTTGTCCTATCTGGAATATTTATCTCTTGTAACTGTTGCCTAGTATTAGAGTTTAGTACTTTGATCATCCTAGGTGCTTCTTTGAGTTTAGTGCCCAATGTTGCTCTCTGATTATCTATCTTTGTCCTGCATCTAGCAATCAATTATTACTACTCAAATATAATTTGAATAGATGGCCATGTTAGGTTCCTATAATAATAGGGTTCATAACTTTGAATTGACCATGTATATCTTGTAATATTGTACATATTTTTTCTTTCTGCAAATATTTTCCCATATTAAAAAATGTAAAGAGGGTATGTCCTAAAAAAATAATCAAAGGAAAAAAAGAAACAAATTTCAAATCTCAGTTTACTTTTTGCAAATAAGATTGTGTGCAGCTTGTCAAAATGCCACAATCCATGATGATCAAAAAGTTTAGTCTTGATTCATTCATGATTTAAATTTCATGTTGATAGATAGAGAAATAAAGATCTAACCAAATTGTTTAATCTTGGTAGATCAGTAGTTAGGTAGAGAATAATAAGGAGCTCATCAGTTTAATCTCAGCCCTTGGAAGTTATAAAGTTAGAATTAAATAGTTTGCTTATCAAAAGAAAAAGGAATAAAAGGTCAGCAAGCTCAAATGCACCTAATAAATGAAGAGAAAATACTAGGATAAATAAAGGGTAGGTAGAAGATGTTTTGGAATGAACAAGGTTGCTAGCTCAAATTCACCTTCATCATGCTTAAATCTTATGTTTCATGTGTAGGAGGAACTATCAAAGGAAAGAGGACATTCACAAAAATTGTGTATTACTTTGGGTATTTACCCTAAAAAATTCTATATGATTTTAGGCCTAAATACTATAGCTCATTCACTAATTTCCCCTCATTCCACTCAACACCTTGCATGTCTAAAATTCCCTCCATTACCCCTTCATTACTTCTTATCCACTAACTTTCCCTTCATTATGACCCTTCCTTTTCATTTCCCTTGTAAAAATACCCTTTCCCCTCATTTTAACCCTTTTTCCCTTTGATTTCACACTTTTCCCTAGACATTACCTTTTAGAAATCATTTTCCCCTTATTAATTTCCCTTTTTTCCCTTAAAAACCCACAAAAAAACCCTTTATCCTAAGTTTTTTCTAAAGTCCCGCTTTAAAAATCCCCCAAGTTATAATTTCCCAACACCCTTTTTTAACCCACCAAGCCTTTGTGCAGTTAAAAAAACCCCGCCATATAACCCATGGTCATGTTATCACTCAGGTTGTCCCTTGGCTCCTTAAGGGATACGGCCGAGGTAACCACAAACCAATCTTTGGGCTGCAAGTCCTAGCCTACCTGCAGTCAAAGAGGGCTCTCTCTTTAAAATTTAGCTTTGTTTTGGGTTAATTTTAGGCTAGTTATGGTGTACATGGGTTTTGTTTTGATTTTGGAGGGAGAGAGATGTTTTCAAGCAAAGTTGGGATGCATAGTGTGAGAAGTTCAAACCATTGGGCATGGAGTCATGGATTAGGGCTTGTTGTTGTGTTTTCTTGGTCACAAGAGGAATATAGAGCAGGATAGCTACATATAGAACAATATCAAGCTGGAATAAAGATGGGATCAAGGTCAGAGATGAAAGGCAACTAAGAATCTTTCATTAGCTAACAGAGAGGGAAGGTGAATGATAGTTTCTCTAGGAGCAATCAAGAATTCCTAAATAACAGTCATATGTGAAAGAAACAGGGTAAACATGATCATTTAAGTATGCATATTCATAACCATTTCTGAGGAAAACATATAGAAATAACAAGAACTGAGCATAGGGTGCAGTCAAGAAAAACCTAAGCTATTCTTTTTTCTTGCTATTCAGATGGTAACACAATTGTGGCATAAACATATGAAAACTGTAAACAGAGGTAGGAAAACTTATTGAGCCATGTAGTAGCACAGGAATTCCACAGTCACTCTTTAGCCATTAATAACACAACAATCAGTTCTTCATCCAAAGCATTCCAACAGTCTTTGATTACAGAGCTTCTCAAAAAATATAGCGCAAGTCCAGAATGAGGATTATCAACCAACCAACCCTTAAAACAATGAATTAGGGCGGTTTATATAGTGAAAATATCCAAAATATCTATTACAGCAGACCTAAATAGGTCTGAGGGAAATGAGTTTTTTAACCTAATCTTGTCCTGAAGTTAATGCAAGAAGATATTTATTTGAGTTGTCCTGGAGGCAGCTGTATCAAAATGAGTTAATATGGTGTCCTTATGGCTCTGTGCTGTTCATTTAGCCATAACTGTGCTTTGGGCTTTGATCCCCTGCTCTTGAGTGGTTTTGATGTGCATTAACTGTGATCTGAGAGCCTTAAATGGCTTCACCGCTTTCTTTGACTTTGCTTGGGGGCCTTTAATGTTCACCTGCTTTGATATTTCCGATCTGATACTCTTTGTCGCTTCACTGATACTCTTCAATTTAATCTGGGCTTCATCTTTCCTCTGATACTCTTGAAACTGTCAAATCGCTCCTTTTCTGAACCTACATGAAGAAATCCTGTCAAATTGCGAATTTTTGGGCCTGCTGGTAGCCGAGCAATAGGCAGCCTTCCATTTTGATCATTTTTTCTTAGTGATGCGCGATTAGCGCTGATGCGTGATTAGCGCCAAGCGCTAATCGTGCATCAAAAACTACCTCAGTTTTTCATTCTGGGCATCCTTCGCTGCGATTTTCGCCCTTCGCGCCCTTTTCGATGATGACATCAGCGGTGGGTCCCGGTACGACAGTGACGTGGCAGGGTGATGTGGCAGTACGGCACGGTGATGGGGTAGGGACGGAGGCAGATACGGTGGCAGTGACACGTAGCAGTGGGAGGGTCGACGCAGAGATGACGTAGCGCTGACGTGGCGCTGACGTCAGGGGTGGAGAGATAGAAGGTGGTTTGTGGTTTCATCGGACCGCCTTCTGTACGGGGGCGGTATTTGTCAGAGCCTGCCCGATGCAATCAAAGGTGGACACGCGTCTTTGGTACGGTGGAGAAACCGCTAGCCTATCGGAGGCTAAGCGTCGGATGTTGGGGCGGCTCCGAAATCACCGAGAGCCGTCGGATCTGGGAGGGCGGATCAGAGGGCTGTCGGAGCGCGGAGCTGGCGGCAGGTTTATGCGCGGGGCCCGCTGAATATTTTATCATTTATTTATGTGCGGGGGTTCAAAAACTTTGGGAAATATGGGTTTTTGAGGCCTCAGAAGGGGTCTGATAACCTAATAAAAGGAATTTCGCGCTTTGGAGGAGTTCAAAGGCACTTGAGAGGGGTTTTATGTGCTTTTAGAAGGGTGTAAGGCCAAAAAAGGGGTTTATGCCTTGGGAAAGGTAAAACAAGGCTAAAAAATGGATTTTATACATTTGGAGGGGGATTTTATGCATAGGAATGAGTCCTAATGCATTTAGAAGATGGTTTGAGAGGCAACCGAGGGTTCTGGCTAAGTTTCAGGCAAACTTAGCAATTCCCAAGCATAGTCAAAGTTATCTTTCAACCAGAGGGGGGGATATGTACATAGGGGAGCTATTTAGTGCTTTTTAGTAAGGGGAAGGCAAAAATAGATAGGGATTTACATAATAATGTTAGAAGTTAATATGAAAATGACAAGAAAGCGCTAAGTTTAGAGATCTTAGGCTACTTAAAAGGGGGAAAATGACTTATAGAGTGAATAAGAGTACTCCTAAGCAAAGAAAACCTTTACTTAGGCCAATGATATGACAAATGATGAAACTTAAGAGATATCAAGCAGATCTTGACCTCTTTAGGGAGGTTATTAAATGACTTGGGGAATAAGAAGAAGGGGGAGTTAGACATGCCTCGCTTGAGCTCCTCCAAATGAAAAGCTGCCTCATAATTATGATCCAAATAGATATAACACTTGAAAACATGAAATGGATCACATAGCTTGATTTTGCAACCACAAAACTACTTACCCAACCTACTTACCTAGCATTTTTCTTCTTTTTGCATGGGTGCACTTAGACTTGCAGACCCTAATTATGTTATTTTCTTTTAACTGCCCTCCTATCTAAAATCAACCCTTATCTCTTCCAAGGGCCCAGATTAAGCAGTTGGGCTCCTTCGTTTCTCTACCTAACTACTGATCTGTTAAGCTTAAGCTATTTGGACAAATATTCATTTTCTATCTTCTAAAACAAGTAATTTAAACCTAGGGAAGCCAAGATTAAGCTGTTTGGCTTTCCCTTATCTGTAAAACTCTTCAAAAATGGTATGATTCTTCAAAATGGAACTTCTTGGAAATATGGAACCTTGCAGCATGAAAATATGACATATTTGACATGTAAAACAGTCAATCATGAAATATGAAACCTATTGCAATAGGAGGCTAACAGGTCACACTTTTATTAAATCCGTTGCTTATATTTAAATCTCGTCATTATTTTTCTAATTAATTACAATTCTTTGTAATTAAACCCCGGGCCCCCCAACCAATTTCCCAACTCTGTCCGTGCAACTCCACTATGTGATATCCCTCCGATCTCACATTCCCAAATCCAATGGTGCACAGCTATATCGCTTGGATTCATCATCCGACAATTAACGACCCGAGAGCATGCGAGATTCGTGGTTTTGGCCGAGCGTTGTTTGGCTACGTGGCAAAACCAGGTTATATCACGTCCTCTGAAAAAATACCACCTACCACTCAAAAGCGGTGCGATAAACCATTAATTGTTTTGGTTTTGAATCTTATAAATGTTACGGGAATATGGGGTGGATTACTTTCAAGTGAAATACAGAGATATGAGAATGCGGTAATATTTCAGAGCTACGAGTGAAACCATACTTGAGGTAAAATTATATAGCTACAGGCAATATGAGACTAAGGTTGTGGAATGAGATTCAAAGGTAAAATGGTTTTACAGCGACACATGAAATAAAATTCACGGATGCCATGAATTTATTAGAGAACATAAAAGGGAAAATTTCACATGAAATTAATTTACAAGTGTAAAAACATGTTGCAGTAAAAGTAAAAGAGTAAAGTGAGAATACTCTTCCAACCATACAAATCAACACATGGTTTTGCAAAACCATCCAGGTATTCTACAAGGGTAAAAGGAATTTACATACAGATAAAATGAATTTACAGAGGAAGGAGTAATAGGAACAAAACTACACATGGTTTTGTGAATTCATGGAAAGAGAAAACAAAACCACAGATTGGAAACAACACATGGTTTTGTAGAAATTTAATTATAAATTTCATTTAAAAAAAATTGGAAATATTATTCAAATATATATATTATTATATATTTTCCAAAATATTTTGTGACATTAATGGATGATAAAACAGCAAGGCAGTGACAGGATCAACCATCAGTGAGGGGAGTCTCAGATTATCAAGTCAGAGGACCAGCAAGCAGTTGAGTGAATCACTAAGAAAAATAGAGATACATCTGCATCTACTAGTTCATCTTCCAGCGCAGCCACAAATTTGGGTCCACATCCTACCTACTCCCACTTCCACAACAACAGTGTTTGCACAACACATTCCACCATAACTACTAATCTGCAGCAGTTAGAGCTTTTTAGTTCATCTATAGTCTAAAAATGTCATGTCTGTTAGAGGCAACATTTATTGTAAGCAGTTCGTAAATTTTATATAAATACTTCTGCTTTTGAAGTATTAGGTGTGGATTGCTAGACATTTGTAGAGTTGTATTGATCAAAAACCTGAGAGTTGTTGTACCAATTTTTCAAGTCAGCAGACTGGACTAAGTAATAAAAAGATTGTATTACAGGATTCATGTGTTGAGCTATTACAGTGAAGTATTTTTTTTGTCAAATTTGTTATCTTCTTATGTATTACACAAACTTACATGTTATCTAAAGTGAATGAATTAACTGGAAATTTATCTCAGAATTTGTTTAAGTACACTTTGTTTTAAATAATTGATTATTTTTATGTTTTCTTTTGATATCCAGATCTGAGAATCCTTAATTTCTCTCCCATCCCGGTTGACCTCTTTCACTTCTTTCATTATCCGGCCTAAGGAACCCTTAATTTCTCCTTGGATCCGATTGAAACCAACTTCATCATTCCAGCCTTAAGACCTGAAATTACTCAGCTACCTTGCCCTGTAGACACTAGTTTTAGAACTTGCTCTAGTCCTATGTGTCTGGACACTTCACCCCATAGCTCAATAATAAAAGACATCCCTCTACCCATCTAAGTCAATGATCTCACTACCAAATCCAAATCAAAAACCAAGTACAATCATAACTAGCCTAAAATCAAATAACTAAAACAAAGTTAAATCATAAAGAGAGAGCCCTCTCTGAGAATTAGGAAGGCTAGATCCTAATCTCCAAAGTAGGTTTGTGGTTACCTCTAATCATTTCTTTTCTAACAACTTTAGAGAAATATTGGAGTGATAACATATTAGCGACCATACTGGGGACGAGAACATTTTCTTCAGAAAAATTATACAAAGATCAGATCTGATATATGATGGTGGACAATGATCAGACACACAAATGTTAAAATCATCCCCCTGGCGACTCTAGCTCCAAATCAATTTCAAAAGCAAGACTCCACTAGAGGAATGCACCTGAAAGAACAATATGAGAAGATCCGGGTTCTAACTTGGATTGTTATCCAAGACATCATGTTTTTTCTCATCAAGAAGGTTTTTCAATGTATATTGTATTTTAGAGAAGATCTTAGATTATTTTTTTATTATTTTCCTTGGAAGATTGTAAATATAAATTCTCCTTATCCATTTGAGCAACTTTCTTCTAAATCTTATGATGACCATTTTCCGATTGAGAATCTTCAAACAACCAAGACTAATCTTACAATTCTTGTACATATTCCTATACCTTGTAAAGTTCCTAATAGATATAAGCCCCTCATGTTACCTCCTATTGTCCATGATTTTCCTGATAACTATTACAAATATCTCCCCAATTTTGATGGAGAGAATAGTATCATTGCCCAAAACATATTCAAGCCTTTAAGAATTATTTGGACCTGATTTGAGATTGATGAAGATGATGTTAGAATCAGACTTTTTTCTCTTTCTTTACAAAGTAGAGTAAAGAGTTGGTTCAAGAATCTACCTATTGCAAGCATCTCAAATTTCCAACAGTTTGTCAAATTTTTCCTTGATGGATGGATAATCAAATTCAATCTTTTTGTGATCATGGAAGAATATAATCAGTTGAAAAGACAACCAAATGAAACAATACAACAATTTCTCTGACAGATTTAATCAAATCTATTATTCAATGCCATCAAATATAAGACTTCCACCTGATTCAACCCTCTTGCATTATCCAAAAGCATTTGATCCAGAAATAGAATTTCAACTAAGAGAAAGAAACCCAACAACTCTTGAACAGATGCAGAACATTGCAGTAGATGTAGAAGTTAATCTGCAAATTAGAAGAGAAAATTTGAAAGCAGAACCAGAGAAGAACAACATTGCAAAGGTAAAATTCGACATTTTGGTAAGAAAAATAGAGGAAAAGATGCAGAAGATAACCATGAAAGATAATTTTTTTGTTCAAAATCACCATGACACATTTATTTCACAAAAAGAGAGGTTGATAGCCATGAACAAATTCTTTCTAATTCCAACTACCATAGATCAAAAAATGGATTTACAGATCAATATGTGGAAGAGGAATCTACTGATTTAATGTGTATGTTTGATGACATTCCTTCTTTTAATGATTTTCCTAAGTATTATCAGTATGATGATAAGTATGTTCTTCGAACTCAAGGTAGCTTTACAAAGCAATCATAAAATAGTTTGGATGATGAGGAAATTCAGTTTCAACAAATTAAATATAGTGATCAGCCTTTACATATCAGATATGAGAATGAGAAAGAAGTGTAGAAAATTTGGAAATAAGTGAAGGTTCTTTGCCTCTTTGTTTAGCTTCATTTCAGTTTAACGGAGAAAACTTTACAACAATAAAAAATCAGCAGTCTTTAGGTATTGATATTGACAACAAAGAAAACAATAAAAATCTTAATCAGGATTCTATGGGTTCACAATTATAGTTATCAAATTTCATTGAAACACCTGATCAAATGACACAGAAAAGTTTTATACCACTATGTTTTGAATCATTTCAATTTTTAAAGGAAATGTGGTATAAAATCTCTAAAGAAAGGGATGAGCAGCTTGTAGAAAACTATGAAGTTCCATTCAAACCTATGAGCGATAAGTTGCAGCAATCCTTCCAACTCTTTTACGATCCAATAGCTGATGTGTTGGATAATGAATGCAATCAGAATTTTTCTCCATTAACTAACTATGAGATTCAGGATCAAGATGATAAAGGTTTCATCATTCAAACATTTCAATCATTATAAATATCATCATAAAGTTTATCTGAAAATCTGCAGGGGGTAAAGATAAAAATGACATTTTAGTTTCATGGCATGGAAGCCATCCAGAACAATTGTACAATTACTTAAAGCAGTTGAACAATAGTGTATATATTTTGGAAGATCCTTTTGTACAGTTTTTAGAGTCAACAAAGGAAATCAAGTATTTCCTTATCTTTTCATTTGTTGACAAATTTCTATTTGGTTTTAGAATCTCAGTTTTGATCACAAACAAGCTAATGCAACAAAATCCACCAATGTATATCATACTTGAATGGTTGCATTGGCTGTTTCATTTTACCTAACCAGCAGTTGGACAACTGATTAGAGTAAGTAGGTAGGATTTCAGTTTGATTAAATTCAGTTTTTCAGCAGCAAGTTTATTTCAGATCAAATTTCAGTACAGCATGTGTCAGATTTCAGTTTGCAGAAAAGGTTAAGATTTCAGTTCAAGATTTTCAGTCACAGAGATTATATAACAAAGCAGGTGTAGGCTTGGGATCGGCCCAATGGATCAGGCCACTAGTCGACAGTGTTCTTGACATCTCACAAGGAGATGCCATCCCCAAGTGGAGCCACTATTAGGTTCCTATAATAATAGGGTTCATAATTTTGAATTGACCATGTATATCTTATAATATTGTACATACTTTTTCTTCCTGCAAATGTTTTCCCATATTAAAAAATGTAAAAAGGGTATGTCCTAAAAAAATAATCAAAGGACAAAAAAAACAAAGATCAAAAAAGAATATTAAATATGAACCCCACCAAAAAGAGATAAAAATAGATCATGAAAATGTGCACATTCAAATGCCACTCCTCTCAGTTTACTTTTTGCAAATAAGATTGTGTGCATCTTGTCAAAATGCCACAATCCATGATGATCAAACAGTTTAATCTTGATTCATTCATGATTTAAATTTCATGTTGATAGATAGAGAAATAAAGATCTAGCCAAACTGTTTAATCTTGGTAGATTAATAGTTAGGTAGAGAATAATAAGGAGCTCATTAGTTTAATCTGAGCCCTTTGAAGTTATAAGGTTAGAATTAGATAGTTTGCTTATAAAAAAAAAAGGAACAAAGGGTCAACAAGCTCAAATGCACCCAATAAATGAAGAGAAAATGCTAGGATAAATAAAGGGTAGGTAGAAGATGTTTTGGAATGCACAAAGTTGCTAGCTCAAATGCACCTTCATCATAAATAAATCTTATGTCTCATGTGCAGGAGGAACTATCAAAGGAAAGAGGACATTCACAAAAATTATGTATTACTTTGGGTATTTACCCTAAAAAGTTCTATATGATTTTAGGCCTAAATACTATAGCTCATTCACTAATTTCCCCTCATTTCACTCAACCCCTTGCATGTCTAAAATTCCCTCCATTACTCCTTCATTACTTCTCATTCACTAACTTTCCCTTCATTATGACCCTTCCCTTTCATTTCCCTTGTAAAAATACCCTTTCCCCTCATTTTAACCCTTTTTCCCTTTGATTTCACACTTTCCCTAGACATTACCCTTTAGAAATCATTTTCCCCTTATTAATTTCCTTTTTTTCCCTTAAAAACCCACAAAAAACCCTTTATCCTAAGTTTTTCCTAAAGTCCCGCTTTATAAATCCCCCAAGTTATAATTTCCCGACACCCTTTTTTAACCCACCAAGCCTTGGTGCAGTTAAAAAAACCCCGCCATATAACCCATGGTCCCACTTTTATTAAACCCGCTACTTATATTTAAATCCCGTCATTATTTTGTTAATTAATTACAATTTTTTGTAATTAAACCCCGAGCCCTGCCAACCACTTTCCAACTCTGTCTATGCAACTCCACTGCGTGATATCCCTCCGATCTCCCACCCCCAGATCCAACGGTGCACAACTATATCACACGGATTCATCATCCGATAGTTAACGACCCGAGAGCACGCGAGATTCACGGTTTTGGCCGAGCTTTTTTTGGCTATGTGGTGGCACCAGGTTATATCGCGTGCTCGCGAAAAATACCCCCGCCATCCAAAGCAGTGCGATATTGCATAAAACCACCTCCCCACGGAAATTGAAACCACCCACTGTTCATTTATTAATCCCACGCCCAAATTTAACCACTGTTGGTTAACAACCAAAAAAATCCCCTCAGAAGACCGACCTCCAACTGTCTCCTCCTACCCGAAAGCCTCCTCTGACTGCTTCATTGTGTATCCCCGGAAGCCATATCATCCATTACTGTGTGGTAAACCATCTAACCGCACCTACACAATGTGAAAAAACACAAAGTTTTTACAATATGAAATTCCACCATTCCCTTACCTCTGTTTAAAATGAATAAATGAAAAGCCTTTTCCAAACATAATTGAGCCATCCAGTCTCGGTCCACAAACATATCATTTCAATAAAGCCATTGATTGTCTTCCCCACAGACCTATGCTTTATTAATGATTGTTTCATTTTGCAGGTGATTAGCAGAACGGGAGCTTGGACAAACACTTTTGATACTAGTTCCAAAACCTGTTTACTACAAGATTCCCAAGGAAATGTATTCAAAGGCTTTATTCAGAAGGAAAAGACAACTATTGCAAAGCAAGAAGAAAAAAAAAAATCATTTACACACAGACATAATGGTTAAAACATAGATAAATCCCATAAAGTAAAAAAGAAAGATATATATATATATATATATATATATATATATATATATATATATATATATATATATATATATATATATATATATAATCCCTCTTTTTACCCCTTACTTCACCAAACCCTATTAATATAAAGTTTTGGACTTTATATTAATTTATCCCCTCAAGCCTATACTACATTTTCCCTTGCAAAGTCAACCAATGGCCCACCTGGCACTGCAAAGTCAACCAATGGCCCACCTGGCACTGAGAATTAAACCCCCTTCATTTTTTTTTGCCTCGAGATTAGTAAAAACAAATGAACGGTTAAAATTCCATATTGCGTGCTCAGCTCATCCAACACTTAACACTCAAAAAGCACGAGAGTTGCCTTGAGATTAGTAAAAACAAATGAACGGTTAAAATTCCATATTGCGTGCTCAGCTCATCCAAGACTTAACACTCAAAAAGCACGAGAGTTGCCTCGATATTAGTAAAAACAAATGAACGGTTAAAATTCCATATTGCGTGCTCAGCTCATCCAACACTTAACACTCAAAAAGCACGCGAGATTAGTGTTTTTCCCCGCCCATCTTTTTACTACGTGGCAGCCCCATGTTATATTGCATCCTATGAAAAAATACCACCTACCACTCAAAAGCGGTGCGATAAACCATTAACTGTTTTGGTTTTGAATCTTATAAATGTTACGGGAATATGGGGTGGATTAATTTCAAGTGAAATACAGAGATATGAGAATGCAGTAATATTTCAGAGCTACGGGTGAAACCATACTTAATGTAAAATTACATAGCTACAGGCAATATGAGACTAAGGTTGTGGAGTGAGATTCAAAGGTAAAATAGTTTTACAGCGACACATGAAATAAAATTCATGGATGCCATGAATTTATCAGAGAAAATAAAAGGGAAAATTTCACATGAAATCAATTTACAAGCATGGTGAAATCAATTTACAGGTGTAAAAACATGTTGCAGGTAAAAGTAAAAGAGTAAAGTGAGAATACTCTTCCAACCATACAAATCAACACATGGTTTTTCAAAACCATCCAGGTATTCTACAAGAGTAAAATGAATTTACAGACAGATAAAATGAATTTACTGAGGAAGGAGTAATAGGAATAAAACCGCACATGGTTTTGTGAATTCATGGAAAGAGAAAACAAAACCATAGATTGGAAACAACACATGGTTTTGTAGAAATTTAATTATAAATTTCATTTAAAAAAAATTGGAAATATTATTCAAATATATATATATATATATATATATATATTATTATATATTTTCCAAAGTATTTTATGACACTAATGGATGATAAAAAAGTAGGGAAGTGACACGATCAGCCATCAGTGAGGGAAGTCTCAGATTATCAAGTCAGAGGACCAACAAGCAGTTGAGTGAATTACTAAGAAAAAGAAAGATACATTTGCATCTGCTAGTTCATCTGCCAGCATAGCCACAAATTTGGGTTCACATCCTACTTGCTCCCACTTCCACAGCAACAGCATTTGCACAACACATTCCACCAGAACTATTAATCTCCAACAGTTAGAGCTTTTTAGTTCATCTATAGGCTAAAAATGTCTTGTCTGTTAGAGGTCGCATTTATTGTAAACAATTTGTAAATTTTGTATAAATACTTCTGCTTTTGAAGTATTAGGTGTGGATTGCTAGACATTTGTAGAGTTGTATTGATCAGAAACCTGAGGGTTATTGTACCAATTTTTCAAATCAGCAGACTGGACCGAGTAATAAAAAGATTGCATTACAGGATTCATGTGTTGAGCTATTATAGTGAATTATTTTCTTTGTCAAATTTGTTATCTTCTTACGTATTACACAAACTTACATGTTATCTAAAGTGAATGAATTAACTGGAAATTTATCTCAGAATTTGTTTAAGTACACTTTGTTTTGAACAATTGATCATTTCTATGTTTTCTTCTAATATCGATCTGAGAATCCTTAATTGCTCTCCCATCCCGATTGACCTCTTTCACTTCTTTCATTATCCGGCCTAAGGAACCCTTAATTGCTCCTTGGATCCAATTGAAACCAACTTCATCATTCCAGCCTTAAGACCTGAAATTACTCAGCTACCTTGCCCTGTAGACACTAGTTTTAGAACTTGCTCCAGTCCTGTTTGTCTTGACACTTGACCCCATAGCCCAATGGTAAAAGACATCCCTCTACCCATCTAAGTCAATGATCTCACCACCAAATCCAAATCAAAACCCAAGTACAATCATAACTAGCCTAAAATCAAATAACTAAAACAAAGTTAAATCATAAAGAGAGAGCCCTCTCTGAGAATTAGTAAGGCTATATCCTAATCTCCAAAGTAGGTTTGTGGTTATCTCTAATCATTTCTTTCTTAACAACCCTAGAGAAATATTGGAGTGATAACAGGCCATACTTCTATTATGGAGTGGCTGATATCTAACCAGATGTCCTCTTTGGCCTAGGCTAAAGTGTCTGCCATTAAAGTCTTACTCTCTAATTGTTTGACCTTTAGTTCTAACCTGTGTATTTTTGCATTTCCTTTACATACAAGGTATCATTTGTTACCTTTTGTGACTCCAGGGCTTGGAACTTCTGGAGTAACTTTTCATTCTGTTTTTTTTGTGCCTATAACTCCTGTGATATCCTTGTTGTTTCAACTGTTGTTGAAGATGAACCAATGTCAATAGGATATGAGCTTGGCTTTGTACTTGCTATGGGAATTGTTGTCACTGAGGTCAAAGCAAGTTGTGATGCCTCTTTTTCCTTAAGCAGTTCTATTTGCTCTTCCATTTTCTTGATCTATATGTTTTACTCAATAATGAGCTTTAACATCTCCTCCCCGTGTTGTTCATTTTCTACCATCTCTTTGGTTTGTGGATCCTCAGTTGAACGCAGTTTCAACTATTTCTTCAAAGTTGTTATCTCTATATTCTTCTTCTGGAGTATTTCTTCAATTGCTTTACAGTCTTGGGGATCATATCCAATTTTGACAATAATATTTTATAAAGACTTTAATTTGTTATCTTTAGCTAAAGATGACAATTTTTCATTCTTAAGCTATCACTGCACATTTGACAAAGCAGTTCTGGGCTTGGAAAGAGACATGGCAGTTGTAATCATTGTTGAAAATAACATTTCACTTGATTGTCTATGCAAATCCATTTGATCAATAGGATGTATATAGTTTACATCAAATGAAAATATGGTCTTCTTGTAATCTGTTTTGGATTTGGGAAATGGAATTTGAGCTTGCTTCTTGGTCTTCTTGTATTCTGTGCTGAGAAGTGGATGTCTATTTCCAAAACTGATTGTATACTTGTGATTTAAAACTTCCATTTTTTTGTTTGATTTCCAAAAATGTTGAGAAGATATTAGTATCTTTTGCTGAGCTGGTCTCAGTTGATTGAATAATATCCATAGGTTTAGTTGAAGAAGGAGTTGAAGAAGTAGAAGGAGGTTTGGGATTAGTGGTCCCTGCTGATGAAACATCTTTGAGATCTCCAAGATCAATTATTTGTGGTGGCTTGCTTCCCGATGATATTGACAATCCAGTGTTCAATTTCTTTTATAGTATATAGTACTCTTTAACTGATTTTGTAGCTGACTAAGTTTCCTCTCTGGCTCTTTTGTGTTGAGTATTCTGAGTGGCTGGAGTATTTACCTGTGGAGTGGTTATAACATGTTCATCTGCTTCTAAGAGAGTCCCTTCAGACCATTGCTCCTAGTTCATAAACTTCTCCAATTCTGGCATGGGAGTATGGTTGTAAGGTGTTGCCTTCAACTGAACTCTAAGGGCTGAAATGATCCCAAAAGGATCATAGGACCAAGTGAAGCTTGGTTGGAGATTCATGCTTTTTAATAATCTGTCTGCCTCTTTACCTGCAGACCTAGTATTACAGATGAATGTTCCTACCTTGGCCTTGAGTTTGAACTGTGACTTTTTCTTACCTAAGACAAAATGGACTTCATCCATATTTATCATCTGCCTGATGTATTCCAGTGAGAATATCCTCATTGGCACATACTTAGGCAGTCTGTATGGAGCTAACTCACTGCCATATATTCTAATTTCAGTGTAGTTCTAGTATAGATACCAGTCACCAGTCTTGGTCTGTTCTGATAAGTGCAATGTCTTCTTAATCTCTTCTCCAATTCTGGGCTCTGCTTGGCTATTGAGTAATTGAAGAACTGGATGTACAAAAGAATCTATGAACTGAGAGAATGTAAACTTTGATGATGTTGCTTTCACTAACTCTGTCCAGTGAATCACTAATTGATTCACTCCCTGCTCATCTTTCCTATTAAGCTGAATGTGCAATGAATCTCCCTACTGAAACAAAATCAAATGTATTATGACTGAGCTATATCTGAACACTCCTTGTGTGGTGAAATTCATAAATTGTTCATGTATATTATCAGCCAAATATTGGCTATAATTATACATGAAGGCAGGTTGATATTCTTTACTAAAAATGGAAAAGAATCCAAGGATGGATTCATCAACAAGTTGATCATTTTCATAGCCTAGGAGATATGATAGCAGGGAGATGATATGTCTAGTGGCTTCAGGGAACATAGAAGATGAATAAGGTGGGTTTTTCTTGGGTAATTCAACATCTTCTGGCAGAAAAAGTTCAAAAATAAGGGCTCTCTATGGGAAGGTGAGTTTATTATAAAGGTCCATGAGAGTTGCTGGTGAGAAATGGCTGAGGGAGTCAGATGAAGGTATCATTAGCATTTGGTTTATACTCTGAGTAGTAATGGTGATCAAGATTTTTCCATCTTGAGTCATCATTGTTCTTTGCACAAGATCATACCTGGCTTGACACCAAGTGATCAAATCAGGGAAGTGATGAGTCTTGGGAAAGGAGTACAAGGGCAAAAGTGTTTCCCAGAAACAAATGGGATCTTCTTTATCTGCATATTTCTGTTTTAACCATAAATGCAATTCGTGGAAATCGAATTCACATTCACAGTTAGTGAATTTGAATAGGGAATCCACAAGGGGGAGGTGATCCAAGTCAAGCAAGACTATGGATGGATGCCCTTCTTCGACAGTTTTCTGTGTTTTAACTTTGGGAGCCATCTTGCTGCAAGGGGGAGAATTCGGAAACTATTTTAGCTTAAAGACAGATGACAATGGAAGATATACATAGAGCAAATAAAACTTTTGGTGATTAGATGGAAGCAGAAAAGGTGGTAAAGAGTATAGCCATGGGATATTTATAAGCGAAATTGGGCTTAATTTGTCGTTTAAATCTAACCGTAGGCAATTTATTGCAGAGGAGCGGGATTAATGTCTAACGGGAGGGTGAACGGTTAATTAAGGTTGGCAACGACATAGGAGCGTATGGCGCAACGGCTTTGTGACGTGGCGATTTGTGAATGGGTGAGAGATAATGGATTAATGATGTGGCGGGTTGTGAATGGGTGAGAGATAACGGGTGGATGATATGGAGCAGGAATGAGGTCAAACAATTAGAAAAGAGAAAACCGCTTTCGGGGGGGTGAGGTGGTTTACGGTTTTGCACTTTGGGGGCCCGAAACACTACGGGAGTTCCACGTAGCAAAAGAGGGCGACCATTAAAACTACTTTTCGGACCCCCTCCCCTCGCGTTAACGGAAAATGACCAAAGGGGGGCTGAAAATCTTCCTCCACCGTTGATCCAGGCACGGTGAATCGTATCCGTTAAAAAGTGCCCTACGGTTATTTGGTATTGATTTGACGTTTTGTCGCTTATTCGCATACGACAAAATCATATGACTATTTGCAAAGCGATCAAGTATTAAACAATAATTAAACCCTGATTAAGGAATTTAAGCACTGTTTTTAAACTAAGCAACAAATTTCAAAGGCACTTTTGAACTAGGAGTCTTAATTTTTATTTTCTAAAGCAAATATTTTCTTTTATTTTTTATCTAACATTTTATCATTTTCCTTCCTTTTTTAGAGCAACTACCCTATCATTTTTTATGATATGGACCTGAAATAATAATAAGTCCTAACATTTTTATTTTCAATTTTGTTTTTGGTCCATATCCTAACTTATCATTTTTCTATGGCACTTTGATTTTTTCAACTAATGGCTAACTTATCAAAAATAAAAGAGATTCAACATGTTCCACCATCTAACTCTTTAGGATTAAGATGGATGATCATGGACAATAGGGTAGAGTGTGATCCCTACACTTGGGGTAGGTTGGTCTCGCCCATTGTCTTTGGTTTTGGGTGGTAGGTATGGCTCCCCGATGATGATGACGATGACAATGATGATGATGATTCCGGGTGGTAGCAAAGTCTCCCCAATGGTGATAGAGGCAGGGTGGTAGTTGGAGCTCGCCTGCAACATTTCTTCTTCTTTAGATTTGAGAATGTTCAACATGAGATGAGCAAGACAAGCAGAGATGGTATATGATGACAGGATGACATGATGATCTATGGACAGATATTGACAGGTGGAATTATCCCTAGTTGAGAGGGGGGTGTTAAGTTATGCAACTAGATTCAAATCCCACTTTGTACAACTCATTTGGTGGAGATAATTATTGCATTAAATTCCTCTTTTCGAGAGGACCAAAATCGACCTAAAGATCACTCAAATCAAAAAAGGAGAAGTGCAGTTTTGAATTGTCAAGTTCAGTTTCAACTCCAAGTAGGCTCATGAAGCCCAAATGACTTGTCTTTTCACAAAAATGGATTCATGTAAATACAAGAGACCTCATGCTTCATTTGGACATCAATGTTAGGATATTTCGACACATAGGAAATAGTTAAGTATAACTTGGTCTAGTGTAGAGTTAGGTAAAGTGTGTTTCTTTACTATGTACATTTGTAACTTACAATCTGACAGTCATGATATGTTCTAGACAGGAAGTGATCCGACGGTTCATTCTCTCCTCGGTATTACCGACACTTGATCTGTGGCTTAACACTTGATTGGTCCATGATCTCTATTTAAAGAGCATGGAGGGTCATTTGTAGGGTTACTATTCATGAGAGAAGCTTATGTCAATTTTCTTTATTTTATTAATAAATTGTCTGAAGTGGCCATGTTGGCTCAGGCCGTGGATTGTTTCCCTCTTTGAGGGTTTTAACCATGTCAAGAATATTGGTGTATTGATCTGTGATCTATTTTTGAGCAGTGTCCTTTGGTGTTCTAACTGAGGAACTTACCCTGTAAATTCCTACATGGTATTTGGGCAAATCAAAAACAAAAAAAAAGGATTTTTCTCATGCGTATGCTATTTTCCGTTGTGCCTTAGTGTGATCTCGGAAAATAAAAAACATTGAGGAAAATATTTAGTTTATATTTAATTTTTGACGAAAGCTAACTTCAAGCCATAAGGTTTGGTTTTTTTGTATGTCCGTGTTGGGTTGTGTGGTTTTTTGTTTTGTAGGAAAAAAGAGCTTTTTCAAGTAAGCACGCACCCCAAAGCTTCACTGAGAAAAAAAAAAGCCTTCCTCTTTTCCAAAAATTACTAACCTTTTAAACTAGCTCACTTGGTCCAAAGTTACTTTATGTGAATAGAGGTCTTGAGTTCAAGTCTTTCTTTTTGTTGAGTTATTTTTTCAAAAAGCATATGTAACTTATGTTTTAAAGTTACTTTATGTAAAATTGTTTTCACCCATTATAAAAAGTGAGTCACTTATAATTCTAAAGTTTCTTTATCTTTTATTTAAGTTACAATTTAGTGGGTAGTTCATAAAGTACCATTGTAAAAGTGACTTTCACTTATTTATAAAAGTGGGTCACATAAAATCTTTTTTTCAAGTGAGTTAATTAGATTAAGTTTGAAATGGGTGGGGGGGTGGAATTTTTTTTTTAAATATAACATTATCATTCACTTTCACACATTCACGCACTTCATCGGCATCTTCAACAACTTTTCTTCAAAAAGCCACAACTTCTTCATCCGAAAGCCATTTTTTTAATCGGCCTAATTTTTCAAGATCATTCCATTGGGACACTTAGTTTCGGCATCTACAGCTTCAGTTTCTATTAAAATGCAAATTCCATGCCAAGTTATTCTTGACAGCACCAACTATTTCCAATGGTGGTCCTACATTGTGGATTTACTTAGAAGTAAAGGTCTTTACAAAATAGCCTCAGGCAAGAAACTAAACCTAAAGATGAAGATAAGGCAGTCAAATGGGAAAATAGGCAAGATCAAGCACGTGGGTTGATAGGGATGTCTATTTCTCCAGACCTTAGATTTCATATCGCAGAACTTGATACCCTTAATGAAGCAATGAAACAACTCACTAAAGTTTTTGGAATTAAAAATGAAATTAGAGCCCATCAACTCGAAAATGAATTGCTTACATTGGACCCCAATAATTTTTCTTCTGTTGAAGATTTTTTGTCCAAGTTCAAGACCCTTAGACTTCTCTTGAAAGGTGTTAAGGTTAAGAAAGAAGATGGTAGCCTTATCTATTACATTCTTACTAAGTTGGGACCAACCTACTTTGTGTTTGTTTCCACCTTCCATTCTACTAGAGAAGCATTTATTTCTCAAGGACAAGACTACAAGTCTCCCTCTTTTGATGCCTTTTGTGATTCTTTAATAAGAGAATAAGAAAAACTCTTACAACTTGGTCTTCTTAATCTTGGTAACTCTTCTAAGAAAGCCTTAATCGCCCAGCATCAACCAAACTCAAAGAATCCTAAGAAGCAACATCCTAAAAAGAATGGTCCTAAACCAAACGAGGGTCCTAAGCAATTTCAGTCTCAAAATGAAAAATCAATTCAACAAAATGATAAGGCGAATAAAAAAAAAGGAAAGAAGACTGATAGACATTGCAACTTTTGTAATCGAGATGGCCACTTAGAATCCAAATGCTTTAAGAAGATGGAAGCCTTGGAAGTAGCAATGAAGAAGCATAACATCCATTTGGAGCACTCTTCAACTTCAACTTCATCTCTAGGAATAGCACTTTCTGCATGTGGTTGTCAAGCATCTCGATCTGGTTATGCACTAAATGTATCTTCTTCCTCTCATTCTCATGAGTGGCTCATTGATTCTGGAGCTTCTTATCACATGGATAAAAACAAAGCCATGTTTTTTTCTTTAAATGATTGTAACACCAAAAATATATATGTTGGTGATGATAGATCTCTTAGTGTTGTAGGGGCTGGAACTGTTCATCTAGACAATGGTCAATTTAATGATGTATTATGTGTTCCAACCTTTTCCTGCAACCTTTTATCTATATATCAGATAACTCATTCAGGTGAAGGTAAAATCGTTGAATTTTCACCTCACGATGTTGTCATTAAGGACCTAGGAGATCCTAGACAGATTTTAGCTACTGGCCTTGTTGCTGATTCTACAAGGTTGTATAAGTTTAACAACTTTGGGTCATCAACTCTTCCCTCAGTATTTGTTGCTCATAATGATGAAGTGAGCAAACTTTGGCATGAGCGATTTGGTCATTAAACTATCGCTCCCTTCAAAATCTATGTAAAGAAAATATGGCGATAGGTCTTCCTATGATATCTTGCAGAGATGGTGTTTGTTTTGGATGTGTACTTGTAAAACATCATCGAGATAGTTTTGAAAAATGCACCTCTTAGCAGGCCTCAGCCCCTTTACAGCTTGTGCATAGTGATTTATCTGGTCCACTTCCAATTGTTTCATTCTCTGGCTACAAGTATTTCTTAACTTTCATTGATGATTTCTCCATACGCACTTGGGTCTACTTCTTAAAACTCAAGAGTGAAGTATTTAACATGTTCTTGGCCTTTAAGGCCTTTGTTGAGAAACAATCTGGACATCAAATTCTTAAGCTAAGATCTGATAATGGCAAAGAATATGTTAACAACAAATTCATCAACTTTTGCATTGAGCATGGAATTCAAATGCAACATATTGTTCCATATACTCCATAACAAAATGGTATAGCTGAAAGGAATAATCGCACCTTAAAGGAAATGGCTAATTCTATGCTTCAATATAAAGGTATTAGTCTTAATTTTTGGGCAGAAGCAATTCACTGTGCAAATTACGTAGTAAAATGCACTCCTACTAAGGTTTTAAAGAATATCACTCTAGAAGAAGCATGGGGCTCAATTAAACCAGATGTAAGTCACTTTCGTGTTTTTGGAAGTGAAGCATGGGCCCATATTCCAGATGAGAAACATAGAGCTTTAGAACCTAAGAGTGAAAAATGTATTTTTGTTGGATATTTTGAAGATGTCAAAGGATATAGACTTATTCCACTTAAGTCCAAAAATGTTATCATTAGAAGAGATGTAAGGTTTGTTGAAAATATATCAGCCTACGAGCCTAGTTCGGCGGATGTGCCACCTCTCTCTATCCCTTCTACTTTCAAAATATTTCTTCTTCAGATGATGACAGCGAGGATGACAATCCTCCCCCACCTTCTCAAGATCCTCCTTCAACTCCTCATCTTCCAAAATGGATTCGTGCTACTTGGGATGCAGCAGGTGATCCTACAGATCAACGATGTACACGTTCTCAGTTCGATAGAGTCTCTTCTTTCCTGGCTCAAACTACAGCGAATTATGATCCTGACACCTTTGCAGAAGCTTCAGGCCATCCAAATTGGGACATAGCTATGAATGAAGAATATAGTTCAGTATTGGCAAATGATACATGGGATCTTGTTCCTCTTCTAAAGGGATAGAAACTTGTTAGATGCAAATGGGTTTACAGAACCAAGTTTGGACCAAATGGAAAATTTGATAAACATAATGCTCGTCTTATTGCTAAGGGTTTTTCACAAGTTGAAGGCATTGACTATACTGAAACCTTCTCCCATGTTTCCAAAATGAACACTATATGCCTTGCTCTTTCCCTTGCTACCTCATTCAAATGGGAAGTCCATCAGATGGCTGTTAAACTTGCCTTCTTGCATGGGGACTTGCATGAAGAAATCTATATGGAAAAACCTCCTGGCTTTATACAAACATACTCCAGCCTTGTATGTCGGCTTAAGAAATCCCTTTATGGTGTCAAGCAAGCCCCTCGAGCTTGGTATGCCAAAATGGATAGCTTTCTTTTAGATACTGGCTTTTCTAGGTGTCATTCTGACAATACTGTCTATGCCAAGAAGGTGGGTAAGTCTCTTATCATTCTTGTTCTCTATGTTGATGATCTTATCCTTACTGGTAGTGATCCAAACCTTATAAACCATGTGAATTCTAACCTTAAAAGGAAGTTTGAAATGACATATTTATGACACTTGCATTATTTTCTTGGTCTTCAAGTCTTGCAATCCAAGGAAGGTATTTCCCTTTCCCAATCCAAGTATGCATGTGATCTTCTACGCCACATTCACATGGAAGATTATAAGCCAACCCCTTCTCCCTTTCAGTCTGGAGCCAAACTTTCAGTCACTTGTACTTCCCCTGAAGTTGATGCTACCTTATACCGTCAGCTTGTAGGAAAACTTTTTGTATATGACCCATACCCGTCCTGACCTTTCCTTTGTTGTTGGCCTTATTGCTTGGTTTATGCAAAACCCACATGAAAGTCATTGGAAAGTAGCTGAAAGAATACTTCGTTATGTTCGAGGTACAGTTCAGTTTGGGATTCATTTTAGTGTAGAAGCATCTCCTCTATTGGTTGGTTTCACTGATTTTGATTGGGCTGGTGAACCTAATGATTGGAAGTCTACTGCAAGTTATGTCTTCACTCTTGGTTCCGGACCTATTACATGGGCTTGCAAGAAACAAAGTTCCATTTCTCTTTCTTCAATAGAAGCAAAGTATCGTAGCGCCATATAAGTTAGTAAGGAAGCCATGTGGCTTCGTCAGATCCTGTCAGAGTTTGGCTTTCAGCAGCAGCATCCAACTACACTTTGGTGTGATAATCAAAGTGTCATTCAATTATGCAAAGATCCATTCCAACATCAGCGCAAAAAACACATTGAACTACACGTGCACTTCATCAAAAAGCTCATTCATGACCATGTTCTTGAAGTGCAATATTGTTCAACCGATGATCGAGTTGCAGACATCTTTACAAAGGCTCTCACAGAGGCAAAGTTTACTACACTTTGATTTATGGTTGGAGATCATAAAGTTGTCACTAAGGGGGGATAGGTTTCTAATGCCTCCTTCCTTCTCCTATTGTGTCATATTTGTACATCCTTCAATCCTATCCCAAGTTGTTCTTAAAGGGGGATGTTAGGATATTCTGACACATGGGAAATAGTTAAGTATAACTTGGTCTAGTGTAGAGTTAGGTAAAGTGTGTTTCTTTACTACGTACATTTGTAACTTACAATCTTACAGTCATGATATGTTCTAGACATGAAGTAATCCGACGATTCATTCTCTCATCGGTATTACTGACACTTCATCTGTGGCTTAACACCCGATTGGTCCATGATCTCTATTTAAAGAGCATGGAGGGTCATTTGTAGGGTGATTGTTCATGAGAGAAGCTTATGTAAATTTTATTTATTTTATTAATAAATTGCCTGAACTGCTCGCATTGGCTCAAGTCGTGGACTATTTCCCCCTTTGAAGGTTTTAACCAAGTCAAGAATACTGGGTATTGATCTGTGATTTGTTTGTAAGCAGTGTCCATTGGTGTTCTATCTGAGGAACTTACCTTGTAAATTCCTACAATCAACACAACTCACATTCTTCTTCTCTCTTCATTTACTTGGTTCGTACAGGTTAAAGGCAACTCTTCTATCTTCACACGTGTGAGGACCTTGGAGGCAATTTTGTCTTTTCTGTGTTGACTTTTCAGCTAGATAGTTTGATTGTAGTTTAACCGAGTTTGACTTCATATATTGATCTTCTCTGACCTACAAAAGATTGATTTCTTGAGGCTGAGTTGACTAGCGCAAAGACTGAGGTAATATGGGAAATTTGACTAGAGTTGACTTTCTATTTTTACTATAGAAAATTGCATACTGCAACAACAGACTTTCTCTCTCTTTTCACTAGGTTTGACCAAAGTTTCTGGAATTGTTTTGACTTGTCCTTGACCAGCAAAAGAGGCCACATTTACCGGACTTTGACCGAATTAGATTGGAGCAGAATTGTCCATGATTTGACTATTGTTGACTTGATTGGTTAGGGCAGTCAACTGTTGTTGACTTTTTGCAGGTTTGATAGTCAACTAGATTTGGCTTTTCATCATCATTTTGGGCACAGATTTGACCTTACATTGTTGGGATATTTGATATGGATGACATACTCTCACTGCTAAACATTTGAAGACAATCTAATAAGAAGAAGATTTGCAAGGGTTTTCCCCATAGTGAGTTTTTCCCTGGTCATTAGCCAAATTTGTGTCTCTTGTCTCTTGGCTATCTTTTATTGTGCAATTGCTTAATTGTTCTATCTACTATTTCTCTACTGCTATTGGATAATTGAAGAAGTGAAATTGTTAAATTGGATTCTATTGGATTCTATTGGACTCTATTGAAGTAATAGTTGCAACATAGAACAAATTGAAGAAAAATTAACAGGAGGATCGAGTCTCGTGAACAAAATTGATCCAATTCACCATTTTATAAAACCACCAAACTATCCCAAATTTGCCTCATAAAACCAATGAGAATTCGTAAAATGCCCTTCAATTGCCTCAGAGATGCCAGCAAACTGCTACAAGATTGTCACCAATTCGGCCTAGTCTACAACACTGTGGCCTGGAAAACCGCCCTCAAATGTGCTTTCGTAGCCTCAGATTTTCGTTGAACTTGTTATCTTCTAGATAGGTGAATCCCATGATTTTCCAACCCATAACAAAAAATAAATGAGAAATTTACTAACTCAAGTGGAGTCTTTCAACACCGAAATTAGTAGAGGAAAAGGTGTCTTAAAACCCTAACAGCCACAACTCAAGAAAACAAATGTATTTGATCCAATTTGATTCCAACTCTCCTCTATTTATAGATTCCTTCATGGCTCTCAAATGTGAGGGGTTGTGAATGCAACCCCCAATTTTGGATTTTTTACCCCAGTCAACCCAATATTTACACAATGTTGCCTCGACATTGGAAAAATTGGGTTTTACCCCTTTATCAAGACTATAGCCTACAGGGTTGGATAAGCTTTTTCGTCCTCCCTTAGGCAATCAATTGGGAGAGGACATTACAGTCCCCCCTTCCTAAAACTACTTGTTGTCTTTCTTTTTTCTTTTGGACTTGAAGATTGTATCTTGTAGTGGTTTGGAGCTTATTTTTTCCTACCTTCTGCTTGGTCCCTTCCCTACACTTAAGGAGATACCTCAATGATTGACATGTGACATAGGAGGCTTCCTTCCACCGATGACACACAATGCATCATCTATTTATGTTCATAGCTTATAGTGTAAATTTGTTTGTGTATTGTTTACTTGTTCCCTTTCATTAAATATATTTGTGGAGATCGAGAAACATGTTGGTTTGTAAGGTAATATAAAATAATTTTATTAATCTCTATGATCCGGATTGGATCATTATATTATTTGTCATCCATCTCGATGCTTTCATAGTGGAAATATTGGAGGAATCAAACTTATAAGCCCATTTTTACTTGTGGGTCCTAGTTTGGCGAATTGGGGTTTGAAACCTTCTGGAGGTAGTTTGAGGCATTAAATGAAGTTTTTTGGGGTCCAAAAACTCTTCCTTGCACAACACCCCTTAACATTTTACTACCCTCAAAGACCTTTCAAATGGTGCAAGGAAGACATCAAATGGAGTCTGTATGCAAAATTTATGCCACCTAAAAGTTAACCTTCTTGTTTTGCCTGCCTTTATTCGAGAGGATGCCACATTAACTCATTGAAAAGGGGCTAGCCACATGGAGGCTATGAAGAAGACTCTAGAAGGGTTAATTTTCAACTCATGTTGAGGGTTGAATGGGTCAAATCTAACCCCTAGTGGCTATCGAGCTATGTTATAAATGGGCTACTAGAAAGAAAAGGGGTTCAATTCTATTTGCTTGCATATTGTTCCATAGTAGAGTAGTTGAGCATGGATAGACAAAGCATAATAGAGGTGGTTTGTGTTTTGTAGCAATCCGTGGGCCACAGGTCTTAGGCAACACCGTAGAGAGTGCCTTCTCCTTTGTACTTGCATCATATCCACTCCAAACAACAGAGAGCAGAGCAACCTCACCTTCTAGTTAGTATTTCTCTTGTAAGGATTTCTTAGAACATATCTTGGCGTCCATTATGGTTTGTGAGTATTTGTATTTACTTGTTCTCTATTTTCTGTGTATTATCTATTGCATGCATAAGCAACAAAACAATAATAACAAACTTGGAATCTAAACTTCATAGTACATATTTTTTAATAGATTTGTTGTGACGAATTGTCGAGTGGAATATCCACAACAATTTACAAACCATATTGGTATTAGAGCAGGTTTCTTTGGGTATTTTGTGGGAAGTTGTAGGGGATCAAATTAGTTTAAGTATAAAGTCATAAAATCCTAGCCATGGCCAATGAATTGGTTTATGATAACCCTCGATATCCAGCAGAGGAGAGTATTGTGTAGCTGGAAGCACAAGTCGTAGATATAAATTGTAATGTGCACCTCCTTATGGTAGCCCCAATTGGTAAACTCAGGCTAACTAAAGAAGATTGGCATTCCAACTCAAAGTTCAAATTGGAGGGAAAATCAAGGGATTAAGAAGAACTAGAAGAGTCCAGGAAACTCGAAAAAGAGCAGCCAAGTTCAAGCACCATGAACCATTCACAGTCTCTCTTCAAGATGGAACCAAAAGTGGATATCAAGTCGTATCAAGGTGAGATATATGCTTTGAAATTAAATCATTGGTTGCGGTAGTTAGAGGCTTATTTTAGTTTTCATCATATAGAGGAGGAACAAAAAATTTCATTTTTTCATTTGAAATTAAAGGGCCATGCCCTGACCTGTTGGCAAAGCCACACGAAAACCCATAGGATGGAGGGGGATCCATGGTTTTTGAATAATTGTATTTACTTGTTCTCTGTTTTTTGTGTATTATATATTGCATGCATAAGCAACAAAACAATAATAACAAACTTGGAATCTAAAAGGAATTAACTCTTCATAGTACATATTTTTTAATAGATCTGTTGGGAGGAACTGTCCAGTGGAATATCCACAACAATTTACAAACCATATTGGTATTAGAGCAGGTTTCTTTGGGTATTTTGTGGGAAGTTGTAGGGGATCAAATTAGTTTAAGTATAAAGTCATAAAATCCTAGCCATGGCCAACGAATTGGTTTATGATAACCCTCAATATCTAGGAGAGGAGATTATCGTGTTGCTAGAAGCACAAGTCGTAGATATAAACTATAATGTGCACCTCCTCATGGAAGCCCCAATCGGTAAACTCGGGCTAACCAAAGAAGATGGGAGTTCCAACTCAAAGGTCAAATTGAAGGGAAAATCAAGGGATTAAGAAGAACTAGAAGAGTCTAGGAAACCCGAAAAGGAGCAGTCGAGTTCAAGCACCATGAACCATTCATAGTCTCTCTTCAAGATGGAACCCAAAGTGGATATCAAGTTGTATCAAGGTGAGATAGATGCTTTGAAATTAAATCAGTGGTTATGGTAGTTAGAGGCTTATTTTAGTGTCCATCATATAGAGGAGGAACGAAAAATTTCATTTGTTCATTTGAAATTAAAGGGCCATGCCTTGACTCGGTGGGAAAACCACACGAAAACCCATAGGCTGGAGGGGGGTCCTCTAGTAACTAAGAGGGAGGATTTTAAAATTCTCATAGAATTTCAATTCTACCCGATTTGGTATGTAGAGGACAAATGGATCTAGTGACATTAAGTTATGCAAAGACAAGAGCAAAGTGTACATGAGTACACCACATAAATTTAGGAAGATGGCAATAATGTTGTGTATCTCTCCTAATAACCCAAATGTACTCCTCAAGTATCTAAGGGGTTTAGTAGTCTATAAAGCCATACACAGAAGCAAGTGATGTTGATGGATGAAGCTTGTGTACAAGCACAATACCTGGAAAACATAGGCCAGGAGAAAGGGAAATCAAGTGGTTCAAAGTAGAAGGAACACTAGCAAGCTACCAAGGAGGGGAAGATGAAGTGGAAAGCGAGAAAAGGCAAGAAGATAGAAGCCACAACACCCCAGTGCAACGATCCTTGCAACCACTGCAACCACTACAGTATTGTTTGTTGCACAGAAGAAAAGTGTTGGAAAATACATCCAAAGTTCAATCCAAAGAACCAAAAGAAGGATGTGAAGAAGAAAAATACCATAGCCACATATTCTAGCAATTAAGTTGAAAGTAGCTCAGACATGGCTAAGAAGATTGTTTTCACATCAATGCATAAGGAGGTGAATTTGAATAGCCTTCATCAATAGGAAGAAAAGGAGATCACCGAACTCTTCCATATAAAGATATAGGTCACGAAGACAAAGGTTGATGCTTTGTTTGACTTAGGTTCGCAGGAAAATCTCATCGCAGTAGAGCTGGTCAACAAATTTGGATTCGATGTACAAGATCATCCAAGCACCTATCCATTGGGATGGGTCAACAAGAAGGCAGAGATAAAGGTAACCAAACAGTGTAAACTTAAATTTGCAATTAGTGTTGATTTTATTGTTGAAGTAGAATTGGATGTAGTTCCACTTGATATATGTGGAGTTGTGTTTGGGAGTCTGTATATGTACATGTGGGATCAACTATTCATGTAAAGAGCCAACCAATACCACCTCATGAAGGATGAAAAATCCTTCATCATCAACGTGCACAAAGGCAAGTCAAAGATTTCACTGCTAAATGAAACTGGGAAGTCAAATATTTCACTACTGAATGCAACCAGACTAACAAATTGATTAGTTCCATCAAGAAGTGTGTTTTATTATTCTTAAGATAAAATTAATCTATAAAACAATTAATAAATCGAGACAACAACTGGAAGAGTTGCTATAGGCATACAAGGGAGTGTTCTAAGAGCCTAAAGGGATACCACCAAAGAGGGAAGTGGAGCATGTGATCCAATTTTGCGAGACTCTCCTTTGCCAAACATTGGGTTGTATAAGCAGTTTATTCTAGAAGCAAGTGAGGTGAAGAAGCAGTTGCGAAAACTATTGGAGCAGGGTGTTATTCAATCAAGTGCCTCACCATGTGGGTCATGCAACATAATTGTGTCAAAGAAGGATGGGACTTAGCGAATGTGCATTGTTACATAGTGTTAAATAAAATTACGCTTAAGAACAGGTACACCCTACCCAGGATAGATGATCTAGTGGACTAGTTGCAACAAGTTGGATTTAAAATTAGGGTAACACCAGGTTTGAGTCAGAGAAGAAGATACTTGGAAGGCCATCTTCAAAACTAGACAAGGTTTGTATGAGTGGTTAGTCAAGCCATTTGGTTTATGTAATACACCAACTACATTAATGAGATTGATGAATGATGTATTGTGCACTTATCTAGGTTCATTTGTTATTGTTTATTTGGATGATATACTAGTTTATAGTGCTAACTAGAAGGAGCACATCTCACACTTGATGTAGGTGCTAGAGACTTTGAAGAAGCACCAATTGTTGTCAAATCTCAAGAAATGTGAGTTTGCACAATAATATTTGGTGTATTTAGGCTATGTGATTGGTGGAGGGGAGCTCAAGAGGAATCCTGCCAAGATGGAGGCCATCATGAACTAGTCGGTGCCTACAAGTGTTTCTCAGGTCATGAGTTTCATCAAGGCAACACAATACCCAAGGAAACTCATAACCTCATTTTCAGCAATATTTGCACCTCTTTGTGCCATAACAGTGAGTGGAAAGCATTTCCAGTGGGGAAAGGATTAGTATAAGGCCTTTGAAGAGTTGAGGAAGAAAAATAATCAAGCACCAGTTCTTTCATCACCAAACTTGCAGCAGTCATTCGAAGTGGAGATGGATGCAAGTGTGTATGCTATTGGAGTGGTCTTGATGCATGGAGGAAGGCTTGAATGCTACCATTCTGAAGTGTTTCATGGGGCAATTCTCAACTACCCTACCTATGATAAGGAGCTCTGCGCCCTAGTGCAAGTTGTCAAAAAGTGGAATCAATATCTAATGGGAAAGGAGATAGTCATCTACACAAATCACTAATGCCTACAATACTTGTAGGCCCAAAGCAAGCTACAACAAACTAAGCATTACAAGTGTATGGATATTTTACAACAATTCCATTTAGTAATCAAGTACAAGACGAGCAAAAAAAACAAGCTGGCCATCATGCTTTCAAGGCCACCTACATAAAAAATCATAGCTTTGATAACTCTCATTCACATGGAGCCTTTCACCCATGAGTCATATATAGAAGCATATACAAAGGAAGTGGACTTCAGGGAAGTGTATCAACAAATATGAAGCCAAATTGACATGGACAATGGTGACAACACAATTGATTATCATCTTCAGAATGAGTTACTCTACAGGTTGGACAAGCTATGTGTTCCTAAATGTAAGCGAGTACAACTATTTAGAGGCTCACACCTCTAAGGTTGTAGGGCATTTTGGAGTTGGGAAGATAGTTGCCAATTTGTAGGGGTATGTGTACTGGCCTAGGATGCAAGAGGATGTAGCTAGGTTCATTAGAGGATGTATACGTTGTTGTACCAACAAGCTTGATAATAAGAAACAATGTCTATACCGTCCCTTGTACCCACTCATTTGTGGGAAAGTATTTCCATGGACTTTGTGGGAGCTTTACCAACAACCAAGAAGGGACATGAGTACTTGTTCATGGTAGTTGATAGGTTTGGCAAGATGTGCATTCTCATGACATGCTAAAAGACTATCAGGGGGTAAGAAGCAGCAAAATTGTTCTTTGAACAGTTGATGTTGCACTTTTGGATAACAAGGAGCATCATTTCATAGACAGGGACACCAAATTTTTAGTACATTTTGGACAATGTTGTGGGAGAAGATAGACAAAAAATTGAAGATGTCTACAACATTCCATCCATGGACAGATAGGAAAAGGGTAGTGTACATAACTTTAGTTCATCTTTTGAGGGGTTAGAATTAGAAGCATCCAAAGACCTAGGATGAAAATATGGTAAATATACAACACTTGTACAATAGAGCAATCCACACTTCAATTGGTAAGTCACCATTTGAGGCTTGTTTTGGATATTTTCCACCTTTGCCTTTGGATGTAGTATTTGGACAACAAGGAGGAGGGAAGGAGGATCTCACAGGGGATGATTTAAAAGCAAAAAAAATGTTGAGAAGATTAGGAGGATCCATATACAAGTATAGGAAGCATTAAAGAAGTCACAAGAGAAAGACAAGGCCAGGCATGATCAGCACAAGACAAAGAGGTCATTCAGAGTGGGGGACAGTGTATGGCTATAGTTGAGCAAGGAGAGGCTACAGGTTCCTAATAGGAAAATCAAGGTTCAGTGATATGGTCCTTTCAAGATACTAGAAAAGGTGGGAGATGATGCCTACAGACTCAGTCTACCCCCATACATGCACATATATGCAGTGGTGAATGTGGAAAATCTAAAACTCCATGAGTCTTCCATGTTGGATCAGGAAGAGTAGTGGGTCCTGCCTTCCATAGGGGATTTAGCACCAGATGCTTAGGTAGAGTTGACAGAATATACAGTTTTACAAAAGAGGTCTAGAACTACAAGACAAAGGCAACATGACCTTTGGTGTATTAGGTTCAAAGGACAAATTCCAAGCAAGGCTAAATGGTACTCCAAGGAGAAGATAGAGGAAAAAATTTCTCACCTCACTCAGCAAAAGGTTTTGGGGACCAAAAAACTCCCAAAATGGGGAGGCATGTCTAGATTAGATCATTATATAATTTTTCATCCATCTCAATGCTTTAAGGGTGGAAAAATTGGAGGAATCAACTTATAAGACCATTATTACTAGTGAGTCCAAGTTTTGTGAATTAGGGTTTGAAATCTTTCAAAGTCAAATTTAGGCATTAAAGGAATATTTTGGGGTCCAAAAACTCTCACATGTGCAACACCCCCTGGAATTGTTGTACACTCAAAAACCTTTCCGAGTATGCAAGAAAGATGTCAAACAGAGTCTGTATGCAAAAGTTATGCCACCCGAAAGCTGATGTTCCTATTTTGTCCACCAAGATTTGAGACGATGGATGTCAACCCTGTTACTCATGGGAAAAGGGCTAGCCACGTGGAGGCTATGAAGAAAACTCTAGAAGAGTGTATTTGTAACCCATGTTGAGGGATGAATGGGTCCAATCTGTTGAAATTTCTAAGTCTGACACGTTAGAAATTTGTACTTAATTATCTAGTTTAATTTCTCCTACTTGTTTATTCCATTAACAAGTTATTTATAAATATAAATACTGAAATAAACACAAATGCAGCCTTAACTCATATACAGATCAACAACTAACTGAAATAATTGAGACAAACACACAAGGGACAGCGTTATTTTTGGATAATCGTCCCCAGAAAAACCCAATGTGGGAAAACCAATGTAGCAGATATGAGGATTTTATTATTATGCTGTTTTTGAATACATCTAAGGTGCCAGAAATGTCTCACCCAACAGAGAATGCCCTCGACAGTAGTAGCTCTCCTCGAAGACAGATATTTCAGATGATGAATCACCAAATGAACGATCCCACAGCAAATATGGCAGCGTCCACTGCTCTACGTCACTCTGCAGGGACTGCATCACCCTTCCCGGCTCACCAGCGCTCAGTCTGCCACATGAAAATTCTTCTTGCGTTGCCTCTTGGCCCTATGTCAGCTCTGCTAGCCTTTGCGCAACTACTAAAGCCTATGGGTCAACTCTCCGACCCTCTGTGTCACCCATGTTGGCTTCTTCAGCCTCTGCATAGCTCCCAGCTACCTCTGTGTAGCACTCAACTGCCTCTACATAGCACTATGTATTCTCGGCCTCGTGCTGAACTGCCCCTCGCTGCAACAGATCACTAGCTCGATTCTCTCAGCAAAACCCCGCTCCAGAAAATCGAACCGACTGATCAATTTGGTGTATCTCCCACTGACCCTCAAGCCTCCTCTTATACTTTCCCTGTTGAGTCTTCAACGGCCGAGATTAAGTTCCTAATAAACTTCTAAGATTAGATTTGGCTTTATCCATGTCATTGAGAACATTCTCACCCAGTTTTATATTAATACCCATTAATATTTTAATTTTCCTAAGTTTAGACTTAGGAACCCTAATAAAAATATTAATTATTTTAATATCTCTCCAACTGGATGGAATTTCGCCAAACCATTTCTGAGTCTTGAAGATCTTATGTATCTTAGCCTCTCCGCCAATTTTCATGGCTAAATCACATCAGATGCTGCCACAAATCAACACTCCCTCTTAGCGAGGAATGTGCTCTAGTAATGCTCAACCACTGAAACATCACTATGATCCTCTACATCGGTACCTGTGCTAATTCTTGGCTTGCTGCCTCACATCATTTGCATTACTGCTTCCTGTACTACTGCCCATGACACTGCCACTACCATTGCTACATCTGTATTGCAGCTCCCTCTCAATATGTTGCCCATGCTGCCCCTAGCACCGCCACTACTAACTGTTGCACTGCAACTCAGTTACCGAGAAGTAAGTCACCGATCTACCCAAAATACTGACATCCCAGTCAGTCTGGAAACCTCATGAAATTGAAGCTTCCTTTGCTGCTATATTGTGCTGCCTTTGTTGCCACTGCGCTGCTACATCACCTCTGTGCTTCTCGCACTGCTGCAACCTCCACTGCGTTGTTGCATACACCTTTGTGCCTCTTGCCTCCACTGCGCTACCTCAGATTTTTGCACCCAAGCACTACCTCAATGCTCCACTGCACTTTGACCACCCGACATCTGTCATTATGCTACTGTCGTTAAGGGCTCCCGTAGCCGGATATGATCCAAGAGTTTGGGCACCTCAAGGATCTTGCCCCTAGCATGTAGTCTCCCTGACTACAACTCGATGTCTCCCCTCCTCCTCTAGAGGTGCATGAGCACTCATAGCAAAATCAACATCAGTCTCAACCTCTTTCTCCACCTTAGCAGGAGCCGCCTTGGAATCAAAAGCCTCTCCCTTGTTTCACTCCTTGGACACTACAATGCATAATGTCACAGCTCCCCTCAATGGAAGCACTTCACCTTGGAGATGTCCTTCTTCTTCCTCTTCCCTTGTTGTCTCGCAGATGCTAGAGTCGCATCCTCCTCCTCCTCTTTCTTGATTCGACTTCCCTTGCCACTACTCATCGCCCTGGTCTTGATCTCTACTTGGCAAAGAGTTTCCCACATCTCCTCCCATCCTGGACGAGTAGCTCTGCCCAAAATGCCTTGGACAAATGTCTCCCACTCCTCGAAGACTGCGTTCAGGGCAGTCCTCACCATGAACTTAAGATCTGGTGTAGACCCTATGGAAGTGAGTTGGTCACGAATCTCCTACAATTTGAGGAGGAACGGATCTATCTGCTCTCCCTTCTACATTTGATACGACTGCAATTGATTCTCCAATAGCATCTTCCATTGCACGGTAGTGCCCTGATACAAGGTTGTCAAAGTATCCCACATCTCCTTTGTTTTGTTCTTTTCAGCGATATGTGGTATGACATGCTCTTTGACCCCGTCAAGGATCATGCACTTCGCCCTTGCCATTGCATCTTCATACTTCTCATTTTCAGCTGGGTCGACTGGGATAGCCACGGTTCTCAAGGAAAAGTCCTTGATGCAATGTCGATCCAGGACTGTCAGGATCCTAGCCTTCCAAATGACAATGTTGGAAGCCCTGTCCAACCTGTCCTAATCCCTCAGTCCGTTCATTGCCATTTCAACTCCTCTTCTGGACTCCCTCTCAATTTCGACTTCCCTCTTGGAAATTTCCCTGCGGGAAATCCTCTTGCCAAATGTTGAACCGTTCCTCTCCAATCCTCCTTACAACTGCAACTTGGATCTGGATTTCTTGGCTAGAAATCCCTCAAGGTAGTGACTCCCTCTACCTTGGTTCTAACCCCTTAGGTACTGTTCTGCACCGATAGAAACAACACCCCACCAACTTCTCAATCACAATTTGCCCACAACTCCCCAAGCCCCGGCAACTGAAGAAACTGAGCCTTTCAGGCTCTGCGCAATCCCAGCAACGGCAGAATCTGCTCCTCCTGGCCACAACGTCAATCCTTCCTAGCTGAGAAAGATGACTGGGCATTGCGTAGGTCTGATCTACCCCTCTCTGCCTCTGCGCTGACCCTCCTCCAACTCGAAATGATGACACAGCTATTGCGTCACTTCTTCTCTTGTTGCTTCTGCTCTGGAACAACGTTGTCTCTCAGGACAGCTGCTACTACTGCAAATTCTTCAGATTACTGTTGGTGCCTTCAATCCTCCTGTGATCTGCAACCCTCTAATACCATGTTGAAATTTCTAAGTCTGACATATTAGAAATCCCTACTACATTATCTAGTTTAATTTCTCCTACTTGTTTATTCCATTAACAAGTTATTTATAAATATAAATACTGAAATAAACACAAATGCAACCTTAACTCATATACAGATCAACAACTAAAATAACTGAGACAAACACACAAGGGACACCATTATTTTTGGACAATTGTCCCCAGAAAAACCGGTGTAGCAGATATGAGGGTTTTATTATTATGCAGTTTCTGAATACATCTAGGCTGCCAGAAATGGCTCACCCAACAGAGAATGCCCTCGGTAGTAGTACCTCTCCTCAGAGACAAATATTCCGGCTGATCAATCACCGGATGAACGATCCCACATCAACTATGGCAGCTTCCACTGCTCTACGTCACTCTGCAGGGACTGTGTCACCCTTCCCGACTCACAAGCACTCAGTCTGTCCCACAAAAATTCTTCTGGCGCTACCTCTTGGCCTTGCATCAACTCTGTTAGCCTCTGTGCAACTACTGAAGCCTCTACGTCAGCTCTAAGTCCCTCTGCGTCACCCACGCTAGCCTCTTCAGCCTCTGCATAGCTCCTAGCTGCCTTTTCGCCAACGTCTCCAGTCTTTGCGTTGTCTCTCGCGCACTATCCCTGCCTCTCTGCTATGTATTCTCGGCCTCGTGCCGAACTGCCCCTCGCTGCAATAGATCACTAGCTCGATTCTCTCAGCGAAACCCCACTCCAGAAAATCGAACTAACTGATCAATTTGGTGTCTCTCCAACTGACCCTCAAGCCTCCTCTTATACATTTCTTGTTGAGTCTTCAACGGCCGAGATTGAGTTCCTAATCAACGGCTAAGAGCACATCCAATTCTACCGCAAATCAAAGCCCTAGTTGGCTATCGAGTTGTGTTATAACCGGGCCACTTGGAAGAAAAGGGGTTCGATTCTATTTGCTTGCATTTTGTTCCATAGTAGAGCATAGTAGCTGAGTGTGGATAGAGAGAGAGCATAACAAAGTGGGTTTGTGTTCTCTAATAGCCCACAGATCCCGGGTCTTAGGCAAATCCATACAGAGTGCCTTCTCCTTGGTACATGCATTATTTCCATTTCAAACAAAAGAGAGCATAGCAGTCTCACCTTCTAGCTGAGTTTTCTCCCACAAGGGTTTCTAGATCATATTTCGGTGTTAATTATGGTCTATGAGTGATTTTGTTTACCTGTTCTCTATTTTCCACATATTATATATTACATGCATAAACAACAAAACAGTGATAACAAATCTAGAATCTAAAAAGAATTAACCCTTCACACTTCTATAAAAATATGTTAGCCCATGCTAAGAACTGCCACACACCCTCATAAAAATGAACTAATTTCTGAGCTCTTTACATATTCTGAAGGTCTTTATTTCTTTCAGAATTATCATGTGACAGCAAAACCAATCTCCCGTTGCCAGAGAAGTACATTTAAAGTTTACACAGTTTTCATTGCTTGCAAGCTAAAATCATGCATGCAACCTGCAAATGGTCAATCATAAAATGACCACCAATCTTTGGTATACTATAAGACTTATTGATCTCCAGCTGGGCAAGCTATGCTCCCATTTATTTTCTGGGATGTTTGCAGAAATACTATCTGCCTGCAGTTTGTCTGTGAAGAATTGTTTAATAGTTGTTTCATTGGGATTGCTTGATTCTTGACTGAACAATTACGATCATTTATAGAGATAATCCAGCAGGACAATGACAGCACATTCTTGAGATTGTTTTATGATTCGCAACTTGTATCACTTAGTGTGATATAAAGCCCTGCGTCTATATCTTTGGACTTCTATGTACTATTCTTGTCTGTATGACCTCTTATTTTCATGTTAGCAATGTTCACTGCACATCCCAGCAAGAGATAGGGAAGACAAGTCATACCACTTTTAGTTTTAACCTGAGGATAAGTGAAAAAATGGTGCGGTACTCCAAATTGCAGAATATATATATATAATATAATATAGAACCATATCTACGGTTGTCCAGTCAAGTGAGGTGAATAGCAATTGATATGGTCTTTGGATTGCTTTTCAGCTTGTAAAGTATCTCTTTCAAATGAAATGAATTGTTTATTTTGTTCCTCTTTGTTCATTTAAACCATGCAGGCAACGAGTTTTCCACCTGTAGATATACAAACATGTTTAGACCATAAAGGATGTAAGTGGGATATTTTAGTTGAACTCTAGCCAACAAGTTTAACAGGCGTAACATAAAATGGTCTGTCCTCTAGAAAATAATGTGAACCATTTTAGGCTGCAGCACATGAAACAGGACGTACAGACAAGGTTTCAGGTAAACAGGAGACGTCTATTGAAAAACCTATACCAAAACCTGTTGAAGAATCTAGGGAAAATAGGATTAGTAAGATTCTTCTAGACATGATAACAATTTGTGAAGTGTTGGTACAATTTATCTTAGCTTGATCTTCTTCTCATTATTAGAGAGTGTGTTTATTTCATCAAATTGCTACCAAAAATAAAGAGACAAAAACACAAGATGTTGGCATTCTGCCGACGCCAAAACCTCTCCCTCTCGGAAAAGAAAACCGACGTGAAATTCTTTTTATGGAAATTCAATTGACGAACACCAAGACCATAACCCTTGACCTACTAGGCCACTCCAAAACCGAGTCACCAATCCTCTTCTTTCTGTTGAGATCATAATCAACACTGTTACTTCATTGGATTCATCATTCATGTACGTTCACTAAGATATTCATCACATTAATGAGACCATAACTGCTGCACAATATCTCCATTTTTTTTAGATTATTACTGCACTTTTCTCTGAAATCGTCATTATGTATATGAGGCTTCCATACTGAGACATCTATGTGAATGCTTCACCGAAGTATTCATTATTATCCTCCATACTTCTCTGAGATTCTGATGTGTCCGAGATGGCATAGTGAGATCATAATTATGTTGAGACTTGTCCGAGTATACCAAGATTGTGAGCATGATGACCCTCAGAGAAGACAGTAATACTGTGCCTACGAGCTTAACCAAAATACAGTCATCCTGTACCTTGTCCGAGATACTGTCTTCACTGGGCTATTCGAGATTTTCTGTCTTACTGTGCTATCCGAAGTCCTGTACCATACGTCCTAAAACTTCAGAGATGTCTGAGAATTTTTGTCTTTTGCGGATACCACAACTGGGTATATATAGTGGTTATGTCTCCAGTGTGAGCCGACTTATCCAGGTGAACCGACATGTCATCCTTTGATTATTTAATATATTTTTGCCGGCCGACTTGATGTCTTTTCATCGCTTTGTTTGCAGGCCTCTTTTTTGAAGGATGGTGCTTGTCTTGGAGAACTGCTTGACATTAGGTTCACTCATGTTCATTACATAAATGTTCAAGAAGAGCTCTTCAATATAATTTTGACTCTTTGACTTTATTAGACCTATAGAATGAGCAAGAAACTCATTCATATAATTTATAAAAATAATAATTTTTTTTCTTGACAAGTACAAAGATCAAAATTACATTGACAAATACCAAACTTAGTTACCCTTTTCTTCAACACTCCCTCTTAACTAGGGAGGTATTTACAATGGTACTTGGTTATTCTCAATCTGAATAATTTCTCGTAAGAAGAATTGGATTGATAATCCCATCTGTATAGCATCATATCAATCAACATTGTCATAATGCAAGGCCTTGACTAACAACTCCATCTCTCCATGAGACCATGAGCTACAATGCGAGCGAGACCAATGATTTATAGACACCTTCATCATTGTCTCTCAAGGTACATATCCACCCAGGTGTTCATTGGATATGACCTTCTAGGACTATTCTTATCTTGGGTTCCCAACCCTCGAAGAATATCGGTCCTCTTGCCTACTCTTATCTTGGATGCCCTACACATCCTCAAAGAGTATCGGATGCCAGATAATTACCCAATCCTCCCATTCTTCCCTAGTGAAAACAAGAACGTTGTGTCTATCATGTGTCTATATTTCCATTCATGGCCTTCATCTAGACTTACGCCTGTTAGTCTTGGTCTAGTGCATGACACATGAAATGGAACACACAATTGTCACTCCTTTGTAATCAAGGGTGATCTAATTCAAACTCCCCTTGATCAGAGGCCTGCCAGAGCTCTCTCTTAGCTAGGGAATCTTTTATACATCAGCAACTTCTTCTTCATGGGTTCTTCGGTTGCTTGATCAACTTCTCTCCTTGATGTCATGAAATTTAGTTGAGCTTTTTCCTTGCAGGGCAACAGCCATCGATCATTTTCCTTCTTATTCCGTCGTGTCATTCCTTTCTTCATGGAAAGTGGCCTTCTTGGCATACATCTGGAACTTTCTTCATATGGCTATTCCTTTTCTCTCCATGCTTCTTTCAGGGTTTTCCATCCATCGCATGAATGTTGGTTGTACTTGTACTTACAAGTCTTGTTCTAGTAGCCCTACATGAACTCATCCAGATATTATTCAAGAATTCAAAACATCATATTAAAGTAAATCATACCTTACGAGATGGCTCTTCATCATGACATCTTCTTGTAGGTATCGACATCCTACACACTTATTGACATATCTCCCAAAGATATCTATTGTCAAGGGTCTTCATCTTTTTCAGACTTTCATCAGAGTCTTTATATCTTTCTGGGAGATTTCCTAGCCAAATCTTCTTGGTCTTTTAGATTTTGATTGCCTTCATCATGGTTGCATATCTCACAATCTCTTCTTTCGTCACACATTCCATTTCCCGAAGCTTTTAATCAGAGTTTCTTAGTCAACTACCTCATACTTCATATGAGGACATATTATGTTGATTTCATCTAGTGTGACTTATGCCTTCCTGCATTCTTTCAGAGGAGAAGATCCTTTTTCTCTTGATCATGCTTCTCAAGATAGAAGTAATGATCCATTGTTACCTGCAACCATATGACATGACATTATAATATTAAATACAAGCATACATACCTCATTTTACCTTTAGGTCATCTAGGCTTCTTCCAGCAGCTTCCTTGATTGAAGAGATCTTCAATCCCTTGATCTGCTTCATGTCATCACACCATTATCCCATGAATTCCATAAGTTGGAGTTCCTGATGAAACACTTGCTTCCTCTCTAGATTAGTGAACCCTCCGATGAGGATTCCATCAGAGAACCTTGAGGATCTTGCATATCCCCATCTGGCAGATGTTTCTTGATGTATGATGAGCCTTGTCCTGGATGACATCTTTCTTTCCTTTAATGTTCAATGAGATTCCCAAGAGCTATATCCTTCATGTTTAGCTGCCATGGATTTTGTCCTTTATGATTCCCATGGTGATGTCACGAGCTCTTGCTTCTAATGCTTTCATGATGCCACGATGCATCTTATTATCATTGTCATATCTTATAACACAAGATATAGGAGCTTATGATACGATTCTTTTGTGAGGGATACCATCTTACTCATAGGAGAGATTTGATATTCCCTCTTTCCTTGGCCCTTTTATTTAGCTTCCTCCATCTTTCAGTGATATGAGCTTCCAAAATCTTTCTATAGCATTGAATCTTAACTATACTTATTTTTGTCTTTGCTTGAGGACCAACCTTGCCTTTCCTTTCTGCACATGGTTGAATTCTTTTATCCTTTAATACTATAGACTGCAACTTGTCTTTCTCTATCTAGCATAGAGACCACAAATTGTCAGGTGAGGTAACCTTCTTTGTTCATTGATATTTGTTACCTTGCTCATCAATGATGACTACCTTCTTATCATCTTTCCTAGATCTTCATGAAGTTATTCCTTCATTCTTTGATACCTTTACTATTGTGTAGGTCTAAGTGACCTTCTTTACTTTAATTTCCGAGAGTATATCTAGCATTTCATATATCTCTCTTTATGTCTCCTCTTCTGCTATTTAGGTATGAGAGGACTTTTGAGTGATATCATATGAATCCTATGAATCTCTTGATGGATTCAAACAATGCTTGACCTTCATAGACCTTTTCATAGATATCAATGATTTCTCTTTTCTATGAGGATTATGACAATCCTCCTTATTCTATGCAAGGACTTTCGATTATCTAACTGATTTATAGATCCCCTTGCAATCATGAAATCATTTAACCAAATCTTATTATAAAATTGAAAGATACTTACTTGGTGTGTGAAGAGGATATCTTCACCTTGATGCTTCTTTTGCTTGAGTTGCCCATCATTAGTATCCTTTCATCATGACTTCCTTGGAGACCTTCTAGCACCATGACATTAGTGGTCTTGACATCACCGAAACTGCTTCATGACCTTCCCAATTCATCTTTAAGGTATTTTTGACTTCAACATATTGTTGACATGCTAGTGATACTATGTTCTGATCCGAGCATCATGCTATTGAGATCATATTCATAGACAGAATTTGAGACTATGACAAGTATATTGATATGGCACTGCATTGAGACAGTGATGTTTATGTGCATAGAGTTGTGTAGAGATGCAATGTATAGAGAGCCCAAACTTGTCACTAAATAACATAACTAAATTGTGGGTGGCACTGTATAGAGAGACTATCTCATCACCGAAACTACCTTGATGTAATAACTATATTGAGACAGTGATGTAAACATGGATTGTGAGAGGTATTCTTTGGATTGTTAGTTTTATGTAGCATCAGAAGTGCTCTAGCCTTGAAAATTGGTGGAGAAGCTAAGGCACATGAGTTCTAAAGAACCCAGAATCCGTTTGGTGAAATTCCACCCGGATTGTATTTTATTAAAATAATTAATATTTTTAACGGGATTCCTAAGTTTAAACTTAGGAAAATTAAAATATTAATAGGTATTAATCAAAATATGGGTGAGAATGATCTAGAAGGCGGATCAAGTCAAGTTTTAATCTTAGTTGTTGATTAGAGACTTAATCTCGGTCTTTGAAATCTCAACAGGAAAAGTATAAGAAAGAGGCTTTCAGGTTCATTTAGAAACACACAGAGAGATTGAAGAAATCGATTTCTGAGGTGAGAAGTTCTCAACAGGAAAATCGATTGGGAAGATCTTGTAGTAGATGGGCAGTGAGAATCTGGAAGAAGGACTTTCCAGAGAATACAAGGCAGAGAAAGGACAGAAGACGTCTAGAGGAGGGTTGACGCTGGCCTACGCAATGCTAACATAGAGGCAGCGCAGTCAATGAGGGGAAGTTGAAATTCTGCAGAGGGAATTCGAAGTCTAGGTGTCAGAATCCAAGGTGTGAGACTGGAGGCAAGAAAGTCGAATTCTCAGCCAGCAGAGGATCCAGAGCAGAGAGGCAACGTAATACCCAGGAAGGGTGACACAGAAGCTGCCTAGGGTGACGTAGTTTTGTACATAAGCCACGCAGAGGGTGACGCAGAGCCTCCAAATCTGAAGGATTAGTCACTGATTCCCCAGTGACAGGGTGAGATCATTTCACCAGTCTTTTGTCCAATATTTTCTCTGTAAAGGATTGCTAATTGAGCATCCTAGATTTGTATTCAAAATTTTCTCCTGCATAATAATAAACCCTTAGAGCTGTTGCACCGGTTTTTCCGCATTGGGTTTTTCCGGGAACTATTTTGTACAAAAATAATTGTGTCCTATGTATCTTGTTCTGTGCTCAGTTTCCTTGTTTCATGCAAATCAAATTTAAGTAGTGTAGGTTGCAGAAGTAATTTCTTTAGTATTCAAAAGAATAACTTGATGAATCATGAATGTAATTAAAATCAAGTAGGTGAAGTAGATTCAGATTTGCTACAGTAGGGTTTCCTTGACGATTAGGAGTTTTCACATGGATTACTTTTGCAATATATTACTTCTGCTTTGATGTCCTTGAAGACAGATCCTTGTATGACTTTTTTGTTGCCTTCCTTTGACTTTAGTACCTTGGCTCCGATACCATGTTGAAGAATCTAGGGCAAATAGGATTAGTGAGATTCTTCTAGACTTGATAACAATTTATGAAGTGTTGTTACAATTTATCTTAACCTAATCTTCTTCTTATTATTAGAGATTGTTTATTTCATCAAATTGCTACCAAAAACAAAGAGACAAGAACACAAGATGTTGGCATTCTGTCAGGGCCAAAACCTCTCCCTCTTGGAGAGGAAACCTCGCACGAAATTCTTCTTATGGAAATTCAATTGACGAACACCAAGACCATAACCCTTAACCTACTAGGCCAATCCAAGACCAAATCACCAATCCTCTTCTTGTTATTGAGATCATCATCAACACTGCTGCTTCAGTGAATTCATCATTCATGCACCTTCACTAAGATATTCATCACAATAATGAGACCATAACTACTGCACCATATCTCCATCTTTTTTTAGATTATTACTGCACTTTTCTCTGAGCTCATCATTATGTAGATGAGGCTTCCATACTAAGACATCTATGTGAACGCTTCACCGAGGTATTCATTATTATCCTCCATACTTGTCCGAGATTCTGATGTGTCTAAGATGGCATAGTGAGATCATAATTATGTTGAGACTTGTTCGAGTATACCAAGACAGTAATATTGTACCTACGAGCTTAACCAAAATACAGTCATCCTGTACCTTGTCCAAGATACTGTCTTCACTGGGCTATCTAAGATTTTCTGTCTTATTGTGCTATCCGAAGTCCTATACCATACCTCCGAAAACTTCAAAGATGTCTGAGATTTTCTGTGTCTTTTGTGGATACCCCAACTGGGTATATATAGTGGTTATGTCTCCAGTTTGAGCCGACTTATCCAGGTGAACCGACATGTCATCCTTTAGTTATTTAATATATTTTTGCAGGCTGACATGATGTCTTTTCATCGCTTTGTTTGCAGGCTTCTTCTTTGAAGGATGGTGCTTGTCTTGGAGGGCTGCTTAACACTAGGTTGACTCATGTTCATTACATAAATGCTCAAGAAGAGCTCTTCAATATAATTTTGACTCTTTGACTTTTTTAGACCTATAGAATGAGCAAGTGACAACTACAAAGATCAAAATTACATTGACAAATACCAAACCTAGTTACCGTTTTCTTCAACAAGACTCTTTGACTTTTTTAGACCTATAGAATGAGCAAGAAACTTATTCATATAATTTATAAAAATAATAATTCTTTTTCTTGACAAATACAAAGATCAAAATTACATTGACAAATACCGAACCTAGTTACCCTTTTCTTCAACAAAACCAACGGTATCATTTTCTCTATAAATATACTTTAAACCATATTAGAAACAACCACACATCCTCCTAAAAATGAACCAGTTTCTGAGCCTTTTGTATGTTATTCAAAACGTGACAGCAAAAACAGCTTCGCATTGCCTGATAAGTCCTTTACAGTGTTCATTGCATACAGTTTATATACATGATTTCCACCTTCAAATAGTCATCATAAAAGGACCATCGTTCTTCAGAACTTTGTAAGACTATTTTCTTGATTCTCTAGCCTAACAAGTTATTCCCCGATGTATTTTCTGGGAGTTTGAAAACATCCAATCTGCCCGCAGTTCTTGTGTCAGCAATCGTAAAATTACAGTTTCCTTAGGTTTGCTTGATTCTTTATTTCTATTTCCCAACAGTTCTGAATAATTGTGATCATTTGTAGATCTATTTTCAACAGGACAATGATAGCCCTCACTTGAGAATGTTTTTTGATTGACAACTTGTAGCTCTTTCTGTGACAAAAAAGCCTGCATCTGTACTTTTGGACTTCAATATGCAAGTTTTGTCTGTCTGATCATCATCTGAATTGAATTCAGTCCTCTTATGTCATGGTACCAATGTTCACTGCACATCCTGATTCTCAAGACGAGATAAAAGATAAGCTTGTGCCACTGTCATCTCTTACACAAGGGTATGTCAAAAACAACAAATATAGTACACAAAATTCAAAGACAAACACACACATATATAATTTGAATGGAACCATACTAGTTTCATGCCCATCTGGTGAGGGAACTGGCGATTGATTTGGTGTTCAACTTGTTTTTCAGCTTTTAAAGTCTCTCACATTCTAAGGAAATGAACAGTTTATTGTGCTTGTCTTTGAGCTTTTCAACGATGCAGATAATATCCTCCTCTCACCTGTAAAGCTACTTAACCTCAACAAAGTTTCAAATGGTTTTGAGCCAATCTTATAAGAATAAAGGGGAGCACTCTGCTGCTATATGTGGTTAATTTCTGAACCCAAGAAGCTGGCATCAATACCTAGCAGATTTATGTCTATTGAATAAAGCACAGCTGAGTTCTTAACATAAAGAAAAAAAAATTCTGTGAAGCACATCAAATTGGCCATTCTCACATTGACATACACACAAATTTCTGTTCAATCAACGGCTCTTCATTTTATTAATCAGAACTTAGTTAGGCTCCCTTACTAGAAAAATAGCCCAAACGGCAGAAGATGCATACAACAATCTAGATTTGATCTAGTTGATTGATCTGAATCAACTTGCTGCCCCATTTGCACCATTATAGGACATAACACACTTAAGTAGAAGTCTTTCCCTACCCACCTTTGTTGACACTTAATTTTTGGGATTAGGAGAATTATGTAACAAGCCATTACCCCAAAAAGTGCACAGAGAGGCCAATAGGTTTTTTAAATTGTAAAAATAGTATGAAAATTGGAAAAATGATACAAGGAAAGCGAGGCCATATACCATATGTATTGGCAAATTTAAATTTTATATAGATATTGTAAAAGATGATATTTATATATAACTTTTTAAATTATATATATATTTTAGAGCTCAAACTAAAAACACTAGATATATTTCTAACAAAATACTAAAAATAGAGAATAACCGCTGTTGGAAATCACCATTTAAAATTAAATTAAAATGATTGGATTATAAAATCTACACTTTAAATTATATTATTAATTAATATTTTTTTCTTCTAAAAATTAATTAAAATTTATTTACAGTTTATTTTATTTACATATGAATGCTAAGTGGTGATATTTCAATTTCATATATAATCCAAATTAAAATACAGAATAATGAAATTTTGTAATGAAGATTAAACCTTGGATGAACAAAGGCCTTAAAAAGGCTATTCAAAAGGCAATTTTGGGTACAATTTTTTCCAATGAAAACACATAGATTATCTTAAACTGATAATTACTTGGAAAGTTGAAAATTAAGCCCTTGAATAGTTTGCAAAAGGAATATCCAACGAATCCATAAAACTGAACCAGATTGGTAAAATCGTAACAAAACTTTTCCAGCAACACTTAGTCTAAAGGGCCCACAAATTAGCCCGGAAAATAATGGAAATTTTGGCAAGATTACGACAAAATCCGGTAGAATTTTTTTGAAAATTTGGGTTAACGCTATCAAACTTCAGGGTTGTGGGTGCCCCAGAGGTTCTTGATGGTGCTAAATCCATTTCCACCATTCAAACACTCCAACATTTTGATTTAAAAAAAAAAAAAAATACCAAGCATATTTGCGGTGTTCCCCATTTAAATATTACATATGCTTTTTAAACATTTCCCAAAATTTTAACACTACAAAAATGTTTTGTTACTAATTTCAACACTAATAAGCTTTGAACCAAACAAATCAGAGAGAGAGCAGGCCTTGATAACCACCTCCAATTTGGTTAAAAAACATCTTTCTTAAAAAAAAAAAAGTTTGAATTGGTGAGACCAACATTCAAACATACGCCCCATAATTTTTAGTTGCCAACACTCTAGCAAACCTCCTTGGATATGCACCAGCCACTTTGACCTTAAAGTTTTCCTCAAGTAGCGCCCAGAATTGGAGTGATTCTCCAAATCACATAGACACTTCTCAATGTGCCTGTATCAGTACCTTGTCACTAGAAATAACCTAGTCTTGATATAAAAGTAAATTGGTAGGTATCCTTCATCTGGATACCTACCATAAGATGTATGTTCTCCTGTTGAAACTGAGTGATTCTGTCATGGAATACTGGGAAGACTGAGTGATTCTGTCATGGAAGACTAGGAAGACTGGGAGGTAGCTGAAGTCATGACAAATAAGATTCACATTCTGACGAATCACTCGCTTCGCTACCATTGAATGGGCCTACAAAACACATTTCTTGTCTTTGACCAAACCCACCCGTTGACATCTATAAAATACTTGGAACAAGCATTGCCAGTAAAGAGCCTCCAACTGAGCTACCAAAAGGATTGAAATGACTGTTGAACCCCATGTGTTCCATTCCTTCCATGACTGCTGCAACAGGGATGGCATGGATACAGATTTCTTCAACTTCAACAAAATGTTTGTATTGAGCAGATGCCAGCCGAATAGTCAGAGGCATTCACGGCTTAGCATTTACTATCTCAATTTTTGCCTTGTAGAATCTCTTTTCCGGCCTTAAATTGTTTGCCAAAAAAGGAGGGATTGAATTATCCTCTTGTCTAGCTTCTTCAACCCGTTTGTTTTCTTTTGAACATTCAGATGTGCTTACTGTTCCCATGTTTTCTTCTAGAGAATGCACTTGAAAATATATGTTACTAGTAAGATGTTCATGCCCAGCCCTATCATTAAGATCTTTGATCTTCCAATGATCCTCATTAACTGATATTGTTGGTTTCTTGTTCATTGCACCTTCAATATTTCTCCTATCATTCAATATTTCAAGACAAGATGCAACTCTAGCCTCACAAGGAGAATCCAAACCAAGGGAATTAGAAAGCTTTACATCAACCCAACTATCCTCATCACTGCTGGGAGATATATCAAGCATCTGAATACAATCTCAAGGAATCAGATTAAGGTAAATCAAGTAAGTATTGTCAAAATTGCACATGCAAGTCTAATAAGGTGCCCAATCAGAGATATGTAATCACAAGGTAAGTATGTACATAAACTTTTATATTTTTAATAATTCTTGTTTATATCTAGTCTAGGATAAAGAATGTATTCTCTAGATAACATATTAGAACCTTAATCCTCTTCCTCTAGGATTTACATGTAATCTAGGATGTCAAATAAAAGATGTTTGAAAGAATGAATAGTGTATCATAAGATTCCCTCCTCCATGATTATGTATCAAAACTAACTTAAGAAATTAAATTACATCCTTTGTATCACATGTTGCGCTTGTAAGTATGTACTATAGATATAAAGGATGATGGCTTAGTACAAAGAGAACACTTCAAGGAATCCTTACCAGATCTGCGATGAAACATCTCCAGGTATGTCTCAAATTATACACCTTACAAAATTCTCTTAAAATATGATCATCTTATTTTTTAAGTTTGCATTACATTACTAACATCTTCATTTATATCAATCTTGAACCATAATGATTCTTGCTTTGGGTGATTTATCACTTGATCAATCTAACCCCTTCATATTCTTAATTGACTTTAAAGAACCCTGGACCGGTTCTCTGGAAAACCCTAACCTAAGGGTATGCAGAGAATGTGTGAAACCCTAGCCTACTTAGGTTATTGTGAAATGTTATTTGAAGTTTTTGTTGATGATGTCATGTTTGGGTTTTCCGTATGATCATAAAATCTTAACTTGTTAGGGTTGAAGAATGTTTGTCTAAGATCTCGAACCTTTGAAATTTTTGAATAGTAGGGTTTGCTTTGCTATGAAACCCTAGATCTTTAGGGTTTGGTTAGGTCTATAAGAAAAAAAATGTTATGTATTTAGAGTCCTAAGAATGAAGCCCTAGGTATGAGTCCATTTGGTTGAAACCCTAGTTTGTTCTAGGTCAGTATATGTTTAATGTATTAATGTTGTTTTACATATGATATGCTTATGCATGATAATGAATTCCTAGATATGTGTGTTGACCTAATTATTGATGGTCATAAGTCTTAGGATTTAATACAAGTCCTTGTCTGAAATTTTAAGATGATGATATATCGAAATCTAGGGTTTTTGCAGCGAAACCGTAGTAGGAGTTAAATTCTATAGTATGTGTGATATAACAGTCTGAGATCTAGTTATATAATGATTGATTAGGTTGTGAAAATAAAATTCTAGGGTTTTGGAGTTAAACCTTAATAAAAGTGAAAATATATTATGTATGATGACAATGTGATAATTTGAGATTTGTGTAAGATTGTTGAAATCTGAGTTTTAGTTGCAATTGATGGTTGATTAAAAATTCAGGGTTTGCCACTAACCCTAGTGGAAGTTGGTCATGTTGATAACTAAATTGTGATTGGTTTTGATTGATTAATTCTCTTGTATGAAATCTACGATTTGTATGAAATATAGGATTTGTATGAAATCCTCGTGGAAAATAACATATAAATTCTGAGAGTTGTTAGATACCTTGTAAGATCTATATTTGTTTAAATTGTTTCTAGGGTTTGCTATATGTTGCAGGAGAGTATGTCATACCTTTGAAAGAAACATTGAAACCCTAGATGTAATGAAAGTTGTTATGAATTGGTCTAGGGTTTATGACAAAGTCCCTAGCAAGATGTTGAATAGTATGTGTCTCTTGTTTGAATATCTGATTGAAATGCTTCCGTTATTATAAGATTTTGATATGGCTAACTTCATGCTTCTAGAGGTTTGGTTGTACTCGCTATATAAGTTGTGCAAGTACACAATATTCAATATGGTGAAGATATTCATTGATGTGATAAGCATGATGTGGATGATGATAACTTTGATGAAATTATCTGATGTCAAAGAAAAGAAGTTGATCTCCCTGAGATTAAGAGGGACCCTGGATAAAGGGAAGCTCCCTGGTTGAGAGGGAGGGCATAACATAGTTTTGATTGGAGAATGTTTTTAAAGATATGTTGTTGTATATGAAGTAGGAAAGGAAAGTGTATAATTGAGGAATCTTTTGTCAAAGATTTGGTTGATAGTCCTACTATTTTGAGAAGCAACATCAGTTGTCTAGAAGACCCCGAAGGTTTGTATTTGATTATGTACATGTGAAAGTATATTATTGATTGAGGTTGTGTTTGTACAAGTAAATCTCTTGAAGGTTTTGATAGCACGCTGGTTACCAATCAGTTTGATTGGAAGAGATTGGTTATCTTTAATTTGTTGGATCAAGGAGTGTTGAGGCTTTGTGAGTGAAGCATTGCCTGGGATTACATATGGTTGACACTTTGTGTTGATGTCTAGGTCCCGAAGTTGGAAAGGTGGTGTTGGTTATAAAACTTTGCTTTTGGATACATACATGGATCTTTGGGTTGATGGTTAGCAACCTTGATTGTACCTAGAGGCTGGAATCTTGAGTCCATCTTAATCCCACTTAGATAGATTGTCTTGGTTAGGAATATAGTATGTGGCATTGCGGTGCCTAAATTATTGAGAGACCAATGGATAAATTGCCCTGGTCAAGAATCTAGTCGATGGAATTGCGGTGCCTAAACATCTTCATAGATGATGTATTGAGATCTTCCATGTACCTCTTTGATTATATGTAAATATGAATACCTCCCTAGTTAAGAGGGAGTGTTGGAAAATGTAACTAGGTTCGGTCTTCATTACTTGAGTCAAAAGTAATATATTTGTCAAAAGAAAGTGAAAGAACTTTTATTATTATATTGAATTGACTTATTAAAGCATGGGTTTCATGCTTGGGTCAAATGTCTTAGGTCAAGCCTCCATTGAAGGTCTTAGGTTAATTGTTAAAGTCAAATTGTTGTTTGAATACTCCTCCTACATCAAGGTCTCCTTGTTGTTGGCTTCAAAATAATCTTCATCAAGTCCACTACCCTTAAAAGAACTCATGTCAGCTCAAAACAGTGACACTGCTCCTCAAATATCATGTCAGCGCATTTATGGACAAACAAGTATAAATAGGAGGGTGCACCACTCCACGGTGCAAAAAATAAGCTCGCACTTTTCTGAAGTACAATTTGGTTATCACAGAAGAGGAAGCTCGCATAAAATCACAGAATGACAAGTTCAAATCTCTCTCAAATGAAGTGCGGATATCACTAACATGAAGCTCGAATTACCACAGGTTCAATAACTCTATTTTGGTACCCCAGCAATGAAGAAAGGTATATTTACAGTGATGACGGTTTGATCTAATTTAAGGGTGTAACCATAGTGATAAGGCTCGGTGTTACAATGGAGAAGATCTCGACACAATCTCTTAGTATTACAACAGTGATGAGAGTTTACAACAATGAGAAGGATTCGGTCTCTTCACAGTGAGAAGGAATGATGTCTCGATGCAAACTCAGTGGCAAACTCGGTGACATAAAAGAAGGATGACTTGATGGAGGTAGTCGCAAGTCTATGTTTTCCCCATAAGGGGGGTTTTGCCCTGGCAGCATGCCTACATCTTACGTCCTCTTCTATTTGTTGTTTGGCATTAGTCTTGATGATAAGAAAAGATAAATTGAAAGATCTAATAATAATAACGTAAACATCACAAGATAATGTGATAATAAGGAAAATCGTTTTAACTGCCAACACTATGGATTTTCCAACACTCTTCAGCGTTGCTTTTATACCTTTACATTGAACCAAAAACCTAATCCTAACCTTAATCTCAAAGTGATTGATGACCAAGATTAAATATCGCCTTACTTGAGATCAATGGCTAAGATTAAAATTTATTCACTATAGTAAATTACTTTACTTTTCCTATGTTTATATTAACACAAAAAGCCAACATATTAATATGTATTTTTTCTTAAGTTAAACTTAGGCTATGTTACATCAGCAACTTGCTCAACCTAGAACAAGAGTTTTAAGGAGAATGAGGGAACTTATGCATCCCTAGACACAAGGCCTATGCAGAAGCAATTGCACGAGCTACAAAAAATCAACAATTTTCTCATTGATGCACAAACAAACTTCATCACCAACAAATTATGCGTTGCAACAAGAAAAATGGAGGTGGAAAAGAATGTTTGCACTAATTTACAACAACAATAATGAAAAGAAATATTGCAAGTGGGCATGTAAGGGATGGCATTATAAAACAAGGAAAAGTGTGGATGCATAAATAGCATGATTAATCCTCATTACGGAAATTGATTCGCATGTGATCTAGTGACACCAACTCAATGTTTGAGTATGTGTGGATGTGATCAAATCTAATGTGCAAGGACAATTTAAGAAAAGTTAACCAAAAAAAAAAAACTAACAAAGCAATCCAGAGTTCCCCCCACAATTTAAGAAAAGTTAACAAAAAAAAAAACCTAACAAAGCAATCCAGAGTTCCCCCACAAAGGGTGTTAGTCTGCTCGACAATATGATATGAGGTGATTATGGTTTGAAGAGGGATGTGGGTTGCCCCCACCTGGCAGCCTGCATAGCCACACCACCACCCAGATCTACGATTCAGACATCTCAAATCCATCACCACATTCCAAGCAAACATGTGAACACTCTTGTAAATACATCGACTTCAAGGCAAGTCCATGGAGGCCATTATGGTTTTGCAAGGCCAAATTTGTTGACGTTATGTTGTGAAGTGGGCGGAAGTTGGTTATGCAACCGATCACAAGAACCCAGTTAGCACATCAGCGTTTAAAACATGGTGTCTACCCCCCTACTAGAGCAATCTCGAGCTCGCAAATCATGCCCTCAACGAACATGTAGGCCTAGACATTCATCCTAGCAATCCATGTCAGTGGCATGAGATTCTTAGTTGTCATTCAAGTTATTTCTCTGTGTGGTTTGCTATTGCTTAGGTTTGTCCTTCTTCTTACTATTCCCATCATCTCGTTTTTAGACTAGCATCGACGTATGCTTGCACCTTTTGCCCTTGTTTGGCATACTAGTTGTTGGTTTCCAATTCCCCTCATTGGCCGAGTTTTTTGGGGGGGGACTTTTATTCCTCTCTCCCAATGATTTGGCTCAAACCCCCCTACAACCTTCATTATCGCTTTCCTCTGCTTCCTAGCCACTTTCCCCTAAATGTTATTTTTACACCCTCAATGTTCTTCGCCTTCAGTTTTGTCTCCTCTTGCCTTGTATGGGTCACTATCGTCTTACTATCCCTTCAAGGCATGGTCGCCACAGCAAGACCAATCCATCGTCCTCTCCTACTCTTAACCCCCCCTCCCTGCATGGTACCCAAGCCCAATCCTCTGCCAAGGCATACATGGAGAGGTACAAGCGCATTATTCTCGAAGGTGTTCAAAAGACCATTGCAAAAATTTAAGACTAGGTTAGGCAAGCCTATAGATTTATCCCTGACTATCAGATGGAGAGAGACCCAAGATTGGATACCTGAAGTTGGAAACTCAACCAAGGCTAGGACCTCAATCGACATGGGAACCATAAATCTTTATTGGCACATCAAAACTCTCATGGGCAAGGTTCTCACAAATAAAGCAGATGCTCAACAAGAGATCATAATATGTATGGGAGAACTTATGGAAAAAATGGACACAATCAATGACAATATCAATCTATTGATGAAGCACATCACCGATGTTGAACACCCCACATCGAACACCTGTGCAAATCCCCAACAGCCCGATCAACAACACATTCCAAGAACATGATGGCACTCGAAGTGCATGCCTTGTCTCACATTTTGTTTTATGATATGTTTTTGTCTATTAGCACATGCATTATGGCTTATGTAATATGTTCTTTTTGTTCATGGTTTGTTGCTTCACATCAATAGATTAGAAATAGTAGAAGCAACCTGAAACTTCTTAGTTTATGTTACTAGTTTGGTTTCCCCAATGGTAGACCAATGATGAATATCTATGATGTAATTTTGTCTTGCATCATCTAATAGAACTACTCTCACCTTACTAAAAAAATAAAGCAATTGAGAGTTTGTACTAACAAGAATAACCACTATAGTTAAAATCAAATAATTGATTTACAAGCAACAAATAGTGTTGAAGGAGAATATGCAATAGGGAAATGGTATAAAAATGATCATAACAATAATCTAACAGGATAAAGCCAATTTGAAACAATATTCCTATCTCTATTACCTTTGGAAAGACTAAATTCAAATTTGCACATAAAAAGCTTTATAAAACTACCAAACAAAATAGTCTTTTTGAAATGCATCCATGGGCATCAATAACATTTTCAAGGATTGAGGACTCATCCACTATTTTCTTTTGAGGGGTCGAATGCTTAGGCAAATTGGGGGTTTAAGATAGTTATCTAATTTTACAAAAGATGGTGCACTTGACTATTAATTCAGCATTGAGACTATTAATTTCTTCTCTAGAAAACCCAAACCCCTTATAGATACAACTAATATTGTCCAGTGTTGTTGAGTGGTTTGGGTCCAACTCCATTTCTCTGTGAAAGTAGTGCAAAGGTAAGAAAAGGCATGTACAAGATCACACTAAACAATAAAGGAAACTAAAATAAAGTATCTTTCTCATCACAAGGTGCTTGGAATGAGAAACAGGCTCCACAAGAACACTAGAAACCACTTAGACAATTAATTGACATGATGGTAAAATTCTTTCAAAACCCTATTGCAAATGGATGCTACAGGAAGAAACATTACAAGAGTATGACAAGGACACCTCAGCCACCACCGAAATAGAAACACACTTCCAAAAGAGTCTTGCGTGTGCTTTATCCAAAGTTGCTAGTTCTATAATTCCTTGCTGTGAAACAAGAGACTCTACTTTTAGCTAGAGTTATGTTGAACTTCGGTCATACTATCTTAGTTTGATTTGAGATGAAAAGCCCCTTCTCTAATGTTCACTTATGTGTTAGCACATATAATGTAGAAATGTAATATATTTAAGGGCAATAAAGAGGCACTGTAACAAAACTCGAGAAATGATACATGGTAGTTAAGCGGGAGAAAGAGCGATCAATTGAAATTTTCACCCAAAACAATATAATCACTAAGCCCTCTGTTTAGATTAAAAGTTGTGAAATGTTGTAAAAAAAAATTAATAAAAGTTGTTCCAATTAAAATTTTTACGACGGTTGTTAATGGCCTTTGATCAATTGAAATTTTCATCCAAAACAATATATAATCACTAAGCCCTTTGTTTAGATTAAAAGTTGTGAAATGTTATAAAAAAGAATTAATAAAAGTTGTTCCGATTATAATTTTTATGAAGGTTGTTAATGGCCTTTGATCGTCTGTTTTAAAAGACGGATCATCCAGAAAGCAAGACTATTGGCCTTTCTTCTCAAGTCTAAAACTTAATACAATATAACTTTACACAACAGAAATCACTAACTAATGCATCATTAATTTTATTATTTACATTAATTCCAACAATTCATGATTATATTATATTTGTTTAATATATTTTGAATAAATATTTTATGCTCACTGCAAACTTATATAAAAGCTCATTATATTGTTTTTAAAAATACTTTTTAAAACAATATATAATATCAAATATCCTTCACCTTTGTTACCCATATGTTATTTTTCTTCTCATTACATTAAAAATAAAATTAATATATATTAAAAATTTATCATGTCTGATAACTACATATCATTTAGTCTTCACAAAAATAAGATGATCCTGAGTTTCTAGCTTTAAAATTAAGTTTTGTAGATGATCCTGAGTTTCCAGCTTTAAAATTAAGTATATTATTCACCCCTAGTGTTCAAAGTAAACCAAAAAAAATATCTTAGTAATTGAAGCATAATTATGTACCTAAATGTAAGAACGTATGTTATGCATGAACAGTCAAAATGTCTAGTCTTACAGATAGGTACACGCTAGAATGTGATAAATGTTGTTTTCTGTAAACTCCTAACAAGTCAACTAGAGAATATAGGCTCCAACAAGGTGGCAAGAAGGTGATATAGGCCGTGAATAGTGATCTCCCAAGGCTTTCTCTGTATGACTATGAGCACTTTGATTTTAAATTAAATCCTCGTGAAATACAACACATTTTCAAAAGAGTGACCATGTAACAATATAGATTACGTTGCTTTGTGGTTGTTTACACCAAAATACAAAAATTCAAGGAATAAAAGGTTGGTGCTAAAGTTCATATTCTATCAGAAACGGAACATAAGTTCAGTTCCTGCAACATTTTCTGCGTAGAGCACCAGTCAAAATACACGGTAAATGAACTCATGCAAAGGTGTAAACCGAACATGAAGTTCTGACATGTCGAGGACTATACAGTGCTCTAATTAATCGCAACAAGATTTGTGATAGCATGGGGAACAGGCATCTGAAATTGCATATACATGAAGAACTGGAGTCAAATACAATATCCTCCATCCTGGAATTACACATACTAATGTCTCCATATCTAATCATTTTGAAGGCAAAAGCTGAATGTAAATAGACAGTCTGTAAGCTGTCCATTCCCACATAACAACTAGACCGCCAAAAAGAATCCCGCCAAGATAATTGTGGACTTCAAAATTATTCTAGCGACATTCAAAATAACTGCAAATAAACAGAACAAGGCATGACTCTGTCAAATTGAACCAATCAAAAGAAACGTCACAGAATATTATCAAAAACTGTTGAAGTAATGCAGATTGATATATTTGCTATCTTCGTTAACAACCATTCACTCATTTTTTAAGAAAATGGGCCCCCATTAGCCCAGAAATCTCAAGAAAGCCAACACGTTCCCTTCCTGCAAAGATGCTCTTGAGATTTTCATCGCAGACAATCTCCTTTTTGTTCGCGGGATCCTGTAAATATTCACCAGATATAACTTCAGTCATAGTTATGAAATATGGACAACTCCGAACTTAATCTATAGCAGTGAATACATCGTCTTAAAACGATTTATCATAATATAAAGTTAAACCACGATCCTGCCTACATTCTCACAACATATTATATGATCAACTATAGAACTGGACAATACTTTACAGTGTACACAGAAACTAGCCTGAATTTACTTCCGCGTCAAGTTAATCAAGAGTTCTCCAGTTAGACTTTGGTGAGTAAAGAAAAGGTGTTCAATGTGTAGAATTATGTGCTTGCAGATGTGTCAGCCATTGAATTTTCTGATAATACCTGAGGAGCTCTGACTTGATAAGATATCCAGGTGGTGCCTGTCAAGAGTGGCGAGAGTGGTTGGGACTCACAGTGATAATGCTGCCCACCTCAGTTTGAATCCTAGTTAGCTTTGCTCGATATGGTTTTCTGGCTATCATATCAGGCCAGGGGAATTTTTCTTGGCAGCGGCACTATCTGATCCTTGGCAGCCAAATACAGGCAATTTCAGATTTGCCCCCTGATACTCTCAAAATTTAAAAACAATATCAAGGTAGCAATAATGACATCCACTGTCCAGAGATTTTCAATTGGATATAAGCATCAGCGGTTCCAGAGTGATCTTGCATGTTGAGATTTAAAAGGGTCAACACGAGAATCAATTAAATCAGATGTCACCCAATTTCTGAAATAGTGAATTTGAGAGAGTGTGTAAACCCAACACAAGTGCGCTGAAAAGAGAAATGCACAAGTGCGCCCAAGAGAGAAATGCCAAACAGAAATGCCCTTAGGCTTATCACACTTTGTATTATTGATCAAGAGAATCACAAGATGAGATGATAAAAATGCGAACTGAAGCTATGTTACCTCTAGTGAACTTGAGAGTGTGTGTAAACCCAAACACGAGTGCGCTGAAAAGAGAAATGCACAAGTGTGCACAAGAGAGAAATGCCAAATAAAATTGCCGTTAGGCTTATCACACACATTGTATTATTGATGAAGAAAATCACAAGATGAGATGATAAAAATGCGAACTGAAGCTATGTATTTATACACAGCTCTAGAGAAGCATACTCCCAAGAGGGGTTATAGGCTCATATATAACAAGGGCACCCACCCCAAATGGATTATTGAGCCTACAAATCAAATTTGACTAGCCCATTGAGCTAGGCCGACCAGTTGAAGTCCCACACCGAAAAGTGTTTGCCAACCAATATTGGGCCCTGCCCAAGTTCGAAACTCAGTTAACCTGCCTAGCATGGCTTGTGGGCAGTTGAACTAGGCTCAAGAGTATAGGGGCAGTGCCTCCAATTCAACACCAAGCCACATTGATAACAGGCAGCAGGCCTAATGATTCTCCTGATACAAAAGAAAAAATAAATACATAAATAAAGTTCGACTAGGTCGGCCTTAACCACAAACCTAGTATATAATAAATGAAATAAAATATCGCATTAGCCATAATTACAAGTATATAATGATACATATGAATGGATTGTGGCCACATGTATAGATTACACCAATAATTTCAATACCCGCCCGCCTTGAGATGAACAACGGACCACAAAGGGAAGTAATTTAATACAAAATTAACTAAATTTACTTCACCTCTTCACATTGAACAATGGGCCAGATCACCACTTTGAACTCCACATTTCTCCTTATTAAAGCCTTCAAGATCATCAACAACAGAGACTGAGCTCCAGATAGATTTACGTGGGAAATGTTGTAGTTCCACAAATACAATTGAGTAATGGCTCGTACTAGAGGAACTTCCTCTTGATAGTTCTCAAATGGACGAACAAGTAACTCAATTGCATCAAATTCGGCCTGAAAGCAGTGAATAATGGATTTGAACTGACAAGGGCATCCTAAATAGGTGAGAAGTCATCAACAACATGAAGACTAGATAAGCCATTGATCCTCTACAACATGAGCACTAGATGAGCCACTGATGAGAATACCCTGAAGAAGTGAAGATACATCTGCAACAAAAAGATTAGATCAGCCATCAACAGGGCCATCATTAGTGATAGGAATTTTCCAAACACTATAGGAATGCATGAGAGAGTACTCGTAAAGGTAGAGCCAGGACCAACACATAATTTGAAAAAGCAGGGGGTCCATTAAAATACGGTAGGAATCATCTAAAAGAGGACCTACATGGTGATGACAGAGCATGATCCATGGAAGTATGCCGAGATCCATCTAAAGAATTGGCTGAAAGAATTAAAGGGAGAAATACTACAAGTAGACCATGACAAGGAAACTCGTCAAAAATATCCTCTATATCCAACCGCCCTTTGAGTGGTGGGATTAAAGAGGACGTATCTCTAACAAGTTCCATTGCATCCAAAGTGCACCAGAAGTCCAAAGACAGATTTATTTCCCTTTTCATTATGAGCATAGGCCCATGCACTAGCTCCAAATATTCTAAAATGCAAGATAGAAGGTTTGTTGCCATGATATTTATCACAAGTAGAAATCCCTGTGACAGCAAAAGTAGGTGCTCTATTGATGTTATGGGTTGTGCTACCACTCCCAAGAATCAAAGCTAATCTTCTTGAAATGAAGCATGAAATGAGCCATCTCCATGATTGCCCTATTCTTCTGTTCTGCTACTCCATTTTGATGTGGAGTGTAATGTATTGGAAAATTCAAAGTGGCAGCTTATTAAATCAATTTTCCTTTACCTTAATATTTGCTTGTGAACTTAGTTAGACTTATTGTGTTCTTTATTTAGATATTTTCATCAAACAAATATCATGAACAGAAACAGCAATAACAGAGGACAAAGAAATTAGGCTCAGTCAGGGAAAAACCCCTCCAAAGTGAAAACCTGGAAAAACTCCTCTCTTCTTATCGAATCTGCTTCCAATGAGACAACAAAGACCCAATCCTAGACCAAGTCCTTCCAAGTACCAAGTCAGCCCTTCCTTGATCTAGCACTAACCAACTTCAAACTGCAACTTCAACCTCTCAGCTTCAATATTATTTCTTTGACCTGCAACTTCAGCTCTATAGCAGTTGCAGAAATCCTCATCCAGCGTCCTCTTGAGACCTTCCTAGAGCAAGACAGCTCCTTCGAAGGTCAATGAGGTCAAGACAGAGTATTCTTCCTTCCAGCAACAAGAGACTGCACTTCGTCCCACACGTGTGAGAGAGAGATAGCCAAAAACAATTATACTTCTTCTAGACCTTCGTTCTTCTTGTCTTCTTGCTTCCCAGCTATAGATCGAACTTTTTCCTTGAGATCGAACTTCTTGGTGAGTGAGTACCAAATGAGGTCAAACTGCTTTATATAGCCTTTCCAAGGGGTTGAATTCCCTCTTTTAAGCCGACTTGTACTTTTGGAGTTTCTAAGACTTTCTAGACTCAAAAATAATTATTTTTCCAATTACATTTTGCCCGAAAGGGTCTTATAAACATGATGTTGACTCCTTTGACTCATGACAATAAACCCTAAGACCTAACAAACCCTAGAAGCACAAAGAACATGTTTTTAACTTTTTACCTAGAAAACCATAAAAAATGAACATGACACCCATGATTTAAAATAATAACTTTTTATTTTCTTCTTTTGTTTGTTACATAGGATACATATTGAAATGAGTACAACAACAATTATGAAGACCAAAACTAGTTACATTTTCAACACTCTCTCTTAACTAGGGAGGTATTCATAATTGTACAACCAGTACAACATCATTCTCAAACTAAAGAGTTCTCATAAAAAGGGTCGGATTGATAAGCCAACTGTAAGCATCATCATTATAATCGGCACTGTCACCGAGGCCTAACTTGACAAGCTCTACTTCATTTGAGAGCATTATGCTAGGAGGCTTTACGTGTGATACCGCACTACCTCTACAAGGTAAATACCCCATCTAGATGTTCACAAGGTATATCCTTTTAGGACTAATCTTATCTTGGATCTCCAATCCTGAGTCCTCAAAGAATATCAGTCCTCTTGGACCACTCTTCTCTTAGATACATGTCCAATCCTTAAAGAGTGTTAGTGCCTTTCCTTTCTTAGATTTTATATCCTCAAGAAAACCACATATGCTTATCCAATCATCCACCATTCTCTCTTCATTACCTGAAGACGAGAATGCACATGTTATGTCTAACATCACTCCCTATTCCCTCTTACCTAGGGAATAGATCCTTGCTCCTATTTAAGGAGACTCCTTTACTCCCTCTCAAATCTAGAGGACATTCTAGACTTCCTTTCTATTTGGGAAGTCGACACCACAACCCTTATAGCTTGTCTTCATAAGAGTATCAGCTACCAGTTCTTCATAGCTTCTTGGCTCCAACTTTTCTTTGCATCTCATCGTATCGAGCCTACTTCCTTTCGAGGTATCATGGAGCCATCTTCTCTCTTCAATCTTGAGACAAGATCCAAGTCATTTGTCTTTTTCATCACTTTCATCTTCGACATCATAAAGGCATTGCATTGAGCATTTTCCAAACTTCACGTTGATCATAGCTTTCTCATGAAAGTGATCTCCTTTGACCTTCAGGTTATCTTCTCACACTACTACCTCTTCAATCCCAAGATGGGCATATCTTGACTTCACAGTGGTCAAGTATCATATATTGAGCTCTCCTCAACATTCTTCATACATTTCCATCCATATAGTTAACTTGCATCAATTGTCATCATGTATTCCTGCAACATCCTTCCAAGTAGCAAAATAATATGTTAACCAAATAACCAACAATAATTAAAAATAGAGTTACCTCCTCACGATGACCTCGTCTGAACATCAACATCCTTATGGTCCATCTCCACTTGAATCTTCCTTCACACATCAGAATGGCCAAGGATCGAACTTGATTACCAAGTTACAACTTTTTCTTTGAAGATTATACTGGATGTTAATTTTACATATTCTAAAGAAAGTCTTAATCTTTCATACATCCTTAAGTAAGTCAAATTATTCTTTTTAAACATCATACAATCATACTAAGCATGTTACAAGATTCTACACACATGAATCTTAACCAATATTCATTTCCAACGTATATCCTTATGCCTCTTATTCCATCATCTAGCTATATGTCTCATAATGAGCCTGCATCTTGACCCATTGCATTCCTTCATCCCTTTATCAATATTGTTTCCACATTACATAGAATGTATACTATCCTTGTCATAATGCTTCTTCCAAGAACCTTCAAAATGATGGTCCTTCCAAGATCATGATGATCCATCTAAGAAAGATGATTGCCTCTAACATAATGTTAGATAATGCCTGGATGAACAATATGCAAAATGGTCTATCTATCTACTCTTAAAGACTAGATGACTTCTACAAAGCAACTTTAATGTTAGGTAATGCTTGGATGAACAATATGCAAAATGGTCTATTTAGATACTCTTAAAGACTAGATGATTTCTACAAAACAACTTAACCAAGTAGACTCTACATATGCTACTACCACATGCTTGTCTCTATGATGCTATATAAAATCAAGTAAACAACAATGCATATTATTCTAAAGGAAAGATTAATCCTCATAAAGAACCTAACAGGCAGTGTGCCTTCTTCAATAGTAAAGATCTTTCACATCTTCCTTCTTCTGTTTCTTCTCAAGTTCTCCTATTTCCTCATCTATGTGAGCCTCACATCTTTCCTTTCTCTTGTTGTTCTGTTGGCTTGGATAGTCCCTTTTATAGTGTCCATATTCATTGCACTTAAGCATTGAAACTTCTCGAACTTTCCCTTCTTCAGCTTCTTGACTCGAGCTAGAAAGGCTTGAGATTATTCATCTTGTCCAATGTCATCTTTTACTTTAATCCTTGACTTTTCCAAAATACATTGAGCCCACAACTCATCAAAAGGAGTTGAATCTTTCTTAGAGTAGATGCTTGTTGCAAAGTTGCTCCATTCTAGTGGCAATGCATTTAATACACAGATGGTCATTTTTGAATCAGAAATTGTCTCTCCAAGTCCCTACAAGTGATCTCTTAATTGAGAGATCTTCATTAGAAAGGATGTCATGTCCTCATCCTTTGATTTATTCATCTTGTATAGTTTATTCCGCAAAGACATATTTTGTCCAAATGTACTTACAAAGTACAAGTTCACTAGCTTGTCATACATAACCTTGGAAGTTTTCAAGTTTGCAACAAATGGAACAAGAGGATCTTTAATGGACTCAACTATGATCCTTTGTGCCTTTACTTCCCCTTCCTTGTATTTTGCTAGTTCTTGAGTCTTGTCCTTCTTAGGTTCCGTGATTTCCCTAGTATTCCATTACCTCATGCTCTATAAGTGACAGGTCAATCCTTTTCTTCCATGCTAGGTAATTTGATGCTCCAACAAGTTTGTTGCTCTCCTTGCATAAAGAACCCATATGACCTGTAGATTCAAACAGAGTAATAATGAGATACTTGCTTGATAACCAAGATTCTCCTCTTCCTTGATGATGTCTTCAACCTTTCTTGATGCCCTCAAGATCTTTGAAGAAACTTCAATAATGTCCTTGAAAGATGTTTCCTAGGATTCCTCCAACAACAACTTTCAAGAGTGATGAATGATACCAAGATCCTTTTGATGCTTCCTTCAAAGATGCCTTTCAATGAGCCTTTAAATAGATCTCCTTCTCTCAAGAGACAACCTTTCTTGTAGTCTTCCTCTCAAGCCTTCCTTTGATGAGAGCTTGATGTAGTCTTGATCTTCTTCAATGTAGAAACCCTCCTTCCAGATCAATAGGTCTTCTACTTCTTTTCTTCCACAAATGATTCCCCTTGACAAGCAAACCCTTCTTTGTGTCCACAAGATGATCCTTCCAATTGCCTTCTTGTTCACCTTAGCTCTGATACCATGTTGGAAAATTCAAAGTGGCAACTTATTAAATCAATTTTCCTTTAACTTAATATTTGCTTGTGAACTTAGTTAGTCTTCTTGTGTTCTTTATTTAGATATTTTCATCAAACAAATATCAAGAACATAAACATCAATAACAGAGTACACAGAAATTAGGCTCTCAACTAGAGCAAAACCCCTTCAAGGAGAAAACCCGGGAAAACTCCTCTTCTTATAGTATCTGCTTCCAATTAGACCAAAAAAACCTAATCCTAGACCAAGTCCTTCTCCAACTACCAAGCCAGCCCTTCCTTTGAATTCTTCCTTGATCTAGCACCAACCAGCTTCAAACTGCAACTTCGACCTCCCAGCTTCAATACTACTTCTTCAACCTACAACTTCAGCCATGCAGCAATTGTGGAAACCCTAATCCAACATCCTCTTGAGACCTTCCTCGAGCAAGACAGCTCCTCCCAAGGTCAATGAGGTCAAGACAGAGTATTCTTCCTTCCAACAACAAGAGACTGCACTTCGCCCTACTGTAACTCGGATCTGCGATTTTGGCCTCCTTTGTAGCTACAGAAACCCTAGACTTTTGCATGTACGAGAGAGAGAGAGAGCCCAAAAACAAGTCTGCTTCTTCTTTTAGACCTTCGCTCTTCTTGTCTCCATGTTTCCCAACTATAGATCGAACTTTTTACTTCAGATCAAACTTCTTGGTGAGTGAGTACCAAATGAGGTCGAATTGCTCCTTTATATAGCCTTTCTAAGGCATCGAATTCCCTCCTTTAGGTCGACTTGTACTTTTGGAGTTTCCAGGACTTTCTAGACTCGAAAATAATTCTTTTTCCAATTGCATTTTGCCTTAAAGGATCTTATAAACATGATGTTGACTCCTTTGACTCATGACAATAAATCCTAAGACCCGACAAACCCTAGAAGCACGAAGAACATGCTTTTACCTAGAAGACCATCAAAAATGAGCATGAAACCCATGCTTTAAAATAATAACATTTTCTTTTCTTCTTTTGTTTTTTACATAGGATACATATTGAAATGAGTACAACAACAATTATGAAGACCGAAACTAGTTACATTTTCAATATAATGAACAATGCTTTTCCAAGAGATACCCTAAAATTTGAGAAATGATTAGAAAGCATTGCTAAATATATTCACCACCACCATCAATCTTGAACTTCTTGATCTTCTTGTTGCTTCATGTTGGAAAATGCAAAGTGGCAACTATTTAAATCTTATTTTCCTGTTACCTTAATACTTGCTTGTGAACTTAGTTATTCTTCTTGTGTTCTTTAGTTAGATCTTTTCATCAAACAAATATCAAGAATGAAACAACAATGGAAGACACAGAAATTAGGCTCTCAGCCAGGGCAAAACCCCTCCAAGGGGGAAAACCTGGTAAACTCTTCTCATCTTATAGAATCTACTTCAAAATGAGACACAAAAACCCAAACCCTAGACCAAGTCTTTGTCCAAGTACTAAGTCAACCCTCCAACAAGTCTTTTCCTTATTCCGCATCAACCAGCTTCAAACTGCAACTTCAACCTTGCAATTTTGGCCTTGCATCTTCTAATGAAACCCTAATTTTGCCTCTTCCTGAGACCTTCCTAAAGCAAGACATCTCTTCCCAAGGTCAACAAGGTCACGGTAGGGTATTCTTTGTGGATGAGTAAGTGCCAAATGCAGTCGAACTACTCCTTTATATAGCCTTCTCAAGGGGTTGAATTCCCTCCTTTAGGCCGACTTGTAATTGTTAGGGCCGACTGTTACTTTTGGAGTTTTCCCAGACTTTCTATACTCGAAATAATTCTTTTTTTAACAATTACAATTTTCCCGAAAAGGTCTTATAAACATGATGTTGACTCCTTTGACTCCTGACAATAAATCCTAAGACCTAACAAATCCTAGAAGCATGAAGAACATGCTTTTACCTAGAACACCATCAATAAAGAGCATGAAACCCATGCTTTAATAATAATAACTTTTTCTTTTCTTCTCTTGTTTGTCACATAGGATACATATTGCAATAAGTACAACAATTATGAAGATCGAAACTACTTACATTTTCAACACTCCCTCTTAACTAGGGAGGTACTCATAATTGTACAAACAATACAACATCATTCTCAAATTGAAGAGTTCTCATAAGAAGAGTCGAATTGATAAGCCATAATGTAAGAATCATCATCATGACCAGCATTGTCTCTGAGGCCGAACTAGACAAGCTCTACTTCATTCAAGACAATGTTTTTAAAACCGGAACCGGTGACCGAACCGGTCCACCTAATGACCGGTTTACCGACCGGAACCGATCTAACCGGCACTGGTTTGGTCTAAACAAACTGGTTTTAAAAAAATACATTAAATAATTAATTTTTAATGAAACAAAACTATTTTTATGATGTAAAACCATGATTCCAAGCCAATAGAGACAAAAAATGCAAAGTTTGCTCATTTATATACCATGTAAAGATGAATATATCAAAATGGCACCGAGTGCAATACATATCATCGACAAAATAGCAAAATACATAAGAAATGAGGCTCTAAATGGCCTATAAAGTCCAAAAACAATGTTGCAAGCTATGAGGCCATTGGCCTACTACAAGTCTACAGTGTACACATGATCAATCATCAAGTTCATCACCACTACTAGACACAGGATCATCATCAAGAGCTACATAGACATCATCTGGTTTAGAGTCTGAGGATGCCTCAACCTGATCTGCAACCTCAGTATCAATGCCACCAATGACAATAGAAGTGGACCTAATGGAAGCATGAGTTTGTCGACCTGCATGACTAGTGCCTTCCATTGGTTCTTTGCCTTTCCTTGATGCCGCTACTGATCCTGGTTCTGATGCCACCACATAATCTGCTTCATCCCCCGCTAAAGCCATGTCGATATCAAAATCAGCCTCAAACACAGGTTCTTCAGTCTCCTCCACCCATTCTGATGTTGGATCAATATCATCCAACACAATGGGATCTAGATCAGGAGTTTTGCTCATCATTTGGAGCTCTGATTGCATTTATTGTTTACCCCCAAACCATGAAATCCTGAAAACCATTAAGTCTGCTGAATTTTGAGTGAAATCTAAAATTATAGTTTCTCCATATGAAATCCAATGAGGTCGAAACCACTCTCAAACATCCTGAGTCATTTCATGGTAATGTTAAAAATTTAAGTAAAAGGATGAAAATGAAAATTAAAGGAAATGTCACTTTTACTTTAAGAATTTAACATTATCATTAATTGCCAACATTGTTAGGGTTGAAACACCCTTAGTTCCCCCCCAAAACCCCTAAAACACAGTCAGAAATATGATTTTTTAACTTTACGGTGGGTGTGCCTAAAACCGGCCGGTTTAGGACGGAACCGGCCGGTTTGATACAAACACCCTTAGTTCCCCCCAAAACCCCTAAAACACAATCAGAAATATGATTTTTTAACTTTACGGTGGGTGTGCCTAAAACCGGCCGGTTTAGGACGGAACCGGCCGGTTTGATACAAACCGGCCAGTTCCGTCCTAAACCGGCCGATTTTCACCGGTTAGGGCTAAAAAATGGCGAAATGCCCTGTCCAACTGGGTTTTTTGGCCGGTTCCGACCGGCAGCCTTGCTAACCGACCGGTTTGACCGGTAACCGGTTTTTAAAAACGGTTTTTAAAACACTGATTCAAGAGCATTATGTTGGGAGGCTTTATGCGTGATACTGCACTACCTCTACAAGGCACATACCCCATCCGAATGTCCACAAGGTATGTCCTTTTAGGACTATTATTATCTTGGATATCCGAACCTGAGTCCTCAAAGAATATCGGTCCTCTTCAACCACTCTTCCCTTGAATGCCTATCCCATTCTCAAAGAGTGTCGGTACCTTTCCTTTCTTAGATGCTATATCCTCAAGGAAACCACATATGCTTATCCAATCCTCCGCCATTCTCTCTTCATCACCTAAAGAAGAGAATGCACATGTGATGTCAACATCACTCCTCAATAGGAGAGGACATCCCTATTCTCCCATGTTATTAGAGAATAGATCCTTGCTCCTATTCAAGCAGACTCCTTTGCTACCTCTCAGATCTAGAAAAGTTTCCAGCTACTTGATCTCCATAGCTACATGGCTCCCTCTTTCTTCTGTATTTCTTGCATTGAGCTTGCTTCCTTTCAAGGTATCATGAAGCCATCTCCACTCTTCGTTCTTGTGACAAGATCCAAGGCATTTTTCTTGTTCATCACTTTAATCTTCGACATGAAGCCATTGCATTGAGCCTTTTCAAACCTCAAGTTGATCACAGCTTCCTCATAAAAGTGGTCTTCTTTGACCTTAAGGTTATCTTCTCACACAGTTACCTTTCAATCCCAAGATGGCACATCTTGAATTCATAGTTGCCAGGTACCATATATTGAGCTTTCCTCAACATTCTTCATACATTTCCTATGCATACATTTGAGTTTGCCTCAACTGTCATCATGTATTCCTGCAACATTCTTCCAAGTAGCAAAAATAACATGTTAACAAGATAACTAACAATTAAAATCAAACTTACCTCATCATGGTAACCTTCTCGTACCATCAACATCCTCATCAACCATCTCCACTTGAAAACTTCCTTCATGCATCATAGTACCCAAGGATTGAACTTGATTACCAAGTTCGAACTTATCTTCCAAAGACTACACTGGATGTCAATCATTATTTTACATATTCTAGAGAAAGTCTTAATCTTTATCCATATACTTAAGCATATAATATATTCTATGAACAACTTTCTTTTCACAAGATTCTATACATATGAATCTTATCCAAAGTTTTACATTCAGCATGCATTCCTATGTTGTCACCAGATCATCTAGCTATCTATCCTAAAGTGAACTTGCAACCTAACCCATTGCATTCTTTCATCCCTTTAACAGTATTGATTCCACATTACATGGAATGTTTACTAACCTTGTCATGATGCTTTTCCCAAGGACCTTCCAAAATGATGGTCCTTCCTGAATCATGATGATTCAACTAAGCAGGATGACAACTTCTAACATAATGTTAGATAATAATTGGATGAACATTATGCAAGAATAGTCTATCTATCCATCTATCTAGATGATCCCTACAAAGCAACTTAATCATGTAAATTCTATACATGTTACTATCATATGCTTCTCTTTATGATGTTATACTAAACATCCTATATAAAGAACCTGCCAAACAAAGTGCCTTCTTTAATAGTAAAGATCTTTCACTTCTTCCTTCTTCGACTTCTTCTCAAGTTCTCCCACTACCTCGGCTACATGAGCTTCACTTCTTTCCTTTCTCTTGTTGGTTTGTTGGCTTGGATAGTCCCTCTTAAAGTCCAAACTCATTGCACTTAAAGCACTGAACCTTGGACATGTCTTTCTTCTTTGGGCTTTCCAAACTTTCCCTTCTTCAGCGTCTTGACTCGGGTTAGAAATGCTTGAGACTGCTCATTTGATCCTTGATCCTTGATTCTTCCAGAATGCATTAAGCCCACAACTCATCAAAGGGAGTTGAATCTTTCTTGGAGCAGATGCTTGTTACAAAGCTTGATCCTTGATTCTAGTGGCAATGCATTTAGTACATTTTACCGCTCAAACTAGTAGGGATCTGATTTAAAGCCATCCCAAAAAAATTCCTTCTTAACCCTGTGGTAAGTTTTTAAAAATTCTAAGTGCCCTCCTAAGGGAGAAGTGTGCAATTCCATAGAAATCTTTTGTTTGAGTTGGGAATTCTTACATAAGTATAAGCGATCTTTGTACTAATGAATCATTTTTCCAGCTAAATGTATCAGATGTACTGGGATCTTGTTGTAACTTTTGAATGAATGCCCACATTTCTTTGTCATTCTTCCATTCATCTCTTGCTTCATTTATCCAATCTGGTTGGATAATAGAAATGGCGCACAACAATGCTTCCACATCCTCATCCTTTCTTGAGAGTGCATCTGCCACAACATTTTGCTTCCCCTTTTTGTAGATCATTTCAAAGTCATAACCCAACATCTTTGTGACCCATTTTTGTTGCTCTTCAGAGGATAATCTCTGTTCTAAAAAATATTTAAGACTATCATGATCTGTGTTTACCTTGAAGTGTCTTCCCATTAGTTAGGGTTGTCATTTCTTAAGTGCATGTAGTATTGCCAACATTTCCTTCTCATAAATAGATTTGTGTAAATACTTTCCTTTCATTGGACGACTTTCGAAAGCAATGGATCTTTCATCTTGCATTAAAACAACACCAATTCCATTTCCTAAAGCATCACATTCCACAATAAAGGTTTTTGTGAAGTCCGATGTAGCTAAGACCGGTGCTTGGCACATTCCCTCTTTAAGATGTTCGACAGTGTTTATTGCTTTGGAGTCCATGAAAATGCATCTTTCTTCAATAATGTTGTTAGAGGTGCTGCTATTCTCCCATAATTCTTAACAAACTTGCGATAATACGTTGTCAACCCGAGAAATCCTCGCAGATGCTTTATGGATATGGGGATTTTCCATTCCCTAATGACTTTAATTTTGCTAGGGTCTACCTTAACACCTTCATGAGATATAATATGACCCAGATATTCCACCTCTTGTACTCCAAAAAAACATTTGAAGCTTTTTGCATATAATTGTTTCTCCTCCAATAGTTTGAGCACCCTGTCAACATGTTGAACATGATCCTTCCGAGACTTGTTGTAGATTAGTATATCATAAAAAAATACTAACACAAATTTTCTAAGGAGGGGTTTCAAAATGGAATTCATCAAACCTTGAAATGTTGAAGGTGCATTGGTAAAGCCAAAAGGCATGACCAAAAATTCATAATGACCCTCATGAGTTCTAAATGCTCTTTTCGGAATGTCTTCAATCTTCATTCTGATTTGATGATATATCCTGAATGAAGATCCAACTCGGTGAAGTAAATTGATCCATGCAATTCATCCAATAATTCATCAATGGCAGGAATGGGAAATTTCTCTTTAATAGTGAGCTTGTTGAGCTCCCATCAATGACGGGAATGGGAAATTTATCTTTAATAGTGAGCTTGTTGAGCTCCCTATAATCCGAACACATGCGCCATGATCCATCCTTCTTGTGCACCAATACTACTGGAGCAGAGAAAGAACTTTGACTAGGTTGAATTATACCAACCTCTAGCATTTATCCAACCATACATTCAATTTCACTCTTTTGGGCATAGGGATATCTGTACGGCCTGATGTTTGGAGGAACACTTCCTGGAATCAAATGAATAGCATGATCATGATCACGAATAGGTGGGAGGCCTTTGGGAGTCTCAAATACCTTGGAATGATTGTCCAAGACTTTTTGGAGATCTGGAGAAATAGATGATTTCGATGTGGGAACCTCTAGCGAACATAATTGTGCAATTACGCCTCGTTGTTCCTTCTTTAGAAGCTTTGTCATACCGTTAGAGCTGATTATCTTTCCCGGTTTCCCTGCAATACCCTTTAATTCAACTTCCTTTCCTTCCGCACAAAATTTCATGAAAAGTTCTTGAAAATTAAAAGCTATTGTACCCAAGGATTGTAGCCATTGGACTCCTAGTACAACATCAGCACCACCCATTGGAATGGAAAGAATTAGGCTATCCAATACATATTCTCCCATGGATAGCTTGATATTATGGCACTTTCGAGAGCAATTTATGGTTCCTCCACTTGCAAACATCACTTGACACTCTAGTACTGGATATAGGAAGCAATCCAATCCCTTGGTTATCTTACAATGAATAAAATTATGTGTACTTCCCGAATCAATCAACACTACCTTTTTATTCGTGATATGTCCTTCTCTCTTGATAGTTTGAGGAGTGGTAATTCTAGCCAATGCATTACAAGATATGGTTGGACTCATTTCTTCTTTATCTAGGGTTTGTTCCTGGAGCATATCCTCTTCTTTTGACATTTCTTGTTCCTTTTCTTCCTCCCCTTCACAATCTATGTAGAATAATTTCTTCTCAGCACACTTATGACCTTTAGTGTATTTGCTATCACAACTGTAACAAAGCCCTTTTGCTCTTTTTTTCTTCCAATTGTTGTGGTGTCACCCTTGCAGGTTGTGGAAGGCTAGGGGCAACAACACTTCCATCTTTATAGTTGTGAGTGGTAGGCTTCCTAGTAGGCATAATTTTGCTTTCCATTTTTCTTACTAACCTGAATGCCTTCTCCAATGAATCAAGTTCTCAAAGGCGAACCTCATGTTGGATATTATCCTTTAAAGTCCCTATGAACACATCCATCCTACGCTCCTTTGGAATATCTTTTACCCTTATGTTCAATTTTTGGAAGTCCTCAATGTGCTCCATCATTGAACCCTTTTGTTTGAGATTTATCAATTGGCTAAAAAAGGTGTTTTTTTTGTATCCTCATAATGTGTTATCATTTCTTCCATAAAAATTGCCCAAGTGACAATTTGTTTACGACAGAAAAGCCATCGATACCATACAAACTGATTTGGTTCCAAATATAAAGTTGCAATACGTACCTTTTGTGTGTTTTGCACATTATGGAAATCGAAAAATTGCTCCATCTGTAGTATCCATGTTCCGGTATCTTTGCCATCAAACTTTCTCATATCGATTTTTGAAACATGGTGGTTCTTCAATCCAACATTAGAGTCAATGAAATCATGATTAACATTTCTTTTGTTCTCATCATGAGTTTCCTTTACTAACCTTTCACCATTAGTAACCATTTCTTGTAGCAACTTATTCAAATTTATCTTCAATTCTTCCATCTTAGCGTCCATGCCATTCATCTTAGCTTCCACGCCATTCATCTTCGCTTCAATTACCTTTTGTGAGAGTGAAATTTGTTGTACTTGGTCTTGTAATTTTGATATATCCGGCTGCATTTCTTCCTCTTCTTCACAAGTCATGCTAAAGCTTTCAGGTTGCTTACTAGGTGGCATCAATTAATGCTAATAATTCTTCACTATTCCCTTTGAATTCCTTCAAACTAATTTTTCAAACCAATCTTATGCAAAATTTAAAAAAAACTACACACCTTTTTTTCACTTTGTAAGAGCTCGATATTGAATCTGTTGTATCTTTGTAACTGCGGATCTCAAATATCTAAAATCGTGTCCTACAGTAGCCCTTTCAGTCCTCTTTCTAACCTCGCAAGTCTAATCAAGATTGGATTCTCCAAGGAAGAGTTATGCCAAATCTCCCACAGTGACATGATTATAGACTAGTTCAGTAGAGCAAACTTGTACGAAGTGCCACGTGTCACTGTTCGACCTTAGTACCTGAAACTAATATACAGAAAACCACAGGCCGTCCTCTTTCTGAAACTTCTTATGAAATTTCAATTTGATGCTCAGAACAAAAGTTATGACGATTTTCCCCAAGTCACCTGTTTGGAATGTAATTCAGGAGTCTGCAAAAACCCTAACTTCCTCAAATCATATCTCCAAAAATATAGCGAAACAAGCTCTGAAATTTGGACCCGAAGTTCAAAACGATTTCGACTCAAATGGGTTTTTTTTTAATTTCTGAAACGTCGCAGAAAACAAAAAAAAACAAAAAAAACAAAAATAAAAATAAAAAATAAAAAATTATAGCGAAAATGCCACAATGACCTGTTTGGAGCAGCGAAACCCTAGAATCCAAAGCTCTGATACCAAATGTTATGAAACCAGCTCACAAAAAGATAGAAACGATAGATCAACGCCTTAGAATTCAGCCTCTTCGATGGAGCAACCTCCTTTACATTACCCAAATGAACAATTCTTGAATGATACAAATGACTAAACCTCCCTTCTATATATAGGAGTTTAAGGGGTCACAATATAATCAAGCTGACATAACAGAATAACATAAGGGCACAACAATAACAATAGTGGGTTTCTATGGGGCACACTAATAACAATATGGGGACAATAGGGGCACAATAATAACAATAAGGGCTACAATGACAATAGTAATGGGGAATCACTAATATTATAAGGATCTAACAATCCTAAAGGGCAACTACTAGGTCAAAGGAAACAATGGAGCGATAGCCCACTATCACATTAGCTAAGGCTCCCTACTCTTTATGGACTTTCACTGATGCGAGGAGACTTGGTATAAAGAGGAATCACTATATGAATAGGTTAATAAGAGGACGAGGAGTGATTCCCAAGGCCTATTCACAAGAGAGACTTAATTATATGGCTTTCTTGCTTAAGAAGCAAGGTGATAGGCTCTCTAGGAAGGGGTAGGACTCTTAAGGTTAGGATTTGGTAATGTATCTTGAAAAGATGATTCCTAAGCCTAGAAACCCTTATGGAGACTTAGTCTTTGTGTGATCTTTGTGGAGTCGGAGTTATAAAGTTGCAAGACCAAGTGGACCCAAAATTAGGTCAAGGAGGTGGAATTGATCACTCAAAAATGGGCTTGACCTAATTGTGGAAGATAAGAGGACCAATGGACAAATCGTCTTATAATAGAATGCAATGATCCAAATGAGGTCACTAGCCAAGGGAAACCTAGGGCAAGAGACGATTCTTGGGCTAGGGCTTGCAATATCTCGAGATCCCACTGTCGGAATTTTGTGAAATTTGGAGAGCCTCTAGAAAAAACCCTAGCGCAGTAGATGACGAGAGATCACGGGCTTTTGATGGCTAAAACATGAGATAATTGATGCCCTAGGTGACCTATGGAGGCTAGGCCTAGAGAGAGAAGGAGAGGTGAGAGAAATAAGCTTTGAAAGTGACCACCTATGGAGGATTAGTGCCTTGTCCTTTGGGAGAGATGGAGTCAAGGAGATTTTAATGTTCAGAAACAATTCACCCTTTCAAGGAGACCTTCAAACAACTTCGCATGGCATTAGGGCATGAGAGGCGCTACTTCAAGTGCTTTATACTTCGATTTGCAGTAATTGATTACTTATCGAGATGTATTTAGCACAAATTATCTCTAAGAACATTCACCCATTCATACATGGCCCATGACATGATGCAACGCTATAAAAGATCACAATTTCCACCAATTCGTATAGAAAAACAGTAAATTTCAGACTTGTATAGTGAAAATCCTAGCAACATTCATGTGACAAAAGTAAATAACAAGAATAAGCATGAAAAGAGCACTTACATGTACAAAAGAGTATATTGAATCATCAAATTATGCCAATAATGAAGCTCCAAGACGAGAAAGAGATCCAAACATCAAAATTCATCTATATCATCCAAACTTGTCCTCTAAAAGGGATAGCGAAAATCTCACAAGAGTTAATAGCCCAATCCAAGTGATTATGATCAGAAGGAATCATCTCACTTTTATTTATATAATCACTAAGGAGTTTGATTTGCCTAATATGGCCTAGTTGAGCCCCAAATAATAAAATAATGTGCAATAATACATCCCATGTGATGATGATCAAAATGAATCATGTCACTTTTATTTATATAATCACTAAGGAGTTCGATTTTCCTAATATGGCCTAATTGAGCCCCAAATAATAAAATAATGTGCAATAACAACATCTCTTAGTGACAAGCCCACCAAGATAGCTCAATAATACAATAATAAGCCTCTCAAGAGGGTCGAATGATCAATAAAGTGAATTGTTGGGCCTTTGAGGAGGCCTAATGAAGTCCAAAGGGTTGGCCTAATGATGTGAAACTGGACTCCCAACATAGTGGACAAGGGGTTGGCCCCTTGTTTTCCAAGAAAGAACCTTGGTGCCCCCAACTAGGTGTGGGGGCACAAGGACATCCTCATGGGTCTCCAAGTGGATCAAAAATGTGTGTAGATCATCTGTAAGGGCTAGGATGATGATGTAAGCCCTCCCTTTGTAGCGAGAGACATCCTCTGGATCCTGGAACATCTACCAAGTGTATGGTGCAAGTGTGGGGCCGACTGGGCATAGCGAATCAGGTGCATCATCCTCATATAAAAGGTGGAACGCGAGCAATCAATGGGTGGTGTTGGGGATCCACGAAGTAATCTCTGTTATGATGGAGGCACATGGCTCTCAATGCTCACCCTACAAGTGCCCATGTGGCCCTCTAGAGGGCTACATACCCGTATAGAGAGACCAAGCCCCGAATGGAGACCCACCTGCAATCCTACATAAGATTCAATGAGTCCCCTTGCCCTCCAATACAATGAATCATTAGCATAATCAAGTAAAAGAGTTTAAAAATCATGGAAGCAATGGGGCATTTCATGGCGGCATTCCCTTCCATAGTGGCCTTTGGCATGTACAAGTGTCTCCAAGCTCAATAAGGGGGTTATCCAAGGATCCTATTAGGTGCTTTCTTCCTTTAAAGGGGGTGACATGTTCATGGTACGTCCTTCAAGTGGTAGGTGGCAAATGATAAAGTGGTGGAACAGAGTGGAGATCAAGGAAATCATCTAGATCACATGTTCTGGTACAAGGGTAGCAATAATAAGGGAAGCCCACACCTGGGTATATGAATGTGGGAGGGAGAAAATCGCGATACATGAGTTACATCGGCCTTTGTTTTTCCACCCTTCTTCATATGCCTTTTGCCTTTGATTGAATTTTCTTCGTAACTGCTCGGGGTTCTAGGGCAGGGTTGCGGGGGAGCGCCCCCCTCCCCCACGAACCTACTCCCAATTTGCGCTTTGCTCAGGAGCACGTTCCCTAGTTTTTAGGAAGCAATTAGGGATGCTCCCTAGTCTTTTTTGCAAAAAAAAATTGCAGTGACATTCCAAATGGAATTTTTTTTCAAAGAAACAAATAATTTTTGAGTGAGGCGGCCTAATGATCAAGCCTATGGCCCTAGTATTGATATGAGATTCATGGTAATGTTAAATTCTTAAACATTACCATGAAATGACTCGGGATGTTTGAGAGTGGTTCCGACCTCATTGGATTTCATATGGAGAAAGTAGAATTTTAGATCTCATTCAAAATCCAGCAAACTTATCAGTTTTTCAATATTTCTGGATTGGGGGGATTGCAATGTTTCCATTGGATTTTGTCATGTATTAGGGTATGGAACTCGTATTTAATCAAGACCACCAATCCCTTTATGTACCTTGATGTTAGTGACATTGGTTGTCGAACTCCTCTATCATGACCCTACTAAAAATGTACCCATCACTCAAACAAAATCTTGAGTTGACATGCTATGTTTTTTCTATCTTATGTTAATGCTTAGAGGGTGATATTAATGACAAAGATCCCTATACAGATCCAGAGGTAATGACAAAGATACCTCTAGATATTAATGCTTAGAGGGTCACATAATGACAAAGATCTTGATTTTCCAACAAGACTAAAAAATTAGACATTTCTCGTGGCGGCAAGAGGCCCAAGCATTAGCAATAGATAATAGATTTACTTGTCTTTTCTAGTTTCTAGTAGTTTTTATAGTTGTTGACCCTTTCATATTTATTATGATAATTTTTGTAAACAATATATGACAATTTAAGTTTGAAGTTTGAAGTTGGCAATTATAACTCATTGGTAATGAAATATGAATATGACGTTGCGTGAAAGTTGGAAGTTGTTTCATTTCATTTCATTTTAGAACATTTCATTTCATGTTGGGCATTATTTGTTGTAACGGTTACACTTAGCTTACAAGTACAACTTTGGTGATCAAAGATGATAAATGTTATATATTGAATCTTGAAAGCTTTAAACTTTAAGATTGATGAATCATGAGATTCAATATGTTGTATGTTACTATGTTACTAACTTGTGGATGTGGTTGATGAAGATTATAACTTCTAGATGATTCTTGTTATATGGTTCAATTTGTGTTTTTAATGCTTTTTATATCTAATTCATCATTCTACATGCTTTTGTTGACATATATGCATCAAAATATAAAAAATATAAAATATATATATATATATATATCGCTCCCAAACCAGAAGCTTATGAAAATGTCGCTCTCGCTCCCGCTCCCTGTTTTCGCTCCCCCTCCCAAGTAACCTTGCTCCAGTGGATGAGAGCATGTTGTGTAATATATAGCCATGGACACCCCCTTAAGGTGGGGCAATTTATTGCCCACTAGAGGTTGGGACAATCATGGGTTCCTTAACGATGGAGGGGGCTCATCTAGGGCCCATAGGAACTAGGGTGATGGCCATGGAAAAGGGGTACAGTTCATGTTGTGGTTTTTGCCCACGTGCTAAATTTATATGTCCCAACCATCTTTTGCATTTTGTGGTACATTTCCTATTGAAAGTGGCCAAACTATGCTTTTTCATTGCATCAACCTTCGAGCATCGTTCCAGGCCCGACCCAAGGTGTGGACAATGGGATGGTGAGGTTAAACTTATGTGGACCCAGTTGATACATGTGGACCTAGATAGGAAAAATGATGAATGGGGTCCAAATGAGCGGAAAGGGGCAATGTATATGGTGTTGGGAAGTGGGACCACACAGGGTTTCTCATGTATTGCCAACTCTAAAGCTAGCGGTCAGTAAAGGAGATCTCACAGGACTGGGATACAAGGTTAAACACCAAATCAAGCAGGGAAGACAAAAGCACAAACCTAGCCCACTCTTTCTGTCGAATCCCCACACCAATCCATGCCCCAAAGTGTCCATGAAAAGTAAACAAAATTATTTAACTAAAATGATAGGTCATACCTTTGGGGTCGACAGGCCAACCTTCAAACATACATTAATAATAGATGGGCAAGGGACCACATGGTTGGCTCAGGTGGCGGAGAAAATGGCACATCGAGCTATCTAGTGGCTGCAAAGGATTGCTAGCTACCAGTTGAGGGCCATCTAGGAGAAAACTTTTCTCCTATATACACTACCCACAAGTGGTGGGTAATAGTACACAAATGGTTACTTCCGAATCAGAAATTGTTTCTCCAAGTCCTTGCAAATGGTCTCTTAGCTAAGAGACTTTAATGAAAAAGGATGCCATATCCTCATCCTTTGATTTCTTCATTCTATATAACTTATTCCACAAAGACATATTTTGTCCTGATGTACTTATAGAGTACAAGTTCACTAGATTGTCATACATAGCCTTGGAAGTTTTCAAGTTTGCAACAAATGGAAGAAGAGAATCTTTAATGGATTCAACTATGATCCTTTGAGCCCTTACTTCCCCTTTCTTATACTTTGCTAGTTCTTGTGTCTTGTCTTTGCTAGGTTCAGTAATTTCCCCAGTAACATACTCCATTACTTCTTGTTTTGTGAGTATCAAGTCAACCCTTTTCTTCCATGCTAGATAATTTGATGCTCCAACGAGCTTATTGCTCTCCTTGTAGAAAGAACCCATATGACCTGTAGATTCAAACATGATGTAATAATATGATACTTACTTGATAACCAAGATTCTCCTTGACAATGTCTCCAACCTTCTTGGTGCCTTTAAGACCTTTGAAGAGACTTCCTTGGAAGATGTTCCCTAGAATTCCAACAACAGCTTCCAAGAGTGAGGGTTGAAACGTCCCAACTTCGTGAAGGAGTCGACTTGTGAGTATTAAAGCCGACCATTGACTAGTGTACTCCATTTACTGTGATATGTATTCATCGTATTATGTACTTATGGCTAAGGTATTTGGGGTTTCATTATCTTAGGAATAAAGAATATAATAATTTAGGACATTAAGGATTGGGGTTAGGATTAAAGCTAAAGTTAGATTTTGCTTTAGGATTTTTCAATGATTATAAAATTTAAAAATTAGGATCGAGTAAATAGGGATATGGGATAGATTTAGGGTTTTGACAAAGTTAGGGTTAGGGTTAATCTTGACATAATGGTTCTAGGGTTAGGACCAGGGTTGCAGGAATCGCCCCCCCCCCGGAGGATCCAAACCCGGAACCGCGGATCGGAGCGAACCGTCCCGGAATCCAATTTGGAAGCGCGATTCGGAGGAGGAGGTGGCGCGGTTCCGGAATTTAAATGCGATTCCTGCCTTTTGGGTTGCGGCCACCCCGGAACCGCGGATCGGAGGGCGGTTCGGGCACGGGGTGGCGCCACGCTTCCGGCCCGGAACCGCACGCCACCCAGGCGATTCCGGAAGCAACCCCGCGGCCTCCTTTTTTTTAATTTATTTTTTTTAAATTTGTTTTAATATGTGACTTAACTAGCATGAGGGGGTGGGTTAGGTTAGTTTAGGGTGAGTCTAGGGTGACTTTAGAAAAGAATAAAGCCCCCATTCTCTTCTCATTTTCTCACTTTGAGTTTATGAGAGTTGGAGAAGAGAAGAGAGGAGAGGAGAAGAGAAGAGAGGAAAGGAGAGGAGAAGAGAGGAGAGCTTGGAGGAGTGAAGAAGGAGGAGCTAGGAGAAGGAGGAGGAGCTTGGAGCAAGAGCTTGGAGGACTTCATCTACAAGAGCTAAAGAGGTAAGTTCAAACCCCAAACTCCCTTGTTTTTTTGAAAAAAAAATTGTATTTTTCTCCTCCCTCTCCTACTCTTTCCCATTGTTTCTACTTGCTCCTTTATTTACAGGTTGTCCACCACCTATATCCATATTCCAAGATGGTGTTCTTTTGGCTTCTATGTATCATTCCACTCTTGGTTTTAATGATGGCAAGGGTGAGGAATAGAGGGGAAGAGGAAGGGGATGAACTTGGTCCTAATAGTAGTGACCCAATGTATGATGAGGAGGAAGGGTTTGAAGAGGAAGGGGATGAACTTGAAGAGGACACTGAAGCACAAGATGGGAAAGGTACATCAAATCCCTTGTGGAACTATGTGACCAAACTTGAAGGGGGAAAGGGTGGTGGATCTTACAAATGGATGTGCCCTCATGATTGTCATGGAGGAAAACCATATACGGGTTCATATACCCGTCTGAGGAGGCATTTTTGTGGGGTGCTAGAGAGTGATGAAAAAAAGGGTTCTGTGGGGGTAGCCATTTGCCCAAAAATTTCAAGTGAACAAAGACAAAAATACATCAAAATAGAGATGGCTGCACAACAAAAAAACAAGAAACAAAAAACTCATTCAGAATCAAGTGCAACCTCTAAATTTGGTAGTTGCCCATCTCCTTATGGTACTTCTGCAACCTCTGGAGGTAGAAAAACAATAGGGGATTTCCTTAATGTTACTGGGAGGGATGATGTGGATGGAAAGGTAGTCCGTTTTCTTTGTGCTTGCGGTGTACCATTCAATGTGCTTCGCTCTCCCTATTGGCATGACATGGTAAAGGCCATCAATGAAGCCCCAAAAGGATACAAGGCCCCCAACTATGAGAAAGCTAGAACAGTGTTATTAGAAAGAGAAAAAGCTAAGGTTCAAAGAGCTGTGACACGTTTTACACATGAGTGGGTGGATTATGGGGTATCCATTGTATCAGATGGGTGGACAAATATTAGAAACCAACATTTGATAAATGTTCTTGGTGTTTCTTCTAAGGGTGCAGTATTTATTGCATGTCATGACTCCTCCTCCATCAGTGCAACTGCACAAAACATTGCAGATCTCCTATTGAAATCAATCAAAGATGTTGGTCCGAATAATGTGGTTCAAGTGATCACAGATAATGCAGCAAATTGTAAGGCAGCAGGAAAAATTATTGAGCGTACTCATCCACACATCTTTTGGTCTGGGTGCCTGGTTCACACATTGAACCTTTTGATGCATGATATTGTGAAACACAAAGAATGTGGGTGGATTGCTGAGGTTTACAGGAAAGGGAAGCAGCTCATTAAATTCATCACAGGGCATACAAGGGTAAATTACTTCTATGGCACTTACTCCAAGTTGCAATTGCTTAAAATTGCAAAGACAAGATTTGCTAGTTATTACCTCACCTTTAGGCGGCTAGTGAAGGTGAGACAAGCTTTAACTAATCTGCTGTGTGCTGAAACATGGGATGAAATTAACCAGTGTACAGATGGTGCTACTGCTAATGTAGTCAAGGACACTGTTCTTGACACTTACTTTTGGTCACAGGTTAAATATGTTTTGCAATTCACCAAACCAATTTATTACATGATCAAGTTTGCAGATTCAGATCGACCAGTAATTGGGGAGGTGTATGAGCAAATGGATAGCATGTTGGGGCAGATTAAAGACATTGTTGAGCCTAGAGATACCACCTTGTACAATTATATTCGTGAAGAGGTGGAAAAGCGATGGGATATGCTAAATGTTCCATTGCATGCATTAGCATATGTTTTGACACCTAGGTACTATCATCCATCATGGCTTTCAAAACCAGCACCTGGGGGGGGAAGCAGGAAAAAACCACACCAAGATAAAGAGGTTCACGAAAAATATATGGCTGCATTGAGTAGATTAATCCCTGATAATGAGGAGGCTGCATTGGTACGGAGACAGGTGAGCAACTATACGCTCAACACTGGTCCATTTGGGAGCATGCATTCAATTGAAGATCGAGAGCATTTTTCTGCTCTTGAGTGGTGGAACATGCATGGAGGGCCTACTCCACTTCTACAGAGTTTGGCATTGCGGGTGCTATCACAGGTGGTAAACACTTCTTCTGCAGAGAGGTGTTGGAGCTCTTATTCTTTCATCCACAGTGTTAAAAGGAACAGGTTGAGTTTAGATCGGGCAGAGAGCTTGGTTTATGTTCATTACAACTTGCGATTGTTGTCCCATTACTGTGAAGATGCAAAGTCTAATAAAGACTTGTTGACTTGGGACAAGCATCCAGAGGAGCCCAATTTGGAGGATGGAGTGTTGCAACTAGAGCAATTAGAGGATGCTCTTATCCAGGTATGTCCATTGTGGTATGAATTTTCCAATTTTCCCTTATAAAGCATTTCTCTAATTCATGTTTTTAATTTTTTTGTTAACTAGTGTTTTTTTTTTTTTGCATGAATTTTTTGAGCGATTCTAGGATGATGATGACCGTGTTGATATGCCACCACCCCCACCCCCAGCTGGTCCTAGGTTCCATGGTTCAACACCAACAGCAGGGGGTTCTTCTTCATCAGTTCCAGTGCCACGACTTACACAGGGACCATCTTCTTCATTGCCACCACGTGGAGGCACGCCATCACGTTCTATTCGTGGTGGAAGGAGGAGAGATTAGTAGATATATTCACAATCTACTTCTTTTTGTCATAGTCTATAGATTACTCATTAGACTTGTAGACTTGTGAATTTGAATTTTGAACCTTTTTGGCTTGGCGGTGACCAAGTGACATATTTTGTAAACATTATTATTTGAATTTTGGACATGACAAATGTTGACAGTTGCTCACTTGCTAGATAAATCATAATATGCTCTATGTTTTATGTTTTATAATATGCTTAAATGTTTTATGTTTTATAATATGCTTAAAAATTTGATGTATGTTTGTAATAGCTAGAATATAGATGATTGTTGTACATACTAGTAACTACAATGGAATCATGGATGCCATATCTATCTTGATTTATGCAAAAATATGCATGTTTTCATGTCTTCTACAATTAATTTGGTATTTGGGATGTTTGTTTTGAGTATAAATGCAAAAAAATATATAAAAATATATATATATATAGCAGACGCTTCCGCGGACGCTTCGCTCCCTAGATTTTTGGAAAATGACGCTTCCGCGCTTCGCGCTTCCGCTTCGCTCCCGCTTCGTGCAACATTGGTTAGGACATAGATTTCTATCATCTTAGGGTTTCATGGATATAGGATCTAGGGTTTGCACATGTACATCTAGGATTAGGGTTTTGCTTGGTTAGGGTTAGATCATTTAAGATTTGCACTTAAGGATAGTGTTTCAAGTAGCCTAGGGTTTCGTTCAATGCAAGATTAGGGTTACCAAGCGATGAGGGTTTAGCCATCTTCAACAATGTCATATTGACATCAATTACAACTTTAACCAACAATCTCCCTCCTTGCCATTGATGGCAATACACTGCCTCTTCCGATTTTTCCTCCCCCTTTGACATCAATGGAAACTCCTTTATATTATGCTCCCCTTGTCATGGTGCTCCTCCCCCTGTTAATTTGTTGTCTTAATGTGATGCAAGAGAAATGACCCCCATCTTTTGATGAAGGTATTCAACAGCTTCTCGTGGTAGGGGTTTTGTGAAAATATCTGCAATTTGTTCCTTTGTATTGCCATATTCCAATCTGACATTTTGTTTTGCAACTTGTTCTAGGAGGAAATGGTATTTGATTGGGATATGTTTTGTCTTTAAATGCATTACCAGATTCTTTGAAAGATTGATGGCGTTGGTGTTGTTACAATAGATAGTGATTGGTTGATTTGTTTCTATGTTGACATCTTTCAAAGCTTCCTTCATCCACAATGTTTGTGTACAACAATCTACAACAACTATGTATTCGACTTTGAGTGTAGAAAGAGATATAGATCATTGCTTTTTGCTGAGCCATGGTACAAGACAAGTTTACATGAAGAATGAATTTCCGCTAGTACTTTTTCGGCCGTCTATGCTTTCAGCCCAATCAACATCAGTGTATGTTGTCAATGTAAGAGTTGTGCTTTGGGATACCATAGGCCAAAATTAGGAGTACCTTTCAAATATCTGACGATTCTTTTTACAGCCATCAAATGGGATTCCTTAGGAGCTGACTAAAATCTTGCCACCATTCCTACTACTTGCATAATATTGGGTCTCAAGGTAGTTAAGTAAAGAAGAGCTCCAATTATTGATCTGTAAAGAGTTGCGTCTACCAAAGGAGATTGATCATCCTTGTTTAATTTGCAATTTGTAGTCATTGGTGTGCTCATAATAGCACATTCTTCTATCCCATATCTTTTAAGCATGTCTCTATATTTGGTTTGGGATATGAACATGCCTGCTTTAGTTTGAGCTACCTGTAGTCCAAGGAAATAAGATAATTCGCTAATCATAGACATTTCAAATTCCTTGGACATGTTTTGAGCAAATTGATGACTCATCTCATCATTATTGTTGGCGAAAATCATATCGTCAACATATACAAGTGTGATTAGTAGTCTATCCTTGTCTATCTTCATGTAGAGATTGCTTCCAGCCACTCCATGTTTGAAACCTTGTTGTTGTAGATAATGATCCAATCTTGTGTACCAAGCTCTAGGAGCTTGTTTTAATCCATACAACGTCTTCTTTAATTTGCAAACAAAATCTTTTCCTTTGCCACATCGAAACCCTCTAGTTGCTCCATGTAAACTTCTTCCTTTAGGTCGCCATTTCAAAATGTTGATTTTACGTCCATTTGATAAACTTTGAAACCTTTCGAACAAGCAAATGCCAAAAACATTCTTATTGCTTCCAATCGAGCTACAAGGGCAAAAGTTTCTTCAAAGTCAATTCCTTCAACTTGTGAATATCCTTTGCAAACCAGCCTTGCCTTATTTCTAATGATTTGTCCATCTTCATTCATTTTGATTTTGAACACCCACTTGGTTCCAATAATATTTTTATCCTTTGGACGAGGTACTAGTTCCCATGTTTCATTCTTTTCGATTTGATACATTTCTTCTTCCATAGCTTTTATCCAATGAGGATCCTTACTAGCTTGGGCAAAGTTTTCTGGTTCTATCATAGACAGTAGAGCAACATCACCCTTTCTTGGTGTATTTGTCATCCTTCTTCGGGTTTGTATTCCATCATCTACATCACCAATAATCTATTCTTCTAAATGATGTTTTTGAATGAATTTTAATTTTGATGGAGTTTGAGATGGTTCCTTTGTAGTATCTTCTTCAGATTCTCCAAGAATAGGATCTTCAAGAATTTCAATTCCCTTTTCTGGAAGTGCCTCGTCAATCTTTACATCAATACTTTCTACCACCTTCCGCAATCAATTATTGTAGCATTTGTATGCTTTGCTTCTTGTAGAATATCCAAGAAATATTTCTTCATAAACACAAGAATCGAACTTTCCTGGTGAGTTATCATTGATCTTCATAAAGCATTTACTTCCAAAAATTCTAAAATATTTTACTAAAGCGGGTCTTCCTTTCCATAATTCATACATAGTCTTATCATTATTTGTTCAGAGTTGAGCTTTATTCAAGGTATACATTGTTGTTCCAACTGCTTCTTTCCAAAATTTAGCCTACAAATCGGCTGCAAGCAACATTGTTCTCGCCATCTCTTGTACAGTTATGTTTCTTCTTTCAACTACTCCATTTTGTTGAGGGGTTCTAGCAACAAAAAGTTCCCTTTTGATTCCACATGTTTCACAGAATTCATTAAATTCTCTTGAAGTAAACTCTCATCCTCTATCTATTCTAAGACACTTGATTTTTTATTCTTTTTCATTTTCCACAAGAGCTTTGAAATTCTTAAAACATTCAAGTGCTTCTGATTTAAATTTTATAAAAAATACCCACATCATTCTAGTATAGTCATCTATAAATAGAGCAAAGTACCTTTCTCCTTGTAGAGTTGGAGTCCTGGTTGGCCCACATAAATCTGCATGTATGATCTCCAAAGGCTTTGATGTTGAGAATTCCTTGGTCTTCAAGCAAGTCTTAGTTTGCTTGCCATGTTGACATGGACCACAAACAACTTGTTCCAGTTTTAAAATTTTTGGAATGTCTCTTGTTGCATTTGTTTTGTTGATTTTAACCAAATTGTCAAAATTTTGATGTCCCAATTGCTTTTGCCATAACCAGCTTTTATCTGTTTGACTCATGTAGCATTTTTCTTCTTGAATTTTACTCAAAATATATACGTTATCTAGTGTTCTTACTCCTTTTCCCACAAGTTCTCCTAATGAGGATTTTCTTACCTCACAATCTTTAGAATTGAAAATAACATTATGTCCTTGGTCACAAATTTGGCTAACGCTCAAAAGATTGTGCTTGAGCCCTTCTACTAGTAATATGTTTTGTGCTTTGCCTTCTTCATTAACAAGAGCAATTGTACCTTTTCCAGCAATCTTAGCAGATCCACTTCCAAAGGATACAATTCCATCCTTTTTATTTAATGAGCCAAACTTCTTTTGGTCACCTGTCATGTGTCTTGAACATCCACTATATACAAACCATTGATTTTCATCACTTTGTGCACATAAAGCTAGACCACATTTATCTGTAGTGGGTTTCCCTTTTTCCAGTTCTTTCCTTTTTGACATAAGTGAACAATTTTGTGCATCTTGACCTAAATTATTGCATTTGGAACATTCTAGACCATACTTAGACAAAGGATTAAATGAATTATAGGTCTTGATTTGATCGTCCTTTTGAACCAAGCAGCTTATTTTGATAATTGGTCTTATACCTCCTGGAGCTATTATCCTTATAAGCCTTGCAATGTTTAGCTTGATGACCAGAATTTTTACAGTAGAACCAATAACCAAGAAAGATAGTTTGATACCTATTTGGATAGCCTTGACTTGATGTAGTATTCCTTCCTGGATATAGTATTCTTTCATTCCTTGGATTGTTGTAGGTGGATCTTTGTTCTAGGTGGAACAACTTCTCTTCTTTTGGATAATTGCAAAGGATGTCAACATAGATTTTTTCAATTTCTTCGTTGGCATTCTTCTTTGAACTTGATTACTCATCTTTGAAACCAATTCCAGCCTTATCATGTTGAGGTCTTTGAGTATTAAGGATGATATCTAGAGTTTGAGACCTGTGCAAACTCTTATTAACTTGATTCAATTCTTTCTTTAGAGAGACAATTTCAGCTTCAAGTTTCTCACACATTTCTTCTCTTTCTTTTAATTTGTTGTTCAAAAACTCTTCCTTCCTTTTTGCTTCTTCCTTTTCAGTGTTAAGAGAAATGACATTCTTCCTTAATTTTTCATTTTTTTCAACAACACTAATTAGTAATTCATCCATATTTCCTTCTTATTCTCCTTCGGATTCGCCATCATTTGTAAATGCCATGAATAATACTTCACTACTTTCAGCATAGTCATCTTCTTCATTAGACTCATCACTATCCCTTTTGAGAAGGAAGGTATTTTTAGTTGAATTTTTCTTTGTAATCTCGAATTCATCTTCATCGGAGTCAACTTGTTTGGAGAAGAAATTCTTTTTATTTGACCCTTTCTTCTTGAATATCCTCTTTGAGTATTCATCTTCATCATCACTATCATGCTTGAAAGGACATTTTGCAGCATAATGTCCTATTCTACCACACTTAAAACAAATGAGAGGATACTTACCTTTGAGTTTGGACCCTTTCCTTAGTTTCTTCACAAATTGTGCTAGTTCTGTTTCAGTATCGAAATCATCACTGCTACAATTACAACTTTTTCCTCTTCTCGATGTTTTTGAAGCCTTGAATGCAGCATCCTTAGGGTTTGAGATTCCTTTTCTCATTTCATATGCAATGAGAATCCTATGAAGTTCGTCCATTGTTACGGTATCCAAGTCCTTTATTTCTTCTATGGCACTGACTTTGGAATCAAAACGTTCTAGAAGTGATCTCAAAACCCTTTTGGACAACTGCACTTTCTTCAATGTTTTCACCTAGACCCTTGAGTAAGTTGACAACTTCATCCACTCGAAGAAAAAAGGCTCTCAAATCGTCTTCTATGAGTTTCAAGTTTTGCCTTCTTGACCTTGGTGTCTCCATCATAGATGGCAACTAGCTTGTCCCACATTTCTTTTGTAGATTCAAAGTTCATAACTTTTGTAAACTTTGAATCAGAAATTCCACTTGTTATGGAATTTAGGGCTTTGGCATTCGCTATATAAACTTTTCTTTTGTCCTGATTTTTTGGTGGGGAAGGTGGAACTATAACCATCTAGGACTGATTGCCATACTTCTGGTCCAAGAGACGTCAAATAAACTTTCATCCTAACTTTCGAAAAAGAAAAATTTGTTCCATCAAATTAAGGGATTTTTCCTGCGTCCTTACTGGTCATTGTGACTAGGAATCCTTCTTCCAGTTGTTAGGTTGACTATGAAGAAGTTGGCTCTAATACCAATTGTTGAAATATTGAGAGGGGGGTTGAATCGGTATTTCTTTCAATTGCTATAAATGCCAGTGAGGATTTATCACAAATCGAACCAGAAGTTAAAAATAAAATAATTTTATTAACAAGAAGTTGGCGACACCAATCCTCTTTTACAACAATAACAAGCTCCAACTTACACAAAGATGTTTCAAGGCTCCACAACCTTGAGGACTCCAATCCTTTAATCAAATATGAGCTTAAAGGCCTCAACCTTGAGGACTCCAATCCTTTAATCAAATATGAGCTTAAAGGCCTCAACCTTGAGCAAATACCCCAAGACTCCAATCTTGGTGAGGACGCCAATCCTCTAATAACAAATGAGCTTCAAAATTTATTTCATAGCTTTCACAATATTGCTTTCACTGTAGATCTTCAATCCTCTAAATCTTCTTAGGTCAAAAACTCCAAACACAAGTCAATCTACAATAACAAATATCAATCTGTCCGCAAATGAAGGAAAAATTTGTAACAATTATACTTTCTCACATCCGTAAGTTTGCAATAGTGGTTCTTCCTCAACTCGGCAAGGTACAATAGATAGCCCACAAATTCGCAAAGAGATGCCACTCCACAGATCCACACTGAAATTTCACAAATTTGCTATGTAGCTCGAACTGCACAAAAACTTCCACAAGTTCACAAATAGTACCTCGAATAGTTCATAGATCCACCACAGGTTTTCAAGAAATGCGAGCTTTCATAGATCTGCATTTATAAGCCACTTCAGAAAATGAGTCACCACAAGCCAGAGTTTTAGTCACAAAGATGACACAAGGAGGTAACTATTCAGATTTCTCCATATCCAAAAACTTCTCTACAAGTCTGAAGGAGCTTCTCCATAGATTCGCAAAATGGTCTTCAACAAGCCGAAGAATTTCAGACTTCCTTGCAAGTTCACAAGATGTGAACTCTACTTTTTTCTTCTCATTTATGTTTGATGAATTGATGCTCTAAATGAATAGCCTTTTGTGTTATATTTATACTATTTGTAAGGGTTGAAACGTCCCAACTTCATGAAGGAGCCGACTTGTAAGTATTAAAGCCGACCATTGACTAGCGTACTCCATTTACCATGATATGTATTCACTGTATTTTGTAATTAGGGCTAAGGTATTTGGGGTTTCATTATCTTAGGAATAAAGAATATAATAATTTAGGACATTAAGTATTGCAGTTAGGATTAAAGCTAAGGTTAGGTTTTGCTTTAGGATTTTTCAAGAATTATAAAATTTAAGAATTAGGATCAAGTAAATAGGATATGGGATAGATTTAGGGTTTTAACAAAGTTAGGGTTAGGGTTAATCTTGACATAATGATTCTAAGGTTAGGACAAAGATTTCTATCATCTTAGGGTTTGATGGATAAGGGTTTGCACATGTACATCTAAGATTACGATTTTGCATGGTTAGGGTTAGATCATTTAAGATTTGCACTTAAGGATAAGGTTTTAAGTAGTCTAGGGTTTCGTTCAATGCAAGAATAGGGTTTCCAAGAGATTAGGGTTTACCCATCTTCAATAATGTCATTTGACATCAATGACAACTTTAACCAACAATTTGTTGGACATTAAGATAAACCAACTCTTCATGTGTGTTTTGTGACATGGACTAACCGCCTCTCATGGATCCTTATCTTTGGTGATGCAATCGTTGACTAACCCCTCCGGGTTTTGGTTTAACGACAATTGTGATTCCCAACAAGTGGTATGAAACCATAGGTCACGAGTTCGATACACATCTAGCTCGCGTTGGGGGACGACTGTTGGACATGGGATAAACCAACGCTCCCCGTGTGTTTCGTGACATGGACTAAATGCCTCTCGTGGATCCTTATCTCTAGCGATGCGAACATTGACTACCACCCGTGGGTTTTGGTCTAATGGAAATCGTAATTCCCAACAAGTTCAAGGGCAATAATGGAGCAATAGCCCACTATCACCTCAATTCAATCTCCCTACTCTTTATAGACTTTCACCGATGGGAGGAGACCCGATATGATAAGGATCACAAAAGTTGAATAGATCAAATATAGGATGTGTTGAAGAATCTAAGGCAATTAGGTGTAGTGTGATTCTTCGTTACTTGATAACAATTTGTGGAGTCCTTTTACTTTTTTCTTGTTAGCTTAATCTTCTTCTTCTTATTATTAATGCACATGCGTGTACTTCATCAAACTGCTATCAAAACATAAGAACAAGAACACAAGATGTTGGCTCTACCAGGGCCAAAACTTTTCTTCTCTTGAGATGAAAAACCCTTTAGTAAGTTTCTCTTATTGAGACTTCTTATTGATTAATGCCAAACCCTAGACCCCTGACTAGGATATCCTCCAAGCACAAGTCAAGCCCTTCCTCTGTTCTGCTCTTTGTTCCCGGCACATAGACTTCCTCCTTCCGGCACTTTGCTTCCTAGCACTTCATCCTCCTTCTTCAATCTTTGTCTAGAGATAGTTCTTGCTCATGTGAGCTTCTTGATGTGATATGCTTCCTTTTTACTTAAAGATGATCTTCACTCATGAAGACACCCTTTCCTTGATCCAAAGAGGTTCTTCTTGAGATAGGTCTGCAAACTGGTGTAACTAAACAGCAGGCCTAGTTTAGCTATGTGTAGTAGGAACCCTAGAGAATTAGGGCTCTTTTTCCTTCGCTAGATAAAGACTCCTTCGCTTGACTTGGGAGGCTTTGTAGACTTGATCTTTCACTCAAACAATGATAATTCATGAATTGCTCTCTAGCTAATGTTATGCCGCAAATTTGCCTTACTGTTCCTCGCACGTGTCACTGTTTCTAGCCCTAGAAACAGTCCCTTACACTTCAGTCTTCTTCCTTCTTTCTTTGCTTGTCTTGGGGACCCTTAGACTCGTCTTTCACATTCACTTTCTCGACTTCTACCTTCCCTAATTTCAGAGCTTGATTAATGACATTGAGAGGGAGCGGACAACCTCTATATATAGAGGACTATCCCTCCTTTAGGCCGACTTGAGGCCGACTAGCTGTCCTTAGGCCGACTTGACTATTTCTTCATTATTTTCTTTGATTTGCTTCTTGAGGAGGACGTTGCTGCATAGAGAGGACTTGCACTTGTCTTGGAGGTATTCCTTTGACCTTTATAATATTTTATACATAGTATATCATGCGCTTAAGGTCTTCCATATTTTCTTTTGACTATTAGACTCACCTATAGCACTTTAACTTGTGCTAGACCTAATTCAATGAGCAAGAAACTCGTTGACATATATTATAAAAATAATATTTTTTTCTTGAATAAAGACAAATATCAAAAGTACATTTATGAAGACCGAACCTAATTACATTTTCTTCAACAGGATGAAGGGTGATCCTAGAAGCCTATTCACAAGAGAGCCTCAAGATTGTGGCTTGCTTGTCTTGGAAGACAAGATGGAAGGCTCTCTAAGAAGGGCTTGAGGAGAATTTCAATGGGTAGGTTTTGAGTATGTGTCTTATCAAGGAGATCCCTAAGCCTTAGAATTCTTGTGGAAACTTGGGTTCTAGGTGATCTTTAAAGAATTAACCTTGATAGTGCATGGGACCACATGCGACCAAGTGGACCTTAGGTTAGGTCAAGGGGATAGGATTTAGCGACCAATGATATAATTGACCTACTTAGGGAGGGGAAAGGGATCAAGGAATGAATTTTCAATGAAAGGCAATGCAAGGATCCCAATGAGGTTTCTAGCCTAAGGGAAACTAAGGACAAGAATTGGTCTTCGAGCTAGGGCTTGCGATATCTCAAGATCCCACCATCGAAATCTCATGAAATTTGGAGGCTTCTTGAGGAGACACCAGCGCAGTTGTGCACCAAAAATCAAAGCATTTGGATACCTAGATTATGAGATAATTGATGTCCTAGGTGACCTATGTAGGCTAGGCCTAGAAAAAGAGGGGAAGGGGAAAGAAATAAGCTTTAAAGTGATCACCAGAGGAGGACCATTGCTTTGTCCTTTGGGAGAGATGGAGTCATGGAAGATTTAGAGTTTGGATTGATTTCCAAGTGTCAAGGAGGCCTAAAAGACAACTTCGTTGGGCATTAGGGCTTTAATGGAAGTAGCTTCAAGGTCATTTATACTTTGTTCAACAATATTTGGTGACTTGTCAAGAGAATGATGTCTTTAGGAACATTCATTCATTCGAACATGGCCCAATCATGATACAACACTATTTAGAAATTTAATTTCCACTATTTCATTCCAAGAAAAGCAGCAAATTAACCCTAGAATATCGAAAATGCCAATATCATGAATGTTGCAACATAAAGAATCAAAATAGCATTAACATAGTACTTACATGTAAAAAAAATATATCCAATCACCAAGATATGCCAATCATAGAAGCTCCAAGACAAAGAAGAATAACCAAACATCGAAATTCATCCATTCATCCAAAAAGTCTCATCCTCAAAAAATAGCGAAAGTCTCATCCTCAAAAAGTCTCATCCACAAGAAGATATGATCCAATCTAAGTGATGATACAAAATGAATTCATGTCTCTCCTATTTATACACTCATTAAGATTTCAAATTACCTAATTTGAGCCTACATTAGCCCATCAAATAAAAATAATGTGCAAATAACTAACTTTTGGTGACAAGCTCACCAAACTAGCTCATATACAAGATAACAAGCCTCCCAAGACGTCGAATAATCAATAATGCATGTCATTGGGCTCTCTAAAAGGCCTGATGAACTCCATAAGTGCCAAAATGATGAATCACATAATAAACCTATGGTGCTCCCAATGGCTATGAGAGCACACAAAGTGACCTCATGGGTTTCCAAGTCGAAGATGTTTGTAAACCATCTGTAAGGGCTCAGATGATGGTGTGAGTGATGCCACATCAGCATACAAATCCTGGGTTATCTGCCAAGTGCATGGTACTACTGTGGGGTTGGTTGGGCAAAGGTGAACCAAGTGCATCTTCCTCGTCCAATAGGTGAATATCGAGCAATCTCTGAACATCTTTGGGGATCCATGGAGTGTTGTCTACTATTGTGGAGGCCCATGGCTCTCAACACACACCCTACATGTGCCAATGTAGCCCTCTGGAGGGTTAGGACCCCATATAGGGATACCAAACCCAAGATGGAGACCACCTACAATCTTGCATAAGATCCAATGCTTACCCTAGCCTTCCAGTACACCAAGTTGTCAAAGAAATCGAGTAAAAAGAGCTTACAAACCATGGACAACAGGTGGGGACTTCATAATGGCAAGTTCTTCCATAATGGGCATTGGCATGTGCTAATGACTCCAAGCTCCAAACAGGGTTAACCAAGTATCTCATTAAGTAGTTTCTACTTCTAAAGGGGATCCAGATAATATGTCCAAGGTACATCCTTTAAAAGGTGGTGGCATGTGATAAAGAGATGAACAGAGTAGGGAATGAAACGGGGCAGCCCTGAGCCACATGCCAGGGTACAAGGGTCTCTAGTAAAAGGGAAGTCCACACTTATGTATATAATGTGTAAGAGGGAGCAATGATGGTACATGAAGTGCCCCCGCCTTGATTTTTCCACCCTTCTTTATATGCCTTTTGCCTTTTCTGACTTTTCTTTAATTAATTGTTCAAGGCTCAAGGGGTAAGAGCATGACATGTGAGATATAATAGTGGATACCCCCTTTAAGGTAGGGCGGTTCATTGCTCATAAGGGGTTGGGACAATCATGGGTTCCTAAATGATAAAAGAGGCTCATCTAGGGCCTATAGGAACCAAGGTGATGGCGATAATGATGGGGTAGAGCTCATGTATTGGGTTTTTCCCACATGCTAAATGTGTTTGTCCCGACCATATTTTGCATTTTGTGGTACATTTTCTTGTTGAATGTGGCCAATTATGCTTTTACTTTTCTTTTCAGCTGCATCAACCTCCGAGGCATCATTCCAACCCTGACCCAAGGTGTGGGAAAAGGGAAGGGGAAAGCTAACCTTATGTGGACCCAGTGGAGGAATATGGACCCAAGTGGGAGAAACGATGAATGGGGAACTTATAATGAGTGGAAAGGGGGCAATATATATGGATGAGGGAGCGGGACCACGCAACCAAAATTAGGGTTTCCCATGAAGTACCATCCCTAAAGCCAAAGGGTCAGTAAAAGAGTCCCACGGGACCAAAATCCAAGGTTAACATCCAAAAGGGTCTAGGGGACAAGAGCACAAACCTAGCTCATTCTTTCCACTGAATCACCCCATTAATCCATGCCCAGAAGTGTCCATGATAAGCAAACTATAATACTCAATTACCAAATGATAAGGCATACCTTTAGGTTCTGGAAGCCCACCTTCAAACATACGATCATGGCAGATGGGTGAGGAACCACATGACTGGCTCAAGTGGCGAAGCCGTGGCACAACGAGCTAGTTGGTGACTGCAAGGGGCTGTTGGCTACTGGCTAAGGACCATCTTGGAGAAATAATTTCTCCTAGGGATATCACCCACAAAATGGTGGGTAACAAACCTATGTTTGACAAATCACTTGGAGGTCATCTTTACTATGTAACATTCATTGATGATCACTCTAGAAAGACATGGCTCTATCTTCTCAAGAAAAAGGATGAAGTATTTAAGAAATTCAAGGAGTTTAGATTTGAAGTGGAAACCCTAATCGAAAGAAAAATAAAGACTTTGAGATCCGACAATGATGGGGAATACACTTCTAAAGAATTGATTGCATATTGTAAAGAAGCAGGAATTAAGAGGGAGCTCATTGTTCCCTACTATCCCGAACAAAATGGAGTGGTCGAAAGAAAGAATAGGACAATTGAAGAAAATATACGAACAATGCCCCTTGATCAAGACTTACCAAAATTTCTATGGGGAGAAGTAGCAATGACAACAATATACATCCAAAATAGAAGTCCTCATAGAATTCTTGAGAATATGACACCTAAGGAAGCATTCACTAGAAAGAAGCCAAGTGTGGACCATCTTTGAATCTTTGGGAGTCTTACCCATATCCACGTTCCAAAGGACAAACAAAAGAAGTTAGATTCTACAAGCATCAAAGGGATCTTTGTTGGCTATAGTCTCTCCTCAAAAGCATATAGAATCTACATCAAGGAAGGAAGACATATTGAAGTAAGAAGGGACGTTATATTTGATGAAAATCATGCCTACAAAAGATCCAAAGATATCCCTATTGATTCCAATGAAGGAGATATACCAATATTCGAAGAAGAAGAAGTACACCACAACAATCCCTCTACAATTCAAGAAGAAAAAGAAGGACCAAGTGAGCCTATTCAACTTGTGATCATACTAAACACTAGGAAGAGGCCAAAATTGGTTAAAAGCTACTCTTGAAGATGGTAGAGGACATGGAGCTGTGAAGGGAACCTTTAGAGAAAGCAAAAGGCCGAAAAGATATTCTGGATATGTTGCATATATGACAAAACTGATTGAAGTTGAACCATCTACATTTGAAGAAGTTGCTCATCAAGAAGTATGGAAGAAGGCAATGCAGGAAGAATATCAATCCATCATGAAGAATGGGGTTTGGGAAATCGTTCCTAGACCTAGTGACAAATCAGTTGTCACCTCCAAATGGATCTACAAGATCAAGCACGTTGTTGATGGAAGTATAGACAAATACAAAGCTAGATTTGTTGCAAGGGGTTTCTCTCAAAAGGAAGGCATAAATTATGAAGAAAACTTTGCACCCATCGACAAGTATACGACCATTAGATTTTTGGTTTCATTGGCTACTACAATGGATGGAATATCCATCAAATGGATGTAAAGACAACATTTCTGAATTGGACCATCGTTGAGGAAGTATACATTGAGCAACCTAAAAGCTTTGAAGTAAGTACCAAAGACACTCATGTTTGTAGACTCAAGAAGGCCCTATATGGTTTGAAGCAAGCTCCTAGGGCATGGTATGCAAGAATGGATGCATACCTTCTAACAATTGGGTTCGTGAAAAGTACTGTTGATCCAAATCTCAACATCAAGGTTGTGGATAATAGCTAGTCATTATTCTACTAGATGTGGATGATCTATTCATTACAGATGTGGAGCGAAGGCTACAAGAATGCAAGAAGATGTTGGCAGCTGAATTTGACATGAAGGATCTGGGATTGATGCACTATTACCTAGGTTTGGAAGTATGGCAGAAACCTGGGAAGATATATCTAGATTCTGAGGCAAGGAAAGTATATCATCAAGTTGTTGAAGAAATTTGGAATGATGGATTCCAAGCCCATGACTACTTTTATTGTCACCAATCTCAAGAAGTTGAGGAGCTCTAACTCAAGTCTCGTAGATCCTACCTTCTATCATAAGTTGGTGGGTTTTCTTATGTATCTGGTAAATACTAGGTCGGATATATGTTGCGCTGTGAACATTCTTAGTCAGTTTCAATTAGAGCCTCGTCATGATCAATGGGTAGCTGCCAAGCATATATTGAGATATGTTCATGGCACTATACATCACTACCTAAAGTACGATAGCAAGGAAGTCAAGTTGATTGGCTTCACAGATTCTGATTGGGTTAGCAGTGAGACCGATGGAAGAAGCACTACAGGTGGGTGCTTTAGTTTAGGATCTGCCATGATCTCATGGATTAGTAGAAAGCAAGATCTTGTTGCTTTGAGTAGTGTTGAAGCAGAGTATGTGGTTGCATGTGAAGTAGGAAAGGAGGTTGTATGGTTGAGAAAGCTTCTGACATATTTGTTCGAGAAGACTGTAGGTCTTACTGTGATAAACTATGATAATCAAAGTTGCATCAAGATATCTGAAGATCCCGTGTTTCATGCTAGGACGAAGCATATCAACAATAAGTTCCACTACATTAGGAACTTGGTGTAGGGTGGGATCGTGAAGCTACAGTATGTCTCAATCGACGATCTCTTCCAAATAAGAAATTTGAATATCTTAGAAACATGCTCGGTTTAGTAGATATTGTTGATCTTCTTGATAATGATAAAAGTTTGGAAGAGATTTGTTGAGGCTTTGTGTGTGAGACACATTGCCTGGGAGGACATCAGGCCGGCATCCCGAAGTAGGGAGGGTGGCATTGGTCATAGAGCTCTGACCTTGGATACGCACCTGGATCCCTGTGTTGATGGTTAGCAAGTAAGGTTAATGGTACCTAGAGAAGCTAAAAGCTTTAGTCCATCTTAGTCCCACCTGGATAGATTGCCCTGGTCAGGAATCTAGTCCATGGCATTGCGGTGCCTAAACTCTTCATAGTTCATATGTTTTGAGATCTTCATTGTACTTGTATATGTTATTATGAATACCTCGCTAGTTAAGAGGGAGTGTTGAAGAATGTAACTAGGTTCGGTCTTCATAAATGTATTTGAGTCATTATGTAATGTACTTATCAAAAGAATGAAAAAGAAATTTTTTATTATTACTACAATGACTTATCAAAGCATGGGTTTCATGCTTGACTCATATTTTATTAGTCAAAGTCCCCATTGTGGACTACTAGGATTTATAATGAGTCATTAAAGTCATTGTAAATTTTATGAGACCCTTCTTGGACTTTTGAATCATATAAAAATGATCATTATTGGGTCAAATAAGGTATTTGACACCTCCACACCAAGTCGGCCTCAAACTAGGCAATTCGACCTCGCCTAAAGCCTATATATACAAGCAGTTTGAATTCATTTGGAGGCATCTCTCTTACAAGTTCGATATCCAAGTGAAGCAGGCAGGAAAAGTGTGAAATTCCAACAAGAGAATAAGAAGTGTCGGAAGGATCAAGGTTGAAGGTTTTGTGTTATCTCTTTCTCTCTTATACGAAGTTATTGGGCCAATTGTTGATCGAAGTTTTATTGCTGAAGGGTCAAAATTTTGAAAGTGTTGGGTTGAAGATTTTGTTGCTAGAAGGTCGAAATTATGGATTTGTTGGGTCGAAGATCTAGGTCAAACTTGCTGGGAGGAGAGGTTGACTTGGTGGTTGGAGGAGATATTTGTCTAGGTTGAAGAGTCTTGGATTATCTCAAGAAAACTATTTAAGAAAGAGATTTTGACTGGGTTTCCCCTTGGATAGGGGTTTTGCCTTGGTAGAGTGCCTACATCTTGTGTCTCGTATTTTTGTGATCTTCATACACATAATTTGGTAATTGCTTGATGAAAGATAATATAACAAAGAAGAAAAAGAAGCCAAGTTAATTCACAAGTAATTATCAAGAAAGAGAAATCTAACCCTAACTCTACTAGCATTGGTTTCTCAACAAAAAGACTCTCCAAGACCTCGTCATGGCACAAAGATCAAGTCAGCGTACATGAAGGGACAAGTCGGCCTCGAGATAGCAATTCGTACCCCTCACAAGCCTATAAATAAGAAGGAATTCGATGTTGATCTAAAGATGATCTGAGGTTGTCATTGATGTCAACCCAAGCAGCACCAAGGATGACCCTGAACTTCCATGGCACATTGGGCATTATTATTCATGGTTTCTCGTCTCATAACCATTATAGGAATACTCTACTCAAAAATATCTTTCTATCGATATATAGCTCTCCTCGTAATTCCTCTCAGTTTGTAAATTATTCAAGATTGAAGTTAGTAACCCCAATTAGTGGGCTAAAACCCCATGGAGTTGTGGCATGGCATTTATCATTGATTTTGGTCATTGAATAGTCAATAATTAATATTTTTTTAAGCTCCTAAAATCCCTCCAACATTCTTTATAGAAGCCCCTCTCAACTCTATAAAAAAAAATCTCATATATCCTCCAAAAGTAGTGATCGTGGCATTTTCGCTATAACTTTATTTCTGCGAAGTCTTAGATGCTGAAATTAAAACCCATTTGAGCCGAAATCTTGATGAACGTCGTGACCGAATTTCAGATCTTGGTTCACTATATTTTCGGAGATATGATCTGTGGAAGTTAGGGTTTTTGCAGGCTCCCGAATTTCATCTCAAAGAGGTGACCTTGGGAAAATTGTCATAACTCTCTCTCTGAGAAGCAAATTGGAATTCTGTAAAAAGTGGCGGATAGTGCACAGACTGTAGTTTTCTGTGTATCAATTTCAGATCCGGAGGAAAGAGTGACATATGGCACGTCGTACAAGTTCGCTCTACTGAACTAGTCCATAATTAGGTCATTGTGAGAGATTGGGCATAACTTTGCCTTGAAGAATCCAAATCAGGTCAAACCTGTGGCATTGGAAAGAAGACTCAGAGGGCTACTATAGGACCAAAGATCACATATTGGGGATCTGAAATCACAAAGATACATCAGATTCAATATTGTGCTCCTAGAAGGCAAGAAAAAAAACTAGATCAAGTGTTGTCAAGAGGTGCAAAGGACCAGACTTTCTAGGGCAACAAAGAGCAAGGTACATCAAAATGATGCAGCAAAGGTAAGTTCTAGGTAAGTATCTTCTGTATATGCATGTTCATCTCTTAATTGCATTAGGTTCTTTGTATTCTAATTTGTTGTTTTTCTTTAGCACTGACATATGCTCTGCAGGATGAGGTAAGTTTTGCTATTATCATGTCATGGGTATTTCCTTGAAGACTTTCTATAGGTATTATATATTCATCAAGAGAAGACTCAATGCATAATCTAATGTTCTGAAGAGTGAGAAAGGGTAGCATGACAAGAGCAGCAATCAAGGTGCAGAACGGCAACAAGAAGTTCACCATATGAAGTCTTCAAGTGGGCAGCACTGCATACAATCATTGTAAAAGCATCATTGTGAAAGTTGTACAAGTGTCTATCTGCCAAGAGTTGAAGAGGCAGTGTCAGGAGGACTAGGATCATCATTAGGTGGTTGTGTCATTGTTGGAGTTATGGTCTAGTGTGTCTTCTTCTTCTACATCATTCTATATCATTGTAAAGTGGACCATTTTCCCTGGCACGAGAGTCCATTCTTCTTTTATTCTTCTATAGGGTGGTAGGGTGGTGCTAGGTTGGTGCATGAAGTCACCAACAAGTTCAAGCCTGTAAAAACTTCAGGGTGGTGCTAGGATGAGTTGTAGCTCATTGGGTGTTGGGGCATCTGTTCAGTTGACTACTGAAGAATCTCGGGCGTTGGAGCGTCCATCTAGTGGGAGCTGAAGAAGAATGCTTTTCTAGATTCTAGGAAGTTGGAGCTGTCTTTTCAATTGGAGTTGAAGATTAAAGAATTATTAGAAAAGCGTTCAAGTGGATTTTGCCCCGGAGGGGGTTTCCACCATAAGTGAGCATTTGTGTTCCTTTTGTTTACTGCTATCATTTTACAAACACTAATAATAATTGAAGATTAACTAATGCTCTGAAAGATTAATAATAATAGTAAGTGAAAGGAATACTAATTCACCCCCCCTCAGTATTTCCAACATTCAACCTCATTTGCACACTCACTCAAGCAAGTTCGATCTCCTCAACATAGAAGCTGGAAAAGGACCAAGAAGAAGAAGAAGATCAAGGTCGAAGTTTTTGGCCTCTCTCTCTTTTGTTAGGGTTTCTATAGTTTTTGGGCTAGACAAAATTATGAAGTTGCATCAACGCTGTGAAGCTGCAAGGTCGAAGTTGTGAAGTTGCCTCTAGATCGAAGTTGTGAAGCTACCAGGTTGAAGCTACATCAAGGTCGAAGTTGTGAAGCTACTAGGTCAAAATTGTTGAAGTTGCTAAGTCAACACTGCAAAAATTGTTGTTGGGGTCGAAGTTGCTGGAGAAGTTGTTGGAAGGTCGAAGTTTGTTGTTGGAAGTTGTGTAAGGAAAGCTCATCAAGAAGGGAGGATGACTTGGTCTTGGATGGTGTTGGTCAAGGGTCATAGGTCTTAGAATTCATCAATTGAAGTTCTATAAGAAGATAAGGGTTCTGGTGGGTTTCTCCTCTTAATTGGAGAGGTTTTGGCCATAGTTGATCACCTGTATCTTATGTCATATTGTCCCATTGTTCTTTATGATTTGGTAGTTATTTGAAAATAGAGAACTCTAATAATAATAAAGGAAAGAAGAAGTTAATCAAGTAAAGTAAAAATACATCAAGCAGTTATCAAAGTAAGAGAAATCACCTACACTTGTTGCCTCCTAGATTTCTCAACAATTTTGACTCCAATCCTCCCAAGAACCAAGCATTGACCTTGTTGACCCTCCCGCCTACACCTACCTACAAGTCAGTGAGAAAAGCCTTCAACCCCACAAGGTGTGGTTGGTGGCAGGGAACTCAGAGAAGGGCTGCCACACTAATCCCGACTCTCTCCATTTGAGCTATCTCTTAGGTTAGCTAAGGGGGGTGGTCCCTAATGAAAAGTTAAGTTAAAAAATGTGAGTTTCTAGGAGAGTGTTATAGTGAAAATGGATTACTTTTAAAGATTTATGAGCAAATATGAAATGAGCAACTTGAAACAACAATGTCAATCATTAATATGATTAAAAACCATAAAACCAGTGCCTTATAAGGAATTTGCTCAACAATTTAAAGATATATTTGCTCAAAAGTAAAATGAAATGCTCTCAAAAGAGAAAACAAAGTCACCCTGAAATGTAAATAAGAATTGTTAGCACAAGAGATGTAAGATACAAAATGCTTTTGATATAATCAACTTTATAAATCAAAACATGTGAAACATATCTTGCCAAAACACAAAAATTAGTAATTAACTTGGAAATGTAAAAGAAAGGAAGTGCTAAACCAAGACATCAATATGCAATTAGACTCGAAACATGAAAAGAAAACACTTGTTTGAAATGATTACAATACTTGCTTTTGGAATAGACTTTGCATATGAAAACTCAAACCATCAAGAGACAAGTAAAGTAAATGTAATGGAAAGTGCTCTTGGTTAATTTTATTAATTAGCTCTACAACAAGATTACAATTTAACTCTTCAATCCTCAAACCTCACCCTCACCCAATGATATGGATCTCACAGTGAGGAGTCAATAGAAGAGTAGAGGATCTCTAAGATGTCTACTTCAACCAACTTATGTTGGAGATAAAATTTTAATAAGGCTTGGAGCCTTCCTACACTAAAATGCCTAGATGAAATGCAAACTGTGTTAATTCTCCATATTAAAATAATTATACATGCAAATGCTTCAAATAGATTGATTTGCAATGCTTGAGAATGAAATAGTGTTCAACATAAGTTGCAATTATAACTTCAACTGGAGGAATAAAATTAGCTTACAAGTGTTGCATGTGTTTCATCAATGAATTAAAATGATACAAGTAATTTGCTTGAAAGTAAAATTTGTTTCAAATAGACTGGCAATAAATTGCTCCAATATTCAAGATAACAATGTAGCATAAAATTGAAACATGTATTCAAGTGCTCATGAAACAATTTACGAAGGTAACTGGAAACGAATCAAAGTTTGTTAAGAATATAAAATTCTTGCATGTAAAGGATGAATTGCCCAAAGTAAAATGTAAGCTTGTAGCTTCAAGCAACAATGAGATAGATAATGCAAAGCTCACATGAAATTGTAAAAAACTTTAACTTAATGAAATGTGATAGTGAGGTTGTGTTAATTCCCAATTTAAGCATGCATGTAAGTGAATGAAGTATGAAAGCTTAAACCATGCAAATGTCAATCCACCCAAGAAAAGCCTCCCTCTAAATGGGGAGATAGGATACCATGGGAGAAATCCCAAATTCCCACAAGCAAGTTAGATCTTTTATTAATATTACAAAGAGAAAAGGGCCCTTCAAAGTTCTCAATTATACTTCAAGGAAAGTCCTCACAATAATTGCTTGAAACTTGGACACTAGACCTCCTTTTTTGAGAAAGTAGTGACAAGATCTCACAAAACTTATGCAAGGGAAACAAGGTGTGAGTTTCCTCTAAATGCCCACGGCTTAAAGCGGAAAATGGGCAACCCTCTAGTGAACTCGACTTGGCCAAAATAAGCCTCAAAATGGCTCACGACATCCTTGGAAATCGAACCCCCAACACTTGCCAAAGGTCTTGCAAACATTTGTTAGATGTTGCGGGAAGTTTCTCTTCAAAATCTACCACACAAGAGTTAGCAAACAATCCAAACAATGGCTGCAAAATAAGTTAAGTATTAATGGAAAAATCAACAAGATAAAATGTATATGTACAATTATAATTTACAAAAGGCTAAGCTAAAGAGTGAGAGTAAACTCTCGTTTTTGCTTAGCCATCTTCAAGCTCTTAGATAGCAAATGAAAGAAATGAAGTACAATGTTTTTTAAAAGAGATTTAAATTTAGAAGTTCTCAACTTGTGTACAAGCTATGTGCCAAAATCCCTGCAAAACCACTTTGTAAGATAAGACTATGAAGGTTCAAAGAACAAATGAGAGCTCCTTTAAGAATGTATCAAGAGTGGGTTGGTCTCTCCAAAGACTTCCCCTCACGCTTGATTTTGTAATCTCAACAAGATGTTCTCTCTACAAAACTTCAATCAAGAATTAGTTTCATATATATTTAGCAATAAACAATGATAAGAAACTCTAGAGATTTATTTAAAACCAACTAGAGCATTCTATACCTAGAGCATACTTCTAAATCAAATGTCAATGCAAGATAGCTCTACATTAACAAATCTACAAAAGCATATGAAAACAAATTAGATCAAAGCATGCGTAAAAAGAATTATACCAATGCTCAACAATTCATCACACTCGAAAAGGAGGAACACCTCATGAATGAAACCCCAAAGTCTTTATTGATATTTCTGAAAGTGTACAAGACAGTGGCGCTTTCGCAAGCACAATAGCTAGTAACAATCTTATTCTAATGTGAGAGCCGATGGCTCTATTATATAGAAAGTTGGGAGCAAATCTCAATGAAGAATGACAATGACAAATGGCATTGGAGCCAATCCCAATGTAAAAGTGATTAAACAAGTGCCATGAGGTGACAATCCCAAAGATAAATTCGAATTTGTTGAATGGAGCTCCAATGCCAAGTGTAAAAATCGAATTTTGGCAAGTGGACATCATTTTCTTCTTCCCTTATGTGCCAAATTCGAATTTTATGGTGGAATGACAAGTATATATGGGTGGTAACCCATGTGGGGACAATTTCTCACAAAAATCTCCACCAAATATTCTCCCAAATCCTCCCAAATGTGCATTAACTTCACAAATTCGAATTTCCAAGCAGCGTTTTTATTTAATGCCAGAAATTCGATTTTATTTGAGCATATGTCCTTTCCTTGATTTTAGGAGTCCACATCACCTTGGGACTTCACTTTAACTCCCCCATAATTTTCCACTTCATTTCCACAACATTAGCATGTGTGGATATTTATTTTTCTCCATTTATTTAATTTCTGGCTTTAATTAATTGCCAGATTTCCCACTAAACTTAGGAAAAGTGGATTTTGAGGGTCCAAAACACATTATTAACCTCTCAAAGTGTGTCATAGTAGAAAGTTGAGGGTGCGGGGTGTAGATTTGATTACTCATACCCCATACAACTTCTCTAGACTACACTTATTACAATTTAAATACAATTTTATTTGCAATTTTTGACCTGCGGGAAATCTAAAAAATTAAAAAATGACTATCTAGACCTAGCCAAATTCCACAAAAAATTTTGTGTCATCTAGTATGGTAATATACATCGATTTTAGACACTAAGATGTGTCAGGGGCTCAACCTTCAAACCGTCACCCCGGCTTTGGGGTAAAACATGAGTGCAAAAACCTAGAAAATTATCCACCTCTGAAAAAGAAGGGATAATTAACCAAATTAAAAAAACACTCCAAGGTGTACTCGTTTGCTGATCGAGTTCCAACATCCTAGGCCTGTTACAGACTCAAAACTCATCATTACTAGTATCACTTATTACAATTCCCCGTAGGGTGTGGAATCTGGGTACAAGAAAGATGATGAGAAGATAGAAGTAGAGTTAAAAAACTTCGTTGACTGATGATATCTGATGATACAAGTGTCCTCTGGATCATCCTTGGGCATGGAGTCTTCATATATTCATCAGGAGCCACTCCAGTGGTCAACAGACCTTAAATCCTAGTTTAATCACGTCAAATTTCTTCTTTTCTCTCCCTCTCCCATTTTTTGCCCCAACCTTAGAGGGTCTTCTAGGGCTTAGTGTGAAATGCATTAAGGTGGTCATCTTGAAGTGCTAATTGGCAAGCTAGATTTAGAGAAAATTCAAACCTTAGCTCCAACATCATTTCCTTCCCCTATGCTTCTTTAGTTAGCAGATTTTCTTGCGTCATTTGTTCCTAAAACTCATTAGAAATTAATCATTCGTTGACCCTTGTCATCCTTGCTTGATTGAGGCATCTTATTCTCATTGAAATTTGCAAACTCTAGGCCTTGCTCAAATCCTCTTAGGCCTCCCTTGTGGTCCCAAAACTTCATATGCTTGTTATCTCACAAGACCATAAGAGAAGTATTTCTCTCTTTAGGAAGCCTTGATCTAGGAGTATCATTCATATTGACTATTCTTCCTTCCTAGGTTGTAGGCCTCCTCCCATAAGAAATCCCAAAGGTATTAATTCACAATAAAGGGTGGCCTTTAAGCACTTCAAATTTGGATGGAAGGGAGTCTCATCAGAATAGCACCAAAGATTAATTTTAACAAAAGGCACACTTCCTCTATATTGATTCCATCTATCTAGCTACTACTATATGCAAAAAGGACAAAATGACAAACTTAACAATTTTCAAGTTCATATGTCACTAGAGAAGTTGGGATAATTGTTCAACTCCAAGGAAGCAATGAGGTTGGTGTTACAATATGGTATGTGGAACATTTCTCGTTCTCCGGCCTACATTCAATCATGGAGCAAATTTTCATCTCAAGAGTTGAGGACACACCCACTATCCTTTTTGGTTAAAGTTCCCTTTGAGGAAATTTCATGCAGTCAAACAATTAATGCAAAACTCAAATTTCACCTTCTTCCTAGAATGTTTATTGGATCTTTGCCATACAATTTTCTGTCCTTAGGACTGCTGTCAATTAGAGTATAAAACAACAGCGGAAGCATGACAATAATTCACTTTAATCAACCCCAAACTTCTCAGCAATTCAAAGAGAAAAGATACCACACAAAGAGATAAGTTTCAGCCCCTTCTACAACAACTTATCAGCAAATAACCAGATTTGGAACATACACTTTTATAGCAGTAAAATCAATCCCTTATAATCTTCCTTGGATGTCAGATCGCTTAACAATAATCACTTTTACTTGTGTCCAATCAGCAAGACATAAATGACTATAAATAGCAAAACATAAAAAAACACATATAGCTAAAATTCAAATGTGAAAAAGGTACAAGATGTAGACAGCTGGAAACTTCATGAACAAGTACAAGTGCATACCATAGTCTTCTCTCGAGACTATCATAAAAACTCCAACTATTCAAAAAGCCCTAGCTAGGGTAAATCACCAAACTCTAGCTGAGACAAGAAGATCCAAGTGTAAGAATCTCTTCAACATAACCTCCAAGACAAGTTATCCTCCTCTTCAATTATTCTTCAAAAATCCACCCTACAGTTTTCTCTCAAAACCATAATCTCAAATCTCCAAGAGATAAACCCTAACCCTAGAATTCCAAGATGCTCCATGAAGACCAAGAAAACCTAGCGCCTCAAGGGACAGAGAGAATAAAATAGAAGTACAAGTGAAGACTTGAGAGAGAAAGAGAGAGAGAGGAAGTGCACACTCTCTTCTCTTAGTCACATCTCATCACAAGAGTGAATACAAGTGACTAAATGAATATGTTGTGGCAAGACTCTCCATCCTCTACTTATACAAGACGTAAGGGAGGCCAACAATATTATGTGGGTCTAAACCCTTACAAGCCACCTTCATGGGCCCTTGTAGGCCACATAAGTGGGACATCCACTTAGAGTACAAGCTAAGTCACTTGACACGAGACATGGAGGACAAAAACACAAGTGTCCAACACAAGACATAGCGACCTTGGCAATAGGACATGGATTACATAGTCTGATTATATATATATATATATATATATATATATAGTGGGGCATCCACTCTAGAGTACAAGCTAAGTCAGTGGACACAAGACATGGAGGACACATAAACATGAGTGGACGACACATGACATAACGACCTTGGAAATATAAAGCGGGGCATCCACTCTAGAGTACAAGCTATGTCACTTGACAAGACATGGTGGACATAGAAACATGAGTGACCGAGAAATAGGACATGAAGAACATATATATATATATATATATATATATATATATATATATATATATATATATATGTAAGTTACACATTCAAAGATGATATATAGACAAAGATTCAAATTTTGTTAGAATTTAGAAACCAAAACATTTAAATGATACAAATTCCATCATACAACTAGTTACTACTTAGTACTTACTAGTAATACAGTCTACATCAATGATGATCTCATGACGAATGCACAAAAATTAGAACCATAAACGACAATTTCTCATTAATTAATCAAAACAAAATGTATTACATAGATATTGAGTCATTGCTACTATAAATGGGAGTGACAATCGAAAACACAAAATAGGGTAGATAATAGAACCATAGATGGAAGAATTTCAAAGCTCGTAACTGCCAATATTCTATCCTTCATGTTAAAATCATCAAAATCACAATCACTGCCATTTATCTCTCCTTAATACTTCCCCTCCTCCTCTATATCCAATCCAATCAATGCATCTATTAGTGTGGAGGATGACCCTTCAAGAGGATTACCATCTTCAAAAGTGACTGCCTCTAGCATTGGTTCATTAAGATCCAAGTTGGCTAATGCAAACTCAACACTACTATCCAAACCCGTATCATCAGAAAACACATCCCACGTCATTATCCTTCCATTTAACCACTCTTCACTTTGCTTGTAAATACATCCCACATCTGCTTTTTTGACAAGGCACGTCCTAAAACTGGGACACATGTAGGACATGTGTCAAACATGAGTTTGGCATGTGTCCTATGAACATGACACATGCCAAACTCATGTTCGACATGTGCCCTAACAAATCTATGTCCAACATGTGGGATTTGTCACACGTGACCCCTTAAGGGCATGTCCAATGACTTGTATAAGTGTCATGCTCCAAAGGCAATATCATGCACAATAATGACTCCATGATATTGTAGCCACACAAGGAAAGTCCACACCACTCCATCACAATCCTCCACAAACTCCATTTATCCGCCAAAGCCATGTACTCCACTTGATCAACTACTTCCTACAATAACACTATCAAAACTCCAAGTATCCCCAAGCCATCTCAAATCCTCCAAACATGAAACCAAATTACCACATGCCAACTATGGCTTGAATCCCTCCTCAGTGATGCACAGTGCTTCACGTCCCTTGTAACATACTTCTCCAAACATGTGACTCTTCCATGAGGCCTCAATGAAGGGCATCCACCAAACTAACAAGAGATCTCCAACATCCAAGGGAAGAACAAGGAATAGCATTGAGCCTACAATAAATTAAAGTTAAGCATCCATTGAGAAAGCTATCTCAATTATGCATGTCCATCACGAACCATCTCTCATGCTACAATCCATCTCAAACCATCCAAGGGGCGAATGCACACCATGTGCTCCAAATCTCAGGAAGCACAACTGTTAAATTTCTAATATCGGCCAGATCTATTTTCTCCCGACAATTTAATGTATCCCCAGTTTATTATTTATTTACCCAAATAATAATTGAATCACTGAAAAATAAAACCATCAATATCTTTAACATCTAGAATAAAAAATATGCAGCAGAAATAAACCAGAGATATCAATCACACATTACAAAATTAATTAACCCACAAACAATTATCTGTCAATTCATTATCTAGAAAAATTGGGTTTTTCGACCCACAAAGATACAAGGAAAAATGCAATCTGAAACCTACAACTTGGCTCCCTCAGAATGAATTCGTCCTAGGTAAACGGCCTTAAGGAAATTTGCCTCTAGATGAAATCACTCTGAAGAAATCAGCTTGCAACAATCATATATGCACCCTCCAACAACTAGATCTGTGCCCTCCAACAACTAGATTTGTGCCCTCCAACAACTATATCTACGCCCTCCAGCAACTCGACCTGCGCCCTGCCACTAACATGCATTGGAAAATCCCAACACTCCAACAACTCACCTCCTCCAGACAAACTCGATCTCCTTCCAACAACACAACCCTACAATCTCCTCCAACTTACCCTCCTGGATTCACTCAAACCCACTCGCACTTCTCCTCCTCTGTGCACTGGTCATTGAGCCACTCAGAGAGAATCGCTCTCTCTCATAATGACTCGCTCACACACTTGTGCTCTTTGTTGTGCCTTCACCTCCATCGCTAGCCTCCATTTATAATCTTCATTGAGTCCAAATCTCTAACCCCAATATCCCCTCTAGAAACATCTTGAATCTTCCTTCTAGAAACATCTTAAATCTTCCTTCCAGAAACATCTTAAAGATTCCTTTTAGAAACATCTTGAATCTTCCTTCTAGAAACATCTTAAATCTTCCTTCTAGAAACATCTTGAAGATCAACGGTTGAGATTATTTCTAAGTCACTTAAATAATTAAATTATTTATCCTTATAAAATAACCCAATAGTCCATAATAATTAATTGACTTTAATTATTGTACTTTTCCTAAGTTAAACTTAGGAAAGAAGATATAAATCACTAGAAGAGGCAAATACTGTCTTCCACATGCTAAAATTGTAGAAGACGTTCCGATGCTACTCACATCAACATATATAAACTAGAAATATAATACTCCCTCTTCATGAGGAAATTGTTTACATCAATACCTATTAAGTCCCTCAACAACCCCACCAAACCTACTATTTGCAAAATAGTACTAGCTATGGTCTCAAAATCAACCATTGTCATTTGCAACAAAGTTGTCAACTGTGCTATCACAAAATCTCAGTCATCCAATGAATAACAACCATCTACGAATATGAAGGAATATCTCCCTATAGCAAAAACAACCTACCAAACTCCATCATCCTCCACGTCCACATCACAAGCCAACATTAATGGAAACCACGTCATGAACTCTCCAGGACATCCTACAAAGACAATCACATCTCCATACAAGATCAAGACAAACCTAGAATATAAAGCTCATTGTATAGTCATTAAACTATGCAAGATCATCATCAACTTGTCAACATGACAACCCTTTTCATGTACCTTAAATACCCTAGCAACTAAACCAACATGAACTAGATCAACTTCCCCATCTCAAGAGAAACTATAAATAAGAACATCTTCAAGGTTAACTCCCTTTATCTCAGTGAATCCAAAATCCCTCCTAGCTCTATGCTCCATAATATTCCCATCAATTACAACCCCAGAATCAGAATCAATCTCAGCATCATCCATCAAGGCATCAAACCTCTCATCCAATGAATAACTAGAGATCTCATGGATGGAAGAGACCAATGCTACATCACTAGCACATCTCCTAGGAGTTGATACACCTCACACTGTATGAGGTTCCACTTTGTGATTTTCATCACAATGATGGAGATTTGTCATCGATATCTTGGAGCAACAAACTGACTTGGAGGATTTATCTTCATCGAGCTCCTCCTCTTCATGGCATTATATATTTGATGGAGTTCTTTGGTTTGGGTGAGTCTCACTTCTCCTTGGTTGAATGATTGTACTTGGTGGTCATCTCACATGTGCTAACCTTGATGATCACCCAATGGTCATCTCACATGTGCTAACCATGTACTTAGTGGTCACCTCACATGTGCTAACCTTGCTAACACTCGATTTCCAAGCAGTTTCTTTTGTAACTTCCGAATTTGTTGTAGTAAAGTTGCCCTAATCTTCCCATGTGTGAGGAGAAGATAGCCCAAAAGCAATACTCAAAGACTTTGTTCCTTTATTCCTCCTTTTCTTTACTCTTTTAGGTCTCTTTCTCTTCCTTGATCAAATTTCTTGTGTGGTGAGTGAGTGATCTTCAAGTGAGGTTGATGTCTCTTATATATATGCTTCACAAGGTGATCGAATAGCCCTTCATGAGGCCGACTTGGTCTTTCATGTAGGACGACTTGTTGCTACTTTTTTGACAAGGTCTTGGAGGGTCTTTATGACACTTTTCACTGTACAATAATTTTCTTTACAAGATACAACATGCCCAAAAGGGTCTTCCATACATGACAATGACTTAATTGACTTGTTGACTCAATGACAAGCCCTAGAAGCACTCAATGGGTGCTTGAACTATAAATAAATTTACCTTGAGCATGAAACCCATGCCTCAAGAATGACAATAATAAATTTGTTTTTCTCTTTACATCAAATACATTAAATCATGATTACATATGTTATTATGAAGACGGAACCTAGTTATATATTTCAACAAATAAGTATCAAAATATATGAAATATATTATCACATAATCAAAAATAAGTTGATCATATCATATTTATAGTATAATAAAAAAATGTGATACCACTGAATAGTAATGAATTTCCATACCACAAATTCCAATACAGCAGAATCTGGCCTCTACGCCCCAAAGGACCGCAATTGTTATAAATATGAAGACGTTGCTTCCAAGTGCAAGATCTTCCACAAAAAAATTCCACTCCATGGATAATTGTCCCAGGAGATTTTCCTAGGTGTAGCCTGAATGAAAACATCTTCCAATTGCGTATAAAGATGGTTCGTAGAAAATCAAAATGAGGAGAAAGAACAAATACAACTGTATTGGGAACTACGGTTGTGAAGATGTTAGCGCCAAAAAAGAATAGGAAGTTCTCCTTGGTGAAGCCTAAAAGAAAACTTCTTCCAGCTACGTATAAAGACGGTTTCTAGAAGAAAGCAAAAAACCCAAGTGGCTTAGGTACCACGGTAGTAGCGACAAGAAAAGGGAACAACCCCGAGAGAAGAGGCAGAAGACTAGACCAGAGAAACCCAATAGAGTTCCCGAGATTAAAGCCGTGAACTATCCCCTCATATCTAAAGCACACAACTGCACAGGAGAAACCCATTAGACCATCATGTTGCCAATCTTTTATGCTCATTAATTTTAACAAATCTTGTACATATTTGTTCTACCAAGGCGTAAACCTACTGGTTGTTTATACTTAAAACCCTAAATTTGATTCCAATCAATATCCATTAATATAAACATACGACTCAGGTTTCTAGCATGTTCGCACCATGAAAGACAGTACAGTTGGGCATCAAAGAGTATAAGAGAGAGGATAAATTGAATCCAAAACCCACCTGCAAGTTGTTTTCCTTGATATACTCCCATATCTTCTTAATGGCCTTGGTGCGAGGTATCTCGGAGACGCCTAAGAACTTTTGCATGGCCGGCGAAATGGGACGCGGCTGAGTGATACCTCCTCCTCTGCGGATGCCGCTCCCCTTCTCCGTCTCTGCGCATCTAACAACCAGGGGTTGAGAACGGCGCATCTGATAACCATCTCTTGCTTTCAGAGGGCAAGCGAATGTAGGGGATAATCGCAAGGAAAACGCCATGAGAGCCATGCGAGCTAACAATACTTCTTATTTCCTTGAGAACACCAACAAAACACAGTAGGAGAAACAGGGCGTTCTTTATCCACTCATTTTTGCTAGTGAGCAAGGGTGGGAATATCCTTGGAAGTTGGCGTTGGCATTGGCATTTAAATTTTGTGTTCAATTTAAAAATTCTTGCGTCCGCTAATTAAAAAAAATGCCTAGGAGTCCCTTCGGATTTTGGGAAGCACATGGATGGTTTACAGATGTTATTCCATCTTCTTGCGAATAAAAGTAATGTATAATTTCCAATCTATTATATAAAAAAATTATGAAATATTTATGGCTTTAATTAACTTGTTAGAGGGGTGGTAAGTTTGGGGTTTTATTTTTACTTTCAATGGAAAAAGTTATCTATACATGTGTTTAGAGTATTAGTATCATTTTTAATAATTAGAGTTGTTTTTAGTGTGATTTTTTGGACTTTTTTGTGCTAAAATCGGTGGAAAATTTTGAGGTGAAATTTTGATTTGTGTTATTTAAACTAGTTATTTTTACTGGATATATGAATTCAGCACCCTCGAAAAACCCTAGGGCACTTTTATTGCACAGGATTACCCATCAAGCTTATCATTTCAATAAATTCTTACCAGATTTTAGAGAAATTTGACCGGAAAAACCCACCGTAAAAGCTTCCGAAAAGTCGCACTAAAGACAACTCCCTAATAATTTCATTGAATATAATAGTTTGAGTGGGCTTAATGGTTAAGAGCATGTGTTTCCTCCTAAGAGGTCACAGGTTCAAAACCAAAGGGGTGGAGTATGTATGTCTTCGTAGGCTTAGTAGTCAAATGGCTACGCAGAGATGGGTCTCTTGTCCCACAAACAAGGGGTCTCATACACCAATTTGGTGTCTAGCTTGATTGTGACCTTAAAATTAAATAATAATAATAATAATTTGAATTACTAAATTTTTGTGTATTCAAAATTCAATAGAGATAAGGAATTCTATTATTGTCCTTTTTTATGTATTTACACCGAAAGTGTTCTCTTTTGAAAGAGCTCAACACCGACTTTCGTCAACCTTTTCATTTGCTACCGTTCATTTAAAAACAGTGGTCATTATTTTACTCGCTTGATTTGATGCCACGTCCAACCTTTCCCACCACGAAACCTGGCCTCTCGTTTGCACAACACGAAACCTAGCCCCTCATCTGCACAATTAACATGAGCGAATTTTCTGGTGCACATCCTCTGTCCCCGTAGGAAAACTGGGGGTAGGGCAAGGTTTTCCGACGTCCAATCATGGTAGACGCCTTGAGCTTCTGAGACGCCAGCACCTGTACATATTTTCCTCGGCTGCCACCAAATCAGGGGGCCAAGAAGCCGTCTTCAACATTTCTTTAGTGTGGTAAGATTAGGCCAAGTGGAACTCTCTTGGTCTTGAATCAAATGAAATGGAAAAAAATTCCAACTTACTTCGACCCAAATCAAATTAATCAGATTGCATTTTGCACGATTCGTCAGCGTCCCAGACATTTTTGATTCCAAGGTTGCCTGAGATACCTCGCCTTAAATTAAATCAAGCCAAACAAATGGCGAACAAAAGCTGGCAGGGACCTTAAAACTTTGATGATGAGAACTAAGTCGATACAAAACTCGTGCACCTGGCTTGCTGCATTCATCGTTCTCCATTTTCTACTTTGTTTTCTTTTTTTACAACTTTGTATTTCACCGATGCATCTCCATAATCATTTGGTGGTTCTTAATTTTTGAAATTGCGGAATGATTGACCAAATTTGAGGAAAACCGACACTCAATAGTACTATAGGAATTTTCTTTGTGGGGTTGATATTGAAGCCTTCCAGGCTTTGACGAACCTCGTTTGATTGATTTATGTTTCTGTTGGAACTACTACACACCTACATGCAGACTCTTAGTTAGAGCATGGGACTGCATGCAAGATTCCTTTTGCATGTTGGAACTACTACACACCTACATGCGGACTCTTAGTTAGAGCATGGGATTGCATGCAAGATTCCTTTTGCATGATTTACTCCTTGATTTGCTCCTTCTTTAACTCCGCAACTGACTAGTTATCTCCGGAACTTGTTGTAGGTGTTGAGTCTTCTCATTGATCACCACTATAGTGCATTACCTTGGGATCTTCACCCAGTGATGCTATATCATGAGCATTGTAACATATTTTCAAATGAATCATTCTTTTCTTCTTTCGATTTTCTTTTAGTGTTTTTGCTCTGCAAAGCTGTGTGTTCAACCTTTACTAGCTAGATTCATCTGTGCAAGTTTTCTAACACATTTACATGGTATCAGAGCCCACAGGTTGCTAGATAAAAGGCGCACCAGTACTTTATTTTGCAAGTATTACAGCTTGGAGATCGAAGATTGACAGAAAAATGGAGTTTCCCAAAGCATCGATCCTAACACCGTACAACTATCATGAATGGAAGGACCAAATGGCTCGATACCTTCGTCATAAAGGGTTGTACATGATTACCATGGCTACAGAAGTGGAACCCACTTCAGCCATAGAGAAATCCAAGTACCTCAACCGTATGGATGAGGCCCACAGATCCATATGCATGTGCATCTCTCCAGAGTTGCAGTTTCATCTATTTGCCTGCAATACTCCCAATGAGATTTGGAAAAAGGTTGAAGATCTCTACGGGAAACAGGATGAGATGAAAGGACATCTGCTCGAAGTGGAGCTGCTATCATTGGATCCACGGAACTATGACAGAATTCAAGACTTCTTCACCAAATATAATGATCTATTGCTGCAACTCAAGGGTTGTGGAATTGACAAATCCAAAGAGGAGAGTCGCCAAGTTCTCTCTATTATGTCAAAGCTCGGACCAGAATACTCCGTCTTTGTGTCTACATTTCATTCAATAAGGCTCGCAACAGGTAAATCCTACACTATGCCTTCTCTCAAAGAATTTATGGAGTCCCTTATTTTTTAGCAAGATAAACTCATTGGCATGGGGAAAATTAAACCTCCAAAAGCACATGCACTTGCTGTGCATGATGGCAGCCACAATAAAAATCACGGATCTGATTCAAATCAGAAAAATCAGCAGCAAAAAGACAAAGGAAAAGCACATTCCCATCCAAAGAAGGAAGGGTACACCAAGCCCTTCAATGACTCCTCCGGCTCGAGAAATGAGAAAGGAAAGAAAGGAAACAGATGCACCTACTGTCAAAGAGGATTCCATCCATAATCCTCTTGCATGAAGAAACAAATTGACCAAATGGCAGAAATCCTTCATAAGCACAACCTTGGGGACCACATCCCTCAGGGCACCAAGAAGAAAACTGAGGATCCACCACACGGGAAAGGTAACAATTTTCATGCTTTAGTTGCAATTAATTCTTCTTCTGATGCATGGATTATAGATTCTGGTGCATCACATCATATGGTTGCTGCAAAGGAAGTCTATTCCTCTTTGGATGCATGCAAAGGACCTCCCATCCTCATGGGAGATGACTCACCTATTGAGGTCACCGGAAAAGGTAGAGTGGAACTTTTACACGGAAGCTTTGAAGATGTGCTTCATGTTCCAAAACTTTCGGTAAACCTGCTTTTAGTTTATCAGATCACTCATTCCGGCACTGGAAAGAGAGTGGAATTCACTCCAGATGTAGTGAACATATATGATCTACATAGCAGCGCCAAAATTGCAACTGGTGAGGTAAACAATGGAGCCAGACTGTATACATTTTCTGAATTTATTGAATCTGAATCCTCCTTATTGCTTACACATGCTGATGATAGTAGTAGGCTTTGGCACGAGAGGTTTGGTCACTTAAATTACAGGTATATGCAGCAGCTAAGCAAGAATGAGATGGTGGAAGGCTTGCCAAATATCAGTTTCTCCAAAGGAGTTTGTGAAGGGTGTGTTCTTGGCAAACATCCCAGAGAAAAGTTTGACACCGGCAAGACTCACAGAGCATCCTCTCCTCTAGATCTGATCCATAGTGATCTCATGGGGCCTTTTCCTCATCCTTCCATCAACAAAGCAAGGTATGTGCTTACATTTATTGATGATTTCTCACGGTATACTTGGGTGTATCTTCTCGGGAACAAATCTGAAGTTTTTTAGCACTTTGAAGATTTCAAAGCACTAGTTGAGACACAGTCAAAGAGAAAGATCAAAGCCCTCCGTACAGACAATGGGGCGGAATATGTTAACACAGCACTTCGGAACCTTTGCCTTCAGTCCGGCATATAGTTGCAGTACATAGTTCCATACACTCCGCAGCAGAATGGAGTTGCTGAGAGAAAGAACCGATCTCTCAAAGAGATGGCTTCTGCATGTTGCATGCCAAGTCACTACCTCATAAGCTCTAGGCCGAAGCACTTAATTGTGCTAACTACATCCAGAACAGATCTCCTCATAGGTCTGTCAAGGATCAGACCCCCTTTGAGGCTTGGAGCGGCACTAAACCAAAGGTCACTCACCTCCGTCTTTTCGGCTCTCGAGCATGGGCCCGGATCCCCTCTGAAAAGAGGAAAGCTCTTGATCCACAGAGCATTGAGTGCATCTTTGTTGGATACCCTCATGGTGTGAAGGGATATCGACTCCCGATTCCCTCTACGGACAAGCTCATCATTGAGCGAAGTGTCAAATTTGAGGAAAGTCTCTTGCATGCACCTCAAGCGCCGCATGCAAACACTTTTTATCTACCTCATGTCCGAGATGATGACTCAGTGCACTTAGATGCAGATACAGATCATGCAGATGCCGAGGAAGAGCATGCAGATGCAAAGACAGAGTCTTCAGATCCAAATCTAGTGCATGCAAATGATGATCCACATCCAAGCCCAGATCGGGCTTCCAGCAGTGAATCATATTCCCCTGTCATAAATCAGAGAACAAGGAGCTTACGTGAGATATATGCACAAGACCAACCAGCTGCTAGAAATGTTCTTGTGGGGGATAATTCTGATCTGTAGAGGACTAGCTCATAGTTTATTGAGCCTCCTCTTGTCCTCACTGCCACTGAACCATCGCCCTCCTGGCATTGTCATTTGGTTCAGTCTTCTGATCCACAGTCTTATGCTGAGGTTGCTGAGCATCCATCTTGGGAGTCTGCCATGGAGGAGGAGTATAACTCCCTCCTCGAGAACCAGACTTGGGATCTGGTCCCCCTTCCTTCAGGAAGGAAACTTGTCCGATGCAAATGGGTCTACAGGACCAAGAGTGTTGCAGATGGGCAAATCACCAGACAGAAAGCAAGGCTAGTAGCCAAAGGCTTCCAACAAGTGCATGGCATTGATTATGACGAGACCTTTGCTCCAGTAGAAAAGATGGATTCCATACACCTTACACTTGCCATTGTGGCTGCCCAGCAGTGGGAAGTACATCAGATGGATGTGAAGAATGCCTTTCTTCATGGAGACCTATCTGAGGAGATCTACATGGAGCAGCCACATGGTTTCATTCAGGATTCATCTTTGGTCTGCAGACTGAAGAAATCTCTCTACGACCTTAAGCAGGCCCCGAGAGCTTGGTACGCGAAGATGGATTCTTTTCTCTTATCATAAAACTTTGAAAGATGTAAGTCTGATCCGAATGTTTACATGCTTAGGACACATGATTCTCTTCTTATCTTAGTTGTGTATGTAGATGATCTCCTAATCACTGGCAGCTCGGCTTCAGCCATTGCTACAGTCAAGAGGGCCTTGCATGATAGGTTCTTGATGACGGACATGGGTCCATTACACTTATTTCTTGGTCTTGAGATCAGCCAGAATGCCATAGGCATCAAACTCTCTCAGGCTAAGTATGCACGCGATCTCCTCGAGAGATTTCGCATGACTGACTGCAAGCCAGCACCGACTCCTTTTCTGTCTGGGGTCCGCCTTGAGGATGGAGGTGATACTCCATTAGTTGACAGCACTCTCTACCGACAGCTAGTGGGGAGCTTATTGTACCTCACCCACTCCAGACCAGATCTCTCATATGCAGTAGGGGCAGTTTCCAGATACATGCAGGAGCCGCATGAGCTACACTGGAATGTTGCCAAGCGCATCCTCCGATATGTGCAGGGCACCATCACCTTCGGATTCACTATGCAGCAGGAACTGCATTGAATCTCCTTGGCTTCACAGATTTTGATTGGGCGGGAGACAACATTGATCGCAAGTCCACCTCCGGATATTCACTCAGTCTAGGATCTGGCCCTATCTGTTGGTCGAGCAAGAAGCAGGCTGCTATTGCTCTCTCTTCAACTGAGGCTGAGTACCGAGGAGTAGTCAACATCACCATTCAGGCTCTGTGGCTACAGCACTTCCTCACTGAGTTGGGCGTCCACTTCCACCAGCCCATTGTCATCTGGTGTGACAACCAGAGCACTCTCAAATTTTGCAGGGATCCAGTACAGCGGCAGCAGACGAAGCACATAGAGATCCATATGCACTACATCAGAGACTTAGTACATGATCGGGTCATTGATTTGCAGTTCCGTACTTCAGTAGAACAGACTGCAGACATCTTCACCAAGACATTCACTGAGCAGAAGTTTTGCTCTTTGCGCGATCATCTTGGAGTGAAGGACACGATTGCTTAGCAACTGTATTTTTTCTTCCTCTTTTCTTTTGATTACATTGTATTTTGAGGGGGGGGGTTTCCCACGAGGTTTTCCCTCTTTCCTCAATTTTAGTACAAGTTGCACTGTATTTTGGGTGACCTTTGGCCTTAGTTGCCAGGGCCCATTTTCTATTTTTCCCCATAGTGGTGTTCAGGGGGGGTGTTGGAACTACTACACACCTACATGCAGACTCTTAGTTAGAGCATGGGACTGCATGCAAGATTCCTTTTGCATGTTGGAACTACTACACACCTACATGCGGACTCTTAGTTAGAGCATGGGATTGCATGCAAGATTCCTTTTGCATGATTTACTCCTTGATTTGCTCCTTCTTTAACTCCGCAACTGACTAGTTATCTCCGGAACTTGTTGTAGGTGTTGAGTCTTCTCATTGATCACCACTATAGTGCATTACCTTGGGATCTTCACCCAGTGATGCTATATCACGAGCATTGTAACATATTTTCGAATGAATCATTCTTTTCTTCTTTCGATTTTCTTTTAGTGTTTTTGCTCTGCAAAGCTGTGTGTTCAACCTTTACTAGCTAGATTCATCTGTGCAAGTTTTCTAACACATTTACAGTTTCAAAACAATTAGAATTTTAAAAAGTGTTCGTTAGTATGTTTTACTGTTAAATTAATTAAGCAACAATGTTGTCAGGGCTCATACTACTAGTATGATTTCAGTGTTTGTTTGTAAAAGCTAAAATGTTGGAGTTCTGGGAATTTTTTTATTATCAATATAGAAAATTTAGGGTTTGTTTTGGACAAAATGATAAGTTTACTCTGTGTAGTGATTCAACCTTACATGCCATTAGCAGGCCGACATTTCTGTATTTATACCCAAATCCTTTTTTTTTTGGAAGGAATTTCCATTTCTCAGTTGTGTTTGAGAACTCTTTCCTTAGCTCCACAAACGAAAAGAGAGTTAGAAGATCTAATTAAAAATCAAAATAGAAAACTTAAATGTGAAATCAAACTTGAATAAGATAGAATATACAAATCATTCATCGAGTTCTTTTGAGGTTGAAAATTACCGTTGTTCAACGCTTGAGTTCGTTGCATTGATGGTCTGCATCACATGGGAAGCTCCAGTAATAGCAAAAATGTTTAACCATAGCCATGCGAGAGCTATGGCATGGATTAGAACTCGTCCAACCGATTATCCCATTCTGCTAGCAGAACCAAATATGGTGAAATAATATCTGGCAAGTACAAATATCTGCACACATGCCTTTCTTTTATAGCAACGGGCAGTATAAACAATTCCAAAAAAATACAAAGAACTTCAGAGAATATGAGTCAATGAAGATGCCCACAACAAAGCACCCGTATTTTTTCACAAGGCGGTAAAAAGTGAAAGGATTGTGTTTGTTATTTTTAGTGCACACTGAGATAAATGATGTTCTCAAGGGTCCTGCTACGTAATAGAAATTCCTATGAAGTCCAAACACATGCTTTTTCTTTAAAGTTGTGACCATCAAGGAGGAAGGGTTGGTAATGGGATATGTGACAGAAGTCTCTGACTTCTTTTGCATTTCATTTGTTTTTTTAGGTTTAATATTTCTGTGTAAGTCGATTACTGTAAGGATGTCAATCTGAACACTAGTTTCAATGGGATTTCATAATCATGATTTTTATGGGAGGGTTAATTCATGGGATGTTTTAAAGTTATAAATGTTTTTCCAAACACCAAATACAAATTAATATGAATATTTAATACAAATTGAATGGGTAAATGACCGAAAATAATGTTTTAATGATTCTTATTTGTGAGTTTTATCAAGTTAGAGATGATGATATGTAGTGCACTGAAATTGAAAAGTTTCAATGTGTATTTATGCATTTTTTTTTCAATGTGTATTTATGTACTTTTTTTTTTTAAGTGAGTGTATAAGTCATTGAAATGGATTGTAATAAGGTTTAAACATCACAATTTCTTATTTTATTTGATGAAAGATTTTTTTATTTGGAATTTTATATTTTTATACTTTATTAAGATATTTTACAATATTTTATTGTAAATTATATATTGTATTGACTTAATAATATATTGGATGAAATTATTGGTGTTGTTACATTCAATTTAAACAATCATCTTCACTATTTTGACATATCAAAGGAAATATAATGTCAAGGGAATTATAATTCATTAAAAAGTATGGAGGGAAATTTCAGATTACACACAAGGAGGCTCTTAAGTGGGTATTTTAATAGATGTAGTTTGTGTTATATCTAGGTTGGTGATGTCTTTCTCTAGAATTTTCCTTGAATAAACATAATGGATGGATATGTATGAGAAATAACTTAGATTCCTTACATTTAGGTCTTGTAACAATTTTTTCATCACAATGATAATGGAAATTGAGAAGTTGATGTTCTATTGTTTATGTTGAGATTATTTTTCACAAGATGATATTTCCAAATCTTCTATGCCTTCGGTGTATCTTTGCACCTTTAGGGGCAATTGCTAGTATATTCATTGTTCATTTTTTTGAGTATATTTGTTCACTTTTAATTACATTTTTCACCCAAGACTTGAACCGGGACCTGGGGACCAACATCCTCGACCAAGGGAGGGTAAGACAAGATCGCCAATGTCATTCCACAACTCGTCTTCCCTCATACGTGTCTTTGAATCATTCGACCAATCTCGATGTAATCATAGAGGGATTTTAATGTGGCAATACTTAGACTTTCATGGCTAATGATTCATAGGCTCTTGGCTAAGCTAGATGTTTGCATTTATAACCTTATATGCAGCAATTTTGGCACTCATCCTTAGCCTCACAAAACATTCAAGCTTCAATTTGACTATCATTTGAGCATCTTTTTGGAAAAATAAATTTGAAATCCTTTAAATTTATTATTATATATAATATTTTTTGACTTGTGAATAGTTGATTAGAAACATTTTTTATTAATATAATATTGTTGTAAATGCTATTATAAGTTTTAGTTAGTACAACTCATTATTGTCACTAAAGAAAATAGTGAACCTTTTTAAAATAAATAATTATAAGAAAACTCATAATCACAATATAAATTATTATCAAATAAATTGAATAATGGAAACGTGAAAGAAGAAGAAAAAGAAAAAAAAACCATTTTATTTTCTTTATCTTATTATACCATTCATAGTAAGTATCTTTATTTAAATATTTTCATATTTTAAAATCCCAAGTTAGTTATGAAAAAAGGTAATACTATAATATTTTTAATTAAAAAGTCTACTCAATTTTGAAGGGAGTTGGGAGTTGTTAATTTGATAAAATTATGGTTATTTTAGAATGTTTTTCGTAATATTCGTAAAAAGGTAATACTATAATATTTTTAATTAAAAATTCTATTTAATTTTGAAAGGAGTTGGGAGTTGTTAATTTGATAAAATTATGGTTACTTTATAATGGTTTTCTTAATGTTTTACAAATATAGAAATAAAATTTTAGAGTTTTAAGTCATTTCTTTTTTTTTTTTATGGTCTTATAAATCATATTTGATTTTAGTGAATGTTAATCATCATTATTTTTATTTGGATAAATTAGCTTAGATCTATCTTAACTCTCGATCTATCAAGTGCCAAGAGGGATTAAATCGCTTGAGATACAAATCTTTTTTAAAGTGAAAAGTTTTGATCTCTCAGCGCTTGATAGATCTAGGGTTAAAATGGATCTAGGTTGATTTTTATATATACACATACCATATCTAGGTTGGATCCATCCCTCCTTCCTCTCTCTCTCTTCTCTCTCCCTCACTCTCTCTCCATCTCTCCCTTATCACCCTCTCTCTCTTCTCTCTCCCTCACTCTCTCTCCATCTCTCCCTTATCACCCTCTCTCTCTTTCTCTCCACCTTTCTGTCTTTATGTATTTCTTCTTCCCTCCCTCTCTCTCCACCTCCAACTCCATCTATCTCTCCCTCCATCTCTCCTTCCCTCTGTCTTTTCCTTCCTCTCTCTCCCTTTATCTCCCACCTCCCTCTCTCTCCTCCCCATCTCTCTCTCTCTCTTCCCTCCAACTCTATCACTATCTCCCTCCCTATCTTCTTCTCTCTCTCCCCTTCTCTCCCCCTCCATTTTTGTGCCTCCCTCTCTCTCTTTCCTTTCTCTCCCTCTCTCTCTCTCCTCCTCTCCTCTCTCACTCACTCTTTCTCCATCTCTTCCTTGTCACTCGCTCTCTCTCTCCACCTCTATCTCTATATGCCTTTGTTCTTCCATCTCTCTCTCTCCCTCCCTCCCTGTCTCCTCCTCTCTCTTCCTTCATCTCTCTCCCTTTCTCTCCCACCTCCTTCTCTCTTTTCCCCCCATCTCTCTCCCTCTTTACCATCCAACTCTATCACCGTCTCCCTCCCTCTCTCCTTCTCTCTCCCCCCCCCCTCCATCACTAGTCTCCCTCTTTCTCTTCCTTTCTATTTGTTTCTCTCCCTCTCTCTCTCCTCTCCTTCTCTCTGCCTTCCCTCCTCTCCTCTCTCCCTCTCTCTCTCCTCTCCTTCTCTATGTCTTCCCTCCTCTCCTCTCTCCCTATCTCTCCATTTCTCCCTTGTCACCCCCTCTCTCTCTCTATGTCTTTGTTCTTCCCTCCCTCTCTCTCTCTCTCTCTCTCTCTCTCTCTCCAGCTTTGTCACTATCTCCCTCCCTCTTTCCTTTGCCCCCCCCCCCCTCATCCATATCATGGAGAATTTTCATTCTATGTAATCAATGTTATATGTAGTGTCTAAAATATTTTACATTTTAATTTTTTATTGTGAAATGAGTTATGGTTTTTAGGCATGTGGTATCGATAAGTCATGTTATTGGTCCATGGTATTGTAACAAAACATATTTATAAGTTAATAATATTCGTGGTAAAGTGGGGGTGGGTATCCATGGATAAGAAACTTGTTATATTGTAAGTATTAAGTTTTTATGTGCTTATTAAATAAATTTAAATATGGTTATGGAATCATTATTAATCTCTACCAAGGCAAAACTCTAACAATCTATTTGTTTGTTAATCATTATTAGTTTAGCATTGAACAATGCAAATTATAATGTTTAAGCTTGAAAAATAAATATTTATTTTTAAATATTATTAAAAAAAATCAAACATTTGATTGGACCATAACTTGAAGGTTTTATTACATCCCTTACACAATATAATGCCATGTGGATAACTATCTTACATTTTTTATGCTATAATGTATGGATATGGTTGCAATATTCATGCATGTTTTTTATATATTTGTGTAGTGATTTTGTTTTTTTGTAAGTCGGAACTTTCTATTAGTTGTAAATGTAAATATTTATAGGGTTGTTTCTTAAAATTTTGTCATCTCACCCCAACCAAGTTTGTTGACCATTGCCACCAGTCGAAAACAAACATTCCAAAAAAGACAAAGGTTGGACGACCATAACCGTAAGGGAAAAAAATGCCAAAAATTTGACAAAATAAGAAAGACACCAAAAGACATACTCAATCATCAAAGTTGATAAAGGTTGGATCGTCTGGTCCCATCCTTGAAGGAAGGGGAGGGTGGGATGGCCAGCTAGTGCATTGCTCCGGGCGAGCCAACAAGGCCTCTAACTGCTCCAGCTTGTCTAAAATGTGCATATGCATGCGCGAGACCACCACCACTTGTTCCTGGAATTGACACTCAAAACATTGAAGTTGGTCCATGGCCGGTATTACCGCCTCATGTTCCTCATGTCAACTTTTCTCGTATGCTTCCAGCTGCATTTTCACATACTGCCTCGATGGGGACGTAGTTGCGCGAGAGGAGTTTCCTTTCTTCCTCTGTGTTGGTTACCATCCTTGACAAGGGCCCAACGAGCCTCCCCTTGCAGTCGTGATCAGCCCAACATCCTCCGTTTTCCGGTAACAACGTCGAGGTCAGGATTCCATGGTTGTTCCACTGCCACCACCCTCCAAATGGGAGCTTCGACGTGGAGCCATGTCTGATACTGTCCAAGGTGACCACTCTAGTAGAAGACTTCTTGCTACCCCCAAATGCACTCCATACCTCTACACACACCTGCCTCTTGTTTCGCATGCAGTCCTCCCCTAGACCACTAGAACCACCTTGACACCCTCCAACTTCGTGAGTGGGTCTAACTATCGCCCTAAACTAAGCCACGATTATAGCAAAATCCCTCCACCGAGCGTAATGTACTTCACCGTTGAACCCCTTTCATTCCCAATTATGGTCACCCCACACTAGTTCAACCCCAGCAGATTGCACCACCACAAGTTGAGAAGCTCGTAGACAAAAACCTGCCGACGATCACACATTCCTACACTAGTGGGTCGAAGAGCCATGCTATACCACAAACATGATGCGAAGAGAGGTAATTGGGGTAGGTGCCTCACCAATTCCCCACTGATACTATGCCCAAATCCACCAATGTTTCCATAAATAGACCCCATTATAAACCACAATTCATGCAAATCGTTCGGTGAGAGCCATCAACAATTTGGACTTTGAAAGCCCGTCTAGTCTGGAGGACGCCACAGAGAATACAAGAATAAATAGAAAGCCGAGGGGCCAAACACTCCCTTCTACAACTGTGTGCCACCCTTGTCACAAACCGAGGTATGGAAAGTCACCCCTTCAAAGCTCCAATACTCATTAATGAGCCTTGAGTTTGGTGTAAGGCACCAATCCGAAATGCACACCTCGAACTGCCATCGCCATAATAACATTACAATGCCCACTAATCATTGTATGAGACCCATCTCCCACCTGCCTCCACATAAATGTGCTCGAGCACCCATGCAAGGTTTCACACTAACTTGTTATCGCATGCCCTGCCACGCAACCCACTTGTTTGTCATTCACATGGAGAGTTTAGGGGGAGGCCAGACATGACTCCTGACATCCGCGTGTTATCCACCCCCATCGGGGTTTGTGTAGTGATTTTTTATTCTTAAGATTTGCAATAAAACCATCCAAAAATAAAATACTTAAAAATAACTTATACTCAAGTAAATAACATATCTACCATCAATTACTTCCCACCATAATTTAAGCAAGTCTTCACATAAAAAATGGATAGGAATAAGATGTAAAAATTATACCTACAGAAGTTACTTTGTGCCATTATTTGTGTTTTATTCAACACTTATATAGGAGTAAAAATGTAAATGTGTAGACTTACTAGTTGAGCCAAAAGGCTCACTCTACAACCCAGTATGATGTGTAACGTTGTTCGTCCGTCATCAAAATGTCATCAAAATTGAATTGAAATTTTGCTCATATCCGCCAAAATAAAATTTATGAAAAAAAACATTTAAATAATGTTTGCTCATAAAAAAATTTACACGTGAAGAAATTGGATCCCTCTCGACTCATGTTAGATCTGTATTTAAGACGGATCTATGTTGGTGGTTATTACCAACCAAAATTTATATAAGTTATTTTGCTTGAACAAGCAATTTCTTTATCCTCTTCACATCTCAATTTATTAGTTACTCCAAAGCAAGACTATAGGATGATTTGTCTATCAACCATTGTTAATTTAGCATTGACCAATGTAACTTATAATTATTTATGCAATTTTCCCATAGCATAATTTCTAACTTGAGTTGGAGGGGCTAAGCTAGCCTGCAAAACAGAACTAGAATATAACAAATTGAATTTTATTATTTTTATTACTTTTAACATTTTATTATTAATTGAGCCAACATTTAAACGTTTACACAACAACATCTCCACCATACTCGGCTACATATTACTTTTAACCTTTTATTATTTTTTAATTGAGTCGACATATAAATGTTAAATGTTAAACATTTACACCTACACATCTACCCCTATACTGGGTTGTAGAGCACCTCTCGGCACAATAAGAAAAAAGACTCATTAAAAAACATAAAATATTTTATGTAAAGCAAATGATTTTTTTTCCTTTTTAATTTTATGTCAAATTTTCTTTTATATTATAAATTAAAGATTTCATTCAGCATATAAATTTAAAATAATTTCTCCCCACGTCTAGTGGCAAGAGGGTATGAACATGATATGGTAAATGGTAGCAACCTCCCTACTCTAATTGACACATGCCAAGGATAAGAAGCCTTGAGCTATGATTCTGCCTCACTGCAACCCGCTTACTACAATCATGTATATATGTGTGTGGAATATATGATTCCAAGATTATGCAATGATGAGGTACAAAGGGTTTCAATGTGGAATCATGACAAAGAGACTAATGCAGTCACTTAGAATGATGGGAGGACTCGCAAATGTGGGAGCAACATGATGCAGATCAGATCAAAATCTTACCCACTGTTTACGATAATGTTGTCAATTAATGTCTCAATTGGGAGGTTTAGGAGGGTTATTGGGGACAACTACCCTCTTTCACCTCATATTCTCCCTTCAGTTCAACACATTTAATGTCAATCCCTAAATATCTTTCTCTAGTCCAGATGTACAGTTGCCTTTCCAATGGCACAAAGCTCAACCCACAAGGGAAAATCTCCTTATAAGCCTTCCCCGTCGTAGACCAAGGCAGAGACAAATGCTCTTAATGCAGCAAGAGCATTCCTCTATCCCACCTCACCAGGACAACGCAATCCTCTACAATTGTTAACCATGGATCACAAGCTCTCCTAGAAAGAGGAAAAATTGAGGTTGAGGTGATGCCCTTCATTGTAGACCATGTTTCAAGTCAAACTAGGGAAGTCACGTATCAGAGGTTATTATAGTTGTAATGGCACAAGAAAACCTTCATGGTTGAATCTATGCAAACTCAAGAACAAGATCAGTAAGAACCATACACTCATTTAGAATTGATTAAGAAGTAACACCACCTTTTGATCACCCTAGTTTCATGAATGATTAGGAAGTGGAAAACACCCCAAGTGCTCCAATGGTCTTCAAAGGAGGTAGGCCATACCACTTCTCTTTAATGTCTAATTTTTATGTTGCTTTCTTTGTTATGTAGTCTGCTACTTTGGATAACAATAGTCAACAAACTTATGGACCCTTTGGGCCTAGTTTCTTTCATGGCAGGCTTCTAAGTGTTATGTCAACCATTTTTTGTATTAGAAGGCATGGTTTCTCATCCTGGGTAGGTCTTGTATTTGTTTTGACCAAACATGATTTCCCTCCTTAGGCAAGTATGGGGGTTATTTTTTCTATGTATGAATGCATGAATTATTGCATCAATAAGTGCTCTACACCCCACTATAGGGGATATGTGTAGGTGTAATGTAAGAAATTTTGTCAACATTTTTACATGTTGGATTAATATGTTGAACTTATATTAATATGTTCAATTTATAAGAAGTAAAAAGAATGTGTAAACATTCACATGTCATTTCATTTAAATAATAATAAAAGGTTAAAAGTAATATAAAGCCCAAATTGGGGGAGATGTAGCTTAATATATTTAAATTTGTTCTATTGTAATTTTATTTTTATTAATAAAATTACAAATAAATTTTGAGATAAAAGAAAATCATAATATTATAACATATTAGTAGTAGCTATAAGTTAAGATCCATTTTACCTTATAAATTAAAATAATGATTGTGTAAACATATTTGCCAAAGGTTGCTTATTTCAACTTAAGGTGGATGAGCATTTGTTCACACTTTTTTATTTTTTATCCGAGGGCCTAGATTGATTCTCAAGGGAATATGCTCAGTGTATTAAAGAGTTTGTTAGGTTGTACGACTTTTAATAAATTTTAAAAATTAGATTCGTGCCATGTGGCTCCCCACCCACCAATTTCCTAGGGATTTGAGATTATTCCAATTCCAATAAGTTCATCATTAATGTATATAGTTTTTTAGGTTCATCATTAGTAAGACATTCTTCTTGTTGCAATAGTTTTTTAGGTTATATTTATGAAGTCTTCGACTTTATCAGCCACATTAATATTTTTAATGTGGTTGTACTAGTTAAATTTAATTAACAAGCACATACAAATTTTAATACTTACAATAAACTTACAATATAACAATATTTTTAACCATGGACATTCACATCCACTTTACCACAGATATTATCAACTTGTAAATTGGTTTCGTTACAATACAATGGACCAATACCATGACTCATCAATACCAAGTGCCTAAAAACCATCTCTTATTTCACAATCAAAATATTTTATAAATAATTTATTTTAATTTAATTTTATAACATTTTTCTATTAAATTTAATAGCAAAAATATTATAATTACTTTTGAGATATATTTACATATAACAAGACTATTAACCATGGATAGTCACCCCACTTTATCATGGATATTATTAACCATGCCATACTATAGCCCAATACCATGGTTCATCAATACCACATGCCAAAAACCATTCCTCATTTTCATATATATATATATATATATGGAAGAGGTGTAATGTCTTATTATGTTATGTAATTTAAGCATTTTGACTTAGTGAAATTACATAAAAATAAAAATAAACAAAATTATTAATTAAAATATTTCGACTAAGTGAAATTACATAAAATAAAAAATAAAATTAAAATTAAAAAAAACAAATAAAATACAAAATACAAAATTATTAATAATTAGCCACCCTATATCCATATTAACTCCAAATCTATAAAGCTCCGAGAGGGATCAAGTCTCTCGAGGTGCAAACATTTAAAGTTTTGCATTCAAGAAGAGACGTTTGCAAGTTGAGAAATTTGATCCCTCTAGGTGCTTGATAGACTTGGGGTTAAGATGGATCTAGGTCTCTCGAGGTGCAAACATTTAAAGTTTTGCACTCAAGAAAAGACGTTTGCAAGTTGAGAAATTTGATCCCTCTCGATGCTTGATATAGACCCGAGGTTAAGATGGATCTAGGTTGGTGTTTATATAATTTTCTTGACTGGACAATGAACACAAGCAAAAAAAATTATGTACCATATACTAATATTTAAATTCAATACAAAACTAACTTTAAAAAATAATAAATAAAATAAAATAAAATAGTTTATTATTCAATTTTTCATACCACTTTTATATATATAATGTTTTAATGTTATATTTTTATGTTTCTTGTTTCCATTATCTTCTACTCTTGACTAATGTTAAAAAGAAAGTGAACATTGCAAAAATAAGAAATAGTTCTCATGAGCTTCATACTGAAATTTTGCATTGGCCAATTTTGAAAACACCATGGGATGAAAGAATTTATCACCTTTGTGACCCTAATAGGGTTGAAGATGAAAACATTATCTCTTAGATTGCCAATCTTACACTCATATTCAATCTAATTTTCAAAATATCTCTCACACTGCCAACCTTCTTGACCTTTTGACTCAAGAAAACTACGGTGATTCGGGAATGTTGCTCCCATTTATTTTTTAGCATAGAAATAAAATGTAAAATAATTATGATTAATCTCTTAACCTTTTAAGGTTCGATAGACCATATAAGTCTTAATGGACGTTAATCATCATCATCATATATATATAAACAATAACTAATATTAATCATATATATAAAAACTTTACTAAACCCGCGACCATGGTTAAATCATTATTAGATATTAATATTAACTTATATCAATTAAATTATAAATATTTCATTATAATGTGAAGAATTTAAATTACTATTGAATTATAAAATTTTAATATAATGTCAAAGGTGGTAGGAGGGGGAAGGGTTTTGTACATCCCCGAAACAAAACTCTTAAAAATGTATTCATGGAGATTGGGACAAATGACTAACAGCCAGACATAAATACATGGTTCATTTCAAAAATTGATTCTGGCCCAAACCATATAAGTGACAAATATACTATTTTGGGGATTCACTCATCGTCATTGAATACTTATCCAGCAAAACCTTACAAGAGACAAATACTTACAAAACCTTTTGAAGCGAATAAACAAGCTATTGGAAAGATTTCTTAAAAAAAAAAAAAAAACATGTCTTGAGAAGCCAAAATGTAAGAACCTAACTATAGCGCCAATCGAACATGCCAACTTCAAGTAGGGAAATTAGAAATCAATGGAAATCTAGGGCAATTATAAATCGATAGAGATCTAAGGTGGTGGAACTTGCGACCCCAACATTGTATAAAACGACAAGCAATATTTCCAATCTATAGGTTATTTAATACCCTTAAGAGATTTTAATGCGGGCGATTATGCGGCTCACAGCTCCAAGACATGGCATACCCTACATCGAAATACAAACGGTAATGTGGGTCATAACCATGTTATGGCCATGGCATATATGAGGTATTTACAGTCACTTCCATGACCGTCAGGAAATAGTCGTTGATGCCATACATGCCCATGACATAGCATTACCATACACATGATCTTTTGCATTCCGTGATCAGCCTGTCCATCTATGCAGTCTGTAATCTCGTAGTCCGGTTTGGCAGCATCAATGTTATTGAAATCCTGAGCCCGTTGAATTCAGATTTGAATTTAAGCGGTATTTTATTTATTCAAATCCATTCATATGAATTTGAGCAAGTGATTCACGTTGTTACATTCATGCTCATCTGAATTTGAGGACTTCCATTGTTATGAGCTTTGCAGAGGGGTTCCTTCACGCGACGTTCTATATCTGATTCTATGCTTGCAGGTTGCATCCAGGTTTTTTCTTAGATCATTCGGTGTACACATAGTACAAATGGAATTTGCCCCACAACAGAAGCTCGTATTCGGTATATATACTAGAAGAGAGTGCACACTCACCACCTACTCAAACCACGTGTCATGTTCATTTTTTTTTAGTTGTAGGGGTCGAATGGAAGAATTATTGGTTAGGCTTAGGGTTTTTATGGAAGACTTAACAATCTAATCAATTGATCCTTCCTTTATTCATCTATATAAACAGGTATGTTGCAAATATATAAATAGGCATGCTACAAATATATGGTTCGTTCAATGGTCTTAACCTGCCCAATGAGAAACCAAGTTTGTTGGCCACTAAATCGCATTACAAGCCATCCAAAACATAAATATTTTAAGTCTTTTTAGTCAAGTCTTACAAGGTTGATCGTATGGAAACCAACTAATAAACATCAAACTGAAATCATAAATGTTACCCAACATAAACAACAACAAAAAAGCCAAAATTAACAATCATAGCTTCGACCCATAACTCATCCGACGACTCCACCAGAGCAGGATCTTTAGCCCTTGATGTTGGTAATTCAGATTACGATAGGCATGGGATGTGCCACTCAATCCGGCCTAGACAGACGTTCTGATTTTGCGACTGACGTTGGATAACCTGGAGCTCGTTTTGAATGTTTTGTAGACTCGGCTTAGCCTCACTGTGCGTCATTGTGCTGGTAGTTGCAACAAAATGCCCTCATAATATTATAAACAAAACAATTATGATTTTATACATTCATTTTCTTTCCTAAAAAACATATTATTTTAAAATCATTATGATTTTATACACCGATTTTTCTTAACCCACTGGGTGTAGAGCAAACAGTGACATGGTGTTTATGTTAAGGCACTTTGTGGTGTAAACATCAACAATTCGAAACTTCATGGGAACAAATCAAACCATTATAAGGGTTGTTGTGGCGAGTTCACTTGTGATCCCTAGGTGATTTTGATGACACAACTTAGATGCCCTTGGGTCATGACTACTCAAGCCACAGGTTAAGCATGACAGTCATCTCAATACTCACATAACCTAGCAAACAAAAAACAAAGCTAACAAAAGAGTGATGATTTTAGAAAGCCATTTTTCCCTTCAATTTACACATTTAGTGTGTTTTGCCAACCACAACATTATAACTCAATGACCACTCGCAATGTAATCTTGATATCCACTGTGAATTAGATTTTTTGTTTTAAGCTCTAAAGTAACAACAATTTGGGTAAGTGGGGATTATGATATTTCAATAATTAATGAAATTTGTATGAAATGAGGAATTTAGTCTTTTGTGTGAGATAGTTAAATAGCTAAATGGTGATTAAAACCTTGGTCTTCTTTATCATTCATATAAATATTATTAACTAAACATTTAAAATAATAATTTTATTTTTAAAAATAAAATGTTAAAATATTATTAACTAAATTATCAATCAAACAATGTGTCATATATATATATATATATATATAAATTAAATATATATATATATATATATATATATATATATATAAATTATATTTAAATTAAAAGTATATGGTGTAAGGAAAAATCTTTTCTTAAAATAATGCAATTTTTGTGATTGATTTTATTTTTATCTTTCATAAATAATGTAAATTAACTAACTAATTTATATCTTATAAAAAATTCAGAAATAATTAATATTAATATATATATATATAGTCAAAGTAACGTATTTAAAATAGATATCACTGAATTTTTATAATGTAATTAAATTTATATTCTACTTATATTATATAAGTAAACAAAATTTTGGCCAACAATATCTAAAGTTTCATGAATATTTTCTATTTGAAACTCATTGCGTAAGGGTGGATATAGGGAAATTTGTAAGACTTGAATTAAAACTTTTTATATGGAAATATTTTGTATGTTTAGGTAAGTTTTGATGAAAGTAGTTATGAAGTTGGAGAGAATTAACTATTAAAAATGAATTATTTTTTGCTTTTCTATTAAATCTTTTTTACAATAATAATTTAGAAAATACTTTTCATGTTTGAAATTATTTGTTATTTGTGAATGGAAAAAAATATTATTAAATTTAAAAAAAAGACTTACATTTTCAATAATCCATCAACTTCTAATTCTCCTAATTCTTGAGATGTTCAATGAGTATTATACCTTTCATACTATATGAGGATGGATGTGAATCATGAGAAATATTCAAGATTCAATATCAATTACTTTTTATTTACATATAAAGACTAAAATTGTCTCTATTCTTATTCGCTCACATCCATTATTTGATATGATGTACCTTTTCACAATATAAACTCGAGCACAATCTCAATTTTAGAGAATTTTATCACTATATTAGAGTGTCCACCAGATTAATTATCATTTAATGTAAACTTTTGAGAGAAGCATCAATACCTTATCTTTTTGAATTCCGAATTGAATTCAAGTGATAAATGTATTTTTTATCCTTGTTGATACGATAATTTGCATGATGTTTAATATTCATAAATAATTTCTTCAAATCCCTCGATGAACATATTATTATATTATTTGTTATCTTTGCCTATGTTCTTTGTTTTGCAAAAAACCAAAACAATCAATTATGGGTTATGGGCATACATTGTATTGCTATTACAATTTTATAAGCAAGATTCGCTACAAATGTGTAGTTCATTGACAATTTTGAAGAGCATAGATATTGGTTGAACCCAAGAAAATCAATTCACCTCTCTTTCTTCATGTTCATATAGTATTCCCTATGTCTAAAAGCATATAACATATTAACAAATCTAACATGATTATAGCATTGTTATATAATATTTATTTGTTATTTGAGAACATTAGATGTACCACTTAGTATGTAGTTCATGGCATCCACATTATGGTAGTATATAGTCACATACAAAAACACATAATTAATACTTGAATGTGAGTCTCTCAACAATCCATTAATATTGTATAGGTTTGGACATGCCCATCATAAACATAATGCATAGTTTTTCTTTATTTCACAAAAAACTATTTTAATGATTTTGATTGGGATAAAAAATATTATTAAGATTAGCAATAACATGTATGTTCTTGATTAAGTTTATGTATGAACATGCACAAAATGGACCTTGTCAATATCACAAAAGCTAATATTGAGATTACAAAAGTAAGAATTGTGATTTTCTATTCATTGCATTTTTGCATCATCAATTTCTTACTATGTTCATTCTTTTTTCCCCAACTATATGCATTTTTATCTATAACACTTTTTCACTTTCTTATTCTTCTTTTTAGAAACGCCATAAGGCAATAGCATATAACATTAATTAATGTTTCTCTGACAATTTTTGGAAGGCAGAAAAATATCAAGAAAAGGCAAGGACCATGCTACAGTGAAAACTTACATCTTGCTACCTTAGAGTAGGACCAAGCTCTAATCCTTGAACTCTATTGGAAAATTTCAGTGAGCACAGAGTTTCTCCCATGTCATTTTCATGGGGACTAATTTGTACAAATAAAGTCTTTGTGCATCCTCCTGAGTGAACATGCATCATATTAGTGTTAGATGTTGTGAAAAGACTCTGAGACAAGACAATATCATACCATCTCTATATGAGCTCATTCCTTCTGCCATCAGCTGCCAAAACATGGCTCCTCCACTTGCTCTTCCCATGCTAGCAGAAGAATATATACAGTGAAAACTTACATCTTGCTACCTCCGAGTAGGACCAAGCTCTAATCCTTGAACTCTATTGGAAAATTTCAGTGAGCACAGAGTTTCTCCCATGTCATTTTCATGGGGACTAATTTGTACAAATAAAGTCTTTGTGCATCCTCCTGAGTGAACATGCATCATATTGGTGTTAGATGTTGTGGAAGGACTCTGAGACAAGACAATATCATACCATCTCTATACATTCCTTCTGCCATCAGCTGCCAAAACATGGCTCCTCCACCTGCTCTTCCCATGCTAGAAGAAGCATATATTTGTTTATAAACCATATCAAATAAATTGTCTCTCTAGTCGATGCCGAATCTTGGGTCTTTAGAGGATTTCCCAAAATCTACAAACAGAACTAGTTTCTTCAATATTCTGCTTCCATCTTCTAGATGGTTCTTTATCCAACCTAACCGAACAGTTAATAAATAAGGGCAAACTGCTCTTTGTATTCAGACTGATGCCCTTCCAAACGAACTTGCTTTGTGTACAGACATATGCAGTGAATAATTAGGAATATGTTAATAAACCCCAATTATTCTCCAAAGCGATAAGAAAATAAGGGCAAACTCATTTAAGAAATTCTTAATGCTACCGTTCCATCTTCACTTAGATTGTGGTGGAAATAGGAAGCTTTCCCGAAGGATTGCAGGAAGAAAATGAGACAACATTAAGAAATTCAGTTGAATTTGGAGGAGATGAATGTGATGGCAAGGCAAATCTGTTAAACTTCAATAATCAAATATGTTGAATAAATCTGCCACCATTGGAAGAGGAACATTTAATCCCATGAAGCCACTGATGCGTTGGGCTGAAGGTCCCTCACCAATTTGAAGAATATACGGCTCTCTAATGATATTTCTCAAAGGAAACCAAGAAAACAATGTTCTGACACCACAGGGCATTTATTATTAGCTCCATATTTTCTAAAATTTGCATTTTTTGTCTTACAAATGTTCTAAAGCTAAGTTGTCTTCTTGCATAGACGCAGACGAACAATTTGCAAATGATGAGGAGAATTAGGGATTTAAAAATATAAATTTGCATGCCTGCTAGTTCCTAAAGAATATCCCAATAACTCTAGCACATATAAAGAGCAAATTCTTTCTAGGAAAAGAAAAGGCAAATCTGTTAAACTTAAATGATCAAATATGTTGCATAAATCTGCCACCAACGACGTTGAAACAGTACATTTACATTAGTCTCACGAAGAAGCATGAACCTGCCAAGTTCCAACACTAAAATATTTTTTAAAACATATATATGGAAATGTGTTCATCTCTTTATTGGATGCATTGTGCATTTGATATTCATAAGTTCTCTTCCTGGGCGCACTTACTCTTTCTTGGCACGCACTTGTGTTTGATTCTTGGTGACATGCTTGGTTTTTTCAACACATGGATATTTGCTTGTTGGCACTCTCAGTCTGCTGCTGAGATTTGAAAAGTGGAATGACAAAAACCAAAAGTGGAATTGCGTGGGGGTGGTTCCCTGGTGGTGAGCTTCACCAATTCACAATATACACCTAGTTGACTTAAAACCCAAATAAACCATACGCCAAATTGACTTGAAAAAAATTTCATATTTCTGGCACATTTATGATCCTCTTAGGTTAGCCATTTTCTTGGCTATTTTCGAACTTAGTTTTTACTTGTCTCTTCCAGTTTTCTCTGCAAACCATTGCACAAACCACTACCATTTAATGGCCCCTCAAACAGCAGATTCGATGAACTTTTTACGAAGCGAAATCATACCAATTTCCAAGGCTAATTTGTGCTAAAATTTACTGTGTTTTGGTTGTTGCTTCCCCAGCGAAATCGTGCCTCTGTCAACGGCATTTCGTGGCCCTTCAATACAGCGATTTGATGGGTGCCTTGCCAACTAAAAATGTGCTCCCTTTTGTCGTGACTTGGTTGGTAAATTCTCAGCAAAATCATGGATCTAATCCTAGTGAATTCGTCCTCTTTTTATACTGCATTTTGGTCACCAAAACACCCAGCAAAAACGAACCTCTTGGCTCTGTCAACCGTGTCTGCAATTGTAAACTTGTGATATTACCTCTCTGACTTTGCATATTACATTTTTTTCAACCTTCACTAATTTCATCTTACTGGGCCCTGGTTGTCCACACATCTGCCTCTGCCCACAACTTAGCAATATTTTCATTATTGGTTTGATCAAATATCACTGGTGATATGTTTCTCCCACTGTCATTGTTCATTGTAAGCAGATTTATTGCATCTGCATTCAAATATTTCAAGGTAATGTCCTAGTTTATTGTAGAATCCATTGACAGAAAAGAGACACTTGCAGTCACTATAGGAAAAGCGTATCATCATTTGATATATTGATTGATCTAGATTCTATAGGAAGGGGAAGCTGGGTAGAATGTACCATATACGTGAGCTCTAGCTTGAATTTCACAGCCCCAATATCTCAATGCAGCATTAACGTATATACAATTACTAAGGTCCATGGGTCTGCAAATGCTCTTGATCCTTTCTATAACATGTTGTCAAGCTTCTCAAAATTAAGCAAGTTGAGACAAACAAATAACAAATGCGTCATCCTTTGAACCTTGCAATGTAACTAAGTTTGTAGTCAGAATCATGATTGGCCTCTGGAAAATGTCCTTTCGACCAGTGAATTCAATACCAAAACTAAGGATTGTAAGAAGATACATCCTTGAGTTCTCTCCATTGGTGAATGACTAATTAATTAGAAGTATAGAATATCTACTTCTATTTGGCAATAAAACATATTCCTAAGGGATCTTTGATATGACCAATGAGGAAGTTTAATCTAGTTGCCACCGACAATATCACAATCATAAAACGAAGTCCAAATAGAACATTGCTTGCCCATCCATTCACTATTCCATCTCATTGCTATGAACATATATGCCTCACATTCATTACAGAGCCCTGGCATTATTATGACTACAATTCAATGACTTTTGTTGGTGCAGTTAAAAACATTGTGTGATAGATGCAGCAAAAGGTGATAATTTCCATGTCATGGTACTCACACTAAGGTATGCCATTGATAATCGTTGAGTAATACAACCCTATAATATCTTGAATACATCTCGACTATGATGCAAAGAATACAGTGAAAAAATCTTTGGGCCATATACCAATTGTTATGAGAATAAGAACACCCAATAAAGCTGGTGGATTTCTGGAAAAGCTCAAAAAGTTTAACTATATTATTTTTCCAAGAAAATGTTACAACATCCCCAATCCAATAAATCATTCATGGGAGTTTAAACACCCTAAGTAGATAGAAGCTTCCATCTTTGACCTGCTTCTCCAATCCATGAATGCATTGATAAGCATTTCTTCTAGGGCTTCATCTTCCTCAACTTCTTGGGGAAACTCTATGTTCTGCTCCTTATTACTTACATAATGAATATATGTTGCATCACAAATTCCCTACATCCAGAAGCTTCTTTCAATGGTGCATGCAGAATTGCTACCAAAGGACATGCTAGATATGTGTTCAACAAAATAGCAACAAATTCTTCATTAGCATGTATGCAGAGGATCTTTAGTACAGATAATGAGGAAGACAAACCCTTCATTATGGCCTTCTCCTTAAGAATGTGTATGTCCAAGCTGCGTTGTCTTTTGATTTGGAAACCTTTTCAAGCGCATGACATTCTCATAATAAATACCATCCAGAGGATTACTACACAGTCAAAGTCGTTATAGCCATCCACTCATCCTCCATAGCTTATATCTTTATGGGGAGAAGAAAAGATGATACCTCCCAAAAATGAAATCAAGAGTTGTTCCAGCCTTGTACATTAAGAGCAGCTACTAGATCTTCAACATTGTTGCCAAATACAATAGAATTATTACACTGACCATCATCGATAACAACTTCATGACTTCCCACAACCGCATTCGATCTGAAGAAACAGAGTTGAATATCTCGAACAATTGCATTAAATCATCAAACTGGGTGTAAAAATGGTTCCATTATGACATAAATTAAATTGTGTAATTTGTAGGGATTCAAGACTAATTTCCAATTAGCATGAGGCCTTATTATGAATGTAAGATCAGCAGTTTTCAAGCATAAATTTCTATGATAAAATAGTCACTGCCATTCAGGGTACAAATAGATCTGCTAGGAAACTTGACCAGAAATCACTATTAGAAAATTTCACACGAGTGTTGTGCATAAGAAAACTATTAAGTATCTTAACAACACGATTACAAATAGCACGGGAAGGTAAGGAATACATCAGCTAAATAAGATATTTCCCTTGATATCATGCAAACAACATATCCATACTTTGCCATTGCAGAAACAAGTGTTCAATTTTTCTTTCTTTTCTAAAAATGCAGAGAATGTTACCTCATTTTAAGAGTTGAGTCACATTTTGTAAATGCCAGACCTGGGATCGATAAAACTCTAGAGAGCTCTGTTGAAAGCAATAATCACAAATGTATCAATGACATTCTTTTCTTCTGCCTACAAAGATGAGCACCCCCAATCACACCTGTATGAAGCCACTGATGCGTTGGGTTAAAGTTCCCTCACCAATATACGACTCTCTAATGCTATTGCGCAAAAGAAACCCAAGAAAACATTGTTCTGACACCACAGGGCGTTTATTATTACCTCCATATTTGCTAAAATTTGCATTTTCTGTTTTACAAACGTTCTGAAGCTAAGTTGTCTTCTCTGAGCATAGATGCAAACGAACAATTTGCAAATGATGAGGAGAATTAGGGATTTAAAAATATAAATTTGCATGCCTGCTAGTTCCTAAAGAATATCCCAATAACTCTAGCACATATAAAGAGAAAATTCTTTGTAGGAAAAGAAAAGGCAAATATGTTAAACTTAAATGATCAAATATGTTGCATAAATCTGCCACCAACAACGTTGAAACAATACATTTATATTGGTCTCACGAAGAAGCATGAACCTGCCAAGTTCCAACACTAAAATATTTCTTAAAATGTCTATACGGAAATGTGTTCATCTCTTTATTGGATGCGTTGTGCATTTGATATTCATGAGTTCTCTTCGTGGGCGCACTTCTTCTTTCTTGGCACGCACTTAATGTTTGATTCTTTGTGACATGCTTGGATTTTTCAACACCTGGATATTTGCTTGTTGGCTCTCTCGGTGTGCTGGCTGAGATTCGAAAAGTGGAATGACAAAAACCAAAAGTGGAATTGCGTGGGGGTGGTTCCCTGGCGGTGAGCTTCACCAATGCACAATATACACCTAGTAGACTTGAAACCCAAATAAACCATACGCCAAATTGACTTGAACAAAATTTCATATTTCTGGCACATTTATGATCTTCTTAGATTAGCCATTTTCTTGGCTATTTTCGAACTTAGTTTTTACTTGTGTCTCTTCCAGTTTTCTCTACAAATCATTGCAGAAATGATTGCCATTTAATGGCCCCTCAAACAGTAGATTCGATGAACCTTTTACCAAGCAAAATCATACCAATTTCCATGGCTAATTCGTGCTAAAATTTACTGTGTTTTGGTTGTTGCTTCCCCAGCGAAATCGTGCCTCTGTCAATGGCATTTTGTGGCCCTTCAATACAATGATTTGATGGGTGCCTTACCAACTAAAAATGTGCTCCCTTTTGTTGTGACTTGGTTCGTAAATTCTCAGCAAAATCATGGATCCAATCCTAGTGAATTTGTCCTCTTTTTATACTGCATTTTGGTGACCAAAACACCCAGCAAAAACGAACCTCTTGGCTCTGTCAACCATGTCTGCAATTGTAAATTTGTGATATTACCTCTCTGACTTTGCATATTACATTCATTTTCAACCTTCATTAATTTCATCTTACTGGACCCTGGTTGTCCACACATCTGCCTCTGCTCACAACTTAGCCATATTTTCATTCTTGGTTTGATCAAATATCACTGGTGATATGTTTCTCCCACTATCATTTTTCATTGTAAGCATGTTTTTTGCATCTGCATTCAAATCTTTCAAGGCAATGTCCTAGTTTATTGTAGAATCCATTGACAAAAAAGAGACACTTACAGTCACTATAGGAAAAACGTATCATCATTTGATATATTGATTGATCTAGATTCTATGGGAAGGGGACGCTGGGTAGAATGTACCAGATACATGAGCTCCATCTTGAATTTCCCAGCCCCAATATCTCAATGCAGCATTAACATATATACAATTACTAAGGTCCGTTACAAGGTAACATAAACTTTAGCGGGCCTGCAAATGCTCTTGATCCTTTCTATAACATGTTGTCAAGCTTCTCAAAATTAAGCAAGTCGAGACAAACAAATAACAAATGCGTCATCCTTTGATCCTTGCAATGTAACTAAGTTTGTAGTCGGAATCATGATTGCCCTCTGGAAAATGCCCTTTCAACAGTGAATTCAATACCAAAACTAAGGATTGTAAGAAGATGCATCCTTGAGTTCTCTCCACTGGTGAATGACTAATTAATTAGAAGTATAGAATATCTACTTCTATTTGGCAATAAAACATATTCCTAAGAGATCTTTGATATGACCAATGAGGAAGTTTAATCTAGTTGCCACCGACAATATCACAATCATAAAACGAAGTCTAAGTTAGACGGCTCAAAAACCATGCTTTACTCAATGGAGTAACTTGAATCTCTTCTTCTACAGTTTCCTTTAATAGGGGATCTGATAAATCCTTAGTGTTGATGAAGGTATGGCATCTAACAGCTTTGATAGCACAGCAAAGTAGAAGAAAACAATTTACCCATGTAGTAATATCTAGGATTGTTTTAGCTCAGAATGTTTTAGTTGAGAAAACTTTTTCTATAGAGGAAAGGGCTAATAGTGATCCTAAAAAAAATTCGATGGTCCACCAGGTAATGGCAACAATGGCTGGTAGTTTCTTGAGATTTAGCTTTAACGAAATAGCTAACACAAACAAACCATGTAAAAGCTTCTGCAGTGATATCCAAGATGCAGCTGCAATTCGACGACGTGATCCGCGTGGAGGCTCTAGTGGAAGAACTATGTCTCCATTTCAAATCCCACTATGATGCCCTTGACCGCGCAGCAAGGCAGGACGTGCTGCAAGTCCTGATGCCCGCCTGGAGAACACCTCTGGAGAAACCCTACCTCTGGATTGGGGATTGGCACCCCGCGCTCTTCATCAATCTCTTCCACGGCCTCATCGCGCATTACCTGGACCGCCTCCGTCTTGAACCTGCGACGTCGGAGAAGAATTATTACCACAGGGGTGGGCTGGCTTACGCGTCAGAGGACTTGCTGAACAAGGTTGAGAACATCAGAATGGTGCTGTGCACCATGGTTCCTGCCCTTTTTCACAGAATGCACCGCGTTCAGCTCGGCCTGGGAGGCCCCATTGCCAAAGACTGGTTGCTGGCCCTGCTCCGAGACCGCCAAGAAAGTTCCCCGGGATCGAGTCACCGAGAGGATCAAGACGCTGTGGTGGCACTGGAGAGTGGATTCATAGTGTAGATCCGGGAATTGAATAGGGAATTACAAGATTCAGAAGGCGCTGGACTGGAGAGTGGATTCACAGCGCAGATCCAGGAATTGAATAGGGAATTACAAGATTCAGAAGGCGCTGGACTGGAGAGTGGATTCCCAGCGCAGATCCGGGAATTGAATAGGGAATTACAAGATTCAGAAGGCGCTGGACTCTGCATCCTCTGATCTAACGCGCAGAAAATGAATCTGCCAGAGCGGCCTGGAGGGATCTAGGGGAGGGGCTGTTGCCAAATTAGCTACATAATTCTTCACAAAATCCAGACTGCAATTGTCCGCCTCCGTAACCAATTTGTAATATGTAACTATTTCCAACAAATTTGTAACTGTTTTGATCGACGGTTCAAGTTTTTGTAATCGTCTAACATCTAATCGTACGGTGTCCAAGGATGACAGGTAGGCAAAGAATTTGTTGCTATTTTGTTGACATCAGGAATCCCTGCGATAATTCTCCCTCTTGCAGGAAATGAATTTTGACATATAAATTCCCTGAATTCTTCGGCCGAAACCTTTGGTTTCCGTGTTGAGTCTGTTTCTGTCTTGGGTTTCTCTTTAGATTTGATTTTTTTAACCGGCTTTGGATACTGCCCCTTTGATGCAAACATGGGGTTTTGCTACTCATTGGGCTTAACGGCAAAAGCCAGATGGCATCCTCGCTTCACTTCCTTGAGCACAACAATGTCCTTGCATTCCTCTACAAGCTGTCTGATATCTGAAAATCCCAGCAACTTCTCATCCAGAATCATGCCAGTTGCTTTCCAGAAGTCTATATGAATGGGCCCAAATAGAGTATCCCTTTTCTGCATGTTTGTTGCCGTTCACAACTCGGTTCAGCCATGCTTTGAATTCCTCCAACGAAGCCGATTTATTCTTTTCTGTAGACGATGCTGAAGATACAGGGCTCCTAGGCTTCTCTGTTCTAATAAAATGGCCATGGAACCCAGGCTCTGTCTGCGCCGGGCTACTGCCCGTTAAATCAAATGGAAGGCCGCATGTACCATCCCATCCACCACTGAGGGTGGGTTTAAGACTCAGTAAAGTTTCCCTACTGTACTTAAGAATGGATGCATTATTTGATTCTTCCATCTGTCTATCGTGAACAGAGGTTGAAGAAGCAGGAAAAGCAGTAGAGAAAGACTCATTGTCGTGAACAGAGGTTGAAGAAACAGGGGAAGGAGCAGGAAAAGCCTCTGTATCGTGATTAGAGGTTGAAGAAGCAGGGAAAGCAGTAGAGAAAGTCTATGTTTCGTAAACAGAGATTGAAGCAGCAGGGAAAGCAGTAGAGAAAGTGTGATCAAATACACTATTCCCTCTAGGAGAGTGTGATTGATGATCTTCATCCTGTAACGACCCGAGAAAAGGCAACCCTTCCAGACAATCGTTGGCTGAATTTAACATACCTTTACGAATTTGGCTCGCAGACGGGCAGACCAAGAAAATGTTATACGATCTCTGCCAGAGCTTCTGAAAAATGTAACAGAAATCCACACTCCCAACGATGAAGATAAGATTTGCCGGTGGTGGTGTATCCATCGCCCAAAAAAGAATATCAACGATCATCATTTTCTCCATTTCATATCTCTGGCCTGTGATTCATGTGTAGGTAGACCAAGAAAATGTTATACGATCTCTGCCAGAGCTTCTGAAAAATGTAACAGAAATCCACACTCCCAACGATGAAGATAAGATTTGCTGGTGGTGGTGTATCCATCACCCAAAAAAGAATATCAACGATCATCATTTTCTCCATTTCATACCTCTGGCCTGTGATTCATGTTACACATAATTATTCCTGAGTTAAAATTTAGGAACCATTAGTCATACTTAAACCATTATTCATACTTGTAGCTAATTTACCATTATTCATAGTTCAGCTAATTTAGCAGAGTTATAATTAGTGAAGTGAAATTAAATGGTTGATAAATGTTTACGGCCATAAAAATAAGTATATGTTATTTGTAATTCGGAGTATTTGTAAATCCAAGACAAAAGTGGAGGTTTGTAATCCAGATAATTTGTAAAGCCATGACCAAAGTGGAGGTTTGTAATCCAGATAATTTGTAAAGCCACGACCAAAGTGGAGGTTTGTAATCCAGATAATTTGTAATTTGTAATCCATAAATTTGTAACTCAGAGTATTTGTAAAGCCAAGACAAAAGTGGAGGTTTGTAATCCAGATAATTTGTAATTTGTAACCCAGATAATTTGTAAAGCCAGGACAAAATAGGAGGTATGAAATTGAAAAACAGTTTGGAAACTCTTGATTTTATGGGTTGTATCATATATTCCATGAAAAATATTCACATTCTATCAATAATTTTTTATTTTTTAAATAATGGAAATTTTAAAATTTACATTTAGAAATAGACCATATCTATCCACATAATTAGTATTTCTAGAAAATTCTCCATCATCTTTATAAAGAATTTTCCAGTAGTTTTTTGATAATCTTGTATTCTCGAGATATTTAATAAATTAGAATTACAGAGCCCCAACTCTATTATTTGTTACTGTGTGATGATATTGTGAGTATTTATTATGTGTTACTGTCCAGAAATATTTAACTACTGTAGAAGTCTGGTAACTTCTTCTGCCCTTCAATTCCTAACCTAAAGGCAATCTCAAGACGAATACCACTATGAAATATTTTAAGAAAAAGTTCAATGGACACCCAAAGAAATACGACGGAAGTGAGGGGAAACAGGATCTAATTCAAGCGAGACGAATGACATTTGCTGAACAACTACTTGCAACTGAAAAGATAGGCAAAGGGGCATCTGAAGGTTCTTCTTTCCCTCAAGCATTGGATGGACTGAATTCAAAGATAGGCAAAGGGGCATCTGAAGGTTCTTTCCCTAAGCATTGGATGGACTGAATTCAATTTCTTAAGGATCACTTTCATAATTTATCTGGAGAATGGAACTATCAAGCTGATTATCTGTCCAAGAAAACTCTTCTGAAGGATGGTCACATCTTCTTTAAAGAATGAAGAGACATTCGGTTATTCAGGAGGGTATCAGTTCAGATTCCAAGTGATCTTCACTTGGCTCACATCCTTTTTTATGTCAAGAGGTTCTTTCCTTTCTGTCTGCTTATGAATAGTCTAATTTTGTTTATAAATAGTCAATCTCTCTTGGAATATGGAGTTTAAAATGTCTCAGTCTATCTGCTATGTATCATTTTCAGCAATTTCGTTTAGTTTTGCAAAGCTTTAAGCTATTCTCGTCATATTTGTTTTTGTCCATACTATTAGCCTCCTGTTGCGATAGGTGTTCATTTTTCATGATTGACATCTTTACATGCCAAATATGTCCTACTTTGCATGCTGCAGTGTTCCATATTTCCAAAAAGAGGTTAAAGAAGATACTGTGAAAGTGTGCCAATCCAAATGCCACTGCTGAATTCCAATTTTGATGACTCAACCATTTTGTTCTATAAAAGGGAGGGCCAAACAGCTTAAACTTGGTCTCCCTAGGTTTCAATTTCCTGTTTTAGAATATAGAGAATGATATCTGTCCAAACAATTTAATCTTGGCAGATTTGTAGATAGGTAGAGAATCGAAGGAGCCCAACTGCTTAATCTGGGCCCTTGGCAGAAATAAGTGTAGACTTAGAAAGGATAATAGAAAAAAGAAAATTTGTAAAGCTGGGTCTGCAAGTCTAAGTGCACCCAAACCAAAGAGAAGAAAAAATGTCAGGATGGTAGGCTAGGTAGGTAGTTTTTGAGGTTGCAGAATGATGATTCATGATCAATTTTGTGTTTCTAAGTGTTATATCTTTGCAGATCACAACCATGATGCAGTTCTCATCTGGAGGAAGTCAAGCTGGACATAACTAACTCCCCTGTTCATTCTTATTCCCCAAATCACTCACTAATTTTCCCAAAGAGGTCAAGATCTGCTTGATGCCTCTTAGTCATCATTTTCCACATCATTGGCCTTGATGAAGATCTGCTTTACTCAAGGATTTCCATTCTTCTATTACAAAGTCCTATTCCCCCAAAATGGCCTAAGGTTCCTTACCTTAGCGCTTTCTCATCATCTCCATATTAACTCTTGACTATATTATATAGCCCCCTATCTATTTCCCCCTCCCATACTAAATCTATACTAAATAACTCCCCTATATACATACCCCGCCCTCTAACACTATAGCTATGTATTTATAAGTTCTGGGACATAGTAGTCCACCTGGGACTATCATGAACCCGTCTGCGTCCTAACAGGAGTTAGTGTGACACCTGGTCATGCTAACAACCTTTTTCCCTAACCCTAGCCCTGAAAAACCCTCTTTTCCGCCCTTAACCTAAAGTTGTGTGCATAAAACATTAACCCCGCTCGTTAAACAACCCTATAACCCACATTTCCTAAGTTCTAAACCCCCCCTGCCGTGTCGTATGAAGATTCGCATATTCGCGCGCCCGTCCATTATTCTCCCGCCAACTCCGCGCTCTGTCCACCGTCAGATCGGGCCCTCCCCATTCGACGGCTCTCGGCGTTTTCGGAGGCGCCCCGCTGCTCGGACGTTAGCTTCCAATGGCGAGGCGGTTTTTCCGTCGTACCCAAAGACACTTGTCCACTTCCTATTGCATCGGAGGGGCTTTGACAGATACCGCCCCCGTACAGAAAGCGGTCCGATGAAACCGCTTTCCGCCCTCTGTACGCGCGCCCCATGTTGCCTGTCCGGTTCCACGTGTCTGCCAAGTCACCTTCACCATGTCATCTGCACACGTCGGTCTCTTGCCGAGTCAACCTTGCCACGTCATCGACCGTACATGCTGACGTCACCCTGCCACGTCATCCGCCGTACCATGGTCCCACCCGCTGACGTCATGCTGACATCATGCTGACGTCATCGTCGATTTTGAGGCGAAAGGTGAAAATCGTGCTTAGGAGGCCCGGATTCAAATTCCGAGGCAGTTTTTCATGCGCCTAGCGCTAATCGCGCATGGCTACAGGAAAAGGGCCGAAATGGAAAATCCCTCATTGCGCAGCCCCCAGCAAGCCCAAAAGGCACCAAATGACCCGTTTTTCTTCGCGAGGCATGCAGAGATGAACAAAAGACAATTCTAAAGAAAACAGAGGGCCGAACAGCGGCCATTAAGTTTTGATTTGACCTGCAGCGAGAGAGAAACCAGCCCAATTCATTTGTCAAAGAGTATCAGAGGAGAGATGAAGCGGCAAAGAGTATCAATTAATTTTTTAATGGAAATCTTCAGTTCCCAAGGCAGGTCAGCATTAATTGGCCTCCAGCAGAGTCAAGTCAGGAGGTGTAAGCCCATCCCAGCTCTCAAATCACAGTTAAAGCACTTAAAGCCACCGAACTACAATGGAGCAGAAGTCCATGCGCAGTTATTGCAGAAGCACTGCACCAAGCCACCGAGGACAACGCATTGATTCAGTTCTGATACGGCTGCCCTCAGTGCAGCTCATAGATATTTTTTGCATTTATAAGTTTAGGTTAGAGTAATCATTTACTTTCAGACCTGCTTAGGTCACAGCTGTAATAAACAATTTTGGAGAATCTTCCCTATATATACCACCCACTGTATTGTTTCAAGGGTTGGTTGATTGATAACTTTTCATTAGAGACTTGCATTGTATGTCTGATATTTTTCTTTAATCAAAGATTGCTGAAGAGATTGGAAGAATAACTGCCTGATGTGTTGTTACTGGTCTTTAGAGACTGAATGATGGAATTCTTGTGCTGCAACATGAATCAATAAGTGCCTCTTACCTCTGTTCTCATTTTTCATCATCTAAATAGCAAAAGGAAAGATTAGCTTAGAACTTGTTTAACTGCACTCTAGGCTCAGTTTCTGCTATTTCTTTATGTTTTTTCATCTGAAATGAACTGGACATGAATATGAATTCCTTGTGGTTCATATTTACTCTTATTCACATGTGTTTGACAATTATCTAAGGATTCTTTACTGCCCTTAGATAGAGATCATCCACTTTCCTCTGTTAAGCTGACTGAGAGATTCTTAATTGCCTCTCCTTCCTTAGCATTCTTTCCATCCTTTAAATTTGGAAAATTGTTCCATGTGCAACTAACTTGCTCCTTATTCCTCTTGTGACCAAGAAAACGCACCAGCAGTCTTACATCCTTGACTCCATGCCCAATGGTTTGAAACTTTCACACCACACTTGCCTCTTTACTTGAAAACATCAATTTTCCCACCAAAACACAAACAAAAAATCCCTGAACTCAATAGCTAGCCTAAAATCATCATCAACAAAGCTAAATCATAAAGAGAGAGCCCTCTCTGACTGCAAGTGGGCTAGAACCTGCAGTCCAAAGTTGGTTTGTGGTTACCTCGGCCGTATCCCTTTACTCCGACCTGGGGGACAACCTGAGTGATAACATAATGGCGACTCCACTGGGGAAATCCTCAGTTAATTTCACTAAGAAGGTTGGAAAAATCCCCTAAGCGAATCGATTTTCTAATTGTTGTATATCCCTTAAAACTACAGATGAAGCCTGAATGTCAGCCAGGAAGCCTTTGAAACTGTTTCTGTTTTACATTAACAGAAGCAAATAAAAGCTGCTTCAGTCAATCTTCATGCTAGTTTTAAACTATACACAACCATTTCAAAATCTGACAGTTCCTTGCCGATTTCAAAAATATTCCCATAAAAATACCAAAAAACAACATTCAGAAACTGGCTCCCAAGAAGAATCCATGATATACAAGGTCAAATCCAAATCCAGACCCTCCAGCTGTTTTTGAAAATCCGAACCTAATCCCAAAGATCCTCAGGAAGCAAGAGCAAAGACAAGATTTTGCTGATTTGAGTCCTGAAGCAGCTCCTCCGAGTTGTGTTCCAACCCCTGTTAAAGTTTTATTTCGTTCAACCCCTACTTCCCCTTATTCATCATCCACATCTCAAAGTACTCCATCCACACCTCCATTCACTGCACATACTACAAAAACTACAACTGTTGTTCCAGTTACTTCTGTTATCCCTGTTGTGCCTGTTATCCCCGTCGTCCCACTTATCCCTGCCAATATGGCTAATAGATATGCACCCCTGCAATTTCCTGCTAATCCCGGGGCTTTACCTCAGGAGTACCAATCTAAAATTACCTATTTTGACAACACCGGTCCTTTCACAGCCCTTCAGCATACCAAAAAGATGCAAGACTATTTTGAAAACTACGAGATAGATGATGATAGCGTGAGAATGAGAATTTTTGTTCAAAGTTTAACCGGTGATGTAAGAACTTGGTTTAGATCACTTGCTGCAAATTCCATAACTACTCCAGATGAGCTTTACCAATCCTTTACCAACAGATGGGAGAAAAAGAAAGACCCCTTGCACATACTAGCTGAATATGATACAATTAAAAGAGGTCCTCAGGAGACTGTCTTGGAGTACTGTGCAAGGTTCAACAATGTCTATAATGCAATACCACAGAACTTAAGACCCCCACCTGACCTTGCCTTGTATAAATTTCCTGATGGATTCGATCCAGATATGGCATACCAGTTAAAAGAAAGAGCTCCTCAGACCCTTGCAGACATGCAAAATGTTGCTGTCAGCGTAGAGGCCAACCTAATTGCCAAAAGAAACAGAGCCAGAATGGAAAGAAGAACCACCTTTAAGGAAGAACCCTCAGCCTTTGATCACAAGCTTGATGCGATTATCAGTGGCCTACAAAGGCTGGGAGAAAGAGTAGAAAATGTTGAGAGAAGATCATCATGGGAAGGGCAACAGTCCAATACCATAAGGAACCCAAATTTTAGGAAAACGCAGAACACAAATGTTGGTAGGTCAAGCCCAGACCATGACATAAGACCCCCTTTTCAAGATAATTATGTTGAAGGATCTACATCCAATGAGCAAACAGAAGACACTCACATGAATCTGATGGATCTAAAGGGTGAGCATCAGACTTTCCTGAGCCAAGAAGACCAAGATGAGCATAACTTTAGTCAATTTCAGACTAAGTCTGGCGAGTCTTTTGATTTTAAACAAGGATATGATACTGCTGTGTATGAAGTACACAAACAATACAAGCTGAGAACTAGAACCATTGACATTTCTGAACCTAACAAAATAAAGGATGGCAAACAGCCCAACAAGATTAAGAGCAAGGCTGTCATAACAGAACCAGCTGATACAACTATCCCAAATTCGCATCAAGTAACTGTAGAAGACATTACAGAAACGCAGCCTTCTGTAGATCAACTTTTGACACCTTCTTCCTCTGAGCAAAACTCGAACAACGTTCCAAAAGGCCTTCCTGAAGTTGAAAAACCGCAAGCAATCAATTCCCATAACACTGATAAAAAAGAGCAAAACGCTGATAATTCAAATGAAACAGAAAAAACTACCAGCATCAATACCAAGACTCCATTGGAAAAGCCATTTAATTTAGAGGCAGAAATAGCCAAGTTGAAGATATCCATCCCCCTCTCAGAACTTGCCAAACATGATGTATATAGGCAACAAATTCAAAGATCACTTCAAATCCCAGAGAATAAGGACGATGTAAATGTCCTGGATGATACCCCTGAACTGTTGTTTGGCCCAGAAGTTAATGGAAAATCAACATATGGACCTATTCCACCCTTTTATGTCAGTTTGCATATACATGACAAAGTTCTGCACAACGCTATGTTTGACTCAGGAGCATCACACAATCTGATGCCCAAAGCAGTTATGGAAAAGTTGAACCTTGATATTACAAGACCCTACAAAGATTTGTACTCATTTGACTCAAGTCAGGTCAAGTGTTTAGGCCTCATCAAAGACTTGTGTGTCTCCTTAGTCTAATATCCCAATAAGACCATCCACATGGATGTGGTAGTGGCTGACATCCCACCAAAATATGGTATGCTCCTATCAAGATCATGGGGAGCAAAGCTCCAAGGATCCCTTCAACTAGACCTCTCCTATGCTACTATTTCGGTCTTTGGGCAACCAAAGATACTGTACAGAGAAACCCTCATGAAATATGTGGTGAGTAGTGAGAGTAAGCCTGCAAATTTTCCCATTTACTCAATCCATTCTGATATGGATTCTTTTATTTTGTTTAATGATAATACAAATTCTCTAACTGATGATGAGCCGTTGGCTCTAGAACAACGAGCACAAATCAATGAAGAATCGGTTGCATATACCCATGAGGCTGTCACAACAATTAATGCAACCAGCATGATAGAGGAAACTCCCCAAACAGAAATTTCAAATCTGCCCAAACCTAACATAGCTGAAACTCTTGGCACAAACCACAAGAAAGAAATCACATGGTATTTAGAGTTTGATGGCTCTGTCAATAATTTAGGAGTAGGGGCAGGTGTGTGGATTCACAATACACATAACAATTATGCGGAAGGTCATGCCTACAGACTGAATTTCAAATGCACAAACAGCATGGCAGAATATGAGGCTCTGCTATTAGGCCTTAAACTACTCAAAGCTCTAGGAGCTGCAAAGGTGTCTATTTTAGGAGATTCTGACCTAGTCATACAGCAGATGAAAGGTAACTTTGTAACCAATGACAATAGAATGAGGGCCTATAGGACTGCTGCCACTAATATACTCAATGCATTTACTGAATGCAAACTGGCCAAAATTTCAAGAGAGCATAACATTCATGCACACAGCCTAGCCACCTTTTCTAGTACATGCAAGCTTCCTTTTGACCCAAACCATCACTTCACAGCCGAAATAAAACATAGGCCCACTGTCCCAAACAACGTGAAAGATTGGAAAGTGTTTGAAAATGACGCCCAGATCAACAATTTCCTCACCCTTGAGCATGAGTTCTCTAATATCAACATTGACATGGATGCTATGAACGATGTCCAACAGCAAACAAATGAAAACCAGCAGGTTGTAACAACTACAATAGCCAAACAAATCCTAAACCCCACTGTTTTTGACAAAACAAACATAGAACAGCTGAAACAAATACATTTGGAGGAAATTGCCAAAACAGAGGCAGAAATCATTGACCTGAAGGATAATTTTCTGCCTGCTGGCCTAACCCCATTAGAAGACATGTTTGACACCAATGATGTTCCCAGAAAGCCAAAACTGCAACCATTGAACACTGCTATAGAAGAACACAACATTGGGACAGCAGAGAATCCCAAAATGATCAAATTGTCCAGAAATTTACCACCTGATCAAAAGCCCAAGTACATTGATTTGTTCAAAGAATTCCAAGATGTATTTGCTTGGAGTTATGAAGATTTGAAATCCTATGACACCTCGGTGATCCAACACACAATTCCCTTAAAACCAAACCAGAAACCTTTCAAACAGAAACTTAGGAGAATTAACCCTATTCTTCTTCCCATGATTGAGAAAGAAGTAAAGAGGATGTTTGAGGCAGGCATAATAGCACCCATCAGATTTTCTGAATGGGTATCCAACCTAGTTCCTACAAGAAAAAAGACAGGTGAGATTAGACTTTGTGTAGATCTAAGAAATTTAAGCCAGTCTCCCTAAAGGACCACTATCCTTTGCCCAAAATGGACCACATCTTACAAAGAGTAGTGGGGTTATCTAGAATCTCTTTGTTAGATGGCTTTTCAGGTTTCAATCAAATACTTGTTCACCCGGATGACCAAGACAAGACAACCTTTACCACACCCTGGGGAACATTTAAGTATGTTAAGATGCCATTCAGACTTAAAAACGCTGGTGCAACCTTTCAAAGAGCAATGGATATTGCTTTTGCCAAAGAAATACATGACTTCCTAGTTGTCTATCTTGATGACCTAACCCCGTTTTCCAAATCTGATAAAGAGCACCTCAAGCATCTTAGGCAAATATTCATCACATGCAGGAAATATGGCATTTCCTTGAATCCCAAGAAGTCTCTATTTGGCCTTGAAGAAGGCAAATTACTCGGTCACATCATATCAAAAGATGGGATTAGAATTGATCCTGAAAGAATCCAAGCCATCCTCCAAATCCCATATCCAAGAAACATAAAAGAGCTACAAGCATTCCTTGGGAAAATCAACTTCCTAAGAAGATTTATTCCAAATCTAGCTGAACTGATACGACTGTTAAGCAATATGTTAAAAAAAGATGCCAAGGTAAAATGGTCTCTTGAAACCAAACAGGCATTTGAGAGTATCAAATCCGCCTTAACACAAACCCCTGTCCTCACCATCCCACAATTTGACAAAGATTTTATCATTTTTTCTTTTGCATTTGATCATACTATAACTGCTGTCCTTTTGCAAAAGGATGAGCAGGGAGCTGAAAAGCCGATTGCATTTTTCAGCCGAGCTTTAAGAGATGCCCCTTTGAAGTACCCAATCATGGAAAAGCAGGCCTATTCACTTGTTAAGGCCATCAAGGATTTCAGAGTGTACATTTTATATTCCCATGTGATTTCCTATGTCCCACACGCTACTATGAAAGACATATTGACCCAAGAGGGATTAGAAGGCAAAAGAGGCAAGTGGATAGCAAACATCCTTGAGTATGACATAGAAATAAAACCAACCAAGCTGATAAAGGGACAAGGTTTAGCCAAACTGATGTCCGAAACAAACTTTCAAGCCTTAGACATTAACCAACTGGACAATGAACAAGAGCTGGCGACTCCACAGATCAGTGAGACCTTTTTGCAATCCCCATGGTATGCTGATATATGTTTTGTACTGTTAAACCTGTTTGCTCCCCCAGGATTGTCCAGAACCAAGAAAAGATTTGAAAATGAAAGCTTTAAAGTTTTGTGTCATAGATGGTGCATTATTCTGGAGAAATCATGAAGGTATATTGCTTAACTGTTTAACCATGAATGAAACTAACAATGTCATGAAAGAATTCCATGCAGGTGACTGTGGAGGACATCTATATTGGAAATCCACTGCTGATAAAATTTTAAGGGCTGGTTTTTATTGGCCCTCTCTTTTTGTAGATGTAAAGAAGTTTACCATGTCATGCCACAAATGCCAAGTCTTTGAGGGCAAGAGAAAGCTGTTACCTTTGCCCCTGAAACCCATCTCTACCGAGAAGCCTTTTCAACAATGGGGTCTTGACTTCATTGGAGAAATCCATCCCTCTTCCTCAGGCCAGCACAAATGGATCCTGACAGCCACCGACTATTTCACTAAGTGGGTCGAAGCCATTCCCTGCAGGCAAGCCAATGACACCGTCATTATCCAATTCCTTGAGTGCAATATCCTTTCTAGATTTGGCTGCCCTGAGAAAATCATCACTGACAACGCTGCTGCCTTTAAATCCAAAAAGATGGTTAGTTTTTGCCACAAATTTCATATTACCTTGGGCCACTCTACAGCCTATTACCCTCAAGGCAATGGCTTGGCCGAATCATCCAACAAGAGCCTCATCAACATCATAAAGAAAGTGCTGGAAGAGAACAAGAAGAACTGGCACAAAAGGTTGGTAAATGCCCTATGGGCAGACAGACTTTCAAGCAAGAGATCCATTGGAATGAGCCCTTATGAGCTAGTATATGGCATGGAGGCCAGATTTCCATCATCCCTGGGCATTCCTACTATCAGATTGTTACAGGAAATTCAGGCTGAACCAAATGACATTCAAAGAAGGATCAATCAGACCATTCATCTTCAACAAACCAGAGAAAAAGTTTATGACAGAGCTCAAATTTTGCAAGAAAAACTCGAAAAGATGTTTGATAGGAGAGTTAAAGCTGAGGATTTCTACATTGGTGACAAAGTTCTAAGGTGGGACTCACGAAGAGAAGACAAAGGCAAACATGCCATGTTTGATTTTTTATGGAAGGGACCATTCATTATTTCTGCTGTTTAGGGAAATAACACTTATTTTCTCAAGTCTGTAGGGGATAGTTCTGTTGAAGAAGGCCCTGTCAATGGCCGTATGTTAAAACATTACCATGATCCCTTTTAAGGGACACAGTGCAGCTTTGTATATATCTTTTGTACAACGATATTTGTATATATCAGCACTTTGTTCTCATTTTTTTTTTATAGCAAACCTATTATCAAGGGAGCAACAATGAATTTTGAGAAGACACAGCCAATACAAGTGCTCCAGTTCAAAAGCTTTGTCTCTGCACTAACCTCAACAAAACAGCAAAAATGGCACAGTCACATCACAGCAACTCATGGTAAAGGGAAGTTGTTGGTAATCTTCAGTCAAAGGTAGCAAAACAGACCAGTATTTCAGTACATATCAGCACCCTGGTCAAAGAAAAGTAAAGCAAACATATCAATTTTGATCCATGTTTTGAAAATGTTTCAAAGGCAATGCTTAAGCAACATTCTACATAATAGCTAGCACATAGAAGAAAGTAGGCAGTGTTATGCATTGCACAATATTTCAGTTGAGGAGGAGGTTGTTTATATTACAGAGTTTCAATTATCTAACAGCCAGCATAAAGAAGTTCCTTCAATCCACAGCAACCACAGAAGATCAAGGCAGTCTGACCTGCTGTTCTTGGCTTTTCACAAGGAAAATCCATCCTCAAGTGGAGCCACTGTTAGCCTCCTGTTGCGACAGGTGTTCATTTTTCATGATTGACATCTTTACATGCCAAATATGTCCTACTTTGCATGCTGCAGTGTTCCATATTTCCAAAAAGAGGTTAAAGAAGATACTGTGAAAGTGTGCCAATCCAAATGCCACTGTTGAATTCCAATTTCGATGACTCAACCATTTTGTTCTATAAAAGGGAGGGCCAAACAGCTTAAACTTGGTCTCCCTAGGTTTCAATTTCCTGTTTTAGAATATAGAGAATGATATCTGTCCAAACAGTTTAATCTTGGCAGATTTGTAGATAGGTAGAGAATCGAAGGAGCCCAACTGCTTAATCTGGGCCCTTGGCAGAAATAAGTGTAGACTTAGAAAGGATAACAGAAAAAAGAAAATTTGTAAAGCTGGGTCTGCAAGTCTAAGTGCACCCAAACCAAAGAGAAGAAAAAATGTCAGGATGGTAGGCTGGGTAGGTAGTTTTTGAGGTTGCAGAATGATGATTCATGATCAATTTTGTGTTTCTAAGTGTTATATCTTTGCAGATCACAGCCATGATGCAGTTCTCATCTGGAGGAAGTCAAGCTGGACATAACTAACTCCCCTGTTCATTCTTATTCCCCAAATCACTCACTAATTTTCCCAAAGAGGTCAAGATCTGCTTGATGCCTCTTAGTCATCATTTTCCACATCATTGGCCTTGATGAAGATCTGCTTTACTCAAGGATTTCCATTCTTCTATTACAAAGTCCTATTCCCCCAAAATGGCCTAAGGTTCCTTACCTTAGCACTTTCTCATCATCTCCATATTAACTCCTGACTATATTATATAGCCCCCTATCTATTTCCCCCTCCCCTACTAAATCTATACTAAATAACTCCCCTATATACATACCCCGCCCTCTAGCACTATAGCTATGTATTTATCAGTTCTGGGACATAATAGTCCACCTGGGACTATCATGAACCCGTCCGCATCCTAACAGGAGTTAGTGTGACACTTGGTCATGCTAACAACCTTTTTCCCTAACCCTAGCCCTCAAAAACCCTCTTTTCCGCCCTTAACCTAAAGTTGTGTGCATAAAACATTAACCCCGCTCGTTAAACAACCCCATAACCCACATTTCCTAAGTTCTAAACCCCCCTTGCCGCGCCGTATGAAGATTCGCATATTCGCGCGCCCGTCCATTATTCTCCCGCTAGCTCCGCGCTCTGTCCACCGTCAGATCGGGCCCTCCCCATCAGATGGCTCTCGGCGTTTTCGGAGGCGCCCCGCTGCTCGGACATTAGCTTCCGATGGCGAGGCAGTTTTTCCGCCGTACCCAAAGACACTTGTCCACTTCCTATTGCATCGGAGGGGCTCTGACGGATACCGCCCCTGTACAGAAAGTGGTCCGATGAAACCGCTTTCCGCCCTCTGTACGCGCAACCCATGTCGCCTGTCCGGTTCCACGTGTCTGCCAAGTCACCTTCACCACATCATCTGCACACGTCGGCCTCCTCCCGAGTCAACCTTTCCACGTCATCGACCGTACATGCTGACGTCACCCTGCCACGTCATCCGCCGTACCATGGTCCCACCCGCTGACGTCATGCTGACGTCATCATCAATTTTGAGGCGAAAGGCGAAAATCGTGCTTAGGAGGCCCGGATTCAAATTCCGAGGCAGTTTTTCATGCGCCTAGCACTAATCGCGCATGGCTACGGGAAAAGGGCCGAAATGGAAAATCCCTCATTGCGCAGCCCCCAGCAAGCCCAAAAGGCACCGAATGACCCATTTTTCTTCGCGAGGCATGCAGAGATGAACAAAAGACAATTATAAAGAAAACATAGAGCCCAATTCATTTGACTCGCAGCGAGAGAGAAACCAGCCCAATTCATTTGTCAAAGAGTATCAGAGGAGAGATGAAGCGGCAAAGAGTATCAGTTAATTTTTTAATGGAAATCTTCAGTTCCCAAGGCAGGTCAGCATTAATTGGCCTCCAGCAGAGTCAAGTCAGGAGGTGTAAGCCCATCCCAGCTCTCAAATCACAGTTAAAGCACTTAAAGCCACCGAACTACAATAGAGCAGAAGTCCATGCGCAGTTATTGCAGAAGGACAACGCATTGATTCAGTTCTGATACGGCTGCCCTCAGTGTAACTCATAGATATTTTTTGCATTTATAAGTTTAGGTTAGAGTAATCATTTACTTTCAGACTTGCTTAGGTCACAGCTGTAATAAACAATCTTAGAGAATCTTCCCTATATATACCACCCACTGTATTGTTTCAAGGGTTGGTTGATTGATAACTTTTCATTAGAGACTCGCACTGTATGTCTGATATTTTTCTTTAATCAAAGATTGCTGAAGAGATTGGAAGAATGACTGCCTGATGTGTTGTTACTGGTCTCTAGAGACTGAATGATGGAATTCTTGTGCTGCAACATGAATCAATAAGTGCCTCTTACCTCTGTTTTCATTTTTCACCATCTAAATAGCAAAAAGAAAGATTAGCTTAGAACTTGTTTAATTGCACTCTAGGCTCAGTTTCTGCTATTTCTTTATGTTTTTTCATCTGAAATGAACTGGACATGAATATGAATTCCTTGTGGCTCATATTTACTCTTATTCACATGTGTTTGACAATTATCTAAGGATTCTTTACTGCCCTTAGATAGAGATCATCCACTTTCCTCTGTTAAGTTGACTGAGAGATTATTAATTGCCTCTCCTTCCTTAGCATTCTTTCCATCCTTTAAATTTAGAAAATTGTTCCATGTGCAGCTACCTTGCTCCTTATTCCTCTTGTGACCAAGAAAACACACCAGCAGTCTTACATCCTTGACTCCATGCCCAATGGTTTGAAACTTTCACACCACACTTGCCTCTTTACTTGAAAACATCAATTTTCCCACCAAAACACAAACAAAACACAAACAAAAAATCCCTGAACTCAATAGCTAGCCTAAAATCATCATCAACAAAGCTAAATCATAAAGAGAGAGCCCTCTCTGACTGCAAGTGGGCTAGAACCTGCAGTCCAAAGTTGGTTTGTGGTTACCTCGGCCGTATCCCTTTACTCCGACCTGGGGGACAACCTGAGTGATAACACATACTAGACAGTTTTGTGTGGGTTACAGTAGCTGACTTTGAAGTGTATATGCCTTTGAAGTATTTTAGGTTATATATGTAACTGTGCTCCTCTTTCTTAATGAAAAGTAATGAAAAGGATGTCTTCTCCTTTGCAACCAGGGAAACTAATAGGGGCAGGAAAGTGTTAATAGAAGATCTTATCCGAAAGATGAAAATTTCCTAAATTATTTAGGTTTCTGAAGTAAGAAAAGCTGGCGCAATGAATGATTCCATGATTTAGAGTTCTGAAAATAAGCAAAGCTAGGGCAATGAATGTACTGACCTGGAGGGAGTTGGAGCAGACGGATTCCAGAGTTAATGAGAGTCTGGTAAAGCTCTGTCTTAGCCGGAGAGAAGAATGCATAGGCAGAGAAGTGATAGTCATTCAGGGATCTGCAGCCAGCGCTCGCTCCATTAACATTGATGATGTTAAATTTGCGAAGTAAAGCAGAGGCTATGTAAGTAACGATGAAAGGATCAAAAGCAGGAGGTAGGGGACAACTATGCATATCCCACCACAATGATGATCTTCCTGTGGCTATTATCTCCATATTCTTCTTCCTGTCAATTCCTGCCTACTGGTATTGACGATCAGAAAATGGAATGTGATAACACTTCCAAGGAGATTGATTGCACTTCAAAGTAAATGGGAGTTGAACGGTTCAGAGGGATTGATCGACGGTTCAAGTTTTTGTAATCGTCTAACATCTAATCGTACGGTGTCCAAGGATGACAGGTAGGCAAAGAGGGGGATGGGTTTCAGAGGGAAACGCCTTACGGCGTAATTAGTGTGACAATTCTTCAAGTGTCAAATATTTGAAAATACTCCTTACATTTCTTTCCCTCTACATTAAATGCAAACCCATGAGCAATGAAATGTATGATTTGCAACCTTAATTATTGGAGCAACATTTTTTATACTTCAATGGGATCCTTATATAATATATGGAGAAGGTAACATCGTGTTATCACGAGATCCATGCAATAGGGATTATGCTCTAAGTCCACTACGTTGTGCATATTTTGCATAGATAGAGAAACAAAGTGAACAAACAATCTACTCACAAGAACAACATACTTGGTGATATTAATGAGTAATTTCCTTTCTTTTTGTGTGTGTATTGTTGAAAAGTGTGCAACAAGAAATGCTTGTTGAGAATGCAACAAGATGATGGAGCTTAGTGGAAAGGAGTCGCCTTCACTAAGTGGGCCCGCAGGTAAATTATGGCGCAAAGTCTATTTTTGGATCATAGCAAGAGTGATCACAACAGGATTGATCACAGCCAGGAGTGATCACAGCAGGAGTGATCACAACATGAGTGATCAGAGTCTATTTTTAGACTGCTAGCCAAAAATAGAAAAGTCAAATATTATTGTCTCATAATAATATTTAGACGATAAACTTTATCTTATCCTCTTGGAGCACTTCAGTTTGAGCTACAGATGTGGCACATGCAGCTGTCAGAAGCAAATACGTTTTCTTATGTGTTAGTTGAGCTATTGCATGCAGGACATCAGTTAGAACTCATGTGGTTGAGTTCTGTGGAGTTGGATGAGCAGTTAATGGAGTTGTCTTCAGTTTGACTTAGTTGAACTAGTTGTATTTAGTCTAACTGATCAATAGACTAAGTGATGAGTTGTGTGAATTAGTTATTAATCAATTCACTAATTATTAACTCATAATGCAACTGAAGAATACATCAGTTAACTCAGTGCATGTACAGTTCAGTGGAGACAGGTGTTAGAGGTTGAGATTGCTATCAGTTGTGCATGAGATTTTGCACATGCATGGATTGAGTAATGCCAATGAAAATTGCGTAGTGTGGGCCAATACCAAGTGAAATATAGCTTGTGCTCATGTGATTCCCAGTGTGGGTGATTCTCTTGAGGTAAAAACGAGTTTGGTTCAGCCATTCTCATTCATTCTCAGCAGGTATTGTGCAGTGGAGGCAGGCAAGCAACGGAGGAGATTTGGAGATCAGATCTGAGCTGTATTGTGTGTAACAGGTGGAGATAGTGCTGGATACTTGTGAGGAGTATTGTACTATGTATTGTTACATGTTCTCAATCAATGTAATATACAGATAGTTGGGGTTTTTAGCGAGATTCTTTCCCGGGGAAAATACTATGTTGATATGTGTGATTGATGCTTCTATGTGCGCATGTTATTGTTTCTGCTTCTGTAAATTGATGATCAACGTAGAGGAGGTTATGTATTATGCATGTTTTCCGCAATAGTGTATAATCAGGATAATCTTTGTTGAATATGTGTTTATTATTCAAAATTTCTACATGGTATCAGAGCTGGTTGATTTGTAGAAAAAGTTCTATAGGATATCAAAGTGAGGATTGATCATCAGATCTATTATTCAGAAAGTGATTACATTTTATTTCTTCAAGCAGAGTCTGTAATCGGGCCAGGTAGCCTCTGGATTCATCCTTCTTTTGGAAGGTGAGATATCTGGTGAATGCCCATACAGTCGATCTCTGTACAAGAAATACTTTGTTCTCACGAATTTTAGATCAAAAGCGGTTGAGTTTTGAGCTGGTGGAATGGCGCTCAAGGATAAACTCAGAAACATCAGGTGTGAGAATGGAGACAGTATGCCCCAGTATCTCACGAAGTTCACCCAATGCCGGGATGAGCTGGGAAGTGTGGGGGTAACTGTTGAGGATGAGGATATGGTGAGTCTAGCACTCCTTGGCCTTCCTAAGAGTTGGCATAACTACCAGGACTCGGTGAATGGAAGGAAGAAATTGCCAAGATGGGAGAGACTTTGGTTGGATCTTGTGCAAGAGGAGATTAGACGGTGCACCAGAGACAATTCTTCATTTATGAATGATGAGGAGAACTGTGCCTTAGTGAGTAAGGCGAAGAAGGGGAAGGGGAAGGTTTCTCTTTCCGAATCCAGTTCTTCCAATGATGGGAAGAAGGTTGAAAAGTCGAAGGTGAGATGCTTTCTTTGTCATGAGTTGGGCCATTATGCTACTAATTGCCCAAAGAAGAAGTCCAAGAAGGGATCCGGGGAAGGATCTGAAGGTGAGGCAGCCTCACTTGCTTCACAGTTTGAGTTGGATTTCACACTCTTCGCATGCATGGTTTCATCCATGGTGGGAAGTGGTTGGTTTCTTGATAGTGGAGCTTCTTTCCACATGACCAGTGACAAAAGTTTGTTTAGTACTTTGGAGGAGAAAGATCTCCAGATACTCATAATGATGGGTAATGATGAGAAGTATAGTGTCTCAGGTGTAGGCACAGTTATTTTTCAGAGGGAGCATGGAGCTCGACTTACCTTGACCGATGTCAGGTATGTACCAGGACTGAAGAGAAACTTGGTGTCGATCACGATGCTGGAAGACAGAGGCTATGATGTAGTCTTCAGTAAGGGAAAGGTTTTCCTTAGACACATCATCACTAGACAGGTGAGGCAGATCGGGTCAAGAACCTGTATGCTCTTGAGGTTCAAGATGCATACAAAGCCTTGAGTAGCAAGGCAACTGATGGAGACTTGGTGGTTGAGAGGGAGCATATATTACCTCTTAACATGCAGAGCCAGAAGAAGTCTCAGACGATTGTGGAGGAGCCACAATTGGTGCAGCAGCTTCAGGAGGCTGTGGAGTAGCCACAACAGGGGAAGCTGAGAGGATATTGAGTAGAGACATCTACTCATGTAGAGACCTCTAGTAGGGGGAAACTTCGAGCCAGGTGGGCTGAGGGATCGCATGCAGCCATACCTCTAGGTAGGAGGTGGGGTGATGTGGATTGATCGTCCCAAGGAGGAGGGGCAGGATCCTTGAGCTACCCAACCTCTTGGATGAGACCTTGCTACGGGAGCCCCGATGTGGAGTAGCAGGAACTGACTGATTGGGTAGAGACAGATGCGGATGGAACGACAGAGAGAGCGACAGTGCAAGGAATCCCAGGACAGCGCATAGCATGCAGGCTGCAGCAATGCGAGAGGCACAAGTGTTTTGCACAGTGCTAGGTAGCACATAGAGGTGTGCAATGGTGCGAGATGCATGGAGATGTTGCAGTAGCGCAAATGTCAGAGAGGGAGCACTTGTCAGCAGCAGGTAGAGCTTCAGCATCAGAGTATGTTCCTAGCTCAACAAAGTGGTCAGTTGGGAGTGTTTTTGTTCCAAGTGTTGTTGGAGAAAAGTGGAGCGGGCAGATGTGTTGCATGCAGAACATTCCAGAGTTACAGGATCGGGTTTGAGAGGAAGCCTTTCTTGTTGAGAGGGAGTGTTGAAAAGTGTGCAACAAGAAATGCTTGTTGAGAATGCAACAAGATGATGGAGCTTAGTGGAAAGGAGTTACCTTCACTAAGTGGGCCCGCAGGCAAATTATGGCGCAAAGTCTATTTTTGGATCACAGCAGGAGTGATCACAACAGGAGTGATCACAGCAGGAGTGATCATAGCAGGAGTGATCACAACAGGAGTGATCACAGCAGGAGTGATCACAGCAGGAGTGATCAGAGTCTATTTTTAGACTGCTAGTCAAAAATAGAAAAGTCAAATATTATTGTCTCATAATAATATTTAGACTATAAACTTTATCTTATCCTCTTGGAGCACTTCAGTTTGAGCTACAGATGTGGCACATGCAGCTGTCAGAAGGAAATATGTTTTCTTATGTGTTAGTTGAGCTATTGCATGCAGGACATCAGTTAGAACTCATGTGGTTGAGTTCTGTGGAGTTGGATGAGCAGTTAATGGAGTTGTGTTCAGTTTGACTTAGTTGAACTAGTCGTATTTAGTCTAACTGATCAATAGACTAAGTGCTGAGTTGTGTGAATTAGTTATTAATTAATTCACTAATTATTAACTCATAATGCAACTGAAGAATACATCAGTTAACTCAGTGCATGTACAGTTCAGTGGAGACAGTTGTTAGAGGTTGAGATTGCTATCAGTTGTGCATGAGATTTTGCACATGCATGGATTGAGTAATGCCAATGACAATTGCGTAGTTTGGGCCAATACCAAGTGAAATATAGCTTGTGCTCACATGATTCCCAGCGTGGATGATTCTCTTGAGGTAAAAACGAGTTTGGTTCAGCCATTCTCATTCATTCTCAGCAGGCATTGTGCAGTGGAGGCAGGCAAGCAACGGAGGAGATTTGGAGATCAGATCTGAGCTGTATTGTGTGTAACAGGTGGATATAGTGCTGGATACTTGTGAGGAGTATTGTACTATGTATTGTTACATGTTCTCAATCAATATAATATACAGATAGTTGGGGTTTTTAGCGAGATGCTTTCCCCGGGAAAATACTGTGTTGATATGTGTGATTGATGCTTCTATGTGCGCATGTTATTGTTTATGCTTTTGTAAATTGATGATCAACGTAGAGGAGGTTATGTATTATGCATGTTTTCCACAATAGTGTATAATCGGGATAATCTCTGTTGAATATGTGTTTATTATTCAAAATTTCTACATGTATTGACCTCTATAATTCCATGAAAAAATAGATACAAGAAGCAATAAATGTGTTAATATGGGAAGTCATCGACTACATAAAATGCCTTTGTCAAGCAAAATGAAAACCAAAGGCATGCAGACACGGACCTTTATGCTTGGCTAGAGGGCTTTCCATTTAAGCTCTTCATTTGGGATTAAAACGCCAGAAAATATGGCTAGTTTTGTGGAGATGTAGACATCAGGCTAGTGCACCTTTGCTTTCGTTAGCAAGACTCAAATTCTTGGTATTTTCAGTCCCCTGTTCTAAACTTGGGATTTGCAAGGCATTTGATTACAGCTGGATATGATGGAAGATCGAGCGGTACTTAGTTCCTATAAATTGGCAAAACATGGTGGGTGAATTTACAATGGTGTCCGAGCTCGGCTTTTGACAAGATCCTCTTCAAAGAAATGTGGTGTAGAGGAGATTGGTGATGTCCAATACCGGCCTTGTTTGGTTGTTTTCAATGCAAATTTTAGATCCATATTACAAGCTTCAACAACTCCAACACGCGTGAGCATTACAATCAAGAACGGTCACACAGTGGGTTTGGATGAACTAAGTATCCCTGATTCCCTAGGATGAACATCACTAAGTTTTACTCATCATTTTGGGGGAAAGGTAATTGTGCGTCCTGAGACCCGTGGAATACATTTTTTGAAGGAGTAATCACCATCTACGTGACAAGACCCAAGAGGTGGGTGTGGGAATTAATGAAGAGAGAAGAAACTATAATGTGGTGAGCCTAATCAGGAGTAGCGAGCACTGGCGATTGTGCTTGGTATCTCAATTATGGCTGCAATGATAGGACCAACCAACTGGTGAAGAAATTGGATGTTTTCTAGTTGGACTTGATAGTGGAAAACCTAAATCTGAAGAAACAAATGATGATTGGTGTGCAAGTGTTGGAAGAGGTTTAGGCCTTAACAACAAAGTTGGCCATACATGAGGATGAGACAGAGGCCTCCACAACCAAATAGTGGCCTTGCAAAAGCAGGTTCAACTACTGAACACTAGACTCAACGTTTACAACAATGAGAATTAGAGACAAGATGGATAATGTTTGGATCTCAATCGACCACCAACAAAGGAAACTAATAACAATAACTGAAGTATGTATTATTGTAAAATTTGTATTTTGCTCAACAATTTTTTTAGAGTGTATACCTACTCGAATGTACTGAATTTTGTCATTATATATAGTCCTTCAAAAGTGCCAATAGACAATTTCAGCCATTCACATAATCTACGTAGTAACATCGTAGAGATAAGCGACCTCCTTGAGGGACATGAAAGAAGGGGATCAAAATGTAAAATTTCCTGAGTACTTGTTGTGACCATGCACAAACTTAATACAATCTACACTCGTTTATGATTAAAAAAAGTATTTTAATATAATGTCAATTATGTTAAATAATATCTTATAATTAAGTAATTTTAATGTTGATATTTTAAAAATTGGTTTGATTAATTATTATTAATATTTTAGATATTTACTTTAATAATAATTTATAATTAAATAATTTTAATGTTAATATTTTAAAAATTGGTTTAATTATTATTATTATTATTATTTTAGATATTTAACTTTACACAGATGTTTTATTAGATATATTGCTTTATATTAAATATTTACTAAAATAATTATTTCTTATTTGTTTTTTAATTAAAGGAATATTAATATTTTGTTTGATTATTAATAATATATTTATTTCACATAATATAATTGTGAAAGTTGTGGAGTGATTATGTCTATAAGAATCATTCCAAGTAGTTAGGATTTACTTTAGCCATTCCCTACAACAATCTCCTTCCCTCCACTTGAAATGTGTGCTTAACTACAATTTGTAATGTTAATAGCGAAAGTCTTCAAAGCGGGCTAGGTTTGTTGGTTTGAGTTCACTTTAATACCATCAATTTCAACTTTCTTCAATCAAATTTGGGTTGCTTGGTTGTTCACCATGGGTGGACCTTCTATTCTAGATGAGGAATTGTTTTCTTCTTTGGTCAAATCCTTTAGAGCTACTATTGTTAAATGTCCCGAGAAGATCAAATTTTCAAAAGGAAAAAAATCATCCCCAATCTAGACATGATATCCTCTACAAAAAAAATAAATTATATTATTCCACATGAAAGAGGTTTAAAAGATAAGTTTGCAATACTTTGGGTTAGCCTTCAAATTGTCTAAGAATGTATCTTTGAGAGTTGGGTTGTTTGAAATAGTGGCGTTGATATTTATTGTGAAAGAGGTTTTAGGAGAATGTTCCTTCCCCCTAGACACTTGACTTTAATCCACACATGAAAATTCCTATTGATCATGTACTGATCAGACTGTCATGCCTCCCCATTATTTTATGGGTGAATTTTATTTCAAAGTTATTGAAGACAAGTTGGTTTGTTTTATTGACCACGCTAAACCAAAGGGTATTATTTTCACATGTGCCAAAATCTATGTGGAAATGGATTTTGAAAAGGGACTATAAGAGACGATTCAACTCAATTTGGTGGCCCAAAGTCATCTTGAAGCTCTTGATATTAAGCAGGTTTCTTTCAACTGTAACTCTTACCATGAGTATGGGAATTTCACTAAAAATTTTACAATAGCTAAAGAAACTCAACGATCTTCTAAGCAGACTCCAAATCCTTAGAAGGACACTAAGTAATATTAATTCAAACAAGTTTCAAGAAAGCATAGGCCTCTATCACAGCCCTCTTATCTTTCCAAACATATTTGAAGTTCCATAGACTTGAGACGAAGAGAAAGAGGGATCCAATGAGAATGGTTCTCAAAAGAATAGTGTAGCATGCAAATTTGGGCCATCAACAAAGGAACAAGAGAATATAGAGAATATAGCTCCAATTAATAGGGATAAGACCTCAATTGGGTATGTGCAACTTCACAAGTGAAGAAATCAAAACCAAAAGAGGAAGAGGTAGAAGCAAAAAAGGAAAAAGTGAACAAATTAAAGGGTGAAATTTCTGCATTCTTTAATTCTCCTTCCTTTTCAGAGATATCAAAGAAGGATTCACATCCTTACCCTCCATTAACAAGAAATAGAAAATCAAGCCATGATTAAAAGGCAAAATAAAAAATATTAATTGGTGAGTGAACTTTAGATTCTTAAGGTTTGCCAAGGGGTGTGCTCTACAGAAAAGATAATTACGCCTTTCCTATGCATCATCTTATGCAAGAAATTTGTAAGAATTTAATCATGTTCTTAGGAAGTAGTAAGATTTAAGTTATGATAGGTCTAAGATTGGAAATCTCACTTTCAACATTTTGATGGGAGAAGGTTTCTATTTTGTTTTGTTGTTTGTTCCAACTCATAATCTCCAAGGGATCATTTTGGTTGTAATTTTGTTGCAAACTTTTGTTATATCCTTTATTTAATACAAATGCTTCAGTTAAAAATAAATAATAATGATAATCATCATAATACCTGAATGGAGTAATTACAGGAGGGGATGTGATCACTAATATGTGTCACTTTCCAACATGCCATCATTTGACACCTATAGTCACAAGGGGAGGTAGTCAAGGTGCTTAGCACAATCGTGTAGAGGAATTATGAAGATGGGAGGGAGCCTATATTTGGCAGTTGCTGCTCATGCATGTATGTGGAAGATTCTAGAAGTTTGATCTGCAAGGACCAAGGCTTAACAATGAACGTTTATGGCATATTCAATGTGAGGATGCTCATCTGGTGGGATGGAAATAATAATCAAATGAGACATTGTAGAGTTATGATGGAGGAATCTAAAGCTTATATGGACATAGTAGTAAGTTTATAGCTAAGGCAACTCTAACTTGAAGGTATAAAAGGTTTTAGCCTTGGGTTCATTCTCTTTTTTGGCTTACCTGTTTACTTCTTATCTACATGGTCACAACTTATTTTGGAAAGCTCAAAGTTAGGGGTACCCAATCCCTATGGCTAGGACACCAATCTGGGAGAAAAAACATTGTCATTTGGGAGATACAATGATAATCATCTAGAGTAGTGAGCGATAGGTAAAATCCTGAGAGAATGTGAAAGGTGGTTTGTTTTTATCAAGTTGACAAGCGAACATCAAAAAGAACAAAAAGTAATGAGAGAACCAACAATGTGCACTTTAATAATAGTTCACAACAACAACAACAACTTACATTCTTTTTCTATGTTACATAGTTATAATTGTTTTTTTGTTGCAAGACAGTTATAGTTGTCTAACTACTTTGGTTGATTGACCCAATTGTGTAGTCAACCCCAGATATTTTACTTCACTTTAACCTAGGTCAATTGTTAGGTTGAGTCAACATAGCTAAGTATCCCTTCCAACATCTCCCCCCACCTCATTGCTTTGTTCATCCTGAGGTGGTATCGAGCAAGCGAGAGATGTAGACTTATGTTTATAAGGTTTTGTAGAGAATTTATTACAATTTCATTTTATAGAATATACGTCAAAGTAGTATTGTTTCTTTCTCTTCATAAGTATTCATTGGATTTGATGTTGATTGGTCTATTGGCTATGCTTGAGCTAGTGTTGCCTCTACTCTTATTAGATTTGTTTGTTGTTCTTGCACTAGATGCTTGATGGGTTCTTCTATAATGATTTTGGTCCATGTGTAGAGGGGTAATTATTTCCCTAGTTTCTTATCACATGTTGTTTGACATTGTGCTTCTATCCAACTAAAACCTTCCACCTATGTCGATGCGTGTTAACCTAGAGATGGAAAATTAAACTCTTAAGCACTAGGGCTGAATAATTGAAATATTGGTTGAGAAGGAGAAGCTAGAATAGATTGTGTTCACGATTGTGGTTGAACTTGGAGTCAAGTGAATGTTGTCAGGTGAATGTGAGGTGAAAGGCATTATAGATGCTAATGAAAAACTTACCATTCATTAATAGAATATTGGGCATTCACCTAAAGTGACTTCATTTGGGTAAGGTACTCCAATTTGTCTATGACTAATGTTTTTAGCACGTCCAATGAGTTGGGGTTGAATTTATATTGTAAGCGTTGCACTTGTTGAACTATTTGATTGAGGTTCTCAACAACATTCATGACTTCAACTTGTGCTCTTTTACCTTCACAAAACCATTGTCTCTCTTCTTGAATCAACATTGTTTCAACTTGATTTTCTTCATCAATTTGTTTTAATAATGCTTGTCATGTCCGATAGTTGACGACTATACTTTCTTTAGATGTGAGATATTTTATTCGCACTTATTGTGCCTTTAGTCAACTACAAGTTGATGGAAAAGAGGATGGTCAATTATTAAATATTATGTTCATTGTTGTAGCCTATTTCAATGTTGGTTCCAAAGACTACCTGGTTTCCTTAAAGTTATCACATCCCTTCTACGAAAATGTGGCAATTTGATCTACTTTTAGTCATTTATTTTCGTGATGCAACAATTTATTATCCTACAACAAATGAATGTTTAAATCCACAAATTGTTGGACTAAATTCCTCAAAGAATCAAATCAATTTGCCTTAATGTTCGGTGGGCCAACTTGAAGATTATCACGTGCCAATTCTACACATTCCTTCCACACGATTTTCTCTTTATTCTTCCTGTGTTGTCATTAACTCTTCAACTTTCATTGAATGGCACCATCCTTGACTAACTCTTTCACAATTTCATTATATAAATCTAATATTTTTGTGTTGAATGTTAGTGCTAATCGAAGATTGCACTTGTTGCTAGTCCAATTTCTTGTGCAGTTCTAAATGTAGTATAGACTTTAGGCTCTTTGCTCTTTGATACCTACTTCTTCTTCTTACCAGTTTTCTCTTTTGGATCTATTGATGTCTGAAGTAGAATTAATTATTGTTCTCTAGAAGATGATTCCTTATTTCTTCATATAAGATCACTCACCTCCTTATTCCCCTCACACCAAATAGTTGGATCTAACACAATCTCAACATCTACACTCGTTGATCACTGTCTTGATGGAGTTGTGGTTGTAGTGATGGTTGGTTACTTTATCAACTACTTTATCCCATTCATCTTGTTCAACTTTTGTTTCATTTACTCTTTAATGGTCAACTTAATTGACCTTCTAATTAGTCCCTTTTTTTTTGTAGTTGAGTGCTCAATAGGCTATGGAGTTATTTGCGATGTGCCCTCCACATCCTATGCTTTATTTTTTGGGTTCCCCTCAGCCGGTTTGTTGGTCATGGTGTGCTTAGTCGACTGTTGTTGTGTACTTTTTTCTTAATCCAATTCTTGCTCTTGAATTGGAGGAGGAATATTATGTTCATTGTTGTCTCCACTATTTTTCACATTCCTGCCTTTATTTAAATAATGCTCTTCATCAAAGTGCTACCCATTGTCTTGAACACTCTATTCTAACTAGACAGATTCCATGTTGCTAATGTCTCCCAACTTATCTTTATTATTTTGTGTGTCAAAAGGGGGCTTGTCTAAAAGTGTATGTTTGGATGATTGAGATGACTTTTCCTTTATGCTTAACAAAATATCTTGTGATACTTCTGAGAACCAAATATGAGGTGATTCATTTATCCAATTAATCTATGAAAGTGTTGATGATTAAAAATGACCTTATCAACATGTAAGGGAGACCACTCGGTCAAAGTCCCAACTAAGCTCTTATCTATTTGGTGTAGTGGTTCTGACTGGTTCAATTGGGTCTAGTTACCCTCTCTCCCTCTTTGATGGCTTATAGTATGTCTATTATTTACCAATTGAAAGAGATAAATTAGATCTACCCTCTTGCAGAGCTCTTGCAAGAAAGTGATCCTTAAGTTGACTCTACATCTCAGCCAAACCACAACTAAGGTTTGCCCCTACTTAAATCTAAATGCAAATTTACTCTAAGATACAATTAAAACTAATCCTACGTCGAATTGGGAAAATGATAGCCCTCTCTCAATTCAAGGGCATCTAAATTAACTAAATAGAGGAAGAGGATTGTTTATATGATTGAATTCATTATATAGTTTTCATTAATTATAGAAGTAGTTCATTCAATTAATGAAAGATAAAACAAAACGAGAATGTATATAAACATTAAATAATTAATGCTCAATACATTCCTATCTCATTGAATTCATATTAATTCTAGTTATGTTCTTTCTGTCAGAGATAGCTCCTACAAAACTTCAATAACATAAAACAATCGATACGACAATAATGCTCAATATTAGAATGCCATACGCTATTTAAAACAATAATTAAAATCAATTGTAGAAATTTTGATAACAAAATGATTGATTTATATCCCAAACAATAGTGCACATGAAATGAAAATTAATTAAAAGCATACCAAAATCTCATTACAAGAATTTGCAATCCTTGAGCAGTCTCAATCCTTGGAGAAATTGCCAACAATATTGAAAAACAACCTTCTCTTCAGAACTAAAAATAATCTGTCTCTCCATAATTCAACTCACAGTACACTACAACAGTGCAAATGCATAATAAGAACAATCATAGATCTTTCCCCAAACCTCGGATCTGAAGTTTTCTCCTCACTTACAATTATAATATCCTATTACAGTAGTGCTTTCATAGTCTCTAGTTGCAAAGAAGAGGAATTCATTGTTCATTCTCTAAACTACTATTTAATAATTACAAGACATCTCCAAAATAGAGCACTGTTGAGAGTAGTTTCCAAATCTTGAATTAGAGTTGCAAATTCCCCATTTTTCTCTTTGTTGGTCTTTTTCCATTTCTACAAAATTCCTTAGATCTGAATTCTCCAAGTGAATGAATTAGTGACAACAGTTTTCTCAAGCCAATGAAATATGCCCAAATCAAATTTGAAAAAACTAATTGTTGTTGCAAATTCGTTACTTTGTCTTCTGCTGATTTTTTTGGTCATTAAGTGATTAAATATGTTAAACTTATCATTCCTAGATTATTCTCTCAAATCTTAGCTTTCCAACGAGGTATTGTGAACTTCATTTAACCAAATAAATCTTGAGATATGTATCTCCAAAAATAAAATGTTAAAATTATCAAAATTCTAGAAAAATATCCGCGTAAGCTAAAATTAAAAAATTTTAATTTAAAATTATAGTCTAAATTAAATTAATAATGGTTAACTAACTAAATAATTAAAATTAATTAATTATATACAATTTAATTACATTTATAAAATTAATTAAATACAAATTATTAAATTATAATTATAAATTAATTAATTAAATTAATAAGATATAAAAAATATTAAATAAATAAATTAAATTAATTTAAAAATCATTGAAAATTAAAACATTACCATACAAATGGAATAATGGCATATTGGGTCCATTCAAATGGAACATAGTGGCATATTGGTTGCATAGTGGGAGGCATAAGGAGGGACTTTGGAGTGATAAGGGACTTGGGGAATGAAAATTCAGGAGGAGGAGCCCCGAAATAAAAGTTCAAAGGTTTCGAAAAGTGATGGGGAGTTATAAGGAAGAGTTGTGGATATCGGGATTTCTGAAAAATGAGTTACGACAAATAAAAGTCTCGAAATGAGATATGGTGAGGGATGGTAAAAGAGACTTATGCTAATGGATATAATACTTTCATAATGTTGACTCCATAATATTTTCATACGACTATCTATTTAGAGGCTTTTATAAAGTGGAGGGATGGGAGGATTTATTGAGTTAAACTCAAGATCAGTTCTTTCATTTAAAAGGTGAACTATATTACTTATAAGGGATGTGTGTTCCTACAGGAAAAATATTTAAAGCAAGAGGGTTTTAATATTTCATAAAAATATCCTTTGAAGGTAAATGAAACCCATTGAAATAGATAAAGTAAAAATTTCCCACGTATGTCAACCATTGTTGGGTGAGAAAAGCCCTTGCAAATAAATCTTGGCGGTATCACCAAAATCAAAACCATAACCATTAACAATAAGGAAAGAGAATTCCAAACTGAAGTGAAAGAGGAAAGAAACAAACTCCATAAATGTCAAAGGAGAGAAAAATGAAAGATAAGCCCAAATTAAAAGATAACCCCAAAAGACTAACTATAGAATGTCTCAACAAACGAGTAAAATAAGACAAATATGTGACTTTGTCTTATGTTGAGATTTTAATGAATTCTATCTTGCAGAATTATAAGCAATTAGGTTCTCAAACCATAAAGTGAATAACAACCATGAGATGAAATTAAGCCAAAAGAGAAGTTTGTTCTTATACAATTTTTCTTGTTGCGAAAATTGAACCTGCATGATAACATCTCAACAATTTTTTTTTATAAAACAATGCTTGTAAAACAAAGGGAAGGTTTAGGGACTCCCCAATTTAGCTGATTTGATGAGCATCATTACTACTCTTCCAAAACTTAGAGGCAAACAACAAAGAGAACGAGTTCCAAATCTCAGTTGGTAGGGGTGTGAAACAATTCTTGAAGACCTACAATACAGAGTTTTATATCAGCAAAACTAAAACAAAGATGAAACAAAGATGTGAAGAAATGGAAAAGGATGAAAGTAGGAAAATGAGACTTACCATTTGAAGAATTTCGTTAAAATTTTACCTGAAAAATATCGTTTTTCTCGAACAAAAGACAACCTCTTATTTTGATTGGAATTAAAAGCATGAAGAAGTGGCTTTCAATGAAGTTTTCATTGGCCCAAAACCATAACTTATTAAATCTAAATTAAAGTGAGTAGTAAAGCTAGAAAAATGATGTCTGATGTTCAAAAAATCTAAAGCACATAAAGTCCGTCAAAAATGAAAATGAAGATGTGCTTCTCAATTAATTGTAGCAACAATTGTTCTCTTTGTCTTCTAGATTTCATATCAATTCCAAGATTTTCATAAATTCTCAAAAATCAAGACCAAGTCCCAACCTATGTAGCACTTATGCATATATAGAAAGGTCTTGAATCTTTTCATGATAATTATGGAGCGATATATAAAAAATAATAGGACCACAAGAGAATTTGAAATTGATCAAGATCAATTACCTTTGCATGTTCCAAATTTATTTACCAATTTGTCATGTTAACATAATGAATGCTTTGAAATGACAATTATGTCGTTAAACTCAAAAAATAGTATGAAGTGATAAAAATATATGAACATTCACATCAATCAAGCATGTAAGATTTGGGTGAAAGGAAATAAGTGGAGCCGAAATCCCGTAAATATGAATAAGGTGAAAATGACGTCTCTCTAAGGTCGGGTTTCTCGGAAATACTTCAGAATTATATTTACATCACATTTGAGAGAGTTTTAGATTTTTAGATGATATAGAGAAAAGAGGAATTTGCAATGAAGCAATATTGTGGGCCATATCAATTAAACGGGTGACGTGGAATTCAAGTTCTCAGATCTCGAATAATATTTAAAATGGGGTTTGTAAAAATATTCCAAGATTCCAAGGTTCTGAAATTGCGAGAAGATTCAGGGATTAAAGAAAAAATCATTTAAAGAACAATCATGGCTTCATGCTAAAGGAATGCATACCTAACCATAACAATCCATGTGCACACACCATGTAGAATGAATATCTCAAAATTCACTTGGTTACCTCGAGAAATGAATGCTTGGAATTTAGACTAAATTGTAATTAAAACACATCCAAGTTCTCGAATACAATGATAACATGGAAGTCAAGATTAAGATACAAAGATAATCAAAGAGGAATCCATGTGAGTATATTGATGGATCATACTGTCAAATAACGAATGAGTTAACCAAAAGCCTACGAGATTGCTTTAAAACCACGTGAAAGATGCCACGTAAGATCTTGGGATAAAGATATCAGAGAGAATTTAAATTAACTTACAAGATTACAACAATCCGATATGTCCAGGTTCTGAGATTTAAAAAAGGCAAAAAGGAAATCTCAGGAAGAAATTTAAATTGATTTATGATAACAATCCGATATCCTGAGGTTCTGAGATAAGAGGAGGTTTCAGAAAATATTTCTCTTAAAGTCTTTAAATAAGAGTTACAATAAAAAGGATGCTCGAGATTACTATTGGATAAAAACATAGTATCAGAAACTCGGATACAATGATAATTTTAATATACCTTTACGAGATTTTGAGAACAAGGAATTTGGGTGAAGAAATAAAATAGGCCACGTGAATCTCGGGTAGGCAAATTTAGGAATATTTTAAAATATTTCTGATATAATACAGACCCGAGAATTTGATAAGCCAGAAGGTCTGAAATTCTAAAGGAAATAATCTCAGAAAAAATGAAAAGCAGAGGATCGAGATTCTGAGATTTACTAGTTAGAGGCTCTGAGTCATTTCGGAAGAAAGGAATGTGAGTAAAGTGGATGTTATGAAACCAACTCACAAAAAGATAGAAAAGATAGATCAACGCCTTAAAATTCAGCCTCTTCAAGGGGGCAACCTCCTTTACATTACACAAATGAACAATTCTTCGACGATACAAATGAAAAGACCTCCTTTGTATATATAGGAGTCTAAGGGGTCATAATATAATCAAAACCGACATAACAATAATAATGTAAGGGCACAATAATAACAATAGTGGGCTTCTATGGGGCACAATAGTAACAATATGGGGACTACATGAGTATAGCAATATAATAAGGGGGTTGTACTAATAACAATAAGGGGTTACACTAGTAGTATAGGGGCCTAACATGCCCCTCTCCTTCAAAAAGTGTTGTCCTCAACGCTTGAGTAGTTCTTGATGCTTCTGTATAAAATTATTGTCCTCCCATGTGGAATATTCAGCGGGTAAGTTCTTCCACTTGATGAGATACTTTGAAATTGATCGATTTCCTAGCTGTCGGGTTCTTGTTTCTGTGACTGCTCCAGGTTCTAATATGATTTTTCCTTCCTCTTCAAGTTCTGGCAATATTGTTTGAATTGGGATATTCTGCAACTTTTGAATGAGTGGCCACACTTCTTTGTCCTTCTTCCATTCATCCCTTGCTTCGTTTATCCAATCTGGTTGGATAATAGAAATAGCACAAAACAATGCTTCCACATCCTCATTCTTTCTTGAGAGTGCATCTGCAACAAAAAATTTCTTCCCTTTTTTGTAGATGATGTCAAAGTCATAACCCAACATATTTGTGACCCATTTTTTCTGTTCTTCTAAAGATAATATTTGTTCTAAAAAGTATTTAAGACTATCATGATCCATTTTTACCTTGAAGTGTCTTCCCATTGGGTAAGGTCGCCATTTCTTAAGTGCATGTAGTATTGCCAACATTTCCTTCTCATAAATAGCTTGCTTGAGATGTAGTCGTAAAAATACCCAATCACCTACATCAAAACTTTTTTCACTGCGATGTTGATCTACCTGTTGTTTCATTCGATTCTGCACCAAAGTGGCATTATCCTTTAAAAGTTGGAGAACTTGTTGTTGATGCTCGATGTGATCTTTCACTGCTTGAACCTTTTTCTTCTTGATATGTCCTTCTATCTTAAGAGTTTGAGGAGTGATAATTTCTTCCAATGCTTTACAAGATATGGTCGGATTCATTTCTTGATGCTTAATGTGATCTTTCACTTCTTGAACATTTTTCTTCTGGATATGTCCTTCTATATTGGCAGTTTGAGGAGTGGTAATTCCAACCAATGCATTAGAAGATATGGTTGGATTCATTTATTCTTTCTCGATATGATCTTTCACTTCTTGAACCTTTTTCTTCTTGATATGTCCTTCTATCTTGAGAGTTTGAGGAGTGGTAATTCTTGTCAATGCTTTACAAGATATGGTTGGATTCATTTCTTCTTTCTCTGGGGTTTGTTCCTAGCATATATCCTCTTCTTTTGATGTTTCTTGATCCTTTTCTTCCTCCTCTTCATACTCTATGTAAAATAATTTCTTCTCAGAACACTTATGACCTTTAGTGGATTTTCTATCACAATTGTAACAAAGCCCCTTTTCTCTTTTCTCTTCCAATTGTTGTGGTGTAATCCTTGTAGGTTGTGGAAGGCTAGGAGAAGAAACACTTTCATAATTATAGTAATGAGTGGTGGGCTTACTTGTTTCCATAATTTCGCTTTCAATTTTTCTTGCCAACTCGAATGCCTCCTCCAATGAATCAGGTTCCCAAAAACGAACCTCATGTTGAACGTTATCTTTTAAAGTCCTTATGAAGACATCAATCATTTGCTTCTTTGGAATATAATTTACCTTTTGAAAGTCCTCAATGTTCTCTTCCATTGAACCCTTTTGTTTGAGATTTATCAATTGGCTAAAGAAGGAGTTTATCTTTGTATCCTCATAATGTGCCATCATTTCCTCCGTGAAAATTGACCACGTAACAAGTGGTTTATGAGAACAAAGCCCTTTATTGATCCAGGTGGATGTTGGTGGCCACCCACCTATCCCATTTGGACCCCCACAACTGTCTCTTTCAGTTTTTCAGTTTCCTTAATTATAGCGCAGTTTACTATTTTTAGCAGTTTTTCGGGTCCTAAACTTCCGGAGCCGTTTTGAGGCCCTAAACGATGTTTTTTGGGAAATCTACCTCTGTGATTTTTTAGATTAAAAATTGTCTTTTTCGTCGTAGTCCTCGGAGAGATCTTTCCAACGGGCTATCATGCACGTCAAATGGAGATCGTATGCCAAAGTTACGACCTCGGGAAGTTGATGTACCAATTTACCCAAATGGGGCCCATAGTTTGGCATTTCATCTTCTAGGGTTAGGTTTTGGAATGTTAAGGGTTTTCCATTGTTTCTCAATAATAAATATGCCTTCGAGCCCCATTGTAAAGACAGTTCGGAAACAGTTCAGAGGCATGTAGCCGACACATCTCTTCTAAGAGATAAGCTACCATCGCCCTAGCTGGGTTATTTCTATTTGTAAGCATATTTCAGTATTCTCCATTAATGAAATGAAGTATTATTTCCGCTGCATCTCTATTTTTATGGTTATCGCATCTCTGTATTTATGGTTATCTTTGTAATCTATTGCGTTCCTGCTTAAATCCGGATCAGTGGTATCAGAGCGGTCTGCTTTTTCTCTGTTTTTCTTTGCATGTCCCCAACGGGGTCGGGATATAAGGAGTTAGGGCTTGAATTGGTCGAACCTTTGCAAGACCAGCCTCGCAAATCTCGACGACCTCCCATGGCGGATGAGAAGAAAGACGAGGGGGCAGGAGATCCTATCAGAATCTTGCTCGAAGAAGCCCTCGAGCGGCAAAGGAACGCGATGATGGATAGCTTTGCGTAGATCCTTCAGCGGCTACCCAGAGGCGACGCATCGGCTTCCAACTACTCTGGAAACGCCACACCCTTTAAGGTACAAGTTAATTTTGAAATCCCCATCTTCGAGGGTCAAATAGACGCAGATGCCGTAGATAAATGGTTAAATATGCTAGATGGGTATTTTTCTGTTCATGAATTTTCAAGTCAGGAAAAGATTGTTTTCACTCTTCTCAAAGCAGCCCCCCACGTCAAGGACTGGTGGGAAACATACTGCGAGCAGAAGGATGAAAGTACAGGCTCACTGTTTTCAGCCGCCCCCACTTGGAATGACTTCCGGGATGCCATCAAGGAGTAGTACTACCCTGTCAAAAGCTATGAGGACAAATACATCAAATGGACCACACTGCGGCAGGGACGAGACCAAGATGTACTAGAGTTCACAAATATTTTTCATACCCTTCGCACACAGTTGGGTATCAAAGATTCTGAGCTGCATCTGGTACACAAATACTACGGCTGCCTACACAGATACATCCAGGAAGAGATGGAGTTCTTGAACATCTCCTCACTCGGTACAACATACCGATACGCTGTCAAAATCGAGCAAAAGTTCAAACAGAAGAAGCGAGACTTTGGATCTGCAAATCCAAAGCTCAAAGGACAAAGCCAAGGCAGGGTGACCCAAGACAACCCCTCTAAGCTGCAAGAAAAGAACAACACCACGAAGCCGAAGAAGGAAACAGGAAAGTGGTGTGAGTTCCACAAGAGTCCCACTCATAACACAAGTGAGTGTCGGACCAAGCAGTCGCTGGTGGCCGAGTTGAAGGCTTCCGAATCAGATGCATGTTCTGACTCTGAGCCGGAACCCGGCAAGGGGGATGGCAAAGGGAAGCAAATCATTGATGCGGATCCTAGTGCCACTGTTGCCACTGCCAAGATCCAGAAGAATGAGCCCGAAGAGCCAGAGGAGGGGGAACGTCTTTTCCACTCACAGATGTGGGTGAAGGGTTCGCCGCTGCAATTCATTGTCGATAGTGGCAGCCAAAAGAACCTCGTTTCAGCAGAGGTCATGAAGCGGTTGGGCCTACCAACTACGCCACACCCACAACCGTACAGTATCGGGTGGCTTCACGAAGGACGCGATCTCAAAGTTCACCAGTAGTGCCTCCTTCCCTACAGCATCAAGCCCTTCACAGATGAGGTATTGTGTGATGTTACACCTCTGGATGTTTGTGATGTACTATTAGGCCAACCATACTTGTGGAGGTGACATGCTGTGTATGAGTCAAGGCCTCGCGCTGTCATTATTTCTTTGGATAATTCATTATATAGGATACCAGAGGTAGCTCCACCTACCACCACCTCTTTGATCACTACTAAGAAAGGCAGCAAGCTCATCTCACAGACTAGGAAATTTATTTTCTGTCTGGTTCGCTCCCAAAGTAAGGGGAAGATCGTTGCTACATCCATGACCCCCACAAAGGGTTCCTCCACGCAGCAGCAGCAACATAGGGATACAGTCATGACAGAACACAAGAACAACTTCTCCTTACCCAGAGGAGTACCACACAAGTTTCAGGTGGGCGAAAAAGTTTGGTTACATTTGCAGAGAGAACGCCTTACCATAACCCATCAGAAACTCAGACCGCTTCGACATGGTCCTTACACTAGTAACAAGGCTGTGGGCAACAATGCTTTGAAGCACAACATTCCTCCATTCCTTCGCTTGCACCGATTGTTCAATGTGGACCATCGCCGACCATGCTTCCCACCATTTCTGGACACATCAGAGATTGCAGAACAGCTCACTGGAGACCCAGCTCAGCAGAAGCTTCCTCATCTCAAGGAGGAACTCAACGCAATGGGGACCACTTCTTCCTAAGGGGGGAGAAATGATCCAAGTGGATGTTGGTGGCCACCCACCTATCCCATTTGGACCCCCACAACTGTCTCTTTCAGTTTTTAGTTTCCTTAATTATAGCGTAGTTTACTATTTTTAGCAGTTTTTCGGGTCCTAAACTTCTGGAGCCGTTTTGAGGCCCTAAACGACGTTTTTTGGGAAATATACATCTATAAATTTTTAGGTAAAAAATAATCTTCTTGTCGTAGTCCTCGGAGAGATCTTTCCAACGAGCTATCATGCGCGTCAAACGGAGATCGTGTGCCAAAGTTACGACCCTGGGAAGTTGATGTACCAATTTACCCAAACGGGGCCCATAGTTTTGCGTTTCATCTTCTTGGGTTAGGTTTTGGAATGTTAAGGGTTTTCCATTGTTTCTCAATAATAAATAGGCCTCCGAGCCTCATTGTAAAGACAGTTCGGAAACAGTTCAGAGGCATGTAGCTGACACATCTCTTCTCAGAGATAAGCTACCATCGCCCTAGCTGGGTTATTTGTATTTGTAAGCATATTTCAGTATTCTCCATTAATGAAATGAAGTATTATTTCCGCTGCATCTCTGTTTTTATGGTTATCACATCTCCGTATTTATGGTTATCTCTGTAATCTATTGCGTTCCTGCTTAAATCCGGATCAGTGGTATCAGAGCGGTCTGCTTTTTCTCTGTTTTTCTTTGCATGTCCCCAACGGGGTCGGGATATAAGGAGATAGGGCTTGAATTGGTCGAACCTTTGCAAGACCAGCCTCGCAAATCTCGACGACCTCCCATGGCGGATGAGAAGAAAGACGAGGGGGCATGAGATCCTATCAAAATCTTGCTCGAAGAAGCCCTCGAGCGGCAAAGCAACGCGATGATGGATAGCTTTGCGCAGATCCTTCAGCGGCTACCCAGAGGTGACGCATCGACTTCCAACAGCTACTCTGGAAATGCCACACCGTTTAAGGTACAAGTTAATTTTGAAATCCCCATCTTCGAGGGTCAAATAGACGCAGATGTCGTAGATAAATGGTTAAATATGCTAGATGGGTATTTTTCTGTTCATGAATTTTCAAGTCGGGAAAAGATTGCTTTCACTCTTCTCAAAGCAGCCCCCCACGTCAAGGACTGGTGGGAAACATATTGCGAGCAGAAGGATGAAAGTACAGGCTCACTGTTTTCAGCCGCCCCCACTTGGAATGACTTCCGGGATGCCATCAAGGAGTAGTACTACCCTGTCAAAAGCTATGAGGACAAATACATCAAATGGACCACAATGCGGCAGGGACGAGACCAAGATGTACTAGAGTTCACAAATATTTTTCATACCCTTCGCACACAGTTGGGTATCAAAGATTCTGAGCTGCATCTGGTACTCAAATACTGCGGCTGCCTACACAGATACATCCAGGAAGAGATGGAGTTCTTGAACATCTCCTCACTCGGCACGACATACCGATACGCTGTCAAAATCGAGCAAAAGTTCAAACAGAAGAAGCGAGACTTTGGATCTGCAAATCCAAAGCCCAAAGGACAAAGCCAAGGCGGGGTGACCCAAGACAACCCCTCTAAGCTGCAAGAAAAGAACAACACCACGAAGCCGAAGAAGGACACAGGAAAGTGGTGTGAGTTCCACAAGAGTCCCACTCATAACACAAGTGAGTGTCGAACCAAGCAGTCGCTGGTGGCCGAGTTGAAGGCTTCCGAATCAGATGCATGTTCTGACTCTGAGCCGGAAACCGGTAAGGGGGATGGCAAAGGGAAGCAAATCATTGATGCGGATCCTAGTGCCACTGTTGCCACTGCCAAGATCCAGAAGAATGAGCCCGAAGAGCCAGAGGAGGGGGAACGTCTTTTCCACTCACAGATGTGGGTGAAGGGTTCGCCGCTGCAATTCATTGTCGATAGTGGCAGCCAAAAGAACCTCGTTTCAGCAGAGGTCATGAAGCGGTTGGACCTACCAACTACGCCACACCCACAACCGTACAGTATCGGGTGGCTTCACGAAGGACGCGATCTCAAAGTTCACCAGTAGTGCCGCCTTCCCTACAGCATCAAGCCCTTCACAGATGAGGTATTGTGTGATGTTACACCTCTGGATGTTTGTGATGTACTATTAGGCCAACCATACTTGTGGAGGCAACATGCTGTGTATGAGTCAAGGCCTCGCGATGTCATTATTTCTTTGGATAATTCATTATACAGGATACCAGAGGTAGCTCCACCTACCACCACCTCTTTGATCACTACTAAGAAAGGCAGCAAGCTCATCTCACAGACTAGGAAATTTATTTTCTGTCTGGTTCGCTCCCAAAGTAAGGGGAAGATCGTTGCTACATCCATGACTCCCACAAAGGGTTCCTCCACGCAGCAGCAGCAACATAGGGATACAGTCATGACAGAACACAGGAACAACTTCTCCTTACCCAGAGGAGTACCACACAAGTTTCAGGTGGGCGAAAAAGTTTGGTTACATCTGCAGAGAGAACGCCTTACCAGAACCCATCAGAAACTCAGACCGCTTCGACATGGTCCTTACACTAGTAACAAGGTTGTGGGCAACAATGCTTTGAAGCACAACATTCCTCCATTCCTTCGCTTGCACCGATTGTTCAATGTGGACCATTGCCGACCATGCTTCCCACCATTTCTGGACACATCAGAGATTGCAGAACAGCTCACTGGAGACCCAGCTCAGCAAAAGCTTCCTCATCTCAAGGAGGAACTCAACGCAATGGGGACCATTGCTTCCTAAGGGGGGAGGAATGATCCAGGTGGATGTTGGTGGCCACCCACCTATCCCATTTGGACCCCCACAACTGTCTCTTTCAGTTTTTCAGTTTCCTTAATTATAGCGCAGTTTACTATTTTTAGCAGTTTTTCGGGTCCTAAACTTCTGGAGCCGTTTTGAGGCCCTAAACGACGTTTTTTGGGAAATCTACCTCTATAAATTTTTAAGTAAAAAATCGTCTTTTTCGTCATAGTCCTCGGAGAGATCTTTCCAACGAGCTATCATGCGCGTCAAACGGAGATCGTATGCCAAAGTTACGACCCCAGGAAGTTGATGTACCAATTTACCCAAACGGGGCCCATAGTTTTGCGTTTCATCTTCTTGGGTTAGGTTTTGGAATGTTAAGGGTTTTCCATTGTTTCTCAATAATAAATAGGCCTCCGAGCCTCATTGTAAAGACAGTTCGGAAACAGTTCAGAGGCATGTAGCCGACACATCTCTTCTCAGAGATAAGCTACCATCGCCCTAGCTGGGTTATTTCTATTTGTAAGCATATTTCAGTATTCTCCATTAATGAAATGAAGTATTATTTCCGCTGCATCTCTGTTTTTATGGTTATCACATCTCTGTATTTATGGTTATCTCTGTAATCTATTGCGTTCATGCTTAAATCGGATCATTTATACCATAAAAATTGATCTGGTTCTAAATATGAAGATGCAATACGTACCTTTTGTAATAGTTGCACCTCATGTAGATTGAAATATTTCTCCATCTGTAGTATCCAATTTACCAGATCCTTGCCATCAAACTTCCTCATCTCGCTTTTTATTGATTTTAGGAGCTCGATCTTGAAATGACTGTAACTCTGTACTTTCAGATCTTTAAGTTCTAAAATTGTGACCTGCAGTAGCCCTCTATGTCCTCTTTCCAATGCCACCAGTCTGATCGAATTTAGATTCTCCAAGAAAGAGTTATGCACAATCTCCCAACATGACCCCATTATATACCTTTTCAGAAGAGCGAACTTGTATGAAGTGCCACGTGTCACTGTTTTTACCTTAGGATGTGAAGATTATATACATGAAACTACAGCCTGTCCTCTTTCTGTAACTTCTTACGAAATTGCAATCTGATGCCCAGAGAGATAGTTCTGACGATTTTCCCAAGGTGACCTGTTTGGAATGTAATTCAGGAGTCTGCAATGAGACCAACTTCCTCAGATCATATCTCCGCAAATATAGTGCAAAAAGATCTAAAATTCAGACCTGAGGTTCAACGTGATTTCGTCTCAGATGGGTTTTTTTTTGTTCTCTTCTGAAACGTTGCAAAAAAAGAGTTATAGCGAAAATTCCACGATGACCTATTTGGAGCAGCTAAACCCTAGAATCCAAAGCTTTGATACCAAATGTTATGAAACCAACTCACAAAAGGATAGAAAAGATAGATCAACGCCTTAAAATCCAGCCTCTTCGAGGGGGCAACCTCCTTTACATTACACAAATGAACAATTCTTCGATGATACAAATGAAAAGACCTCCTTTCTATATATAGGAGTCCAAGGGGTCATAATATAATCAAAGCCGACATAACAATAATAATGTAAGGGCACAATAATAACAATAGTGGGCTTCTATGGGGCACAATAGTAACAATATGGGGACTACATGGGTACAACAATATAATAAAGGGGTTGTACTAATAACAATAATGGGTTACACTAGTAGTATAGGGGCCTAACAGTGGATGCAAGATGAACGAGTGTAATGCAAAGGTTCAACTCAACCTAGAGAATGTAAGATTCAAAATAAACAAATGTACAATCATGGATAGGATCATTTTATAACTTGCTGCAATATGTTTGTGCAATTTTCCTTTGCTTATGGGCCTTCTTTGATTTAACATTTAAAATGTGAGAAGCTGTAGACCTGCAGAAAATCTGAACAAGAAGGAGCCAAGCGTTTCATTTCAGCTGCATCAACGAGAGGCAGAATATGATTATTGACTCATCTCACAAATTTGCAAAGAAAGGAAAAATGAAGAGAAACACCAATACAAAGTACAAAAATTTTGATGAGAAAGAAAATACTCCATTGAAAACGTTTATGACTTAGAAAAAGTTGGTTGCTCGCTTATTTCTAAAGTTGATTAAATATGATAATAAAAATCAATCTAATGAAGGCCTACAAAAAGAAGTACAAATGATAAATACAAATTGTGACTAAACGAGAAAACAAAGTGCTAAAAGGAAAGTAACAACAGATGAGGATGAACATGTATATGCATACCTCAAAGAATCCGATTTTAAATTTACCTCATAAATCTTAACATTCTCCTATGTATTATCTTTGATTTTACATATGTTCAAAATCATTTCCTTATTCAATCTAAATTAAAATGCTAAGTAATGAGTTTTCAATTGCATCCACTTGATATTTACATTATGGGACAAGAGTGGTGAAAGCGAGCACCTAGAAATACTTATGAATTGGAAATTTGACATTCTCAAAAAGTCCTAAGTTGTAGCAATTCTTTGAAACTTTACCATATATGCTTTTTAAAACAAAAACATTCTCAACAATGTGATAAAGCTTTGTTAAAGGAGGACAATTAAGTGCATCACAAGTGTGTATGATTTGACGATATAAGAACATTGATATGTTCTAAGCCACTTTGCAAGGAAATGAAAAAGAATACCAAGGGAAAGACTTGGGGTTCATTACTTGCTTATTGAAAATTTGTTATATTGAAAGAAAGACAAACAAAAAAGCAACCTAAATTTAAACTAATCTATTCCTAATCCTAATATAAAGAGCAAACTGAAATTAGGTGAAATCATACTTCCAATTTAACCATTCTCTCATTTTATTTCTTGCATGTATGTACAGGTCACACATCAGTAGCAAAAATACAATTATAATTAAACCAACAGAAATAAATTTGAATTTAGTATGTACACTTATTGCTAACATATTTACTAAAAATGACTTATTTACAATCACCTTCTCTTGAAAAGTTTCCTCCAACCAAATCTCTATGGGATCATAAAAATATGGATGAACATTTAATAGAGAATGGAAGAGGTTAAATGAAAGAGAAGTTGAACAATGATTAATGTTATGCACATAAGACAAATTATTAGCAATCTTATGTGAAAATGAAGATTCTAAATGACTTTGGAATGGATCAGTGAAGTATGGATGCAGGGTTAGTGCATATGTCAGAAGATCTTCAATTAGGTTAGATAGTTGGTCATATTGGATTAATGCACTCACAAGTGTTGATTCATGTTGAATATGTACACTAGAAAGAAAAGTACGCTGATAATATATGACCATCAAATGGAATTGGAAGAGTAACAACTCTTGATGGTCATGATCTGAATCTTGTGATTCATTTTCACATTTTAGCAATGTATATTGAAATTGTACAACACTTAATTGCTCAATATGCCAACAAATGACATAAAATTTGGAAAATGCCAGCAAAAAAGAAATCTGAAATCAACCAAAATAACTGAAGGAAAAATAATAAAATAAAATCATAATTTACATTATTTTTACAATTAATGTTACAACACAATTGAGAATGATTTGAATCATTTTCCTTCTCACAAGGAATAGCTAAGATAGTACAATTATAAAGGTCATCGACATCAACTTGTGGAAGAGGGAAAGATTCAGGACTATGAATAGGAGCGAGAACTTGATCATCATAAGAATCATAAATTGGGATGGATTCTTGAATGTTGAAATCACGAAAATGATTAATTGTTTGAAAATGAGAATTTATTGAAACAATTTCTAAATTGGAGTTTTCTTCATTCTCAAATATGATTTGACTTTGATCATGAGGATTTAATGGGGAGTAAGATAAATCAACATCCTCAATGTCAAAGTAATCATCATAAATGACTTCACGACATTCACTAGAATTCTCTTCATTCCCATATGATGCATCAAAACAAGAAGTATTGAGCACATGTTCATCAATGTTAGAAGAATGATCAATAATTGTTTCTATACCTTGATAAAAACTAATAGGAAATTCATTTATATTAGTCTCTTTGTTTTCTGGAACAATATTAATGCAAAGAGGGGATTAATTACTAACAACAAAAATATTAGGATAAAGGGAAAAATGAGAGTTAGAGACAATGAATCTGAAAATATGTCTATTTGCAGAATCTTGTGTGTTTACTCCATTACAAATTTTAGATTCTTGATCATTCATTTGGCTACTTATGCTTTCTTGAAGACTGTTGCTTGGATGCCTTGCATTTTGTATTTGATCAACATGATCATATTTAGAAATTTCTGTAGTTAATTGTACATTATTGTAATCTTCAATTTCTACTTGTGCTTGTTGATTTATTAACTGGTTTTTTGAATTTATTTCATGCTAATTTTCAGATTTATGGGAGCTAGTTCTTCAAGTTTGTGACTGGTATCTTCTTGCAATTGATTATCAAATTCTTCCAAGCTTTGTGATTGTGAATTAGTAACATGAGAGAGAGTATTATGATCCTCATTAATGTTATAAGAAGTGTGCACCAAATGAATGAATTTGTCATACATGGGAGAGACAACTTCATCATGATTAATATGCACCTCCATATCAGAGTTTTTGATCATGTCAATAGAAGCTGAAGAAGATTCATCAAAGCTTGAAATTGTTTCATATGGATTGGGAATACAAGGAAGAGAACATAAAGGATATCTTGCCCCCTCTTCTTTCTTTTCTTCTGCCATGAGAGCCCATTGTGTTTTGTGAGGATGGTCTTGCAAAGGTTCAACCAGACCAAGCCCTAACTCCTTATACCCTAACCTCGTTGGGGAAATGCAAAGAAAAATACAAAAAGAGCAGACCGCTCTGAGACCACTGATCCAAACTTATGGAGGAACGCAATAAAATACAGAAATACCCATATACATAGTGATGCAGCAGAAATAAAACTTCATTTCATTAATATCAAAGAACAGAAATATGCTTACATACAGAAATAAAAATAAACTAGCTCAGGCGATGGTAGCTTATCTCTGCGAAGAGATGTGGCAACTACATGCCTTTGAACTGTGTTACAATGAGGCTCAAAGGCCTATTTATTATTGAGAAATAATGGAAAACCATAAACATCCAAAAACCTAACCCTACGAGATGAAGCGCCAAAATTGTGGGCCTCTTTTGGGTAAATTGGTACATCAACTTCCCAGGGTCATAACTTTGGCATACGATATTCGTTTGGCGATCATAATACCTCGTTTCGAAGAGCTCATAAAGGAGGCTAAAAAAAAATTAGTAAAGTGGTTTGGTTCTTTCTGGTCTCTTTATTTTCCCTAAAAACCTCTTTTAGTCCCTCAAAATGGCTCTAGAAGTGTAACAACCTTGGTAAAATGTTCATGTATTAAAAGTTAATAAAAGAAAAAATAAGACCACGGTTAAGGGACACTTATTCCAATCTAAATGTTGGGAAAATATATTCTAGTGGGCATCACTCGATGTGTGTTTTGGCTAAGGAAATTTGGAAAAGGCTAAGGCAAAGGAATTAAAAGCTAAAAAGACATTTTTGGCACATTTCTTTATGAAAATAAAGGAAAATAGAAGAAAAGTAAGGTGAAAGGTCACAAGTTGCAAGTGAGGAGGAAATTGAAGGAAAATAATGGAAAATGAAGAAAATAGAGGCCTCGTTTATAAAAAGGCTTCTAAGGATTAGTTGGTAACCTTTTATCAGTTCAAGTTTGTATATCTCTCATTATTCTCTCTCTCACTCTTGGTCACTTAGAGTTTTCTTGGAGCACTCTTGTTTTGGATCAAGGAAGGAAAAACAGAATCAAGCAACTTCAGCAGGAATACTTGCATGTAACTTTTTTTCATGTGTGATTTCCTAGTTGGTTTGGACATGCATGTTGGTGTATGGTTCTGTTGGTGTCGGTGGCATGGTTTTACTGGGCTATGACAATGGTTTTCAGCCTAGCCTTGCCTTTTTCCAGATGCCATGCTATGTTGGGATGTTTATCTCGACTTTGAGCTTTGGTTTCCCGAATGGATTTCGGAATTCGGGGCAGAGGTGGTCTCAAATTTCATTCCCAAAGGCCTAGGAATCCCTTGACCAGTTTTGGTGGGATACATGGTAAAGCCCAAGGGAGAAGTCTTGGTTTAGGGCCTAGTGATCCGAGTTTGGATTGTGGTAAATCTTGAGAGACTGGTCTTAGTATAGGGCTTAGTGATATGGGATTGGATTGCGATAAATATAAGAGACAAGGAGACGAAAAATTCCTTAAGGATAGTGATGGATTTTAGATGGAATTCCAAGTTCAATTCTATTGTGATCGGAGCACCAATTTTGGTGTGATCATGGCTTGATGAGGGTGGAGGTGGTTTAACCTCTGGATTCCCTTGATTTCTTTTGGCCTAGTTGTTCTATGAGATCCCATATTCATGCTTGGAATATGGAACGAGTGTGACTGGCTGAAAGAGAGATTTGGTTTAGCCATGTCTATGGTTGGGTGGTACGTGGAATTCTTGAACCTGGTCGGATTTTCCTATGATATTTATATGGTTTTATGCTTCTTATAAGCATGGTTATATGACTGTTCATGTAATGGATATTTCATGTATTTACTTATAATTATAAAATGGATGGATGCAAGACCTAATTGATGTTATAACAGTTCAATGGAGAAGGTGGTGATCCTTCTGGTTATGTTTAATAAATTCCTTCAGTCGTTTATACTTTGTCTTGTATCCTAGAATTGTAGGTTACATTGATGCCAAGTGTTTGACAGAATGTCAATCCTAGTTAGGGATGCTCAGGCCTAGTCCTGAGGTTGATTTTTGATTTGTTTATCTTGTTATCATGTCTTTGATGGATTCTGAATGTTATAACAAGTTCTGGGCAGAGGCTAGGATTCTGGACTAGAAAAGTGGCTCAAATCTTGGGGACGGATGCACAGGTTTGCTGAAAAGAGTCCAGGGTCGTTGGCACATAGGTCTGTGAGAGCGAATTTGGCTTCTGGACGCTGTCTTTCCTATAGCATGAGAGCAACTAGGGGTTTTTAGGGTTAAATAATCAGTGGGACTAAGGGACAAGATGTCTGAGTGGTTGACATGTCTTTTGAGGGTGTTGTTACTGATGTGGATGGGTTTGTTTGATATTCCATCAATTCCATTTCCTTAAGGTCACCAAGGAAGTTGAATCCCTTATAGTGACCTCTCTCATTGAATGCTTATCTTGGTTGGTCGGTTTCTTCGTTGGACCTGGGAGGAGGGGGTGTTACAAATTGGTATCCTAGCATGGTTGCACTCTCCTTGGGTGAAGGAGCTTGGTCATGCATGCATGTTAGTTGCCTGTGTGTTTCTTACACTTGCACTCCATGTGCTTGTTGCATTACATAATGATTGATCATGATTGTAGTAAGGTTATCATGAGGAACTTGATGTTGATTTTGTGGAATGCATCGTCAGAAGTATATGACTGGTTACATGATTATATGCAGTTTGATTACATCCTTGTATGTTAGCTTGCCTTCTTGGTTGTTTGATTACATGTATTAGTCTTGTAGGTTGGTTACAAGAATTGATCGCTTATGCTCAAATACATGCATTCATACGTATGTGTAGTTGATTAGGCATTACTTATGCATGTTGATAGTTGCATGTGGCAATGTGTACATTAGAGTAATGGTTGTTGTCACGCATGGGGTCATAACATGCATTGTTGATATGGCCTTGCATTGATGACTAGACCCTAACTAGAATGATGTTTTTGCTTTGATACATGTATTCAATATATGTCTATATGATGTTATGATTATGTTATACATGTATCACGTTGATTTGAGGATCTTGCAGACAAGGTATCCTCCCTGAATTATGATAAGATACATTGGTTTATTGTGATTTGGTTTAGCTGACATAGTATGCCTTGCAGGAAAGAGATCATATGGCTAGCAAGGTGCTAGACTACATAGAATGTCCCTATGCATCAGATGGGTAGTGTGGTGCGGGGCACTCTTTTGACTTGGCAGACACATTGAGAAGCCTGAAGGAATAAATAAGGAGTTACAAAGTAGAAAGTGACAAAATCATGCAGGCATAAGAGAAACAAGCAGAGGTGAATGCGATACTACTTCAGAGTTTGTCAGATTTGCAGCGACAGGGACCACTTTGGATTAGCCATGGAAATTAGGACAAGAATAATGGGGCATATGGCAGTAGGTATCCTAGTAAACATAGGTCAGATAGATTTGACACGATGAGAGATGGCAGGTTGTTGGACACTCCGGATAAGATAAGTGATCGACACAGGTATTATTCTAGTTCTGGTTCTGACAAGCATCATGATAGTTGTCGTTATCACTCTTACAGGAGGAGTGATACGGGATACTTGCCGGAGGAGTTTAAGAAAGCAAAGCCACCTACCTTTGATGGATAGATGAAGAAATCGCAAAATGCAAAGGCATGGTTGCTTGGTATGAAGAAATTCTTTCGATTGCATGATTATTCATAAAACATGAAAGCAAACATAGCCACTTTCAGTCTCAAAGGTAAAGCGAATATTTGGTGGGAAGACGTGAATAATGTCAAAGTTATGCAGAAGGAATATTTAACATGGCATGCATTTGAAAGGCTCTTCATGAAGAAGTACTTGTCGGAGAGGTACTATGATGATAGGGCTAAGGAGTTTTATGAGTCGCGGATGGGTTCTATGACACATTATAAGTATACTAGTAGGTTTTTGGAGCTATTGAGATATGTGCCTTACCTCAAGGAGGAGAAGGTCAAGCTTTAGAGATTCATCAGTGGACTACCAGTAGCATACAGAGACCAGATTGAGTTCGATGAGCCTAGATCGTTGGAGGAGGCCATCCAAAAGTTGAAGCATTGTTATGAGTAGTCAAAGCGCAAAGTTGAGCCTAAGCATGACTTGAAAAGAAATGAGAAAGCTAAAGGGAAATTTCCACCAAATAGATGAAGACTTGAGGATGCAAGTGAGAAAGAAAATGTAGTTCCTTACAAGAGATTTAATACAACTGAGAAGGGACATGGAGAGCAGCAAGCTAGAGGCGGTGGTAGGGAACCATTGCAGTGTTGGATATGTGGTAAGGATCATCGTAAGAGGGATTTTACACAGTATTAGAGTGGTGGTAGACCCCATATCTACAATGCTCAGGAGGTGCATACAATTGGTGATGTTGGTCATAGCATACCTCAGATCTATGCAGCTGTGGAAAATAGGCAGGCAGACCATCAAGCATCGATCATTGAGATGGACGGTAAGCTTTGTGATCAAGTTGTTTCTATTTTGATTGATCTTGGATCTAACTATAGTTATATTAATCCTAACCTGGTGGATAAGTGTGGTTTGAGAAAAGAAGTGCAGGCAGAATCTTGGTTGGTATAGTTGACTATAGGTATGAAGAAGAGAGTTCACCATTGGGTAAGAGCTTGTGCATATGAGTTAAATCGTATGCCTACAACAACAAACTTGAATGTATTTCCATTGGGATCATATAGTATGATTTTGGGTATGGATTGGCTATACATTCACAGAACCAAAGTGGATTGCTTTGATAAGGCCATTGAGTGTGTGGATGATAGTGGGGAAAAGATGACTCTGTAAGGGAAGAAGAATCCTACATCAGTGAGGATGGTTACTGATATGTAGGTTAAGCATAGTTGTAGAAAAGGATGTGTGATGTTTACAGTACACATTTATAGTGACAAGGGTAAGGAGGTTGAGGATGTTGATGTGTTAAGCAGGCATCTAGTTTTGCAGCAGTTTCAAGATGTATTTCCTGAGCACATTACAAAGTTTCCACCTCACAGAGAGGTAGACTTTTCTATTGATTTGGTGCCAGGGGTAGCTCTAGAGCACCTTACAGGATGAGCGCACCTAAGTTAGTTGAGTTAAAGTTGCGGGTGAAGGAAATGTTGGATAACGGGTACTTTAGGCCAAGTGTATCACCTTGGGGTGCACTAGTGTTGTTCGTAAAGAAGAAAGATGGTACTCGTAGATTGTGCATTGACTATAGGTAGTTGAACAAATTAACAATTAAGAATAGGTACCCATTGTCGAGGATTGATGATTTTTTTTATCAGTTGAAGGGAGAAACAATGTTATCTAAGATCGACGATCGGGATACCATCTAGTATGCATCAAGGAAGAGGGTATCTCAAGACTGCGTTCACGACTAGGTATGGGCATTATTAGTTTGTTTTTGTTCCATTTGGATTGACTAATGCTCTAGATACATTTATTTGTTTGATGAATAGTGTGGTGCATCCTTATCTGGACAAGTTTGTTATTGTATTCATTGATGACATATTGGTATATTCTAAGAATGAGGAAGAGCATGCCAAGCATTTACCAACAATGTTGAGATTGCTAAGAGAGAGTCAATTATATGCCAAACTTAGCAAGTGTAGTTTCTTTCATAATGAGGTACATTATTTGGGTCATGTTATCTCCAAGGATGGCATAATAGTGGATCCAGAAAAGACAAGGGCTATCATGGAGTGGGCAGCTCCTAAGAATGTGGATGAGGTGAGATCTTTCATGGGACTGGAAGGTTACTACAAGAGTTCATCAAGAACTTCTCATGCATTGCATATCCTCTCACATCATTGCAGTAGAAAGGTAAGAAGTTCGAATGTACAGAAGAATGTGAGGCTAGCTTTGAGCAGCTTAAGCAGTTGTTGACACATGCATCAGTGCTAAAGATTGTAGATCCAGACAAGGACTTTGTAGTGTGTACAAATGCTTGCAAGAGAGGACTTGGTGGAGTTCTCATGCAAGAAGGAAAGGTAGTGTGCTATGAGTCACGAAAATTGAATGAGCATGAGCAGAACTATCCAACGCATGATCTTGAGCTAGCAACGATTATACATGCATTGAAGATGTGGAGACACTATCTTCTGGGCAGGAGATTTACATTGATGAGCAATCATAGTGGGTTGAGGTATTTGTTTGACTAGCCAAATCTAAATGTTAGGCAAGCTAGATGGTTGGCTACCCTTAGTGAGTTCAACTTCGAGATCAGATACATCAAGGGGAAGGAGAATCAAGTTGTGGATGCTCTTAGTAGGAAGGTACATGTAAATCATATAGCACTGCTATGAGCTCTTATGGGAAAAAGTTACAGGATATAATCTTGCAGGCAGGACAATGGGATGACAAATACATGGAGACTACACACAAGTTATAGCATAGCATAGGTACAGTTATAGGTACAGGTGCAGGTACAAGTGATTGGGATGCAAACTAGCGTCTCATTATAGATGGTTTGGTGAGGTTTAGAGATAGGATCTATGTGTCGAATTGCAGTGAGCTCAAGAAGCTTATGTTGAGGGAGATTCATGCCAATCCCTACTAGGGTCATCTAGGATATTAGAATATGTTGACGATGGTAAAGAAGTTCTACTATTGGTCGAATTTGAAGAAGGAAGTGGCAGAGTTTGTGGTTAGATGTTTGGATTGTCAGTAGGTCAAAGAGGAATGTAAGCATCCAGGTGGTTTACTATAGCCGATAATGATTCCAGAATGGAAATGGGAGATCATCTCCATGGATTTCATTGCAGGTCTTCAGAGGACATTGAGGCAACATGATTCTATTATGGTCTTGGTTGATAGGTTGAGAAAGGTAGTGCACTTCGTTCTAGTAAAGACTACATATTCAGCCAATGAGGTAGTACAAGTGTTCATCAGAGAGATAGTGAGACTACATGGTGTTCTGGAGAAGATTGTACTAGACGGGGATGCAAATTTCACTTCCAAGTTTTGGAAGGAGTTATTTGCAGGTTTGGGTATAGAGTTGGCCTTTAGTATAACTTATCATCTATAGATAGATGGATAGACAGAGAGGGTCAATAGGATCTTGGAGGATATGTTGTGGATGTGTTGTGCTTTACAACAACCCCCCATTTCTTATCATTATTTCTTTAGAAATAATATCATATGAAATGGGTCCCTTTTAGTTTTGATTGGTATCAATATTGTATTGTTCAAAAAGGTCCGAAAACAAAATGAAAAACATTATGAAAACCTTTTCGATAAACCCATTTTGATCATAATAATACAAATAATCAATCTTTTATCATTGCGATAAAGCGATTGCAAGATCGCATATCACAATGACATAAGTTAATGGCCCATTGGTTTTCGCCGATGCGATATCGCTATCGGCTATCGGCAATATTCTATGCATGTTCTTAAAGCGCCCCAGGCCATTCACCCCGATGCGATGCGATTTCGCTATCGGCGATCGGCGGTATGCTATCCATATTTTCATAGAGTGCCCATACTCGCGATGCGATGCGATATCGCTATCAGCAATCGGGGATTTCAAAAAGTGTCAACATAAGGAGTTAAGTTTTCCCCGACGCCCGATTGCGATAAAGCCAAAAGCGCAGATTTCAAAAAAGCCGTTAAGACAGAGGGATATTACGATCAATTCATATTAAAAGATTGATCTGTCGAACAATGATTTACCTGCGCTCAACCGCCAAAACATCCAAGGCACGCTTAAACGAATCATTCGGCTGATTAATGATATGATGGGCATTTAAAGGATTAGTAGGTTTAAACGGCCATTTAATGTAATAATAAGTCCTGAAATCTTCCCATAGATTGTATTCGCGGCCATTTTAAAAGCTAATCCCTCACAACGCATTGATCAATTTATCTTTCTCATATTGGGTTTTCATTGCCAATTCTCTGTGTTACGTTCATTTTCACTTCTGTGCAGAATTCATCCAAAGAAGAAAACTCAAGCAGAATGGGGAAGAAATCTAAGAAAACCACAGTCGCTTCCGTTGCGCCAGCCACAGGACAAGCCGTCGCTGATCCAACAAACAAAAAGAAAGGATTGATATCTGATACTACATGTTCTGGTCTCGACAGAACTACTTGGCAAAGTACCTACAATCTGATTGAAGTCGAAGAACCTAAAGTGACAACAGTACAAGCTTCTGCAGATTCAACTCGGAAATCTGATGGTACTTTAAAAGACCTGGCTGACTCCTTCCTTCATCGGATAGCAGCTCGGGAGCAAATTCTCCCATATACAGAAGTAGTGCGATGGGCAATTGAGGAAATCCCGATCATGGACGAAACCTTCTGCACCAGAGACGGGAGAATTTTCGGGTCATTCAAAGCTGATGATTTAAGGAAAATGTATCATTTGCCTGAGCCAGAGAAGAAGTACAACAAGGCATTTTTGGAGAAATTCCGAAAAGAGAATGAAGTGGAATCCGAACCCATCCGGAATTGGAGACAAAATCCAGCAAAACACAAACATGAATCTTCCGGTAAGTACTCGGTTGATTCTCTATGTTCTCCTTATTGTTATGCTGGAATAATGATGTGTAGATTGTGGGGGTTGCACGACTCTTCTAATTTCACTATAGAAATGGTTCCCTTGATGGAAGCGGCGTGTAACAGTGAAATAATGGATTGGGCCACTATTCTCTCAGATAAACTAGCAACAACTGTTCTTGAGTTTAGAAATAAGACCCACGTTGCTGAAAGGCTAATTCCCCCATTCTATTACAGTGCCTATATTTTAGATACCTTGTGTTTTAATTCTGAATTTCCTGTGCTTGGCTGGAGGTGGACGCCACAAGACCCCATGCATATTCACATATACCATCAGAAATTATGGAAATCCTCTTATAAGCACCATTTATACCAAGTCTGCAATGGCTTTATGTTACCTATTCATTATTCTATTTTTGATAAACCTACTCCCAAGATTTCCTACCAAGCTGGGATTGATTTAACATCAGTAGGAAGATGGTTCGGGGAGGAAAAGTTCACTTATATAAGAGTTTTCGGTAGCCAAGCCGAACCTCACGTCCTTCCTTTGTACATACCTGATAAACTTCTGGCGAGGGAAATAGCTTACCAGATCATTGTTGAGAGTGTTACACAGGCTCTCAAGAAAAGTAAGAAGCAGGGCTGGCCCTCTTTTCCTTTGAGATGAGGGGTCTATACCTTGCATGATCTCAAACATGCAGAGAAAGAAGCTACTAAGATGAAATCATTAACTCTAGCAACTCTCCCTAATAGGCAATTTGATCCCAACAAAGTCGCCTATAATGCACTCGAACAGGCCAAATTGTCAAAATTTGATCATAAAGAAGATATGTTTGATGACCTGTTCTCCTCAGCTGAGTCAATAATGCAGGTTAAGGCATTTGCCAGAATGAAATATCAAGATGAAGGGTTGGTTGAATTTAACAGACTTAGAGAACAGAGGTTGCAAACTCTGCCTCTAGATCTATTAGCAACAACCCCAACAACATCGTCAAGCGAGCCTGAACGGCAACAGTCAAAGGAACCTCCGGTTACAACAATAGAACCAGAAAAGCCACAGGAGGAAACTCAGACTAAAGAGCAGGAGAAAGTGCGGGAGGAGACCCAGATTAAAGAGCAGAAACAGACCAACATTGAAGTAAATGTGGATACTCATATTGACCCAAAATTGCTCCAGGAATGGCAGCAATTTGATTCTATTATCAGTGGTCTGGAATGTTCAAAGGACACCGAAACTTCGAAAGCAGCAGACACACAGGAAACCACTTCACAATAGGTTCAAAGTAGAACCAGCGGCCCACCCATTTCAAAAGAAGTAGAAATAATACCAAAGGAACCCTCCGATCAAATCATTTTGCAGGTAGAAGAGATTCCTCCCTTGGATGTCTTCTACAGCCCAAGGCATAAAGTTGTAGTAAAACGACAGAGGAAGAGAAGAAGAAATGATCAACCTTCCCTTTTCCCAGAACAGACGGTCACAGGCAATGTGGTTTGGAAGGAGGAATTTGACCCCTCTAATGACTTGACAAAACTGTCACAATATGCTGGAGCCTATTCGGCAGCAACAATAGATAAGGCATCAGAGGTGAGTCTTTTACTGAAAACAAAACACCAGGAAATATTCTTATTACAGGCACAGCTAACTGAAGCAAAGCAGAAAGCGGAACAGGCATACCAGCAATTGTTGACACAACAACAAGTAAACAATCAACTAACTCAACAATTGTAGGCGGAAAAACAAAGGATTGACCACAGTGCAATCCAAAAGCAGAAAGAATTGTCAGAGGCCTTGGCGCAATTGAAGGCAGCAAATGAGAAAATGCTGAAAACAAAAGATGAGCAAATTGCTCAACTATCAGCACAGCTTGAGAAGACAAAGGGCATTCCACAAGTAACTGAATTCAGAGTAGAAGCACTACAGATAAATGCTGTATTGATAGCCCAAATTAAGCTTCTATGTCAACAAATCGCCTAGGCAGAGCCACTATGTGAATTAACGGCATCCATAAGTGATAAAGTAGAAAAGGCTAGGACGGAATTGGATCAAGCTGAAGAAATGATAGCTGCATTTCTTGACTGGCAAGATACTGATCAAGGACAAGCGGCGAATTTACCAAGAATTTTAGAGTCACATAAAGATATACTCTTTACAGAATGGCAGTCCTAGTTAATGAAAGCAGAGAGGGCAGTTTCAAGATGCAAATCAACTTCAAGCAATTTGGTTGAATTAGTTAATAACACTCTCTACTTATCAAACATGATTTCCCAATGCACACCAAGAAAATTGACAGCGATGAAAACATTGGAGCAGTCATGTTATCCAGATCTAGAGGAAAAGGGGAGATTAATTGCTGGAATTAACAGTTTAGCGTGGGACACCTATTGGTTCTTCTTGGTAAAATCACACACTCAGAGAGCCGCCCTCAAGTGCCTTACAGATGCAATCGGGTATATTATCCCCGATATTCAAGATGCCACCTATGCCGCCCAGCTCAGCTCTCGCCTCAACAGACCACCCGAAGTGGAGCCAATGCTTGCGATAAGTTAGCTCAGATTTAAAGGCAAACAACCTACTTAATGATTCATGCTGCCGACTGCCAAATTGCTGAGAAAAATATGATCAAAATCAATTGATACCAATTAAGTAGGATTTCAGTTTCGAAGATAGTTAGATTAATTAAGTATTTATAGACCCTTTCATTGTTTTGGAAAGGGTCGAAAAGTTTTGTACTTGACTTAAAGACTGAAGTTGCACTATTGTGCTTCAGCCATATTCTTTTATGAAACTGGACCAGTTATTCTAATTTTGACAAGGAAGCTTTTATGCAAATGTGCACTATTGTCTTTGTTTGAAAGTATTTCTGCGTTGAAGGAAGAATCTCAGATAGCGATTGATATTGGGAGTGTCTAGCAGCTCATATGGTACTATTATCTATGTCTGAATTCATTCTTTTCATATGAATTGTTATTTGATTACCTTTGCTATTATCGAATATATGTATGTGTTTTAACAACATTTCTTTATTCCTTCCACTATTGGATGTTTATGGGATGCCTTTCCTTTGATCATATATGTATCGATGATATATAAAGTGTAGCAATATTGCGTTGATCCCTTTGTTTAACGATTTAAGCAGAGTAAATCTTGAATGAATAAAAGTCTATGTTTATTGAATAGAGTCATCTACATGCCTGTTTATAAATATAGATCATCAAGCGCTACACTTTAAAAGTTCAATAGTTCCCGGGATTAGTAGTAGTTCTTTTATTTCGCTAATAGATCAAGTTATTCGCCTATCATTAGATTACTCAACCAATCATTCATTCATTCCGTTTATCCATTACTGGGAAACTGGTCCCGTTATCCCCAGTCGGAGCCACCATTCCAAACGGAAAAGGAGCTGTACTAAGGTCCGGACCAGGTGGTTATCCCCCAATGTTGATACAACAATTTTCAGGGTATCAACATTTTTGGCGCTAGAAGGAGGGCCTGAACTGTGAATGGCAAGAAAACCTAAATCTGCAGGCCATTCTAAGAGTAATTCTCCCTCCGTATCTCCTCGTACTTCCCAATTGCATGCTGGTTCTCCAGTATCCAAACAAGAAGAAGATGAATCAACTACCACTGCTCAAATCCATCATACTCCAGAACAATTAAGTCTTGAATCCCCTGAAGGTCAGTCTCTTATCCAAAAACTTCAGAGCTTCTCAATTTCCCCACAGAAATATGAGGTATCACAAAGCAGTGTGACTTCGCAGTTTAATCTACCTCATCCTCTCACCAGAATTCAGAGCGAAAAGCTCGGTATTGAACCTACTGAGTTCCCTTTACCCAAAAGGAAAAAGGCGAAGAAATATACTGAAGGATCTGACAGTGAAGAGCTTTCATCCACATCCTCCATCTCACCTTCCCTGTGCGAAGTCAACCATCCACTTCCCCATTACATATTATTGTCCATCAGGGATTAGGAGCTTTAACATCCCCATCTGCTCACTCCACAACATTATTTCCTTCCCAAACATTTGGAATTTCAACAGTAGCATCATCTGCTCCTGTTGTTATAATGGCAGATCCATGGACCAGGCCTAGTGCAGTCAACATGCCTGCACCATTGCATGCATTACCTGATGCTCCTGAAAAATGGCTACCCAAGTTTAACCCAGATGATGGGACCCAAGCTGAGGAACATATTAATAACTTTATGTTGGCAGTCAACTTGAAAGGAGTGACAGAACAAGATGTTGTTGTTAGACTTTTCCCTTATACTTTGCAAGGATCAGCAGGATCCTGGTATTTTTCTTTACCCTCTGCTTCCATTACCAGTTGGAACATTTTCCAAGAACAGTTTCTTACCAAGTATGGAGATGATAGATCTTTGGCTACACTAATAAACGATCTCTCCAATCTTAGGATAGAGCATAGGGAACCAATTAAGGAATTTAATGCCCGATTCAATAAACTCTTGAATAAAATCCCAATGGCCTCCAAACCAAGTGAGAAAATCCGAAGCGAATGGTACATAACCACCCTACCTGCAAATATAGCTATTGTTGTAGACAGGGCTGGCAAACCTACTTTAGCTGAAAACATGAAAGAAGCGCTTGCTGTGGAGAAACGCATTAATGCTCTAGAAAAGAAAGCTGCTCTGGAAGACAAAAAAGCCAAAAAAGTTTCTTTTAAAGATGATTCAAGGAAGAAAACCCCAAAAGATCCATATGACATGGAGGGTTTGCAAAAGGTCCTCAAGACTTTGTCAAACGAAATGGTTGAAATAAAGAAACAGGTAGCCGAAACCTCAACCAAAAGACCCTTCAGAAATTATAAGAAAATTGAATCAAAACCACCAAATGTTATATCGAATGCAGATTCAGATCTTGAAGAAGGAGAAGAAGAAACAGCTACACCTACTGATGAAGAAGAGGAGATTGTTGAATGTCACGGAATGTGGGATTTTATACTGCCTAACTCCGATACCGATAATGAAGAAGAAGCGTTCCCTGTCACTACTAGGAGTAAAAGTACCTCCGAACCTGTTCAGGCAACGTCAAAGAAGAGGAGTGCAGGTGTTGCTACAACAAAGGAAAAGGTATCTACAAAGAAGTCACCTGCAGCAGTTCCCTAAAACCAACCTTCAACCTCAAACACTCCTTCAACATCTAAAACTTTGGTAGTATCCGATTCAATGGATTACAATATTGTTGATGATATGAAGAAAACTAAGGCAAACATTACCATGTTTGAACTTAGCAAATTAAAACATCAGCAGAAATTGCTTCTCAAAGAATTAAATGCTGTTCCCACTTCACCTCTTCCCAGTGCTAAAGTTGCTAACGATTCAGGTCAACCACCTTCTGGTATGGTTGAAGCTACTGATGCAGTCCTGATTGGAGATAGATCAAACTCTCATACTCCACCTTTCCTTCTAACCTATGAGATCTACAATAGAAACCTGCACAACTGTTTGATTGACTCAGGGGCATCTTCTAACATAATTCCAGCTTCAGTTTGTTCCAAACTGAACATTGAACCCCAGAAGTCTGCTATTCATATTGTACAGTTGGACAGGACTAAAGTACAGGTTTTGGGAGAGATTAATTCCGTAACTATCAGGTTATCTGCTGATCCCAGAATAGTACAAAGGATTGATATCCTAATAGCCAATATACCTGAATTTTATGGTTTGATCTTGAGCAGGGATTGGTCTGAAAAACTACATGGGTATATTTCTATTGATTGGTCACATATGTGGCTTCCCTATAAGGGTAAGCCAAATCAAATAAGGATTGATCAAGAAAAACATATGACCCATACAGTTACCGAGTTTGAGCAAGAAAACCAACCAATAGCATTTAATAACAACATTTTGGGGAATTATTCATCAGATTCATTCTTTGGCAACTTCGCTGCCCAGCCATCCCCTTTCTCAGTAAACCATTTTGCATCTCAGATTGAATTTTTTTCACAAACAGATAGGTCTAGATGTTTCAATGATACTGAGAAAACTGTAAATAAAATTGTTAATACTTCTTTATTTTGGTCGTTATATTTCGATGGGTTCAAATCTAGTGAGGGCTCAGGAGCAGGATGTATTTTGATTAGCCCACAAGGGGAAAAAACAATGCTGTCCTGTAGGTTAGAATTTGAATGCACAAATAACACAACAGAGTATGAAGCCTTAGTCCAAGGGCTATATAAAGCCATCGGCCTCAAGGTCCAATATTTGAAAGTGTTTGGAGATTCTGAAATTATTATCAAACAGGTAAGGAATACAATTCATTGTCTTTCCACCCATCTCAAGCATTATCAATCGCTGACACAAGAACTTACCTCCCACTTTTTGGCATTCAATATTTCTCCTATTCCCAGATCTCAAAATTCGGCAGCTGACTTGCTAGCCAATGTTGCCTCTAAGCTCCTACCTTCCAAAGACTACAACCCAGATAGATTTTCAGTAGAATTGCTTTTTAGGCCATCAATTCCTGACAATGTCACAAATTGGAGAGTATTCAACCATGATGAAGACATTTTGCAGTTCTTAACTTCCGAAAAGTGCTATGATGATCAAATCATCGAGGAAAATGAGCATGACCTTCAAATGAGAGGTAAAACTGAGGAAAATTCAATCCCCAAGCCTGTGGTAAAGCTAGAGGATCTTTATGATATTAAAGACAGGTTTAAACATGTGACTAATGCAAAGCTCCATAGTTCTACCCTAAGGTTTGAGTTGATAAACCTTGGCACTGAGCAAACTCCTCAAAACATTAATTTAGGATTAGGACTTTCCTTGGAAGAGAAGGAGGCATTCATTAGACTGTTAAGGAAAAATAAACAGGTTTTTGCTTGGAAATATGATGATTTAAAGACATATGATACATCCATCATCCAGCATACCATTCCAATGCTTCCCAATCAGAAACCAATTCATCAGAAGTTGAGAGAAATACATCCGAACTTAGAGAGTCAAATAAAATCTGAACTTAACAAACTCTTGAAAGCTAAGATTATTTTTCCCGTTCGGCACTCAAACTGGGTCTCCAATATGGTGCCAGTCAGAAAGAAAAATGGCGACATTAGGATTTGTATTGATTTCAGAAATTTGAACAAGGCGAGCTTAAAAGACAATTTCCCATTACCTACCATGGAGCAGATACTCCAATCAGTAGCAGGCTCTGAGTTAATGTCTTTTCTAGACGGTTTCTCAGGATATAACCAAGTTCTGGTCCATCCTGATGACCAGCTTAAAACCACATTCAGAACAAAATGGGGAACATATGCGTATCGGAAAATGCCTTTCGAACTTATTAATGCAGGAGCGACGTTCCAAAGAGCGATGGATATAGCTTTTAAAGGGTTGATTAATAGAACAGTAGTCGTCTATCTAGATGATATTACTGTATTTTCCAAAGAGAGGTCAAATCATTTGCATGATCTAAATCAAATCTTTCAACGCTGCAAAAGATATGGTATTTCTCTTAACCCTAAAAAATCTTTCTTTGCTCTTGACCAAGGAAAGCTCTTAGGATTCATTGTGTCTAAAGATGGCATTTATATTGATCCTGACCGGATCAAAGAAATCTCTGAAATCCCTTTCCCTCATAATAAAAAATCCATGCAGTCATTTTTAGGCCAAATCAATTTTGTCAAAAGATTTGTTCCAGATTTTTCTCAAATTATTTTGCCACTTCAAACTATGATTAAGAAAAATTCAGTCTTTAAGTGGGGATCAGCAGAAAAGGAAGCGTTTGATTTAATCAAGCAATCAATAATCAATGCCCCAGCCTTAAATACTCCTAATTTTTCTAATCATTTTACATTGTATACTATCGCATCCACCTTGTCTTATGCAGCAGTACTCACGCAGCTCAATGATCACAATTTGGAAGCACCCATTTCATTCTATAGTTCAAATCTTCAGGGTAATGAATTGAATTACTCCGAAGTAGAAAAACAAGCCTTTGCTGTATATAAAGCTGTCAAACATTACAGACCCTTCCTTTTAAAAACCCACACAAAAGTTATAGTTCCTTTTCCTGCGGTAAGGCAACTATTGATCCAAAAGGAACTAGGTGAAAAAAGGGCAAATTGGGTTACAACACTTCAAGAATATGACTTAGAAATTAAACCAACAAAGATTGTTAGAGGTCAAGGTTTTTGCAGGTTATTGGCAGGAGCATCCAACATTCCAGAATCAAGTGATACAGATCAAACCGAAGAAAGTAACCAGATAAGTATTACTGATTTTGAGTCACAATATGCTGACTTAATCTTTTATTTGAAAAATGGATATGCACCTCCTAACCTGTCTTACAAAAACAAAAGGGCCATTAGATTGAAAGCAAAAAAATTTACAATTATTGATGATGTGCTTTTTAGGCAAAATTATGATTCAATCTTATTAAGATGCCTAGAAAAACCTGAAGCACAAAAGGTTTTGCAGGAATTGCATGATGGACCAGCAGGAGGACATTTTGGAGCTGACACAACAGCCCATAAAATCATTCATGCTGGCTATTATTGGCCCACTCTGTTTAGAGATGCTCATGAATATGTAAGTAAATGCCAAAATTGTCAAACGTCTAGTGGAAGACAAAGAAAATCAGCTTTTCCTTTGCAGCCGGTCAACATTGAACAACCATTTGAGCAATGGGGATTGGATATCATTGGGGAAATTACTCTGCATTCTTCCAAACAACATAAGTATATCCTTACTGCTACCGATTATTTTACTAAGTGGGTTGAAGCAATTCCTTTGAAGACAACAAATTCTGAGGCAATCATTGAATTCATAGATCAATTCATCATTACCAGGTTTGGTGTCCCAAATGCTCTTGTTTTTGATAACGCATCTTACTTCTCAGGCAATGCCATGTTTGATTTCTCTATTAAAAGAGGATTTAAATTAAAATATTCCGCTAATTACTATCCTCAGGGTAATGGTTTAGCAGAGTCTACAAATAAAAATCTGATTAAAATTATTAAGCGAACTATTGGGCAGAACCATAAAACATGGCACAAATCCTTAATATTCGCACTATGGGCTGATAGGATAACACAGAAGGCTTCTATAGGATCTTCTCCGTTTAACCTTGTGTATGGAAAATAAGCAGTGATACCAACTAATCTTGTCCTTCCTTCCTTAGCCCTAGTTCAGTGTATTGAGGAAAGCCCTTCTTCTTCTATTCAATTTAGACATGACCAAATTCTAAAATTAGAAGAGGAAAGGGAAAAAGCCAAGTTTATTCATGCGAAACATCAGCAAATCATCAAGTCATCCTTTGATTCAGTCTCATCCGGTTCAAAACAATTTCAAGTCGGTGATTTAGTTCTGAAATGGGACAAAGCCCATGAGGACAAGGGAAAACACACCAAGTTCCAGAAAATGTGGCTTGGGCCATTTCAGATCTGTGAAAATATAGGCCATTCGACCTTCATATTACAAGATTTATCAGGTTTCAGAGATTCTCTCCCTGTTAATGGCCTTATCTTAAAGAAATTCTTTAATTGAGGAGGTAACCCCTTCTCCTTTTTAGTTTAATAGAGTTTTGTAATTTGTAGGACCATTAGAAAATAAAGTTGTAAGGTATCTTCCATTGACCTTTGCTGTATTTAAAAGTTGCTCAACAGAGGTAGTGTGGATATTTACTTTTAGATAATAGAAGTCTTACATAAGAGAGATAATTTCTAGGAAACTAGGTATAGTTGCATTCCAAAATCACAATTCAATTTTTGTGAACCCTTCTCGAAGTTTAGAAGTATTGTAAATCATTTTATGTTTTCAGATTGGCCACAAAAGGGTTATCAATATCAAAACAGAAACTAATCCAACTTCAGCATCTTTAACTCTTACCTTGTCATCCATTTACTCTTAAGGAGAAAATTGTCCATCCCATTCACCAAAGATTATGGTTACTCAGAGTGTAATTCTAAAATATCTGATATTAAAGATAAGAGGTCTTATTACAAGCCTGCTTACCATGTTCATAGGGAAATAGTTTAACCGACATTACCAATACTGCATACCAAAACAGGGTAATGGCTTAGAATTATAAGACAAGGGGTCTCATCACGAGCCAACTTGTTCGGTTAGATTACTACCAGTGAATGGCATTGTCAATAGCTGGCCACCAAACCAGGACAATGGCTTTTTATCTTAGCAATAACAGAAAATGAAAGGAAATACAAAATATGAAAACATGTTTTGAATTCATTCTGTTAATCACACTCTTAAGTGGATGGGACCGTGGACAATAATATGGTTTAAAGGTATCCCTGTCGAAACTATGAACGTTTGCTGGCAGTAGAGGCTCTACCTATGACAAAGGAGTCAATTCTAAAAGCTGATTTGGAAAGGTTCTCTGTTTTATCATTATAAACCAATAAACGCCAATTTAAAACTTAGAATGTATCTAATTTTAAACAAGAGAGGAAATTAACAAAGATAGTTTTATTTTATTTAGAATGCAAATATACCTAGTTATATTAGAATTTTTTCCTTTAATGAGAACTCTATTTTGAAAAAGTTTAAGTATTTCCATACTTTTCAGAGATAACTGTTTCTTCCAGCGAATCGCCAATTGTTGTGCCTTACAACAACCCCCCATTTCTTATCATTATTTCTTTAGAAATAATATCATATGAAATGGGTCCCTTTTAGTTTTGATTGGTATCAATATTGTATTGTTCAAAAAGGTCCGAAAGCAAAATGAAAAACATTATGAAAACCTTTTCGATAAACCCATTTTGATCATAATAATACAAATAATCAATCTTTTATCATTGCGATAAAGCGATCGTAAGATCGCATATCGCAATGACATAGGGAGCATAAGTTAATGGCCCATTGGTTTTCGCCGATGCGATATTGCTATCGGCTATCGGCAATATTCTATGCATGTTCTTAAAGCGCCCCAGGCCATTCACCCCGATGCGATGCGATTTCGCTATCGGTGATCGGCGGTATGCTATCCATATTTTCATAGAGCGCCCATACTCCCGATGCGATGCGATATCGCTATCGGCGATCGGGGATTTCAAAAAGTGTCAACATAAGGAGTTAAGTTTTCCCCGACGCCCGATTGCGATAAAGCCAAAAGCGCAGATTTCAAAAAAGCCGTTAAGACAGAGGGATATTACGATCAATTCATATTAAAAGCTTGATCTGTCGAACAGTGATTTACCTGCGCTCAACTGCCAAAACATCCAAGGCACGCTTAAACGAATCATTCGGCCGATTAATGATATGATGGGCATTTAAAGGATTGGCAGGTTTAAACGGCCATTTAATGTAATAATAAGTCCTGAAATCTTCCCATAGATTGTATTCGCGGCCATTTTAAAAGCTAATCCCTCACCACGCATTGATCAATTTATCTTTCTCATATTGGGTTTTCATTGCCAATTCTCTGTGTTACGTTCATTTTCACTTATGTGCAGAATTCATCCAAAGAAGAAAACTCAAGCAGAATGGGGAAGAAATCTAAGAAAACCACAGTCGCTTCCGTTGCGCCAGCCACAGGACAAGCCGTCGCTGATCCAACAAACAAAAAGAAAGGATTGATATCTGATACTACATGTTCTGGTCTCGGCAGAACTACTTGGCAAAGTACCTACAATCTGATTGAAGTCGAAGAACCTAAAGTGACAACAGTACAAGCTTCTGCAGATTCAACTCGGAAATTTGATGGTACTTTAAAAGACCTGGCTGACTCCTTCCTTCATCGGATAGCAGCTCGGGAGCAAATTCTCCCATATACAGATGTAGTGCGATGGGCAATTGAGGAAATCCCGATCATGGACAGAACCTTCTGCACCAGAGACGGGAGAATTTTCGGGTCATTCAAGGCTGATGATTTAAGGCAAATGTATCATTTGCCTGAGCCAGAGAAGAAGTACAACAAGGCATTTTTGGAGAAATTCCGAAAAGAGAATGAAGTGGAATCCGAACCCATCCGGGATTGGAGACAAAATCCAGCAAAACACAAACATGAATCTTCCGGTAAGTACTCGGTTGATTCCCTATGTTCTCCTTATTTTTATGCTGGAATAATGATGTGTAGATTGTGGGGGTTGCACAACTCTTCTAATTTCACTATAGAAATGGTTCCCTTGATGGAAGCGGCGTGTAACAGTGAAATAATGGATTGGGCCACTATTCTCTCAGATAAACTAGCAACAGCTGTTCTTGAGTTTAGAAATAAGACCCGCGTTACTGAAAGGCTAATTCCCCCATTCTATTACAGTGCCTATATTTTAGATACCTTGTGTTTTAATTCTGAATTTCCTGTGCTCAGCTGGAGGTGGACGCCACAAGACCCCATGCCTATTCACATATACCATAAAAAATTATGGAAATCCTCTTATAAGCACCATTTATACCAAGTCTGCAATGGCTTTATGTTACCTATTCATTATTCTATTTTTGATAAACCTGCTCCCAAGATTTCCTACCAAGATGGGATTGATTTAACATCAGTAGGAAGATGGTTCGGGAGGAAAAGTTCACTTATATAAGAGTTTTCGATAGCCAAGCCAAACCTCACATCCTTCCTTTGTACATACCAGATAAACTGCTGGCGAGGGAAATAGCTTACCAGATCATTGTTGAGAGTGTTACACAGACTCTCAAGAAAAATAAGAAGCAGGGCTGGCCCTCTTTTCCTTTGAGATGCGGGGTCTATACCTTGCATGATCTCAAACATGCAGAGAAAGAAGCTACTAAGATGAAATCATTAACTCTAGCAACTCTCCCTAATAGGCAATTTGATCCCAACAAAGTCGCTTATAATGCACTCGAACAGGCCAAATTGTCAAAATTTGATCATAAAGAAGATATGTTTGATGACATGTTCTCCTCAGCTGAGTCAATAATGCAGGTTAAGGAATTTTCCAGAATGAAATATCAAGATGAAGGGTTGGTTGAATTTAACAGACTTAGAGAACAGAAGTTGCAAACTCTGCCTCTAGATCTATTAGCAACAACCCCAACAACATATTCAAGTGAGCCTAAACGAAAACAGTCAAAGGAACCTCCGGTTACAAAAATAGAACCAGAAAAGCCACAGGAGTAAACTCAGACTAAAGAGCAGGAGAAAGTGCGGGAGGAGACCCAGATTAAAGAGCAGAAACAGACCAACATTGAAGTAAATGTGGATACTCATATTGACCCAAAATTGCTCCAGGAATGGCAGCAATTTGATTCTATTATTAGTGGTCTGGAATGTTCAAAGGACACCGAAACTTCGAAAGCAGCAGACACACAGGAAACCACTTCACAACAGGTTCAAAGTAGAACCAGCAGCCCACCCATTTCAAAAGAAGTAGAAATAATACCAAAGGACCCCTCCGATCAAATCATTTTGCAGGTAGAAGAGATTCTTCCCTTGGATGTCTTCTACAACCCAAGGCATAAAGCTGTAGTAAAACGACAGAGGAAGAGAAGAAGGACTGATCAACGTTCCCTTTTCCCAGAACAGACGGTCACGAGCAATGTGGTTTGGAAGGAGGAATTTGACCCCTCTGATGACTTGACAAAACTGTCACAATATGCTGGAGCCTATTCGGCAGCAACAATAGATAAGGCATCAGAGGTGAGTCTTTTACGGAAAACAAAAGACCAGGAAGTCTTCTTATTACAGGCACAGCTAACTGAAGCAAAGCAGAAAGCGGAACAGACAGAGCAGCAATTGTTGACACAACAACAAGTAAACAATCAACTAACTCAACAATTGCAGGCGGAAAAACAAAGGATTGACCACAGTGCAATCCAAAAGCAAAAAGAATTGTCAGAGGCCTTGGCGCAATTGAAGGCAGCAAATGAGAAAATGCTGAAAACAAAAGATGAGCAAATTGCTCAACTATCAGCACAACTTGAGAAGACAAAGGGCATTCCACAAGTAACTGAATTCAGAGTAGAAGCACTACAGATAAATACTGCATTGATATCCCAAATTAAGCTTCTATGTCAACAAATCGCCCAGGTAGAGCCACTATGTGAATTAACGACATCCATAAGTGATAAAGTAGAAAAGGCTAGGACGGAATTGGATCAAGCTGAAGAAATGATAGTTGCATTTCTTGATTGGCAGATACTGATCAAGGACAAGCGACGAATTTACCAAGAATTTTAGAGTCACATAAAGATATACTCTTTACAGAATGGCAGTCCCAGTTAATGAAAGCAGAGAGGGCAGTTTCAAGATGCAAATCAACTTGAAGCAATTTGGTTGAATTAGTTAATAACACTCTCTACTTATAAAACATGATTTCCCAATGCACACCAGGAAAATTGACAGGGATGAAAACATTGGAGCAGTCATGTTATCCAAATCTAGAGGAAAAGGGGAGATTAGCTGGAATTAACAGTTTAACGTGGGACACCTATTGGTTCTTCTTGGTAAAACCACACACTCAGAGAGCCACCCTCAAGTGCCTTACAGATGCAATCGGGTATATTATCCCCGATATTCAGGATGCCACCTATGCCGCCCAGCTCAGCTCTCGCCTCAACAGACCACCCGAAGTGGAGCCAATGCTTGCGATAAGTCAGCTCAGATTTAAAGGCAAACAACCTACTTAATGATTCATGCTGCCGACTGCCAGATTGCTGAGAAAAATATGATCAAAATCAATTGATACCAATTAAGTAGGATTTCAGTTTCGAAGATAGTTAGATTAATTAAGTATTTATAGACCCTTTCATTGTTTTGGAAAGGGTCGAAAAGTTTTGTACTTGACTTAAAGACTGAAGTTGCACTATTGTGCTTCAACCATATTCTTTATGAAACTGGACCAGTTATTCTAATTTTGACAAGGAAGCTTTTATGAAAATGTGCACTATTGTCTTTGTTTGAAAGTATTTCTGCGTTGAAGGAAGAATCTCAGATAGCGATTGATATTGGGAGTGTCTAGCAGCTCATATGGTACTATTATCTATGTCTGAATTCATTATTTTCATATGAATTGTTATTTGATTACCTTTGCTATTATTGAATATATGTATGTGTTTTAACATCATTTCTTTATTCCTTCCACTATTGGATGTTTATGGGATGCCTTTCCTTTGATCATATATGTATCGATGATATATAAAGTGTAGCAATATTGCACTGATCCCTTTGTTTAACGATTTAAGCAGAGTAAATCTTGAATGAATAAAAGTCTATGTTTATTGAATAGAGTCATCTACATGCCTGTTTATAAATATAGATCATCAAGTGCTACACTTTAAAAGTTCAATAATTCCCAGGATTAGTAGTAGTTCTTTTATTTCGCCAATAGATCAAGTTATTCGCCTATCATTAGATTAGTCAACCAATCATTCATTCATTCCGTTTATCCATTACTGGGAAACTGGTCCCGTTATCCCCAGTCGGAGCCACCATTCCAAACGGAAAAGGAGCTGTACTAAGGTCCGGACCGGGTGGTTATCCCCCAATGTTGATACAATGATTTTCAGGGCATCAACAGGATGTACGATAGAGGAAATGGGAGGAGTATCTTCCATTGGTTAAGTTTCACATACAACAATGGTTATCAGGAGTCATTGAGGATGGGCCCTTTCGAGGCATTTTATCGATGGAGTTGCAACACTCCCATCAGTTGGAGTGATCCAGTGAATAGGGTACTTATTGCACTGGATATGCTAGCAGACATTGAACAATAAATGAAGGCTATAAGGAAGAATATAAATGAAACACAATATAGACAAAAGAGTTATGCAGATCAACATAGGGTATTCAAGAAGTTTTAGGTTGGGGAGCATGTATATTTGTGCATCAAGCCCAAGAAAATATCTTTGAGGATTGGTTCATGTACCAAGTTTGCACCATGGTATTACGGGCCTTTTGAGATCCTTGAGAGGATTGGACCAGTGGCATATCGACTTGCACTGCCTCCAACAATGAAAGTCTGTGATGTTTTCCATATTTCATTGCTTAAGAAGTATATTAAGGATGTTGATCATGTTATTGATTGGTCTGTATTGCAGGTGGAGAAAGAAGGAGAGTTCCAGCCAGAGCCTCAGTGCATATTGCAGAAGAAGCATCTCATGCTCAGGACTATATCCATAGAGAAAGTTAAAGTGTAGCGGAAACACTTTGAACCCAAAGAAGCCACATGGGAGATGGCAGATCAGATGTGAGCCTTGTATCCTTCATTGTTTTCTGGTTGAGGCAAAGCAGTTTTTGTTTGATGTTTGGTATATGTTTTCCATATGTTTCACTGATGTTTTTGTATATGTATGTATATGTATATGGATGTAAATACCACACTGAGCTAAGTTATAAAGCTCTAATAAGCGGTATGGTTGGCATGTTGTTATGGTTATTATATTGTCATGTTGTCATGATGTTTTTCTTTTGAGAAAGTCTTTCATTGTAAATATTGCAACGAGCTAAGTTATAAAACTCCACGGGCAGTATGTTTTCTTTTCAGTGGTTTTGCTGAGGTCATGGTGTGTGTTGTCTAGGTAAATCCTCTCTGTAGATAGAGACAATCCCTCTAGCCCAATGACTAGTTCTAGCAATCAAAGTGACAATCTATGAGACACTTTCCTAAATTAAAATCGAAATGAGATAAGAGGAAGGAGACCTACCTTGTTCTGATGCTATGATGTACTCCTTTGTTAAAGATCTTGATCACTTTCTCCTCAGTGTTGGGTGTGGAGCCTGATTATCTTCTATATTCAAAGGTATCGCCACATAAAACCCCAGTTTGAAATGGGGGCGGCAACGCCGCCTGTAAAATATTCGCTGCAGGGGGGGTCTAAGGGGGGCGAGCCCCCCCCTGGCGGGGGGTTTCGGGGGCAGCGCCCCCGAAGCTAAAAACAGCTGTAAAATTTCCTTATAAAAGTATAGTAATTTCTAGTCAATCTGGGCCGTTCATTAGGCAGATGATCTGACGGTAGAACTTATGTTTAGTTTAGGGTTTTTTGCCCTAGAAGGCAACCCCTCTCTTTGTATGAGGGTATTGTATTTGAGGCTGAGTGATAGATGTGTATTCTGTGAGTGAGAAACAGAGAGAGGTGAGACTGTGAGAGAAAACAGAGGATATTACAGCGGATTTGCTGTAGGTTGTGTCTCTTCATTTTGCTGGATAATAGAAAGGAAGGACTGGCTGTTCGGGGTGGACGTAGCCCAAACTGGGTGAACCACGTATATCTGTGTCTCTCTTGTTTTGTGCGTTCTCTGTGTTTATATTTCTCCAATATTTTATGTGTTCCATTGCTCCGTAATATATAATTTTCTAACACTCAGGCTTAACCCTATTGCTCACATCGTTTGAATACTTGCACAAGAGGCCAAAGACACAACAAAGCATACAAGTATAACAAGCATAATCGAATGTAATCCACTTAACATATCAAGGAGCATTAAGATAAATGATGCATTGATACAAGAATTTATGGAAAGTGAACCAACAGTTGTATATATTAATGAATAAAAGAGGAAGCATACAACCTAGGCCTTGATGTTAGTAAGCCCTCCTTGAGTGAATGTCCAAGTCCAAGCTCAAGCTCTCCAAGCACTCCTTCTCCAAGCCAAAGTGAATAGCATGTAGGCACTATCTTAGCATAAGGGTGCAAATAACTAGAGATCAACCATTTGGGAATGGAAGAGGATGAATATATAAGCAGGGAGAGGGATTTAAGATCTCATCAAAGATAGTGGAAGGCCCTCATCTCAAGGAGGAAGCTCATAGGGATAATATCAAAGGGAAATATTGGGAGAATTCAACCACATCCACAATGAAAAACCTCCGGCTCGTCGTTTTGAAAGCCTCTAGATCATGAAACTTCTTGTACTCTTTGGGAAAACTTTCCTTTTAGGGATTGACGTGAGTATCCAAGTAAAAACCGCTTTGGCAGCGCGAGGCTAGTATGATGCAACTTGCCATCAGCACGAGTTGGTAGTGTTGTAGTCGCGCTGACCCTGAAATTAGGGTTTTGAGCTTAATTCTTTAGGGAAGGCTTAAGGAATGTTTTCATTAGTTCTCTAGGGAGGATTTGGACTACATATCAGGATGGGTACACTGCATAATTGCCAAGTTTCGGGCACTCTGGGGTATGACACAGGGAAGTGCAGGAGGTGTGAAAAAATATTGTGTAACAGATGCCCCCTAAAGCATGAAGGAAGAACAAGGAGTGATGGTTGAGATGCTTTACGAGCTTTTGCAAGGACGAGAACAAACACTGTCAGGAGACCTGCAAATCAAGGACGCATATACATATACATATATGATATCAAAACATGAATCCATGGTATGGACGCAACCATCCAGATAGGAAGGACCATGTGAAAAGATCCACGATATGGGTGCAACCATTCGAATGAAAAGGATCATCTGGAAGTCTAAGATCCAAGGTATGGATGCAACCACCCGATATAGAAGGATCATCATCATCATAAATATAAGGTCCCACGGTATGGTCGCAACCATCCATATAGAAGAAACATGTATACAATCATGAATAATACATAAATCAACGCAGCCTGAGATATATCAAAGAAACTCAAGGTCTTGCGCTCCATCCCAACCCGATCAAAGTATGAATTCTAACATGCGAATGAATGTGTCGAAGTCGAACATGCTAGAAAACCACCTGATTACCGACCAATGATGTGGACCATTAACATGCACGAGAGAAACCACCAATAATGACAATGGTCCTCAAGGTATGATAGTACAATCCATGAATGTGAAAATGAATTTGAAGTCGAACACTCATGGAATCATCTGATCGAAGGCCAATGATTAAAAATTGTCATTAGATGCGAAGAACTTGCCATTAAGGCATGCAAGCTCTAAGGTACTGAAATGGAGTTTCTGAGTCATCTTCCTAGATAATGAGCTGAAGTCGAAAGGAGGTGACCCGTCGAAGGAGGGCCATAATGATTCCCTCATCATCGACACAAAACAAGGAATAAAGTGGAATAAATGAGTATGATCCAGGACTGTGGAAAAAGGTCAGATAATGTATAGGTAATGAACTATAGATAAGACCTCTCTTGAACATATCGATGACACGACTTTGGAGTGTGGCAACATTTGACTCAACATAGGAACAAGGGTCATGATGACGAAGTGGAATAGTCAAATGAGAGGCAAAAATGGATCACCCAAACTTGGAAAGGAAAGTGACTGAGTGAGGATATCCAAAACCCAATACGAGAAACATATGAGTGTCATGTTCAAGAGCAACATGCTGCCCATACAAGAGATGTTTCACTTCCATTTTTCCCCACTATTTCTAGCGAGTACCCCAATTATTTTTAATCACAAGCTTGAAGGGGATATCATATGCTTGCCATATAAGTTCATTCTTTGAATCAATCCATCCTAGTAAGTTTTATGAGTCCTAGGAAGGATAAACTCGGTCTCGTCATGTTGAAAAGTCTTTCGTAGTTTTAATTTTTACGAGTCTGACCGAAGAATAACTCAATGTCTTTTTCATATTTAGAGAGTTTTGGTGGGCTCCAGTATTGCAACAATAAGGCTGCAACTCCTGGGACTCCCTTCTTTACTTTTATCAACCTGGTAGTTCGTAACAAACTTGGAAGCGACAGTGCTGTATGCACAAGTACTAGCTCTTGCTGCAGCTGTCACTTGGTCAGCTGGCACAAGTCCGCTAGGGGCTTAAGCCAACTTCTATGAGCTCTTAGAAGAAGCTTTTTAACTGATGGATGGAAGCTAACTCAAAGGAAGCTGATCTACTTGCAGAAAGAAACTGAAAGCCAAAAAGTAACACAAACCCTAGCAAACCCTAATTCTACCAGCTAGTCCTACTGATGCAAAGGAGAGAATGCAAACTATTAAAAGAGATGCCATTACTTCTATGAAGGTAAAATGCATGTGCCTAGGCTACCTCTATCTGAAGAAAACATCTTTTTGTATTTTTGAATAAGTTATCAGAATTATCATGCATGTGTTTTTTAACTGGCTTTTTATTGTGCAGGGGTGGATCAAGGAAGAGAAATGCTTGGAAAAGGTTGGAAATGTTCAGAGAGGGTCTAAGGAGTCCCTAACACTCTTCTGGAGAGTTTCACAAAGTTTGGCTATCCAGCAACCTCATTTGTGAGCTTCTACAGGAAGTCTGCAGGGGTTCTACAGGATGTTTCAGGGATTTCTACAGGATGTTCATAAATTTCTACAGGATGTTTTAAAATTGGATTTTGGAGGATGGGTGAGTGAGAGAAGACGCATTAATGGATAGGGAGGTAGGGTAGGGGCCTGAAATGACCCAGGGACTGATGGATGGAGTGATGAGAGGGTGTGGAAAGCTGACTTGACTTAAAGAAGGCTAAGACAATGGAGGAGCAAGAAGGTAGGGTTACGTGGGCAGAAGAACAATTGTGAGACAAGGAACCTAACTAGGAGATGGAGCAACTGGACTGGATGAAGCTTAGGTGGATGAGAGAGAGGTGGAGATGCCCTGCACGGTGTACACTTAACCGAATCAACCAAGTCCTGCACACAATCTAAATCTTAGCTAATCTATTATAACTGTTAATGAAACAAATGAACAACAGCTTTATTTATAAAGAGAACCATGTACAACACTTAAGCAAAGAAACATTTCAAAGGTCTGAACGCATAACTAACTTCTACAAATGAAAACATTACACCAAAGATTGCATGGTCAAGCAAACTAGTGTTTTTGTTGGGCAACACTGTTTCTGCAATTCCAGCCCCTGATCCAATAAGGGAGAGGTGAAACTGAGAGTGTTGTCAACCCTTTTTCTTGGAGCTTTATCTGTTATTGTCCTACCAATCTATTCTACACATCTGAAGCAATTCAATTTATCAACGGTGACCTATTTAACCAACACAACTAAATCTTGCTCAACAGAAACACATTTCAAATGCATAAAAGGAAAATCACGATGCATAAAGAAAAGATAACAATACAAAAAAGGAGGCCCTAGGCTCTCAGGTTGGGCCCAACCCCAAGAGCTATGGCTCTTATAGAAAACTCAGAGCTGATATCAAATCGGACTGCTTCTCATTATCAAAAAATAATCATAAGTCAAGAGTTATTCCAAGAATGGCTACAAGAGAACAAAATGAAGCTAGCAGCACTGTAGTGCAAAGTATGCAAGAGTTTCCAAAAGTCCCTCACGAAGGCTGAGGCCTTAACATTTATACACCACGAGGCCCTAGCTGGCCTCCTAAATCTATGGGACTTGGCTGCCCAAACTGTGAGTGAACAACTCCAAAAATCTGTTTGGCTGCCTTCTAGATCCGGTTTTGGTGGCCTTCGGAGTTCGGAGTTGGGGGTGAAGATCCCGAGGGAGGCTATTTAATGCCATAGACAACCCCCCTACAAATCCTCAACCCAAGCTTGGCTGTCTCCTAGCCCATGACTTCTCGGTTTTTCTCTAACATATGTCAAAAAACCTGAAATGAGCACGTGTTAGCCACCTAGGAAGAGTGACTACCCTTATTCGTACAAATGACATAAACATACTAAAAAAAAATGCATAAGTTATGAAAAATGAAGGATTGAACCAGGAAAATTAGGCCAAATGAGCCCAAAATGTTACCAAATTTGGGGCTCATCATCACCCCCCTGCTAAAATGATTGCTCATCCCTGAGCAACTAGTCCAACTCCTCGTCTTTCATTGCTTTAATCGCCACTCTCACATCCCAGGCTTCTGAAGTAGTATCCTCCTCACTGTCATGGAACCCGGCCTTCCTTTCCACCTCTTCCCACTGCTTATGCTCTTCTTTTTCTGTGCTTCCTTCTACCAATCCCAAAAGAAAAGGTGGGCTTAGCTTGAGGCCGATCCAGCTGGCCTGGAGGTTCTGCATGGACTTCTTGTAGAGAGGCACCCGTGCCAGGGCCTCCCTCATTCTAGTTGGAGTGTGATATTCCCTGATTTTGAGGCTGTGGGACAATGTGTTCCACCTATGGGTGCAGGCATGAACACAATTGTCCCCTAATAATCGCTCCATATCCTCGAAGTGTGCTATAGCCTGAGCCTGCTGATCCATGTATTTTAATAAAGCATGAGAGTTGGTTGCTAGGTGCTGGTGGGCTAATATCAATGCAGTGGGGTCCCTTGGCTCTGCCCTAATCAACAATGGTTCATGTAACTCTCGGTTCATAACATCTTTGACCTCTGCCGCTCTCTTTTCTTCGTGGTTTAACCATGAGGTTAGTGCCATCAGCTGCATATCTCCCATGACTGTGTTGGGGTCCCATGAAGTTACATTTGGAAGGGCCAAATTATGGAGGTAGAACTTTGATAGCTTGGCCTTGTCCTCTGTTGAGCTGCTGTTACATAAATCTGTGAACTGCTGGGGGTTTTGGATTTGGGAGATACCCCTCTGTGCCAATGCATTAATTTGGAATTGCAGCCACTGGTCCCGTAGGTATAGGCCATAAGATTTGGCTGGCTGCCTACATTGTAGAGCATCCATAGCCCAACTGGCCATGCAGGCCAGTTGTGCCTCCTTTTCTTGCACCTGCTATTTTAGAGCTTGTATCTCTATGTTTGCCTGCAATTCTCTTTCCTGTAGTTTCTGGTTTAGTTCCTAAAGATCAGCTTGCATTCCTTCTTTGCCTTGAGGTCCTGCTGTGGTGTCCTTTGATGTTGTGCCCCTTTCTTTCCTCTGTCCTTGTAGTTGTAGTTTGAGCTTCTCATTTTCTTCCTGTAGAAATACTCGCTGGCAGTTTCCCACATGTTTTTCCATAGCTAATTCTCTTCTTTCCTCCTTGAGTTGTTCCTCCAAGGGGACTATATCTGCTACTCCTTTAGACTTAGCTATTCTCATCCATGTGTGGGTCCTCACTCTTTCTTCCTCTAGTGCAAAGAAAAGCGGCACTGTGAATTTCTGTGGAATGATTTTCCCGGCCTCCAAAAAGTTATAATAAGAGCCCAAGTTGGGCTGGGGGCTAGGTTCCATAATGTGCTCTACCTCTTCTTCCCTTTGTGGTGATTTGGCTGCCTCCCCCTCCATTCTTTCGGTCTCCTTGAGCCTGGCCAATGTTTCCTGTAGAACGGCTTCAGCATCCTGTAGAGGGGTTTTTGAAGCTAATCTTTCCATTCTCTCCCTCCAGGTAGATGTCTTCGGGCTCCCCCGCTCATAAGCGACTGATACTTTGGAGGGGAACTTCTCCTTTGGCAAGGTAGGGGTGTCTTCAATGGTAATTGGGTCTTTGGATGGAGGTTGGGACCTGCCGATTTTAATTCTTACACTCCTTCTTGCTTTGAAATACAGAGGAGTCTCCCTCTTTCGTTTTTCCTTTGGCTTGGGAGAGGTACTTAGGGTGGCCAGCACGGCTGCTGCCTCCCTAGCAAGAATTTTAGCCGTTTTCTCCTTCTGTTTTCCTTTTTGAGGACTTCCTGCAGAAAACCCTGTAGTGGCTGATTTCTGGCTTCCTGTAGAAGCTGTTTTTAAACTTCCTGTAGAAACAGACGACACCTTTTTAGCCTGCTTGGCTGAGGGTGCTTTTTCTTTTAATTTGGCTGAGGCTGCCTTAGAGGTGCCCTCACTGACGTGGACTTTTTCAGTCCTTTCCACCCTTCTCTGTAGTCTTTTCTCCCTGGGTGTTGGTGTGGTTTTATCACCCCCTGTTTTGGCAGCTTGGTTTTTCTCTTGTGTTCCCTTCTGTTCTTTCTTTTGTGTTTTGCCCGGGGTTTCTTGGCCTTTACCTTTCTTCTCTGCTTGAGTGTGTTCCTTCTCCTCGCTGCTGGAGGAGGTGAGCTCCTCGGCCAAAATTAGGATGTCATCATCCTTTGTCAGATTTCAAAAAGTTTCCGAGGAGAGAGGGACGGTGTACGTGTGGAGTGCATCTTCCATGAGGAGCTTGATGAGCCCATGATGGGCTATCTGGTTTGGCGTTCCCTCCCTCAGTTTGGTGGCACATTCAGTCATGGATTGCAAGAGGAAGTAAGGAATGCTCAACTTTTGCTCTGAGGGTAGGTCCATTTGGTGCCTAAGTTCTGTGAGAAACCGAAAATGATAGCCATACACGATGCTAAATCGTCCCTCACATGTAATATACTTCATAATCTGGAGGCTGACCTCACTCCAGAACGACTGTAGGCTGGTTCTTTGAACTCCATTCTTGTCTTCTGAGAATTGTTCCTCTGGCAAGAAGAACTCCTTCTTAGCTTTCTGACCCAGTTTTCTCTCCTCCTTATCCCAGGCTATCCCCATCGGTAGATTAGTTACTCTGCTAATGAACTGTGGGGTGAGTCTGAGGGTCAATCCTCTGAAGTTGACAACATCCAACGTCTTTGACTTTGGCTTCAAGGACCGTAGGAATTCTTCTGCAACCTTGTCATCGTGACCTTGAAGCTTGTCACAGAATGACATCCACTGTGCACAGGAAAACAAGTCCACCACCTCAGGGGTTTCCCGTAACTTCTTTGAGTATGTAGGCTCTTTTCTAATGAACCCTCCCGACATGGTAAAAACTTGCTTTGTTGTCCTGAGCTTGCCTGCTCGTATACAGAAGTAGATCTTCGGGATTTTCTTAGACAGAGCGCAGAGCTATGTCTCTGTTATACACATAGTTTTATAAAATTCACAACTTTCCACGAGTGAGCCTTGACAGTGGCTCAATTATAAATCAAACCCCGGAGAAAATCCCACATACATACTACGACGACAATTCTCATGCATCGATAAGAAAACGGCTTGTAAATTCATGAACAGACTTTAATTCACGGTTTCCTACCCCTTCAACACGTCGACTTCACCACCTTTTGAATCAATTGCATGGGAGAACTATGTTCAGGCTTACCTTATTCCAGAATTGCCACCTTCGACGTGAACAGTCCAAATTCCTCCGTAATGTTGGGCTTCCTGTAGCGCAGCTTCCTGTAGGAGTCGTGCATGGATTCTGGGGAACGCTTCAGTGGTTCTGGACCTTCTGTGCAGCAACAGGACGTTGGAACAGGCTGAGAACTCGGGTTAACAGCCTTCAGAGAATTTAGGATGCGTACTCGGCTGCAAAACGGTTGTGAATAAATGACTGCAGTGCGCCATAAGTGATTCAGCCGACTGATTTGAATTTCTGCGGAATTCGTGGCGCGGGGGTGAGCTGTCCCCGTCGGCTTGTTGGCCGACGTCACTGCTATCATTCCGCTGCATGTATTCCTGACCACCGAATCCTTCCCTGTGTATCTACCGCCGCCATTCCTGTTAGATCGCCGCTTCTCTCCGATTGGACGCTTCCCACGTGTCCATTTCCTCTCTTTTCGACATAACCAAAGCCTTTCGGATCCGACGAGGCTGCCGGACTGGTTGTGGTGGCCAGTTTAATGGCTACCCAACTTGTTCAATCCGTTCATTTCCATAGTTACGCACATTTTAGAGTATATCTTATGTAATTTGATGAAATAGGGTGAGGCACTTACCTGTGCGGCCGTGGACGTGATTTTTCTCAGGCTTCAGGACGAGGGATGATGGATCCGCTTGCTGCTGCTTCGTGCACAGGCACGGGAGCTCCTCTTCATTGACCACTGCTGGTTACGAGACCGATTTCCTGGCTGTGAATGTTGCATGCGCCGACTTCATGAGTTGCGGGTGCCTCCATAGTATGTGCTCTAGCTGGATCAACTGCTATAGGATTCCTGTAGGACATCCTGTAGCCGTTTCTCCTCCTGGGGTGCATGCCGAAATAATTGAGTCACGTTCACAGGTGCAGGGTCCTTAGATTGCCTTGACAGGTAAAGTGTTGAGTCTCTGCATGCTCTATTCCCCACTTAAAAATATTTTTTCTGAGAAACCAACGTTCTGGTATGACTGTGCAGGTATGTCGATCATATGGCAGCAATGGTGGTGAAAGGAGGCGACAGAAGTGGAGGATGGAGAAAAAAAGTGGTTGCATGCCTCCTCATCAGACTTCGAGCTTCAAATTCTCCTTCATAGTCGGTCCTGGCCCGTCCAAAGGCTCTACAGGATGTTTCCTGTAGAAATACAGAACTTCCTGTAGAAAGTCCTGTAGCTTCCTGTAGAAGGCTAAACTATGACCAGATTGCGCCCAAACCTTGGAAGAGATGAGTGTTTATGGAGGGAGTGTTTGTGAGGTTGCCTGGTAGCATGGTAGGGACCCTTGTCCTTGAGTTGAGAGGCCTCCTTTTTGCATGGAATACCTGCAACCTGCAACAATTTCCAAAGATTAAGCCTGTTTTTCTGTTTCTGCCTCCTTCTCTTTTTTCCTTTTCTTTTTTTCTTCTTCTTTTTTCTCCTTTTTTTTTTTTTAAGAGACAACAGGGGTGCCTCAATGAGGTTTTCACCCCTACTATCTGCCTTGGGTGCCTCAAAGAGGTTTTCACCCAAGGGTCTTTTTATTCCAATTCTTTTTCAGAGAGACAGCAGGGGCGCCTCAATGAGGTTTTCACCCCTACCATCTGCCTTGGGTGCCTCAGAAAGGTTTTCACCCAAGGGTCTTTTATTATTATTATTATTATTTATTTATTTATTATTTTCTTTTATTATTTATTATTTTATTTTTTATGATGCTCAGGGTATGCCCAAAACAGAGGCAGAACCCTTCTCTATGACCAGCACTGATTTTTCCATAGTTTTGATGAACTCTTGCCTCGAAAGAGGTTTCCTGTAGATCTTTAGTCAATGCCCATTGACGAGCATGGGGATGGCTTCCTCATCAATGGTCCGAATAAGGACAAAACCATTGTCATTACAGTTCTCCACTGCATATGGTCCTAGCCATCTTGTCCTCAGCTTCCCCTTAAAATCCTTATGTCTGGAATCATACAGCAGCGCCCAATCTCCCGGCTGGAATTGTTTGTCATTGAGGTGCCGGTCATGCCATATCTTCCTCTGAAGTTGAACCACTTCTGAGTGGAGAAGGGCCTGCATTCGGTGTTCATCTAGCCCATTCAGCTGCAATAACCTTTCTTTTTGGGCATGACTAAGATCTAGGTCCAGCTGAGCTGCCATCCTCAATGTGTTGTAATCGAACTCAATTGACAGCAAAGCTCTCTTCCCATAGACCAGCTCATAAGGTGTGAAGTCGGTTGTGGTCTTCCAAGTGGTGTTTTAAGCCCAAGTGGCCTCAACCAGGAGATTTTCCCAATCCTTTCTGCTGCTGCTCACCACCTTAGTCAAAATCCCTTCTAATGCTCTATTGGTGACTTGCACCTGCCCATTTGCTTGAGGATGATAGGGGGTGGAAGTCCTATGCTTGATCTTGTGATGAGCGAGCAAGTCTTCAATTAAGTTGGAGGTGAACTGGCTTCCTTGATCGGTGACTAACTCTCTTGGGTAGCCAAATTTGTAGAAAATGTTTTCTCTTAAAAACTCAGCCACCTTTTCTTCTGTCGCTGCTTTGATTGCCTTGGTTTCTGCCCACTTTGTCTGATAGTCTGTGCACACAATGATGTAAGACCTTTGCCTTGAAGGAGGATTGATAGGACCCACAAAATCCATACCCCACTTCTCAAATGGTTCAAGAGTCACTTGAGGTTGGAGAGGCATTTCGTCCCTTGGAGTCGGCTTCCCCATCCTTTGGCATCGGTCACATTGGCTGATATATCTTTTGACATCTTGATGAAGCGTGGGCCAATAGTAGCCTACCTGTAGAATTTTGAAGGCAGTCCTCTTGGCTGCAAAATGTCCTCCACAAGGCCCATCATGACAGGTTAGGAGGATGTCAAAGACTTCCTCCTCCCTTACAAAATGCCTTAATATCTGATCGGGGCCAAGTTTGAACAGGTTGCCCCCGATCCAAGTGAATGAGGCACTTTTCCTCACAATTCTGCTCTTCTCTTTTGAGGATAGATGCGGAGGGAACTGTGCTGAGACCAGGTAGTTTGCTATATCAGCAAACCATGGAGAGAGTACTGAGATAGCAAACAAATGTTCATCTGGCATCTGGTCATCCACTGTTCCATCTTCACCTGCAGGTAAATCCAATCTAGACAAGAAGTCAGCAACAACATTTTCTTTACTTGGTTTGTCAACGATAGTCAAATCAAACTGCTGCAACAAAAGTAACCATCTAATAATACGAGCATTCACATCTGGTTTATTCATTAAATATCTAATTGCAGCATGATCAGTATGTACAAATGTTTGATAGCCAGTGATGTAGTGTCGGAACTTGTTCAGGGCATGGACCACAGCCAATAACTCTTTCTCAGTTACAGTATAATTCATTTCTGCCTTGGATAAGTTTTTGCTGACAAAGTATATGGCATATGGGAGTTTTTATTCAACCTATCCTAAGGTTGCCCCTATGGCTTTGTTCGAAGCATCAGTGTGGATGTGGAAAGGTAGGGCCCAGTTTGGACCTCTCAAGATTGGGGCGGACACCAACTTATCCTTTAATTCATTCAGAGCCCTTTGACAATCGTCCGTCCATTTGAACTCAACATATTTTGCTAAGAGGCAAAACAGTGGCGAGGCTAGCTTGCTGAAGTCTTTAATGAATCTTCTATAATATCCTGCTAAGCCTAAGAAACTCCAAACATCTCTTACCTTCTGAGGAGGTGGAACCTTTTTGATGAGGGCAATTTTATTAGGATCCACTTGCAATCCTTGGCGAGAAATGGTATGTCCTAGCACGGTCCCTTTAGTCATCAGGAATTCACATTTTTCAGGACTAAGGGACAGGTTCATCTCAATTCACTTGGTTAGAACTTTTCCCAGATTGGACAGTGCTTCCTGGAAGTTGGACCCATAAGGAGTGAAGTCATCCATATAGATTTCCACCGAATCATGGACCAGCTCAGAAAAGATGCTGAATACTGCTCTTTGGAAAGTGGCAGGAGCGTTGCATAGCCCAAAGGGAAGGACTCGGTAAGCAAAGGTACCCCAAGGACAAGTGAAGGTGGTCTTATCTTGGTCCTTCGGGCTGATTTGGATCCGGTTATACCCATTGAACCCATCTAGGAAAGAGAAAAACTTCTTTCCTGCCAGTCCATCCAACACTTGATCTATGAAAGGAAGAGAGAAGTGGTCTTTCTTGGTGACTTTGTTCAGTTCTCGGTAGTCCACATAGATTCTCCACTTTCCATTTTTCTTGGGTACCAACACCAGAGGGGACACCCACTCGCTATCCGAGATGGGGTAGATGAATCCTGCATCCAACAATTTTTGCAATTCTTCTTTGACAATGTCCTTAAGGGCTGGATTCATTCTCCTCTGAGGTTGCCTGACCAGTTTACAATCTTCTTTAATGTAGATGTGATGGGTACAGACTGAAGGATGGACTCCTTTCATCTCCTTATAGCTCCAAGCAAAAGCATCTAGATGATTGGCCAGCAGACTATACAGCTTTTCCTGGGAAGGAGACAGGGAGGAGCTGATCTTTAACGTTTTCTCGGGGCCAAACTCCACATTTTTATCTCTGGGAGAGGTTGGATCAGTCACACAAAGGTCCACTAAGGTGCTGGCTTGAGTATCCTCCACCAATTTCTCTAAGGACAATGCACTGGGAGGCGGATTCTCAATCAAGGTATCAATCAAATCATCCTCGGTTTGAGGACATCCCCTGGTGGTTTCTAAGGTGCACAAGGGTGCAGCGTACACCTCATCCTCTTCTCCTTCTTCCAACAAAAGTGGTAAGTAATGCTCTAATAGAGGTTGGGCAGGAGGGTATAGGACTAGCTGCTTGGACATCGGACCATTTTTGATGGTCATGTTTCCTGCTCGGCAGCTTATGTAAGCATCCGCAGTGGCTAACCAAGGCCTTCCAAAAATAAGGGGGTATCTAGTGAGATTTGCCTTTGGTTGAAGAACCAAGAAGTCCGCAGGATACTCCCAAGAGTCAATAGAGACCAAGACATCCTCCACAATCCCTTCGGGTGTCACGGTGGAGCGATCTGCCAACTGTAGGACTGTCGAGGTCTTCCTTAAGGAACTCTGAAGGTTGAGTTTGAGCATGGTATCCCTGGTCATCACATTAATGACAACCCCTAAGTCAGTCAAGGTGTGGGGTATGATGGTGCCATTGATGTGGACATCAACTACAGGACTCCCAGGATCCAAATACTTTGGACAGATTACTTGCCCCAACATAAGATCAGACAGTTTTCCTATGACATTGATAGTTGAGGCATCTCTTTTTCACCTGCCTGGGTGCCTGAAACACTTTTCCTTAACCAATTTTTTGTATATCAGTACATCTTTGATGGCTTGGAGAAGTGGTATTTTCACACACAACTGTTTGAGTTCTCCCAGAAGCTCATTCTCTTCTAGGTCGGGTTGTGTGGTTACTGTTAGTCTCTCAGGAAAGGGTGGAATGGCCTTGGGTTCACTTTCCTGTTTATCTTCCTCGTCCTCTGGGGGAGGAGGTTGGCGATCTGGAAGAGTCTTCCCGGATCGCAGGTTGATCTCCTGGATCTCCACATCATAGGTAGGGCATGTTGTTTCCCCAGTATATACCTGCTGGGCCTGTCGGTTGTTGGGGTTCGGGTTCGGTTGAGCAGGCATTTGGGGTTGTCTGGGAGGAGCAGGAGGTAATGGTTGTGGTTGAGCTGGTGGTGGAGGCAAAATGGCGGGAGGAGTGTTGTACTGGGGCCTCCACCCCGGTTGAGGTGCATTCCACTGAGGCTGTGGCTGGACATGTGAGTGAAATAAATGAGTAGTGGGCTGAGTATGGTATTGAGGTGGGTAAGACCATGGAGGAGGCACAGACCAGGAAGGATGAGCAGGGGGGCCCCAAGAAGGCATAGGAGTAGATTGGTTGGGGCTATAATAAGCTTGGGATGTCCCTTGCATCCCCTGCTGGTAAGGTCTAGGTCCATGCGGTCTCCTTTGGTTGAGGAAGTAAAGAGGTTCGGTGGGTGCCTCAGTTCCTTGGTATATGGCCTTAAATCCAGGTAAGGTTGGGCATTGGTTTGTGGGGTGGTCCTCCTCACAAACGAAACATACCTCTACCGAGTGTAATGGACACTCGTTCTTGGGATGCTTCCTTGTACACCTAGTACAGAAGATGGCCAAAGCCCTCTCAGCTTCCTCTTTCTTTTGCTGGATTCAGAATGTATCAAGTTGCATGGCAATGGTCTGTCTCACCTCACTTTTGAGGTCCTCTAGCTGATTAACAAACTCATGCTTGGAGAAAGTAGTACTAGCTGAAAGTGGGTTTCCGCTGCCTCTTTTCAGGGCTGCCATAGAGTGGTTTCTAAACACAGTCTTTATATCCTCATAAGGTAGTTGGTAAATATCTCCTCCGGCTAGCATGTGAAGGGTATCTAGAAGGTCTTCAGGGACTCCTCGGAGCAGGACCAACTTGAGAGATTCAGGGTCAAGTGTGCACCTGGCCCGTTTATAGCTAAGTTGGAACCTTTCCTCATAATCTTCTAAAGACTCATCATTTCCCATGGTCATCCGAAAGATTTCTCCCTTGGCTTCCTTGGACCTACAGTAGTCCCGGTATTTGGTATTGAAATATTGCTGCATCTGAGCCCCAGTGGTGATACTGTTTCCAGGTAAGCCCATGAACCAGCGTAATGTTGCATCCTTGAGGGTAGAGGGAAAGAGTTTCAATTTTTGCTCAACTTCTGTATAGTCATAGGTTCGACAAAGGACAACAAACTCAAACAGGAAGGTATCAGGGTCTTTAGTAGTCAATCCACGGAAGTGAGGTAAAGCGGAGGGGCTTATGTTTTTCATTTTCATGTCTCCATTGGTCTCTCGGATGGGAAAGGAACCTTCTATTCTCTCATCTTCTCTTCTACCGTTTCGGTTTTCAGCCATGGCTTCAGATGGAGTGTTCTCTAACTCTTCTTCTATTATAGGATCTTCGTATATCTCAGGAGGCTCACCTATAGGTTCTTCTGGATCACTGTCACCAAAGAAGAGAGAAGGGTGACTCAGTGAAGTGGTGGGGGTGTTGGGTAAGAATTTGTCGGTTTTATCTCTGTTCCTACGAGGCATGAAATGGAAAGGCTTTTGATTGCTTTTTGTTTTTTCTGGCACCTGCAAAACTGAAAATAGATTGAACTGCAACTAGCTACCTTGCTGAAATGAAAATGCGGAATTGAAATGAAAGCAGGAAAGGACTAAGCTATGTTGCTCAAATGAAATTGCAGGAATTGAAATGCTAATCTACGCTTGCAGAATTGAAATGCTAATCTACGCTTGCAGAATTGAAATGCTAATCTATGAAAGCAAGAAATATCTACTCTACCTTTGCGGAAATGAAAAATTGCAGAATGGAAATGAAATAAACTACTTAGCAGAAGGCGAGTGAAGGAAAATAGAAGAAAAGCAACAATCACCAATACTCTGACGCTTCCCCGGCAACAACGCCAAAAAGATGGTGGGCTCCAGTATTGTAGCAATAATGCTGCAACTCCTGGGACTCCCTTCTTTACTTTTATCAACCCGGTAGTTCGTAACAAACTTGGAAGCGACGGTGCAGTATGCACAAGTACTAGCTCTTGCCGCAGCTGTCACTTGGTCAGCTGGCACAAGTCCGCTAGGGGCTTAAGCCAACTTCTATGAGCTCTTAGAAGAAGCTTTTTAACCGATGGATGGAAGCTTAACTCAAAGGAAGCTGATCTACTTGCAGAAAGAAACTATAAGCCAAAAAGTAACATAAACCCTAGCAAACCCTAATTCTACCTGCTACTCCTACTGATGCAAAGGAAAGAATGAAAACTATTAAAAGAGATGCCATTACTTCTGTGAAGGTAAAATGCATGTGCCTAGGCTACCTCTATCTGAAGAAAACATCTTTTTGTATTTTTGAATAAGTTATCAGAATTATCATGCATGTGTTTTTAATTGGCTTTTTACTGTGCAGGGGTGGATCAAGGAAGAGAAATGCTTGGAAAAGGTTGGAAATGTTCAGAGAGGGTCTAAGGAGTCCCTAACACTCTTCCGGAGAGTTTCACAAAGTTTGGCTATCCAGCAACCTCATTTGTGAGCTTCTACAGGAAGTCTGCAGGGGTTCTACAGGATGTTTCAGGGATTTCTACAGGATGTTCAGAAATTTCTACAGGATGTTTTAAAATTGGATTTTGGAGGATGGGTGAGTGAGAGAAGATGCATGAATGGATAGGGAGGTAGGGTAGGGGCCTGAAATGACCCAGGGACTGATGGATGGAGTGATGAGAGGGTGTGGAAAGCTGACTTGACTTAAAGAAGGCTAAGACAATGGAGGAGCAAGAAGGTAGGGTTACGTGGGCAGAAGAACAGTTGTGAGACGAGGAACCTAACTAGGAGATGGAGCAGCTGGCCTGGACGAAGCTTAGGTGGATGAGAGAGAGGTGGAGATGCCCTGCACAGTGTACACTTAACCGAATCAACCAAGTCCTGCACACAATCGAAATCTTAGCTAATCTATTATAAATGTCAATGAAACAAATGAACACCATCTTTATTTATAAACAGAACCATGTACACCACTTAAGCAAAGAAACATTTCAAAGGTTTGAACGCATAACTAACTTCTACAAATGAAAACATTACACCAAATATTGCATGGTCAAGCAAACTAGTGTTTTTGTTGGGCAACACTGTTTCTGCAATTCCAGCCCCTGATCCAATAAGGGAGAGGTGAAACTGAGAGTGTTGTCAACCCTTTTTCTTGGAGCTTTATCTGTTATTATCCTACCAATCTATTCTACACATCTGAAGCAATTCTATTTATCAACAGTGACCTATTTAACCAACACAACTAAATCTTGCTCAACAGAAACACATTTCAAATGCATAAAAGGAAAATCACGATGCATAAAGAAAAGATAACAATACAAAGAAGGAGGCCCTAGGCTCTCAGGTTGGGCCCAACCCCGAGAGCTATGGCTCCTATAGAAAACTCAGAGCTGATATCAAATCGGACTGCTTCTCATTATCAAAAAATAATCATAAGTCAAGAGTTATGCCAAGAATGGCTACAAGAGAACAAAATGAAGCTAGCAGCATTGTAGTGCAAAGTATGCAAGAGTTTCCAAAAGTCCCTCACGAAGGCTGAGGCCTTAACATTTATACACCACGAGGCCCTAGCTGGCCTCCTAAATCTATGGGACTTGGCTGCCCAAACTGTGAGTGAACAACTCCTTCAAAAATCTATTTGGCTACCTTCTAGATCCGGTTTTGGTGGCCTTTGGGGCTCAGAGTTGGGGGTGAAGATCCCGAGGGAGGCTATTTAATGCCATAGACAACCCCCCTATGAATCCTCAACCCAAGCTTGGATGTCTCCTAGCCCATGACTGCTCGGTTTTGCTCCAACATATGTCAAAAAACCTGAAATGAGAACGTGTTAGCCACCTAGGAAGAGTGACTACCCTTGTTCGTACAAATGACATAAACATACTAAAAAAATAATGCATAAATTATGAAAAATGAAGGATTGAACAAGGATAATTAGGCCAAATGAGCCCAAAATGTTACCAAATTTGGGGCTGATCAAGTTTAAAAAAGAGATGAAAAGAAAACTCTATCAGGTCCCTTTTTGTAATTTGTCTCTCGAACCTGAAAAAGGTAGAAAACAATATTATTCGAGAGAACCTTTTGACCATGTCAACCAAAGTGTAACTTTTTCATAGATAGTCAATCCCAGCCTGGAAAAGGGGTAAACTTATACTAAGACGGCGCCAATTCATTTAAATTAACAAGTTCGAAAAGACAGGTACTCGGTGATCTTTTCATATTTCGAGAGTTAGAAAAGAGCTTAAAGATGACTCCAGGGGGGTTACTTTTTCGTTTATTTTTAACGATTCCGAAAAAGAGATAAAACAAAAACTCGTTGAATCGATAAAAAAGATCATTGTTACCACCAAAAGATCCTATAATTGCACAAAGACAACCACACATCATTGATATTGAGAAAAATAATAAAATATTGGCAAAAATGTGTTTAAAAACTTATAAATAGATCAAAAGTAAAAACATTTTTACCATTTCACTTGGAGTAAATTGGAGAGTGCATTTTACCCCATTTTCCTTGATTCTTCAAGCAAGCAGTGTGGGAGATCCAGGGCACCATTTTACGAACCGTTAGCTGTAGGTAAGAGCTCTTCCTTTTCTCTTGATTTTCATACTTATTTCATGCCATTTCATAGGAATTTTAGCTGGTTAAGGGGAGTATTTTCATTTTTAAAATTAGGGGCGACCAGCGCGAGTCTGATCATCAGATCCATGCTAATCGCCCCTGAGCCCAAAAGGCTCTTGCGTTGCCAACACGAAAATACTTCTAACAGTCGCACTAGATGCAGAGAGGAAAATAAAATGAAAAATCCTCTCCCTTGATTGGTTTTTTCAAGATTTTGATCAGTGGAAAGACATCTAAATGATGTTTATGGGTTGTTTACAGGAGATTTCGACATAAATGTCCATCGAATGGAAGCAAAGAGGCCACGAGGCAGAATATCACCAAGCTTCCCAAAGCGTTGAATGTGTAAATGCATTGAGGGACTATAGATTATTGAATTTCTTCCGAACCTCGGGACTCAGAGCTCAAAATGAGTTGTTAAAATATCTCATTGGACTATGGGATGTTGATTGACAGATCTTCATCATTGGAGATCAAGAACTAGAGCTGGAAGTAGATGATATCTACTTCATAACTGGATTGTACAAAAGAGAGGAGAGGGTCTTTGGAGATCATACTAGAGGTGAGAGCACCAACACCTTGATCATAAGGCATTGGCCGGGTGTAGAGACAACTGTGAGCAGGAAGGTGAAGATAACAACCATTGACAACCTTCCCTTGAGGACGATTCTACACACCATGGCCCATATAGTTGGGGCGTAGGCGTTGCATGAGGCAATGAAATCACAATTCCAATACGTCGTGGATTTTCTTGCTCCAATAGTGTTCAACTGGTGTGAAGGACTATTGGTCAACATGAAGAGACAGCTGACCAAAGGCAAGTTAGGAAACTTGAAACAATTCGACTTTGGATCGATTTTGGTCACTTTATTTTCGGAGCGTGTGCCCCTATTTCGATACCAGTGGGTAGAGATGGATGACCCAATGTCACAAGATCCAAGGTTGCTCAGATGGAGTGAGATCATGCCTCGAGGGGGGGAGGTCAACAGATGAATTTACCTCCGTCGAACAACTGATCATTGTGGATGACTATGCCTATGCTGGCATGAACTTCAAAGGAGATCTAGATCTTCCTCTACTACCAAGTGCACAGTGGACCGATGCAGGTAAAACTTGTTTTTTGGAAATTTTCAAGTTTTATGATTTTTTTGTTTGTTTGAAGTGTATATGAGATTTTACTTGTGATAATTTTGCAGATGTGGGACCAGAAAGGCCTCCCGGCATGTCGCCAATAGCACGATGAGTAGCACATTAGATAGAAGTTGCTCCGTACGAAGGAGCAGATCCTATAGTAGAGATGCAACAAAATCTGGAAGTGATTACTCGGGGGATTATAAAATATGCGACTATAGATGATGTGCCGCTGTGGTACCAGAGGCATATAGTAGGAGTGTCTGCGAGACTGCGTCGGTTGTTAGGCCGAGTGATCAGAGCGGTCTCATGCTATCATGAGCATCATGTGGGCGAATAGCCTTTTCCTAGTCGTGTTTATCTACACTATTGTAGGCTTTGAAATCCATGTGTCCCAAAACACTTATTTTTGAGATTTTGATGAACAAACTTTGAAAGAATTTATATATAGATATATATAGATAGAGAGAGAGAGAGAGAGAGAGAGAGAGGTGCGTGTGTGTGTTTCTATTATCTACTTATTTGTTCATATATCATGATGATGTGATTGGAGTTTTTCATAAGTGACGCAAATGTCTATCTAAAACATAATTTTCTAATGCATCTGTTAATGTATTCAAATTTCATGGAATGTGTTGATACGTGATATAATTAAAATTTATTTCCAGTAATCAAACACATAGATACATACGCAAAAGTTGTGGATTTCTTACTGAATAATGACCATTTAATTGTAGCACAACGAGTTGTGAATCTAACTTAAAAATCAAATTTCTAATTATGAGAGCAACTGCTTCTGATAACAATTCAATAACTGCACTGTACTCGGCAATATTATTAGTAGTTCATCCTTGGTAAATACCTTGTAAATTGATCAACTCGCCATCATGGGTGAAGAGTGCCCAAGATGTGGAGTATAACTTCCGTGTGCCATGACAAGCACCATCAGCAAAACCAACATAATGGATTGAAGAGATCTGCGAACCAATTGGAACACAAGATAAGCAAAGGAAACATGTCTGCAAAGCAAACAATTACACAAAAAAAAAAATGCACACCAATGAATTCACACACTAATGTACAAAAATGTATTTACATGGATGATCACGCGTAAAAATTTCAGATGGAGCCCATATTCAGACTCAGGTAATTGATCAACAAAGAATGAAACATAAGTTTCACTATTGGCATGACGTGTAAGCATCAACTCGGCCAAATAGTGAAATAACACTCATAAATGGTTATGTCCCCATGCCCCCAAGGCATGTGAGGGTTACGATTCATAGGATGAATACCCCATTGTGATAATGGGTGAACGGTAAAAACTCGGTGAAAAGTTCTCATGAAAGGAGGCGAGAAAATCTTAATGTCAAGGCGAGGAAAAGATGCCCCCGGTTGAAATATTTTGACAATTTCAGGTTTAACCGAAATGTCAATAGGCAAGGCAGCAGTATTATTTCCCATATTACCCTCAGATAAAACTTCATGCACCAAAACAAGTGTTTGAAGTGGATGCATCGGGTTATGAGAAAAAAAAGCCTCAAGACATGAAGGAATCTCACTAAGACTTGGAAGAAACGAGGAACGATGATGGGCATCATTCCAAGGAGTTTCATCAAGAGACATAACCTCAATAATACTCTCGTCGATGGGGAATATCTCGTTCAAGGGATCTAGAGAATCCCAAGAACCAAGCCAAGGAGATTGCGAATATGTATCTAGGTGCATACTAAGAATAGTATGACTTTCTGAAGCAGTCGCTGAAGCCAAGACAACTTCTTGATAGGCTTGCTCTAAAGGACTTAGTGGCATAGCATCACCAAAAGAATCAACCTGATCCAGAGTAGGGATGATCCATGGATCATTGGAGATAGAGATCATGTTGATCGAGGCAACATGTGGAGGTGGGAGAGAAAAAGTTCCCATTAAAGAAGAATCTTTGAAAAGACCTGCCCCCACGCTCTCATACAGAATATCGGTATTTCCCACATATGGGATATTGCCATTTGAGGAACCAAAAGAGAAAAAAGATAATTGATCGACGATGACAATTTTCCCCTCATGAGGAAAACAGAGCACCCAGAACAAAGAGGACACCACACAAAACATGGCATGGGTCCAACTTCGCCCAAGTAGAAGATTGTAATTCATATTTGCATCTACAACTTCTATTTCTAACTTGACAATTTTCCCTTCCAAGGTGATGGGAAAACTTATGAGAATACCATACGGATGGGAGCCTCTGCCATCAAAGCCTTCTAAGGTGTTCAGGGACTGGTTGAAAGGTGGAGAGTCAATGGATTTCCAACATGAAATAGACATGATGCAAGTGGAAGCACCCTCATCAATGACAGTTCGATGAATCGTCTTTCCTTTTATAATGACTTGAATCAAAAATTAAATTTGATGAGGAAGACAAGGAACATGGTTTTCTAGATTGAAAGTGATCAAGTTTGAATTGGCAGGATCGATGCCTCCTATAGTAGACAATAATGATTTCCGCTGCGTTGGACAAGTTTGGAGAACTTCCAAGGCAGACATCACCGAGGGCGCTTGAGCTAAATCTTCGACAATATTGTAATGTTGAGCAACTCTAGCGTTCGGATTATAGGATGACTTCCAAAGCACACCTTTGGGAGGTGGTCAAATGACAGATTCATTATTAGGTCTCTCAATATGAAGAGGACTAGAACTGGGTGGAGCGGAAGTAGAAGGTGTTTCAGTGGCTTCCTTTTCTATTGTCTGCTTTTGAGGGGTTTGATAATCTTTCGACCACGCGGTAACAAAAATAGGCACTGTACCACTCATGTAAACAAGAGAACTGGAAGAGTCAGAGGATTGTGGTTTGTCTACCAACTGAGTCTGCTGTGATGAAAATGGCTCTTTTAGTACAAACAGAGTCCCTTTCAGTAAACGACTAACTTCCGCACGATGAGGACAATCCTTGGTGTAATGATCTTCCTCGCAAATGAAACAAGGGTAGATAGGCTTATGTTTGGAGGCATCATCAACAGATGGCTTAGGATGATCCTGTTTTTGCTTTACCTTTACCCTTTTTGTTACCTTTCGAGGCTTTGTTTGCTACGGTAGACTAAATGGCATTAACCTTGGAGGTTTTACCAGGATTTGATGGGGTTTTTGAAGGAGGATTAGAGCTAATATTTAAACATATATTTGCTTTGAAGAAACTTTAGTGGAAGTTTGATACACTGATCCAATAATACCACCAACAAGTGGTACGTCGGGAGATTTCGAAGATGTTGGGTCCAAAGATGGCCTTGGAGCATCAGGCAAGATTTCATATAGCGTGCAAGATTGGGAATAAACCAAATCCATATACTGGGCACGGGCAATGGCTTGATCTTCAATAACAAAATCTCCCATTGCTATGTCTGCAACGATTTTGTTTATGAATGACTTGGTGAACCATTCGGTCAACAACTCATCAGGGATTTCAAACTTAATGAGGTGACGCCAATGTCTCCATTCATGGATGTGATCGGAGATATGGGTCGCAGTATCTTATTTCAGAGATGTAAGCAAGTGGGTACCAGTTTCATAATGAATTGATAATTGGAAGTGAGTGAGGAAGACCATGGCCAAAGAATTGAAGTCTGCATAGGTACCTCAAGGAAAATCGATGTACCACTTTGCGGAAACACTTGTCAAGGTTCACTGAAAGAGGTGGAGATGAACAAAATCGTCAACATAAGAATTGGAAGAACACCATAAGTGATATGTCATCACATGGGACTGAGGGTCTTCTTTAGCTTTTCCTTCGAATTTGGGGCAATCGCTCAGAATACTAGTGGGAACTAGAGGCCAATGAGGTGAATGAAGGATCAGATCAATAGTAAGCCTCGAGACATGTGACAGTTCCAACGTTGCTAGAAACGACAATTGTGGTTGAAAGGCATGTAGGGCCTTTGATAAGGCCCAGTCTACAGATTCCAACATGGTTGGTAAGGGTTTTGTCCCAAAAGTGGAGGATTTTGACCACAAGGGGCTTGATTTTGCCCCAATTGAGGGATACCCTGACCATAATGTAGATTCTTCCCAGGGTAGGGTTGATATTGACCTGCCATAGGCCGTTGATAACCATAAGGCAGATAAACATTATGTGTGGCGGTTTCTGCAACTGCTGACCCTGGTAATAAAGCTATTGGCCCTATTGCTGCAGGGGTTGGCCTTGTGTCTAAAAGGTTTGACCTTGTTGATATAAAGGTTGAGTTTGCTGCTGCAAGGGTTGACCTTGCTACTACAATGGTTGACCTTGTGGATACAAGGGTTGATTGGGTTGTTGGACAAACTGCGTTTACTGTTGCAAAGGCTGTTGAAACTGCTGCAAATGTTGTTGAATAATTCCTTGTTGGTACTGATAAGTTCCAATTGGGATTTGACCATATGCACCAGGAATAAGATTTTGACCAGGTTGCACATGAGGACCTACTTACGGAATATAAGGTGGTTTTTGTAGTTCTTGTGAACCATATGGAACATAAGGCTGTTGATAATGGACATTACTAGCTCTGGCTGGAATAGATGATTCAACGGGATTAGGAATACCACTAACAGGTTGACTCACTCCAACCATGTGAGGTTGTGATCCACTCACATGGGTTCCACTTGAAATAAGAGGTATATTTGGATTTTGCCTCCCATGCTATGAATGAGGTGGTGGCACATTTTTTCCACTTGATGGGGGAATCGAGGAACTTACAGACGTATAAACCGAAACTGTCAGTTGCACTAGAATGGAAGGTTGAAACGAAGGTAATGGTTGTGACAAAATCGTTGGTTGAATTGGAACTGAAGTAACGATAGTTTGCACAGGGATATGAGAGGTCACGTTAGGAATAAACAAACTAGAAGTAGGCATAGCATTCGATGACCAAATTGGATTTTGGTATAATGAAGAAGCATTGGGAGTTCCTAAAACTAATTGAGCCAAGGTCATATAACCATGTGGAAGCATAGGCCCACTATTTTCAGGAGGTGGTTGAGATGGAACTCTTCCTACATAAGGAAATCCTTTGGGGGGAAGTCGTATTCGGAATAATTATCAACACTAGGAGTGTGAGTAGCAGAGACTTCCGGAGGACCTCGAGGAGAGGTTGGAATCTCACCTTCTGAAGCCATAGGTGGAAACAGTTGGCAAGGGGGAATCCAAGATGGACAAGGAGATAACTCCAAAGGAACACCATGATTGTCGTATGGACTATAAGGTCGTTGAGGAGATATCACAAATGGATCAAAAATCGGATTTAGAGGGTATAAAACAAACCTTTGTGGACTCTCAGGGGATTCTGGATTAGACTCCTAAGACGACGATGAGTCTCGAGGTGGAGGACGAGAAGCAAGGGGTTGGATACTTGGGATAATTCCAATTTCAAAAGATTGAGCTTCAAGTGATTGTGAAAGTTCAAGACAAACTCCTTGTGAAGACCCTTCAATATTAGATGATGAAGGGGAATTGTGAGGTGAACGCAATGGTTCAACCATGATGAATTCCTCTTAAGAGCAGAAGGAGAAGAGATGATTTCGTTGAGGGATGATTAAAATTAAAATTTACAAGGAATTACTCAATGTGAGGCCAAGAAGCAACTGCATGGGTTCGAAATATTATAGTCGGCAGTGAATTTTATGACTCAAAACAAGAAATAAAAAAAAGGGTAATGCTAGGCAAGAGGGTTTACCAAGTATCTGTGAACTGTTATATACATCTTAGCCAAAACCAAGGACTTAATGTACGACGGTCGATCTCCCCGAATGTTGTGTTTGGTGTATCACGTTTACAAGGTAGCTGACTCGGCTACCTGTGGCTAAAGGATAGAAACCTAGTGGGGTCTCCAAATATATACTTGACGGTATGGGGAGCAAAATTCCGTGTTAGCGTTGTCTAATGCATAACCGTTTGGTAAGAGCATTCCCATATTGAAGTGCATCCTATATACCTGAAAGTACTGGAGAACCTTCGATATACTTCTGTATTGGAACAAGATTTCACCCTTGGGATACAATGCAGGAAGTTAATGAAAGCTTCTATGTTTAAAGATGCCATAACACATCTCTAGCCTAGACCTCTAGATATTTGCGTTAGGTTACAAATGCTCCTTAGGTTAATTGAGGTAAATTTTTGGTTTATCTTGAATTAGGTTTCAATTTTATGGCTCAACGATGTCACTTGAATTCCTATAATTCAACTAAATGATAAAAATGAAATATCTTCATTCAATGAAGGCTAAACTAATGAGGGAAGAGAGATGGCCAAACAATTCATCAATCAAGTGAAATGCACCAAAACATAACTCCCTAACTTTTCCAATGCAAGATGTAAAAATGAAAACTACTCTTTCACTTTCACTAACAAATGCAATCCTATGAGAATCAAAAATCACTTTTCTTTCACTAAGATGCACTATGTTCTTTTCCTTTCAATTTGATTCAAAAATGCAAACTAATGCATAAGAAAAGGGAAAAATGCAATCCAAAACAACTAAAATAAAAATTTCATTCACTTTTGTTTTCGAATACAAATCATTTCAAAAATACTTAAATGAAGAAATCCTTTCACTTTTCTTTTCGAAACAATGAAATCAAAACAAGCATTCACTTTCAATTTCACCAAAGCAAACAATTGTAATCTACATTTGACAATGGAGTAAAAGAAATTTTCAAAGTACCAAAATGATCCAACACTAATGAAAATAACTTCACAAACATGAACTGAAAGCAACTTGAAAATGGTGTCCTGACTACAGCAAAACTCCTAAATGGAAGCAATCAATCTCACAGAGACAAGCCAAGTGATGAGTGAAGGGTGACCTAGACCTAGAAACCCTAGAAGGAAATCAAGCCTCAAACACACATCAACAAAAGCCAAGAGACAATTGCAATCACAAAAGGACAACAATCAAGACAAACACATTGTAATTACACTGGAAAATCACTCACAGAGGTTGAAAACCACTGAAAACAAGAAGAAACCCTAATTTTCTTCTATCCTCTGGGATCAACACGCTTGTTAAAGGCAAAAGGGCGATGAAAGGCATAGCAACACGACTGTAAATTCAAAATCAGCGCTGGCAACGCTTTTGTCATAGCATAAAACATGCTGGGTGAGGAAAATAAGGAAAAAAATAAAAAATATTCAAAATCATAGGAGGCTCAACACTCTCAAGCAAAAAATAGTGACTCGATAAATCTACAGTGATGCATACAAGCCAATAAATCTACGGTTGGTCAAACTCATCAGAGAATCAAATCGAAGGAATGGATGGAAAGGTTACAGCTTCCCTAGTGGAGTCACCATTTTGTTGTCTAGGTAAATCCTGTCTGCGGACAAAGATAGTCCCTCTATCCCAATGAGTGGGTCTAGCAACCAAAGCGACAATCTATGATACACTTTCCTAAATTACAATCGAAATGAGAGAAGAGGAGGGATACCTACCTCGTTATGATGCTATGATGCACTCCTTTGTTGAAGATCTTGATCACTTGATCCTCAGGCCCATCCATACTACTCACAACGTTTGAATCCCTGCACAAGAGGCTAAAGACACAACAAAGCATACAAGTAGAACAAGCATACTTGAATGTAATCCACTTAAAATATCAAGGAGCGTTACGATAAATGATGCATTAACACAAGAATTTATCGAAAGTGAACCAACAGTTGTATATATTAATGAATAAAAGAGGAAGCATACAACCTAGGCCTTGATGTTAGTAAGCCCTCCTTGAGTGAATTTCCAAGTCTAGGCTCAAGCTCTCCAAGAACTCCTTCTCCAAGCCAAAGTGAATAGCATGTAGGCACTATCTTAGCATAAGAGTGAAAATAACTAAAGACCAACCATTTGGGAATGGAAGAGGATGAATATATAGGTAGGGAGAGGGAGTTAGGATCTTGCCAAAGATAGAGGAAGACCCTCATCTCAAGGAGGAAGTTCATAGGGATAATATCAAAGGGAAATATTAGGAGAATTCGACCACATCCATAATGAACAACCTCTAGCTCGTCATTCTGGAAGCCTCTAGATCATGAAGCTTCTTGTCCTCTTTGGAAAAACTTGCCTTTTAGGGATCATCGTGAGTATCCAAGTAAAAAATGCACTGACAATGCGAGATTAGTATGGTGCAACCTGCCATTAACATGGGTTGGCAGTGTTGTAGTTGTGCTAACCCTGAAATTGGGGTTTTGAGCTTACTTCTTCTAGGAAGGCTCAAGGTATGTTTTTATTAGTTTTTAAGGGAGGATCTGGGCTACATATCAGGATGGGTACACTACATAATTTCCAAGTTTTAGGAATTTCGAGGTATGACACATGGAAGTGCAGGAGGCGTGACAAAATACTGTGTAACAGTGTGGTTTAACATTGAGGACAGTGTTCCCCAATGAGGAGGGTTATGGAACAACCCTGGTAAAAGGTTCATGTAATAAAAGTTAATAAAGGGAAAAATAAGAGCATGGTTAAGGGACACTTACTCCAAACTGAATGTTGGGAAAAGATATCCTAGTGGGCATAACTGGATGTGTGTTTTGGCTAAGGAAAATTGGCAAAGGAATTAAAATGAAAAAAGGCATTTTTGGCACATTTATTTATGAAAATAAAGGAAAATAGGAGAAAATTAAGGTGAAAGGTCACATGTTGCATGTGAGGAGGAAATTGAAGGAAAATATTGGAAAATGAAGAAAATAGAGGCCTCAGTTGGTAACTTTTTGTTAGTTTAAGTTTGGAGCTCTCTCATTATTCTCTCTCTCTCTCACTCTTGGTCACTTAGGGTTTTCTTCGATCACTCTAGTTTTGGATCAAGAAAGGAAAAGAAGAATCAAGCGGCTTTAGCAAGAATACTTGCAGGTAACGTTTTGCATGTGTGATTTCCTAGTTGATTTGGACATGCATGACTTTGCATGTTTGTATATGGTTCTCTTGTTTTCGGTGGTGTGGTTTTGCCAAGTTATGATAGTGGTTTTTAGCCTAGCCTTGCATTTTTCTGAATGCCATGGCATTTTGGGATGTTATCTCGGTTTTGAGATTTGGTTTGCTGGATGGATTTCAGAATCCGGGGTGAAGGTGGTCTCATGTTTCATTCCCAAAGGCCTAGTAATCCCTTGATTGGTTTTGGTAGGATACATGGTAAAGCCTAAGGGAGAAGTATCTATTTAGGGCCTAGTGATCTGGGTTTGGATTGTGATAAATCCTGAGAGATCGATCTCGGTTTAGGGCCTAGTGATATGGGATTGGATTGCGGTAAAGCATGAGAGATAAGGAGACATAAACTTCCTCAAGGATAGTGATGGATTCCAGATGGCATTTTAAGTTCGGTTCGGCTGTGATTGGAGGACCAGTTTTGGTGTGATCACGGTTTGATGATGGTGGAGGTGGTTTAACCTATGGATTCCCTTGATTGTTTTTGGACATGTTGTTCTATGAGATCCCACATTCATGTTTGGAATATGGCATGGGGGTGACTAGATGAAAGAGTGATTTGGTTCAACCATGTCTATGGTCGGGCTGTACGTGGAAGTCCCGAACTTGGTTGGATTTTCCTATGATTAATAAAAGCTAAATTCTCTTACTTTTTCACTTGTTTAGATGTGGATTTAATGGATGTGATATCTATGATATTTATATGGTTTTATGCTGGTTATAAGCATGGTTATATGATTGGTTCATGTCATGGTTATTTCATGTAATTACTTGTAATTGTTAAATGGATGAATGCAAGACCTAATTGATGTTATAACAGTCCAATGGAGAAGGTGGTGATCCTTGTGGTTATGTTTTGTAAGCTCCTTCAGTCATTTACGCTTTGTCTTGTATCCTAGACCTGTAGGTTGCATTGATGCCAAGTGTTTGACAGAATGTCAGTCCTATTTGGGGATGCACAGGCCTATTCCTGAGGTTGATTTTTAACTTTTTTTATCTTGTTTTCATGTCTTTGATGGCTTCTAAAGGTTATAACAAGTTCTGGGCAGAGGCCAGGATTATGGGCTAGAAAAGTGGCTCAAATCTCGGGGACGATGGCACAGGTCTGTGAAAAAGAGTCCAGGGACACTGAAAAATAGGCCTATGAGAGCGAATTTGAGTTCTTGATGCTGTATTTCCTATAACATGAGAGCGATTGGGGATTAAAAGTATTAAATCATTAGTGGGACTCAGGGACAAAATGTCTGAGTGGTTGACATGTCTTCTAAGGGTGTTGTCGCTGATGTTGATGGGTTTGTTTTATATGTCCTGTCAATTCCATTTCCTTAAGGTCACTAAGGAAGTTGAATCCCTTATAATGACCTCTCTCGTCACATGTTTACCTTGGTTGGTCGATTGCTTGGGTGGATTTTGGAGGTATGGGTGTTACAGGAAGTTTAAGACTCAAAAAAATACCAAAAATAGTATGTTGGGCTACAATTAAGGAAACTGAAAAGAAAAAATGGTGGGGGTCCAAGTGGAATATGTGGGTGGCCATCACTATCCACCTGAGTTAGTCCCGCCCCCTTAGGAAGCAATGGTATCCATTGTGTTGAGTGCCTCCATGAGATGGGGAAACGTTTGGTGAACTTGGTCCCTGGTGAGCCACTTGTCTTAGTGCAGGAGTTGGCCAACTTTGACAACCCGATACAGTTGGATCTTCTACTGGCGAGTGTTCTTGATATGCATGTCCATGATCCAATCATTTGTGGCCTGTTCCATGCAGTCTGGGTTTAACTCTGTTGGTGTGAGATGTTATGCAATGTTTGATGTGTCCAGTAATGGTGGAAAATATGGTCGAAGGTGGTCCACATTGAACACTGGGTGCAGGCCAAGGAATGGTGGAATGATGATCTTAAAATAATTGTCCCGTAAAACCTTAGTGATGGTGTAAGGCCCATATCGGAGTAGGTGAAGCTTGCGGTGGGGCCTAGTGAGGCACTCCTTCTACAAATGTAACCAAACTTTGTCGCCCACCTGAAAATTGTGTGGCACCCGATGCTGATCATGACGCTGCTTGTACTTAGCATTGGATCTATCCAATATGTCATGGACCTGCTAGCGGATGTGTTGAATGTGATCAATGAAGCTGTTAGACCTATCATCTTCGGACTAGACATGAGTCGAATATGTTTGAGTAGCTGCAAATGGTATGGCCACATCAATGGGACATAGTGGCTAGAATCCCAACTCCAGCTAAGACCCCACCTAAGAGGGGTTGTGGGCAATTGAGCTATGGAGAGCTTTATTGTAGCTATGCTAGACATAGGGGAGGCTTTCATCCCATGTGCGTGGATGCTTCAAGTTGTACATACACAGAATGTGTACGATTATCCTGTTGATGACCTTTGTTTGGCCATCAGTTTGGGGGTGGAAAGCCATGGACTTAGTGAGCTTGATATCCAACATCGACTAGAGACTTGACCAAAATTTACGTAGGAACATGTTGTCCCGATTTGAGATAATGGAGTGTAGGATCCAAAAATGTACCCACACTCGTTAAAATAATAGCTTAGCAATGGCTTCTGCTGTGATACTCTTCTTGCAGGCCACCATAATGGCCATCTTAGAGAATATGTTGAGGACCACGAAAGCACAGTCATTTCTATGCTTAGTAGAAGGAAGGCCCGACATGTAATCCATATAGATGGATTCCCAAGGTTGACTAGGAGTAGGTAGAGGAGTATATAGGCATTGCTCTTGATTGTCAGTTTGGAAATAACACAGACAATGCAGGATCTGATGTACTTTCAACACCCTGTTGAAGGTTTGGCCAATAAAAATACTTCTTTAGCAGTGCCACTATTTTATCTACCCAGAAATGTCTATCGACTTGACTATAGTGCACCTCCAAAATCATCTTAGTACTCTCCCAAAGTCTCATGCCCACAAGGGTCGAGCACAATGATCAACGCCATGGCCAGTGGTTGGCAGAGGTAGTCTGCAACATTGTTGGTGCTGCCCTTCTTGTACTTGATGTTCAAATAGAATTGTTGCAGGTATGCAGACCATTTTTGATGGCGATCGTTCTGAAACTTACCTTGTAATATAAAGAACTGCAGGGGTCAGTGGTATATGTGGATCACTGTTTCCTTCCCCAAAATGTAATGCTTCCATTGTCAGTAGGCCTGCATAATGGAATACATCTCTTGGATTACATACAGTTTGATTTGCGTGTCCATGATCCTATCAGTTGTGGCTTGTTCTATTCAGTCTGTGTTTAACTCTATTGTCGTGAGCTATTCTGCAATGTCTCATGTGTCCAATAATGGTCGAAGGCGGTCCACATTGAATACTGAGTGAAGGCCAAGGAATGGTGGAATGTTGAGCTCGAAAGCATTGTCCTCTACAACCTTAGTGATGGTGCAAGGCCCATATCAGAGCAGGTGAAGCTTGTGGTGGGGCCTAGCGAGGCACTCCTTCTGCAAATGTAACCAAACTTTGTTGCCAACTTGGAAATTGTGTAGCACCCGGTGCTGATCATGATGCTGCTTGTACTTAGCATTGGCTCTGTCTAATATGTCATGGACCTGCTGGCAAATGTGCTGAATGCACTCAATGAACTTTTAGACCTATCAGCTTCAGAATGGACATGAGCCAAACCTGCCTGAGTAGATGCAAATGGTATGTTCACACCAATGGTACATATGGTTGGAATCCCAACCCCTCCTAAAAGGGGATGTGGCCAGTTGATTTATGGAGAGCACTTTTATAGCTGTGTTGGACAGAGGGGAGGATTTCATCCCATGTGTGTGGATGCTTAGAGTTGTACATACACAGAATATGTACGATCATCTTATTGATGACCTATGTTTGGCCATCAGTTTGGGAGTGGAAAGCTATGGACATAGTGAGCTTGGTATCCAACATCGACCAGAGAATTGACCAAAATGTACTTAGGAACATGTTGTCTTTATCTAAGATAATGGACTGTGAGATCCCAAAATGTACCCACACTTGTTCAAAGAAGAGATTAGCATTGGCTTCTGTTCTGATACGCTTCTTTCAGGCTGCCATAATGGCCATCTTTGAGAATATGTTGACGACCATGAAAACACAGTCGTTTCCATGCTTAGTAGAAGGAAGGCCCAGCATGTGATCCATGGAGATGGATTCCCAAGGTCGACTAAGAGTAGGCAGAGAAGTATATAGGCCTTGATTCTTGATGTCGGTTTGGAAATGGCACAGACAGTGTAGGATCTGATGTACTTCCCAACATCATGTCGAAGGGTTCGACCAATAAAAATACTTCTTCAACTATTATGAGACAAGTGTTTCGGCGTAAATCACATGAAAGAGCATTTGTCGACGCGTTTCAAACCAACCAGTGTGGTTCATCGTCAGGACAAGTTGAAGAATCAGATCTAGCTCTGCATATTAAATAGCCAGAGCAGAACATCCAACGGCTAAATTTCTTGACCAGGTAACGGCTATATTGACTAACGGCTAGATTTGACCGGGAAACGGTTAGTTGGACCGGATTAAGGGCAGGGCCTTTATTTTAATAAAGTTAATTCAATTGATTATTAAAATTGATAGTTAGTTATATTCTTATTAAAATAAAAGTTAAAGGGACTATTTTATAAACTTATAATTATAAATATATAAATAAATTATAATTTTTTTTTATTTTTTTAAAATATAAATATACATATTTAGTTATATTCTTATTAAAATAAAAGTCAAAGGAGCTATTTTATAAACTTATAATTCTAAACATATATTAAAATAAATTAAATATAAAATAAATTCATTTTAAATTAGTAGTTATTTATAAAATATTAGAGAAAATTTTTAGGGTTAGAAAGAATATTTTAATTATTTAGAATTAATTAATAGTTTATTTAAGGGTTAAATGATCATATTATTACAGAATTCCAAGATATAGAATTATTAATTAGAGTTTTGAAGGGATTTGTTGTATTGTTAATAGGGTTATCCTAATAATATTTAATTAATTTTAATAATCAAGCCACGTACTTATAACCTAAATATCATATTTAAATATCACATAATAAATAGAATAACCATAAAGAGGATCAAAGAACGAAGCCCAGAGAAAGAGGGTTAGAGGATAAGGGGTAAAAAATTAAAGAACAAGCTATAAAGAGAGGGGCAAGATGGGGAGAAAACGACTAAGAGGCGAGGGCCAGGACCCAACAACTACTGATTTTCCAGCTGTCCTCTCTATTGAGATTACTAGGTTTCCTCTCAATTTCGATGGCTTCCCTAAATTTCCGATGATGGAACTGCGAAATTCTAGCAATAACATTGGAATCTTCAATACAGAGTCCAGACATGATGATTGGTCTTCTCCACATGTTCTGCTAGAGCGGAAGATTTGGTTCTCCTATGCTTAAGATTAGCTACGTGCTCATTAATCCTTTGATTAATGGAGCGCCCAATCTCACCAATATAGGGGGTCCCATAGGAACAAGGAATAAAATACTTCTTCAACACTGCCACTATTTTCTCTACCCCGAAATGTCTAGCGACTCAACTGTACTGTCCCTCCCAAATAATCTTAGCAGGCTCGCTTGAAGGAACACAAATGTATCCCAGGTGGCATAACAGTGCATCCTGGAGGTGAAAATTTGGAACTTGCTTACCTTCCAGGAGTGTCTAGTATGTGCTGTCGAATTTTGGATCACTCTTATAAAGATGTAGCCACTCCGCAGTCTCGTGCCCACAAGAGTCGAGCACAGTTGTTAGCGCCATGACCGGTGGACGGTTGAGGCAGTCTGCAACATTGTTAGTGCTACCCTTCTTATACTTGATGTTCAAATGGAACTGTTGTAGGTATGTGGACCATTTATGATGGTGATTGTTCTGAAACTTCCCTTGTGTCTGTAAGAATTGCAGGGGTCGGTGGTCTGTGTGGATGACTATTTCCTTCCCTAGAATGTAATGCTTCCATTGTTGGCAGGCCTGCGCAATGGAATACATCTATTTTTCATATGTGCGATACTTTTGGATTGTGTCTGAAAGCGTCTCACTGTGATATGCGAATGGAAGCCCCTACTGAGTAAGGATTGCACCAATAACACAATCAGAGGCATCTGTCTCAATCTCAAATGGTTGCTGCAGGTCTGGTAATGTGAGAACTTCTGCACAAAAGAGGTGATGCTTCAACTCGGAAAACACCTTTTGTTTGGATTCAGACCAAAAGAACTTTGCTTTCGCTTCGCCCTTGGTGACTTGACTCAAAGGCCAAGTGATATGAGAGAATCCCAACATGAACCTGCAATAGAAATTGGAAAGACCTAGAAAAATACAGAGCTCTGTTAGAGTGGTTTGAGCTAGCCAATCCTGAATGACTTGTATCTTGGTTGGGTCCACATGCACACCCTTCTCATCAATGATTTACCCCATATATTGAACCTGGGTCATGCCAAAAGTGCATTTCTCCAAATTGGCATACAACTTGTGTCATCGCAGGGTTTGAAGGACCTGTGAAATATGGTGGAGGTGCTCTTCCCAACTTTGGTTGAAGATCAAGATGTCATCTAAATACACCACCATGAATGCATTGGTGGAGGGTCGCAAGATGTTGTCCATCAATATTATGACGGTTGCGGGGGCATTTGTCAACCGGAAAGGCATGACCAACCATTCGAAAAGGCCCTCCTTGGATTTGAAGGCAATCTTCTACACATCGGAGGGTTCGATAGGCACTTGGTGATAACCAAACTTCAAGTAAATCTTGCTGAAATATTTGCCCCCCTTGAGTTGGTCCAAAATGTCATCAATCTATGGGATTGGGTACCTATTCCAGACAATGATCTTGTTCAGGACCTAATAGTCAATATAGAGTGTCCAGGTCCTGTCCTTCTTCTATACCAATACAATCGGGCTCCCACAGTTTGATGAGCTTGGACTGATGTGCCCTTTCTGCAATAGCTCCTGAATCTGCCTCTTGATCTCATTGTTCTCCAAAATAGAGCATCGATAGATTGGTCCATTGGGTAGCGGCGTGCTCGGGGTCAGATCGATGGAGTGCTTGACCTGACAGTGTAGAGGTACCCCTATAGGTGAGGTGAAAATATCCCTGTACTCCTCCACAAACTTGTACATCTGCTGCTACTGTGTGGAGGAGCCTTGTCTGGAAGCTGTGACCACAACCTTCTTCTTCCCCTAAGGGAAAATCGTAAGGAAAACAAATTTCTTGGTATGGGAAATGATCTTACTGCATTTCTTTGCAGTGATTAAAGAGATGTCAGTAGGTGGGGCTACCTATGGTATCTTGTACAACTTATCACCCAATCTAATAATCACAAAGCGATCTCTAGACTCATATAAAAAATGTCGCTTCACCAAGTATGGACTTCTTAATAATACATCACAAACTTCAAGAGGAGCAACATCACATAGTACCTCGTCCGTGAAGGGCTTGATGTTGTAGGGAACGCGAAACTGCTGGCAGACACAAAGATGTCTTTTTTGGTGAAGTCACCTGATGGTGTATGGCTGTGGATGTGTTGTAGTTGGTAGGCCCTACATCTTCATGACCTCTTCTAAAATGAGGTTCGTTTGGCTCCCACTGTTGATAATGAACTGCAACGGAGAGCCCTTCACCCACATTTTTGAGTGGAATAGGCGTCCCCCCTCCTCTAGATCTTCAGGCTCATTCTCTTGGATCTTAGTGATAGCCACGATGGCACTGGGCTCTGTGTCAATGATCTGCTTCCCTTTGTGATTCCCCTTGTCTGGTTTCTGACTCAAAGTTGGTTCATACATTCGATTCAGAAGCCTTTCTCGGCCACTAGTGACTGCTTGGCCCAACACTCACTTGTGTTGTGAGTGGAGCTCTTATGGAACTCACACCATTTTCCTTTGTCCTTCTTTTTCATTATGGTTTTGTTCTTTGGTTGCGACTTCGACGGGTTGTCCTAAGTTGCCCCGCCTTGTCTTTGTCCTTTTCACTGTTGATCTCAAATGGTTGATGCAGGTTTAGTAATGTTAGCACTAACTCAAAACATATGTGATGCTTCAAATCTAAAAACACCTTTTGTTGGGATTCAAACCAAAAGAAATTTGCTTTTGCCGCACCCTTGGTGACTTGAATTAAAGGCAGAGTGATTTGAGAGAACCCCAACACGAACCTACAATAGAAATTGGTAAGACCCAAAAAGCTACAGAGCTCTGTTAGAGTTGTTGGGGATGGCCAATCTCGAATGAATTATATCCATACTGGATCCACACGCACACCCTGCTCATCAATGATGTACCCCAGATATTGAACCTGGGTCATGCCAAAAGTGCATTTCACCAAATTGGCACATAGCTTGTGTTGTCATAGGGTTTGGAGGACTTGTCGAATATGGTGGAGGTTCTCTTCCCAACTCTGGCTGAATATCCATATGTCATCTAAAAACACCAACATGAATGCATTGGTGAAGGGTCACAAGATGTCGTCCATTAATCTCATGAAGGTTTTGGGATCCTTCATCAACCCGAAGGGCATGAACAACCATTTGAAAAGGCCCTCCTTAGATTTGAAGTAAATCTTCCACACTTCAAAGGGTTTGATAGGCCCCTGTTGAAATATTTGCCCCCCTTGGGCTGGTCTAGAAGGTCATCAATCCATGGGATTGGGTACCTATTCCAGACAATGATCTTGTTCAGCACCCGGCAGTCTATACAGAGTCTTGAGGTCCCATTTTTCTTCTGTACCAATATAATCAGGTTCCCATAGGGTGATGAGCTTGGCCTGATGTGACCTTTCTACAAAAACTCCTGAATCTGCCTCTTAATCTCATCGTTCTCTAGAATAGAGCATCAATAGATCAATCCATTGGGTAACAACATGCCCAATGTCAAATCGATGGAGTTCTTGACCTGACAATGAAGTGGTACCCACATAGGTGAGGCGAAAATGTCCCTGTACTCCTCCACGACCTTGTCCATCTGCTGTTGCTGTGTGGAGGAGCCTTGTCTAGAAGTCATGGCCATAATCTTCTTCTTCCCTTGAGGATGAATCATAAGGAAAAAAAATTTCCTGGTCTGGGAAATGATCTTACTGCATTTCTTTGCAGTGATCAAAGAGATGGTGATAGGAGGGGCTACCTCTGGTATCCTGTACAACTTATCGCCCAAGGTAATAATCACACAGTGAGGTTTAGACTGATATACAACATGCCACTTCCACAAGTATGGTTGTCCTAATAATACATCAAAAAATTCAAGAGGAGAAACATCACACAGTACCTTGTCTGTGAAGGGCTTGATGCTGTAGGGAAGGCAACATTGCTAACTGACATGGAGATCTCATCCTTGGTGAAGCCACCCAATGGTGTACAACTGAGGATGTGTTGTAGTCGGTAGGCCTAACTGCTTCACAAAATCTACTGAAATGAGGTTCTTTTGCCTTCCATTGTTGGCAATGAGCTACAACGAAGAACCCTCACCCATGTTTGTGAATGGAAGAGGCGTTCCTCCTCCTATGGAACTTAAGGCTCATTCTTCTAGACCTTAGTGGTGGCCATGGTGGCACTGGGCTCAAGGTCAATGATATTATTCCCTTCGTCATTCCCCTTGTCGGTTTATGACTCAGAGCTGAAACATGCGTTCGATTCGGAAGCCTTAAGCTCAACCACTAGTGACTACTTGGCTCGACACTCACTTGTGTTGTGAGTGGAGCTCTTATGGAACTCACACCATTTTCCTGTGTTCTTCTTTGTCTTTGTGGTGTTTCTCTTTGCTTGTGGCTTTGATGGGTTGTCCCAGGTCACCCCGCCTTAGCTTTGTCCTTTTCTTTGTGGTTTGGGTGTTTCTTTTCCTTGATTCAGATTCGCAAATCCAAAGTTTGCTTCTTCTATTTGAACTTCTGCTCAGTCTTGACAACGTATTGGTATGCCCTGCTGAGCGATGAGATGCCTAGGAACTCCACCTCATCCAGGGTGTAATTGTGTAGACAGCCATGGTACTTGAGTACCAAATGCCACTCAGAATCCTTGATACCCAACTTCGTGTGAATGGTATGGAAAAGATTTGTAATCTCCCACATATCTTGGTCCCTTCCTTGCTGTAGCGTGGTCCACTTTATGTATTTATCTTCATAGCTCCCGACAGGGTTATATTGTTCCTTGATGGCGTTTCAGAAATAATTCGAAGTGGGTGCAGCTGAAAAAAGTGAGGATTCCCTCTCATCCTTTTATTCACAATAGGATTCTCACTAGTCCTTGACATGTGGGGCGAATTTGAGAAGTGCGAAAGTAATCTTTTCCCGATTGGAAAAGTCATGAATTGAAAAATATCCTTCCAACAGATTTAACCATTTATTTATTGCGTCTGCATCTATCTGGCCCTCAAATATGAGAATATCAAAGTCAACTTGTACCTTAAAAGGAGTGGTTCCTCTAGAGTGGTTGTTGAATGAATATGTGTCGCTTGTGGGTAGCTGTCGAAGGATTTGGGAAAATTTATCCATCATCGGGTTGCTCAAGGGCTTCCTTGAGCAATATTTCGAAAGTATCTCCTGCCCCTTCGTATTTATTTTCTTCCGCCATGGGAGGCTGTCAGGCTTTGCGAGGTTGGTCTTGCAAAGGTTCAACTAGATCGAGCCCTAACTCTTTATACCTTGACCTCCTTGGGGACATGCAAAGAAAAACAGAGAAAGAGAAGACCAATCTGATACCACTGATCCAGAATTATGGAGGAATGCAACAAAATACAAAAATACCCATATACACAAAGATGCAACAAAAATAAAACTTCATTTCATTAATATCAAAGAAATGAAATATGCTTACATACAGAATTAAAAATAAACTAGCTCGGGTGATGGTAGCTTGTCTATGAGAAGAGATGTGGTGGCTACATGCCTTTGAATTGTGTTACAATAAGGCTCAAAGGCCTATTTATTATTGAGAAATAATGGAAAACCCTAAACATCCAAAAACATAACCCTAGTAGATGAAGCGCCAAAACTGTGGGCCCCGTGTGGGTAAATTGTTACATCAATTTCCTGGGGTTGTAACTTTAGCATAAGATCTTCGTTTGGCTATCATAATATCTTGTTTCAAATATTTTGAAGAGGAGGAAAAAAAACAGGTAAACTAATTCAAGTCTTTTCAAGTTTCTTCATTTTCCCTAAAAACGTCTTTTAGTCCCTCAAAACAACTCCGGAAGTTTAAGACCTGAGAAAATGCCAAAAATGGTAAGATGGGATACAATTATGGAAACTAAAAGGAAACAATGGTAGGGGTCTAAGTGGAATAGGTGGGTGGCCACCAATAACCACCTAGATACATCCTCCCCCCTTAGGAAGTAATGGTCCCCATTGTGTTGAGTGACTCCATGAGATGGGGAAACTTCTGCTAAACTTGGTCCCTAGTGAGCCACTTTCCTTGGTGCATGAGTTGGCCAACTTTGACAACCCGATACAGTTGGATCTTCTGCTAACGAGTGTCGTTGATCTATGTGTCCATGATCTAATTAGTTGTGGCCTGTTCCATGCAGTCTAGGTTTAACTCTGTTCGTGTCAGCTATATGACAATGTCTGATGTGTCTAGTAATGGTGGAAAGTATGGTCGAAGGCTGTCCACACTGAACATTAGGTGCAGTCCAAGGAATCGTGGAATTATGAGTTCGAAAGTGTTATCCCCTACAACCTTAGTGATGGTGTAAGGCCCATATCATAGCGGGTGAAGCTTGTTGTGGGGCCCAACAAGGCACTTCTGCAAATGTAACCAAATTTTTTCACCCACCGAACTTGTGTGGCACCTGCTGTTGATCATGAAACTGCTTGTAATTAGCATTAGCTCTGTCCAATATGTCATGGACCTGTTGGAGGATGTGCTGAATGTAGCTATTAGCCTTGTCAGCTTCGGACTTGACGTGAGCCGAATCTGCCTGAGTAGCTGTAATTGGTATGGCCACATCAATGGGACATAGTGGATGGAATCCTAACCCCAACTGAAAGGGGTTGTGGCCAGTTGAGCTATGGAGAGCTATGTTGTAGTTGTGCTCGACATAGGGGACACTTTCATCCCATGTGCATGGATGCTTCGAATTGTACATACGTAGAATGTGTACGATCATCCTATTGACGAACTCTGTTTGGCCATCAGTTTGGGGGTGGAAAGTCATGGACTTAGTGAGCTTGGTATCCAACATCGACCAGAGACTTGACCAAACTATACTTAGGAACATGTTGTTCCTATATGAGATAACAGACTATGGGATCCCAAAATGTACCCACACTCGTTCATAGAAGAGCTTAGCAGTGGATTTTGTTGTGATACTCTTCTTGCAGGTCTGCATAATGGCAATCTTAGAGAATCTATTGATGACCATGAAAATCCAGTTGTTTCCATGCTTTTTAGAAGGAAGGCCCGACATGTAATCCATGGATATGGATTCCAAAGGTTGATTAGGAGTAAGCAGAGGAGTATATAGGCCTTGCTTCTTGATGGTCAATTTGGAGCTGCCATAGGCAATCCAGGATCTGATGTACTTCCCAACATCCTGTCGAAGGTTTGGCCAATAAAAATACTTCTTTAGCATTGCCACTGTTTTCTCCACCCGGAAATGTCTAGTGATCCGAATGTAGTGCACCTCACAAATCATCTTGGCACACTCGCTTGAAGGAATGCAGATGTGTCCCAGGTGGAATAACATTGCATCCTGGAAGTGAAAATTTGGAACTTACTTACCTTCCAGGAGTGTGTGGTATGTGCTGCCGAATTCTGGATTTCTCTTGTAAAGATGCAACCACCCCACAATCTCGTGCCCACAAGAGTCAAGCACAGTGGTCAACACCATGACCAGTGGTTGGCTAAGGCAGTCTGCAAAATTGTTGGTTCTTCCCTTCTTGTACTTGATGTTCAAATTGAACTATTGCAGGTATGTGGAGCATTTCTGATGGCGATCGTTCTGCAACTTCCCTTGTGTCTGTATGAATTGTAGGGGTCTATGGTCTGTGTGGATGACCATTTCCTTCCCCATAATGTAATGCTTCCATTGTCGATAGGCCTACATAATGGAATGCATCTCTTTGTCATAGATGGGATACTTTTAGACTATTTTTGAAAGTGTCTCACTATGATATGCCACTAGATGCCCCCGTTGACTAAGAACTGCACCAATAGCATAGTCGGAAGCATCTGTCTCCATCTCAAATGGTTGCTACAGGTTTGGTAATGTGAGCATTGGTGTACAGCAACGACAATGCTTCAACTCGGCAAATGCATTCTGTTGTGATTCAGACCAAAAGAACTTTTCTTTCGCTTTGCCCTTGGTGACTTGACTTAAAGGCAGAGTGACATGAGACAACGCGACCACGAACATGCGATAGAAATTGGCAAGACCCAAAAAGATACGAAGCTCTGTTAGAGTGGTTGGGGCTAACCAATCTAGAATGACTTGTATCTTGGCTGGGTCCACATGCACACCTTGTTTAATAATGATGTACCCCAACTATTGAACCCGGGTCATGCCAAAAGTTCATTTCTCCAAATTGACACACATCTTGTGTTTTCGTAGGGTTTGAAGGACATGTCGAATATGGTGGAGGTACTCTTCCCAACTCTGGCTGAAGATCAAGATGTCATCTAAATACACCACCACAAATTCATTGGTGAAGGGTTGCAAGATGTCGTCCATCAATCTCATAAAGGTTGCAGGGGCATTCGTCAACCCTAAAGGCATGACCAACCATTCAAAAAGGCCCTCCTTGGATTTGAAGGCAATCTTCCACACGAAGGAGGGTTCGATAGGCACCTGGTGATAACCAAACTTCAAGTCAATCTTACTGAAATATTTGGCCCCCTTGAGATGGTCTAGAAGATCATCAATCCATGGGATTGGTTACCTATTCTGGACAGTGATCTTGTTCAGTGCCTGATAGTCAATACAGAGTCTCCAGGTCCCATCCTTCTTCTGTGCCAATACAATCGAGCTTCCGTAGGGTGATAATCTTGGCTCGATGTGCCCTTTCTACGACAACTCTTGAATCTGCCTCTTAATCTCATCATTCTCCAGAATAGAGAGTCGATAGATCGGTCCATTGGGTAGCGCGCGGCCGGGGTGAGATCGATGGAGTGCTTGACCTGACAGTGTAGAGGTACCCTTGTAGGTGAGGCAAAAATGTCCCTGTACTCCTCCATGACCTTGTCCATATGCTGTTGTTGTTCGGAAGAGCCCTGTCTGGAAGCTGTTGCCACAACCTTATTATTCCCCTAAGGGAAAATCATAAGGAAAACAAATTTTCTAGTCTGGGAAATGATATTACTGCATTAATTTTCAGTGATCAAAGAGATGGCGGTAGGCAGGGCTAGCTCTGGTATCCTGTACAACTTATCGCCTAAACTAATAATCACAAAGCAAGGTCTAGACTCATATACAACATGACACTTCCACAAGTATGGTTAAATACATCACAAAATTCAAGAGTAACAACATCACACAATACTTCATCCGTGAAGGGCTTGATGCTGTAGGGAAGACGACATTGCTGGCTGACGCGAAGATCTCGTCCTTGGTGAAGCCACCTGATGGTGTACAACTGTGGATGTGCTGTAGTCAGTAGGCCCAACCACTTCATGACCTCTACTGAAATGAGGTTCTTTTAGCCCCCGTTGTTGACAATGAATTTCAACAGAGAACTCTTCACCCACATTTGCGAGTGGAAGAGGTGTCCCCACTCCTCTAGATCTTTAGGCTCATTCTTTTGGATTTTAGTAGTGGCCATGGTGGCACTGGGCTCCACGTCAATGATATGCTTCACTTTGTCATTCCCCTTGTCATTTTTTGACTCAGAGTTGGAACACACGTTTGATTCGGAAGCCTTCAGCTCGACCAACAGTGACTACTTGGCTTTACACTCACTTGTGTTGTGAGTGGAGCTCTTATGGAACTCACACCATTTTCCTATGTCCTTCCTTTTCTTTGTGGTGTTGTTCTTTTCTTTCAACTTCAGTGGGTTGTCCTTGGTCACCCTCCCTTGGCTTTGTCCTTTGCTCTGTGGTTTAGGGGCGCCTTTCCTTATTTCAAATTCTCATATCCACAATGTCGCTTCTTCTGTTTAAACTTCTTCTCAATATTGACAACATATCAGTACATTGTGCTGAGCGAGGAGATGCCCAGGAACTCCATCTTGTCCTGAATGTACTTGTGTAGACAACTGCGGTACTTGAGTACCAAATTCCACTCATAATTCTGGATATCTAGCTTCGTGTGAAGGGTATGTAAAACATTTGTAAACTTCAGCACATCTTGGCCCCTTCCTAGCCATAGCGTGGTTCATTTTATGTATTTATCTTCATAGCTCCCGATAGGGTAATGTTGTTTCTTGATGGTGTCTTAGAAATAATTCAAAGTTGATACGGCTGAAAAAATTGAGGATTCCCTCTCGTCATTTTGTTCATAGTAGGTTTCCCACCAATCTTTGATGTGTGGGGAGGTTTTGAGAAGTGAAAAAGTAATCTTTTTCCGATTGAAAAAGTCATGAACTGAAAAATATCCTTCCAACAGCGCTTTAGCATCAGTAAGGTCAGGTCTATGCCCCTTATTCCGATCCCTCGAGGTCCTGATCTTAGGTAAGGTCTTTAAAGAAAAGAATGAAATGAGTTAGGGTCTTTAAAGAATCCGGGAGTGCAACGTGACCCCCTTATCCATATAATCCGATGTCCAGAGAAATCTATTTCTATCTAGTGAACGAATAAAAGGAAACTTCAATAAGGTTATAGGGTACATCATCATAAATAAGTTGGATAAGAAGAAAAGATTTGTCACTTTTGGATAGCGGGAGAACGGTTTCGGTAATGGAAAGAAGGCATATTGGAGAACGGGGAAAGGGCCCCCTAATAAGATGGATTGAACGAAGTGATGCACTTCTTCTTTATATTACTTAAGGGGGAATTCATAGACGTGTAGTAAGAAGTAGTTTCATTCGCTCCTCTTATTAAAGAATATAAAGCGAGAAATTTCATCCTCTTTATTTACGCTTCTGTTCCACCTTATAATAAGAATAGGGCCATTCTCCCTAAATAAGAATAGTAGGGAATTCTATCAATAAGGTACCTTCTATTGCTAGATTCTGTGGGTCTCCAATATTTTCTCCTATTCTTCCCCTTAAATAGAAATCGAGAGGGGTACTGCACATATTATAATTTAAGGTTGGGGATACGGTAGACTGTAAATAAGAATAGTAGGGGCGTCCACCCAACGCAATAGATTGTAGGTCCAGAAGAGGAGCCCTCCCACTAGCCATCTGAATTCAATTTCTTTCTTAGAATGCCAGCTAATATGGAATAGTTGGTTTTTGGGGATGAAACCACATCCAATGTATATAGGATAGGTCCAACGTTGAATAGATGTATTTGCAATGACTAGGATTGCATAGGAAGGGACTTCAATTGATAGAGATGAAGGTGGCCCCTACTATTACTTAAAGGCATGCCGGAAAAGTGAGATTGCTTTTTTTTGGGAGCTTGCTATCATTCCAGTGCTTCCCAGGGAACCACCTACATGCACTTCGATGTCTACCTTTTTATAGCAGCCTACCTCTCTGAATGAGGAGATAGGAAAGCTAATGTCCACTTGTTTTACTCAACGTAAGCTTTCTTATTTATGCTTTACTTGCTCCACAAGAGATATGTGCTATGTCCGACCAGCCATCAAAGATTGGATAGAGATCGTTGGGGACCCATAATTATGAGATGAAACAAGGTCCCGGAGGGGCTTGCGCTTCCTAGTGCAAGGGGTATTCTTTAAGCAAAAAGCAGTGAATGAATGGGTTTCGAAGAGCAGGCCGGAAGCACTAGAGTAGCATTATCTGTATCTTTCCCTCCCATTATGATGATGTAAGGCAGTCATGGTTGTCCCAGTGATGACCTGAACCCTGCATAACCCTTGTTATATGGAAAATGGAGAATCCGGCTGGCTGGCCTTTATATCATTTCGTAAGGGGTGGGACGACCAAAAGCCAATTGGAAAGTGCTTCGGAGCTAGCCAGATGTATAAGCATCGGGAGCTATATCATAACCAGATGTCACGATTTCTTGCCATGTTGATGGGAAATAACCATAGCAATTGGGGAAGCGCCTTATTACTAATTCTTCTATTTATCTAGCTCTATGATTCATTCTTCTATTTATCTAGCTCTATGATTCATTCTTCTATTTATCTAGCTCGGGTGGCTTAGAAATTGTTATTGTTGGTATTTTTGTGGCAGTTTGAATATAATCATAATAATCGGGTGTTTCAATCGAGTGGAGCACATACTTCGGTCCAAACATTCGAGTTGAAACCCAATTCACTGTTTCTATCATTATCACACGTGCTCTACTCATGCTGAGTGCATCCTGTTTCTATAAGCTCGTGTTTATGACAACGGGCCAACTTACCCACCTTTCTGTTTTCATCATCGCCTTCTATATTGACCAGCACCATCTTAAAACCCAATGCCAGTAGTCAAGCTAGTTGTTGTTTACCCAGACCCAGTCGCATAAGCAAAGACAGTAGCATAAGCAGCACCAGCATCAGAGTAAGATCCATACCCAGCAGTAGCACCAGAAGCAGGAGAAGCAAAGGTAGAAGGAGCAGAGGCAGCAACACCTATTTCTCTATATAAAGATCGGGACGCCAGCAACAAAGCAAGCATCATAGATAGAGACAAAGGCAGCTTTCCTTCACGTAGTTCCACCAGCATCAGATCCATATCGATACCCAGAAGTAGGGCTAGTAGATACATACCCTATTGAAGCAGTCGATCCAGCTCGTGATCCATAAGCACCAGTAGAAGCAGAAACATATCCAGAAGCTTACCCAGTACCAACAGCAGTAGATACACACTCATATCCGCTAGTAGAGACAGAGGCATATCTACCAATGATGACAAGAGTAGTACCAATAGCATCAGTAGCATACCTTCCAGTTCCATGTCGAGAGCGGCTTAGCCGATGATCCCAACCCATACCGAGATGCAGATCCTTATGATGATGGGTGTGATCCTGTTATGCTTGTTGTTTCAGAGCCGGCATCAGTAACAAAGCTAGCAGCAGTATCTATTGAAGCTATTGAAGCACCCCCTCTCCATAATAGTTAAAGCATTAATGAATAAGTGGAAAATTCCAGATCGATATCAAAATGCACCAGTAGCAGTTCGTTTCCCAGATCCTATTGATCCATAACCAACATCCCTACCTTTTAGAGACCCACCAGTAGTAGATCCAGTCGATTCTTCAGTTGGTTCTGCTGTTGATGGAGTTGTATATTTAGCTTATCTTGTCGATTCTGTCGGTTAAGCCCCTTGAAATGGTTCAGTAGATTGAGTAGATTAAGTAGAATATTCAGTAGAAGAAGCAACACCTAGAGCAAAGACTAGATAAGCAGCAGTCAATTATACAGTTGACTCAGTCGATCCAGTACCTGCAACCTCACTAGTAGCACCCCCACTAGTAGCAGCTGTTCCAGATCGAAACCCAGACCCAAGGCCAGCTTCAGTCGCAAGAGAAGTGGGGGTACCTAGTAAAACAAGACGGATAGCAAGCTTCTAACCAGGAGCTCTTTCTTTCACTATCACTTCAAAGTTTCCGATCTCCCTTTCTTTCCGGCTGGTCTGGCTCATATCACGGGGTCGCTGCTGCCAGAAGTAAGTGGCTTGCTTATCACTTTATCACTCAGGTCGGAGGGAAACCTATGAAAAGATCTCTCCAGGTGGGGCTGCTTCTATTGCACTCATACCTACGTGTCAGTTTCATGGAAGAGAGTTTCCCAGTCAGTAGTAGGGACATCACTTCGGGCCAAGGCCAATAAATAATAAGCCTCGGGCCAAGTATAATGAATTATTTAGAGTATTCTCGAGCAAAGGTGCTTTCTGTGAATAATGTCCCGCGGAGCATGCCACATGTATCCTACAGTGAGAAAAGCCATCATAGGATACATGTATCAGGCAGGTGTCCACGAAGGGCCCTAACTTGATTTAGCAGGGAGGCATCTGATCCGCCCCAATGATTCAGAGCGAACGTATCAGGCATGCTGAATGAGAAAAGGAACCTACGGGCGACGTACACCATTCCCAAACTCATTTACTATTATCCCATACAAGTCAACAGGAGGGAGCATCATGTGATCGCACGCATATTATGGATGTTACATCGTTGATGATTGTGCATCCATCCCGCAGCCGGTCGAGCCATTATGAAAGGGGGTGTGGGTATATGTATAAATAATAGAATCAATTTCCACCCTATTATTATTGAAGCGTTTAGCACCCGATCCTCCTATTAGTAATAAAAATGACCAAAATAAGAATAAGAAATATCAGGATAGGAGTGGATAAAACTTGATTTCGTGATTCCAGCTGGTGATTGAGATCCAGGATTTGAGGCGCGTTGGTAAGCAGGGTGGCGTGGTCAAATCGAAAATGGGCAATAGACCAAACGACTAGGGCAATGCCACGAATCATCCCTTCCATCCGGGTCACTGACATCATTTACTGGTACTCGGTCAGCTGAAACTACCTCTATCTCTGATGCCTGGGATGGTGGATCTACTTATTGATCTTGATCCCCAACCGCTGGTTGCGGGATTACCTATTCTGATGCTTTGACCTCTGTTTCTTATGTGGTCTCTGCCCTTGTCTCTGCCTCTGTCTTTTATGCTTATTGCGGCACTGGCATATAAGCTACTAGCAAGCGAGGTGGTGGCGGATCAACTTAATCAATGGGCTGCAAGACCCAGAAGCAGATACAACAGATTGATATACAGTGCCCGTTGGAGAGCCATAGCCCATTCCAGGTGCATATCTAGGTGCTACTATAGTTGATTGGGACCCAGTCAGCGCCGATTTCTGGTTGACAAGAGATAGAACCCCTTGCCCATACCCAGGACACCTTGCCCCTCATTACCACCGGTACACGCCAGCCGAGAGGACATCAGGCCCAGGATGCAAGTACCCATTCACGATTAGACAATACCCAGAAACGACTTACCCAACAGAACAGGAGGGTCACGCTGGGAGGGAGGGGCCTAATCACAAGGCACACTATCCTACACAGAATGATACAATGAGTCATTTTGCATAATTGCTATATATAATACACAAGCTAAAGAATGCATGCAGAGCGACTTAATCTTCTTCTCACCTGCTGCTATATCTTCATGGTTCATTGCTTTATATACTTGCAGACCGGAGGCCTAGCAACGAAGCTGGGGTTGGGTTGGACAATGGATCTTATGAAGTTAGCCCACTTCACTGATGAGGTTCGACATCAATGCTGATAGGAGGCGTCTTCAATACATTCCCTGAGCACAAGTACATACTTAAGCCCGAAACACATTGCACAATTACTACCCATTCCCCAGAAGAGAACTTCCCATAGCGCAATTACCATAGTTCCACATACCACCCAGTTGGGGGGCGGTACAACGGACGACAAACTATGGCACATGGCTAACAACTACAGCACTAGCACACAGTATCGCACTAGAAAGGAAATAATGAAAGCATACATACACGTGCTAAGCTAGGGGAAGACTTCTTAGCAGGGTATCATGAAAGCATTGGGCTTTTGTGTGTTGCTATGGGGAGTGTTGTGTGCCTAAAGTGTAGTAACGCCCAAGCGCCTAGAAAGTGTAGTCACCCACCAAAGTGTAAAATAGATTCTATCAATATTTAGGGACAACTCCACGGGATCGTCGAAGGGTTGAAGAAAAGACAAGCTACTCGGAGGGTCTGGGCTACTATCAGCTACTACGGATGAAAATACAAGCTACTACGATGACCAGGGCCTGAGCTAAGACAAGCATATCAGACGAAAGTTAAATTGTACCTTAAAAGGAGTGGCGCCTCTAGAGTGGCTATTGGATGAAGATGCGTTGCCTATGGGTAGTCGTCAAAGGATCTGGGAAAAGTTATCCATCATCGCTTTCCTTTGTCACTCGAGGGATCCCTCAAGCAGTATTTTGAAAGGATCTCCTTCCCCGTTGCATTTATTTTCTTATCCCATGGGAGGTCGTCGGGTTTTGCGAGGTTGGTCTTGCAAAGGTTAAACCAGATCTAGCCCTAACTCCTTATACCCTAGCCTCGTTGGGGACATGCAAAGAAAAATAGAGAAATATTAGACTGCTCAAATACTACTGATCCGTACTTATGCAGGAACACAACAAAATACATAAATACCCATATACACAGAGATGCAACAGAAATAAAACTTCATTTCATTAATATCAAAGAACTGAAATATGCTTACATACAAAAATAAAAATAAACTAGCTCGGGCGATGGTAGCTTATCTCTGAGAAGAGATGTGGTGGCTACATGTCTCTGAACTGTGTTATAATGAGGCTCAAAGGCCTATTTATTATTGAGAAACAATGGAAAACCCTAAACATCCAAAAAACTAACCCTAGGAGATGAAGCGCCAAAAATGTGAGGTCCGTTTGGGTAAATTGGTACATCAACTTTCTGAGGTTGTGACTTTTGCATACGATCTTTGTTTGGCTATCATAATACCTTGTTTCTAAGATCTCGAAGAGGAGGTTGAAAACAAACTAGCAAACTAGTTTGGAACATTTTCGGTCTCTCCGTTTTCCCTAAAAATATATTTTAATCCCTCAAATCGACTCCAGAAGTTTAGGACCCAAAAAATGCCAAAAACAGTAAGCTGGGCTACAATTAAGGAAACTGAAAAGAAATAATGGTGGGGGTCAAAGTGGAATAGGTGGGTAGCCACCAACATCCACCTGGATCATAAATTCTCCATGAACTCGACTTTGGTCTTGCTGGTAGACATTTTGGTGGTGATACCACCACAAACAAAGTTCAAAGGGTGGTATACTATTGGCCTACTTTGTTTAAAGATGCCCATGCCTCTATTACAAAATACGAAACTTTCCAAAATACCATTGGTAAGCTTAAAAAAACCGACTTTCCCCTTTAACCTATCATTGTTGAAGTTCCATTTCAGCAATGAGGCTTAGACATAATTGGACCAGTTAATCCTCCCACATCCGAACAACATAAATTTATTATAACAACTATATATTACTTTACTAGATGGGTTGAGGCAACACGTTTATGTTTGGTAAATACTAATTAAGTCATGAATTTCATATAATCACATATTATCATTCGCTTTGGTGTTCGTTACTGGTCTTTGATAATGCATGTTATTTCTCATCTCATGAGTTAGGCACATACGCCTTAGAAAAAGGGATAAAGGTTAAGTATTCAACAAACTATTATCCACAAGGAAATGGTCTTGCTAAATATTCAAACAAAAATCTACTAAAAATCCTTAAAAGAACAGTTTCAGAAAATCATAAAAATTGGCATACTAACTTTTTAATGCATTATGGGTTGATAGGGTCACACCAAAAGCTACTATTGGCAATTCACCCTTTTTCCTCGTTTATGGTAGAGAAACTATTTTACCTCCTCACATTTTTCTTCCTTCTCTACATCTGTCCTAGAGTGTCTAAGAAGTTAAGTCATCAACTATGGAAAATAGAATCAATGCTTTATTAAAATTATAAGAAGACATAAAGCTAAAACCAAGTTAAATCAACACCAACAACTGGTAAAATGATGGTTTGATAACAAGTCTTCTTCTAATAAGGATTTTGAAGTTGGTGACCTGGTTCTAAAATGGGATAAGGCCCATGAGGACAAAGGGGAACACACCAAGTTTTAGAGGTTATGGATGGGACCATTCATTGTTACAGAAAAGATCAGACCCAACACATTTCGATTGCAGACTTTGGAAGGTCAACCTGAGTCCCTTCTAGTCAATGGGCAACTTCTAAAAATATACTTTGGATGACCTCCTTTGGGAGTCCTTTTGTACATATTTCTATTATGCTTTTCTTTGGTTTTGTGTGTTTGACTCTGTTCTTTTTCTTTCCTTGAATATGATTTTTCCTTTGTTTTCATTCCTTATGATATTGCTTTTTCTTTCTTTTTTCCACAGTAAAATCTACCTAAAGATAATTTTCAAAAGGAATCTTTATCAGATGACTTATTGACTCACGTGTTAACTGTTGAATCAATTCTTTTAGTTTGGTATAAACAAATTGTTCCCATGTCCAAAGGTACCTTTAGATCTAATCTCAATTATAGAAATGATCTAAATCCACTTTTATTGAAAAATTTCTCATATTTCAAATGAACTGATTATTTTTAACAACATCATTGGTTTGAGCTTGCAAAGGTAAATTGTTCACACCATCCCTTACTCTTAAGGAGTATATTTTCCTCCCAATCTATTAGGTAGTCCATTAAGCGATAAAAGGAATTAGAGTTTCTTTTAAAGAAAAGGATGAACTAAAGGATAGGAGGTCTCATTATGAGCCAAACTACCATGATCATGAGTCCTAACAAAAATGACATTACTATTACTAGTCACAAAGCCAGGGTAATGGATTTTGGTCGTAAGACTGAAAGACAAGAGGCCTCATCATGGGCTGACTTGTTCACTTTTGTTAGTTCTTATGAATAGAAATATCATCATTTAGTTACCAAGTCAGGACAACGACTTTCAATTAAGTTCTAAGAAAATTCTTAAGTAAAGTAAATATTTTTAATGGCTCTTAATATATATCTAATAGATGGGATATTGGCACATCATTGGGTTAAAACGTAACCTTGGTGAGGCTATGGATGTCTACTGGCAGCAATGGCTCTACTTGTGGTATTAAAGTTATGATTACACCAACTTTCAGAATTTTCTATTTATCTTTCTCGATCTGTTATCTTCAAATATTCTTCTAAAAAATTTAATGGGTTTTACTCCAATTTCCATATGTTGTTGATTTTTTTTTATTAATATATTTATGGGTGCCTATATTATTTTGCAGACTAAAATGAATAGATTAATTCTTAGTATGTTGTACCTGACTATAATTACATTTTAATTGTATTCCTTTCATTTTATCATTTCAGGGAGAGAAAACTAGTTCATCCTAGAAGGTCGCTAATTGTTGGCAGACCAACCCACTCCCTTTATTTTTAAAAAATAATGGGCCCCTCCTAGAATTTTTATTTTCTTTCCTTTTAGTTGTTTTGTTTTAATTTGATTGGATTGGTATTTGTTTCACATTTGCATCGTTTATTTTAATGATCACTTTAATTTTTATGGTGAACTCAATATTTTCTCATGATATAAGGATCATTTCCTTCGACTATTACAATTATTTTTAATTTCTTATCACTCCTAATAGCAGGAAAATGTTAAGGTTTAAGGGCCACTACAAAATCAAAGATTTTGCAGTAGCCCAAATTGAGTTTATAATGCTAATAGGTTAATTTTAATAAACTATCATGATGACTCTAGTGTTAATCCTTATGTTTCAATGTGATAAAGCGTGAGTCCAAATCTTTTGATGATCAAATAAATGGTAATAACCTAACATACTATATAATATACATTGGTGGCGCTACATGTTTTGAAAACATTTCATTTATATTAAAATGCTGAATTATATTACGATCACCTTGGATATGTATCGATATAGTGATTCATTGATCTTGAATGAAATGTTAAAACCTTACAGATTAGCGCTGATCTATTTCATTTAAACTCTGGATTCACACTTATAATAAATAATGGTTTTTTGGGTGATGTTTTGTCTTAATCATGTTATATGGATTACTCATCGGCTCACTTGGATTTCCAATCATGTGTGTCAACTTATTGTTATTCCAATTGTTATATAGACTATCAGTTTACAATGATCATTCATTTACCATATCTCAAGGTCATTATGGCTCTGACTTGAGCCAATACTTGATAGTTGTTGAATTGATTACTAGGGTTTTTCGAGAGGGTTCTCCAAACAACACCATTTCCTCCCCTCTCATTATGTCCCAAAGGCTCTGCAACCTAAGGTTTTGATGTTTTAATGTTTGGTCTATTGTGGTTTTCAGGGACACAATATCGAGGTTGTAAAAGCCTTTTCCTCATCTTTTAATGGGAAGAAATCCCTTATGGGATGTTGTACCTCTGAGATAATAATGGTCAGCTATTATGCTAGAGCATCTAAGATAAATGTTTTGGGGGTTTTTGTTTTGATTTGGGAGACCAATGAATAAAACAAATATAAAACTGATATACCTAACCCTTTGAATAATATCAATATCTCAGTAAAGGGCTGCTATAAAATTTCACATAGTGATAAAGCTTGAATAGTGGTGAGCAGAAAACAAAAATAATATGATTATCACAATTGTCAGATAGATAATTGCATAATCATAATTATGAAAACCTCTGACCGATGTTCAGAAGGTTCAAGAGAATATGCTTATGCTTACAATGAGATGTTGATGATTTATTGATTCAGAGGGAATTAATTAAACAGATAGTCCATTAATCCATTCTCTTTAATGATTATCACTTCAGAAAGCTTATAGGAATAGATTGAGACACAATTATTCCTACCTAGTTATCTCTGTAAAGTCATAAGAATATGAAGAAAAACATAATGAGTAATACACGAAAAACTTACATGAAACACAAACAGTGCAAAACATAATTTAGAATCCTTTGCTTCGTGTTGAGGTTCTAGAAAAGTCAAGTACATCAAATATCTAGAAATGCTTCATCAAGGGTCAACCAGGTTCAAAGCTGAATAGTGAGTGATGACCAATGAACAATCAACCCTTTGATAACTCGAGAAGAGAGTTATTTATACAATAGTAGAACTAAGAAAATATCCTAAATTGTTTAAGGATTTATTCTAGGAAAATGAAGAATCTTCATGCAAGAAGATAGAGACAGCTATTTAACTGCTTCTTGCTGTCCCTGTTATGTAGGTTCTGCTGGCTTTGGTTTTTGATATTTTTCCTTTTAAGCTGCTTGTCTGTTTTATCTTTCATCTGATACACTTTGACCTCTGTGAAAATCCTTTACTGTGTCCTTTTACCTTTACTGTACATTTCAAGTTTTTACTATGTATTTCAACAGTAAATATTTTAGCTTTTATTTTTCAGCATAAGGTAGTTTGGATATTAATCATCTTGTTTGTCTTTTAACTGTAGGCAGGCTTTTGAATTCAATTTCTTTATGGACCTGGAAGAACGATTTTGTAGGATTACCTGCAAAACACAACAAATGTTAAGTAAAACACAGGTTGACAAGGAGGGTTGAAATGGCTTCATTTTGGAGTTGAAAGGTCTATGGAAGGAGTCTGGAGCGTTTTCTTAAGGTAAACAATGATTTATATTGGTTGCAGAGGCTTCGGGTGGCGCAGGAGGGTTATACATGATTTCATGTGTAAACGAGAAAAAGAAGCGAAAGCGAGGGTTTTAACATTTAAACAGGTAAACATTCAACTTTTCAAAATTTTAGCGTAAATCAGAGTGAATAAGGAATACCGCGTTCAGGAGTACAGTGGAGTGGTAAGCAAAGCCATCGCACCGCTTGGGTTTAGAGGGGGTCACCCGATCTACTCCGTTGGTTGACACGTAGCATTGGGGGGTTGGCGCAAAACCACCTTATCGAGTGGGTATTGTTCGGTCATTGAGCTAGCCTGATATGGCTGTGGATTGTTCGATGAGAGAGATTTTGATCTAACGACGGTCAGGCGATAGAGCAACACGGAGGAAAAAGGGAAGAGAAATGGAGGGGCTCGACGAGTTAATCATGGCAGTATCGCGCTTAATCATGGTTTAAAGCTTGGATTAGGTGATCGGGGTGATTAGCGGGGTTTTATTAACTTAATCGCGAATTGATAAGTTAATGGGTTTTGTCGGGTTTCAGGTAAAAATACATAGTTTTATAGTTAAAACCAAGGTTTGGGGATATTATGTAAAAGGACTTAATAATATATGGGAATGGGTATTTTAGGGATTTAATATATTAAATTAAAAGTTAATATGAATATGAGCAGAAAGGATATATGCAATGAAACGTGACGTGGAGTGGAAAGCTTTGGAACCTCATTGCGGGGGTAAATAATGTACGGGAGCTTTCAACAAGGTTGAACCCCACAGTGATTTCAAGCCACACATTGCGGTCAACCATGCTAATGTCACGGTCAACTGCGGGGGTTGGGCTTTAATTAACCTTTGTGCTCATTGCTTCCCCGCAGCACACCTCAATGTACTTATCAAGCTATCACTTGATCGCGCCTTTTGAACTTGCATGACCTTTAGCATATGGCAAACGACGTGGATGTAGGAGATGATGTGGATGCAGAAGGAAGGCATGGGATGAAATGGTAAGTGGGAGCAATGGTAAACGATTGGATGAAAATGAAAGAAGTGATAGCATATCGCACATCGCACTTTCCTCTGCCCAATGGTTCATGCAGTTATGAATGATGTGATGCGATATGGAACTTTAGGAAATAACCATTCAAACTTTCACATTTCTACCTACCCTTCTATTCCTAACATTTTACTTATTATTTTAGAGCGCATTTAAACTAGCAACTCAACATTTCTTTTTATAAAAAATCTAACTCTATTTCTAACCTTATATCATCCAAGGGCTTAGATTAAGCTTATGAGCTCCTTTTATTTTCTCTACCTAATTATGCTCTTCAAAGATTAAACTGTTTGGTCAAATTTTATTCTCTGATCTATAAACATAAAATTCAAATCATGGAATAACCAAGATTAAACAATTTGATTACCATGGATTGTGGCATGAATAACAAGTTGCACACAATCATTATTATGCATAAAAGTAAATAGTAGTGGCATTTAGACTTGCACACTTTCATGTTTTATTTCTGTTTTATTTTCTGTCTAACTAGCATTTTATTTTGCCTTTATTTTTTTGGGCATCTACCCTAACATTTTCTTTGATATGGACATATTTATTCAAAAAATTTCCTAATATTTTTTACTCAATATTCTTTTTGTCCATATCCTATCTTAACATTTTGTATATACATTTTCATTTTTTGTCTAATTTATTCTAACTTATCAAAACCAAAAAATGCTACAACATCGACTCCAATTAGGGACTGCTTTCCCTAGTAGAATGTAGAGAACCTGCAGATCCATGTGCCTTCTCCTCGGGATATGGAGTCTTTGTTGTAAAAAATCACATTGACATCTTGGAAAGTAAAAGAAACTGAAAATTTTACAATGGTATAAATGAAAACTATTTCAACCTCTCAATACTAAATGTAGTGTTTGAGAACCTTCGATTTACAGGATAAGTGGAATATAGCCCCTCAATATTCTGCAGCACCAAAAGTGTTGTTACTCTTTACTTTAGCAATTGCTAAAGGACCAAACCATAGGTTGTCAAATTTACCATGCTTTCCTTTTTCTTCCCTCCTGGAGTCCCATCTTAGAACTAGGTCACCTTCTATGAAGTCCCTTTCCCTTGCTCTTCTGTCAAACAACCTTTTCATCTTATTTTGATATTTCTTCAATTTGTAGTGAACTTCATCTCTATTTTCATTTAGTTCAATAATCTGATTTATGCTTCTTGAAAAATCATCAGGTTCATCTATTGAGTCTTGCAAGAATTTTAAAACTGGGAAAGCCAAATTGGTGGGAAAAATTGCATCTTTCCCATAGACTAATTAAAAAGGAGATTTACCAGTAGATCTTTTGGGAGTTATTCTGTTTGCCCATACTGCATAAACTAATTGAGAGTCCCAACTCTTTTTATGATCTACTAGGGTCTTTTTGATACCTTTACCAGACTTTTATTTGAGGATTCTACAAGGCCATTAGCTTGAGGGTAGTATGCAGTTGAATGATGTAACAAAATCTGATATTTCTGGCAAAACTCAATCATTTTAACACTAGAGAATGTTGCTGCATTATCTGTGACAATTTGAGTTGGGCAACCAAACCTAGATAAGATGTTTTCTTCAATGAACTTAATTACTACTGAATCAATAACATTTCTTACTGGAATTGCTTCCACCCATTTAGTGAAGTAGTTTGTTGCTGTGAGAATCCATCTGTGCTGATTACTTGAAGTGGGATGGATTTCTCCAATAAAATCTAATCCCCATTGAAGGAAAGGTGCTGAGATTATTGATGGTACTAGTGGAAGAGTTGCTAGTTTCTGCTTACTAGCAAACATCTGACAAGGAACACAACTTCTGACCTTTGCCCCTACTTGAAAAAAAAATGTTGGCCAATAAAATCCTCCCCTTAATATCTTGTATGCTATTGATCTCTAAGGATAATGTCCTCCACAAAATCCTGCATGAAACTAATCAATGATTCCTTCAGTTTCTGATTCTGTTAAACATAATAGTAAAATATTTAGTGGATCTTTCTAGTACAAATTTTCATTTATGATGCAGTACTTGATTGCTTTCAATTTAGACTTTTACACCGGGCTTTGGAAAATGATGCTGGGCATTCAAAATGGAGGAGAAAATTTACAATGTCTTTATACCAATATGACAATAGAAATTTGTCATCAATATGTAAAGGGCTGATCTGATCTGTAGGTAAAGGTTCTTGTGGATTATTTCCTTGTGCAAGGACAAAAGGTTCTTGTGGATTCCTCCCCTGTACTTCTAAAATAGAATTGATTCCAAGCACTTTGCAATTGGATTCTGCTAGAAGCTTGGCTAATACCTGACCTTTTACTAGCTTTGTAGTTTTGATATTTAGATCAAACTCAAGTATTTGAGTGATCCACCTAGCTCTTTTCCCATTAGTGTCAGGTTGAGTTAAAACAATTTTTACAGCACCATTAGAAACATAAGCAGTAATAGGTGAATCTAGGACATACATCCTGAAAGATTTTAGGGCTTGAATGAGGGCATAGGCTTGCTTCTCGATTATGTCATACTTAAGCTCAGAAACTCTCATAACCTTACTGAAAAAGGCTGTGGGCTGGTCATGGGAATCTTCATTCTTTTGTAATAGAACAACATCAAGGGTTGTTTCTGAGGCAAAAGAAAAGATACTGAATGGTTTAGTATAATCAGGGTTGGCCAATGTGGGAGCTTCAGAGATTGCTTTCTTGATCTAATCAAATGCATGCCTGGAAGAGTCAGTTCATTTAAATTCATGATCCTTTTGGAGCATGTCAGTTATATCTTTTACAATCTCTGCATAATTCGGGATGAATATTCTTAAAAAATTAATCTTACCAAGAAAAGCTTGAATTTCTTTCTTGCTTCTAGGTAAGGTCAATGTTTCAATGGCGGACACACGCTTAGGATCAATTACCACTCCTTCCTTTGAGATTATATGGCCTAATAGCTTTCCTTATTTAATAGCAAACAAAGACTTTTTAGGGTTCAATGATATCCCAAATTTTCTACACCTATCAAAAACCTTGTTCAAGTGCTTTAGATGTTTCTGATCAGATTTAGAAAAAACAATAATGTCATCAAGATAAATAACTACAAATTTGTTTACCTGACCCATGAAAGCTACATCCATAGCTCTCTGAAATATTTCTCTAACATTTGATAAGCCGAATGGCATTCTAGCATACATAAATGTACCCCAGGGTGTAGTGAAGGCTGTCTTTTCCTTGTCTGCTGGATCAACATTCACCTGATTATAACCTGAAAAACCATCAAGCATAGAAAGTCTTTGTGCTCCTAAAACCATTTGAAGTAACTAATCCATCTTGGGCAAAGGGTAATTATCCTTCAATGATGCTTTTTTCAAATTTCTAAAGTCCACACAAAGCCCGATTTCTCCATTCTTTTTCCTAACTGGAACTAAATTTGCAACCCAATTAGAATATCTAAGAGGGAGAATGATCTGGGCATCTAGCATTTTCTTAATTTCCCTTTTGACAATTGATAGAAGGGCTGGATTAATCCCCTTAAGTTTTTGTTGATAAGGTATTGCTTCTGGCTTCAAAGGGATCTTATGATGTATTAATGAAGTATCATAAGTTTTTAGATCAGCATAGGTCCAAGCAAAAACATCCTTATAATTTTGAAGTAACTTAAGATATTGAGTTTTAATCTCAGGGTCTAGAGGTGCACAAATTTTTATGCTTTTGACATCATCATTTGTTCCAATGTTAATTTCCTCTATGTTCTCTTCAGTAGAAATGGATTGAGGATTTCGGAGAACATCATTTTGATCAAACATTTTTTCTAAAGGTATCAAGCCTTTTGGAATAAAATTGTTAGACAATTGAATAATATTATGATCAACAATTTTTGAAATTAAATCCAAAGTATCATTTTCACTTGTATTTTCATTTATTTGGGATCTATCTTCATCAATTTGTAGAAGAGAAAATTGATCTACAAGTTGCAGAAAGGATTTCAAGTGTTCATCATCTTCAAATATCTGCTAGTATTTCAGATTATCTAGGATAGACGGTTTATAATTGACTTGTATTTGGTAGAGTACATTAGTTTGATCAGGAATTTTAAATGAACTAGCAGAAATAGCTAAGGCATCTGCATGAATATTCTGATCTCTTGGAATATAAGTCAAATTAAAGGCATCAAAGAAGTTTTCAACTAAATCCCATACTTCATTTTGGTATGACCTAAGTCTAGGATGTTTAGTCTGGCAAATACTTCTCACTTGTTGGACAATAAGCTGTGAATCAGCAAAAACATAGTTTCGAACCTTTAAGCTTTTGGCTAATTGCAATCCTAAAAGGAAGGCTTCATATTCAGCCACATTATTTGTAACTTTGAAGTCAAGCTTACATGATTGGGTAATGTTTTTTTTTTTTTCTGGTGATATTAGAACTACTCCATCTCCTCATCCATATTTTGTACAAGAGCCATCAAAGAATAGTTTCCATATATCAGTTTTATTTGGTACTGGACTTTCAATTACATCTTCAATTTTAACTTGAGTTTCATGCACTTGGTTTGAAGAGAGTTGAAAGCAACCAAAATCTTGGTCAATTGCATAAATGGGATGGTTCCTTGGCTGGTCTACTTTACAAACAATGTGCACAAATCTTACCTCCCTATATAATCTTAGTTGTTCTTCCCCATAAACTGGAATAATATCATAAGACATATCCATCTGAAGAGTTCCCCTTAATTTGGCACAACAAGACCTTGAAAGGAGCATTCCAAATTTGGGAGGGATATCTGTGACAACTATATCAAGTACTATACTTTTCACTGGAATTTGGGCAAGGGTGACTACTAAATCCTTAATCAATCCTAAGCAAGGCACCCTTTTAGAATCAAAGGTGTACAAGTCATGATAGGATCTAGTTATGTTAAGTTTCAAATGATCCATGATAGTTTTTGGCATGAGGTTATGTGATGCTCCAGAATCAAACATAATTTTATACAACATGGAATCATTTGTCTTAAGAGTTACATAGAAAGGAGGCACTATTTCATCTATCATATCTGAGCTTGGGCCAAAAACAACTGCTGGTTTTTCATCTTGCAAACTAATGATATCACCTTCAACATCAACCGAGGTATTTTGTATCCATTTGGAGACCTAATTTTTATACGCAAGGTTTTTAGAAAGTTCTGAAAGAGGAATTGGAATTTTAACTCTTTCTAACTCTTTTTCAACATTAAAAGTAGTAAATGCATTTTTGTCATTTTGAGGAATATCAATTGGTTGTTCTAATGGTCGAATAAAAGTTGTTTGAGTTTGAGCAGCTTTGGCACAAGGTTCAATAACTGGAGTTTCCTTAGGAGGTCTTCCAGGGCCAGGTCTAGGCCTAAGGTCATATCTTTTGTTCAACTCTGCAATTAAAAGTTCAGAGAAGACATGGTATTTAGAAACCTGTGAAGATTCTTGATCTTCTTGAACTTGATTTTGTTGTGTAAGAGGAATAATATCTGTTTGATTAGAGGAAGTATCCAAAATATTTATATCTTCAGTGATGGTGATAGTATTATCATCAGGTTGCTGATCATTTATCAACAAAGGAGTAGGAACCTGCTGATCATTACTAGGTCTCGGAAGAATTCGTAATGGTGGATTTCTTTGATATTGACCTTGATTTTGATTTTGGGGTTTGGAAAATGTTTGTTGAGTTGTCCTAGGTTGAGTCTGAATCTTGGAAATTCTATTAGATAGATTTCTAAGAAGAGAAGTTATTTCATCTATTTTAGAATCTTCAGTTTTAGTCTTAGAGGAACTAGAAGCATCTGGTGTTGATTTGAGTTTTCTTTGGGCCTTTTCCTCTTTAGCTTTCAAGGTAGTTGAAGCAAGCCTGTTTTCTTCTACCTCAATAGCATTTGTTTGCATAGCTTCAAGAGTTCTTGAAGTTCTATCTCTTAGCATAACAACAAAATAATCATCAAAGGCTTTAGAAAATCTAGACTTTGCTGCTGCTACAGGGGGTTTACAATCAGGGTGCATTTTATGATAAAGCTTATTGAATATTTTGATAAAGACTAATACAGGTTCACCAAAATTTCTTTCAAGTTCATCAAAATCAGTAAGAAAGTAAAGAGGATCCTTTTTCACACCCCACTGGTTTTTAAATATAGTTGTAAGCTCTTCCCAATTTCTAATGGTATTTGCAGGTAACCGCCTAAACCAAATTCTTACATTTCCTTCAAGCGATTGTACAAACAACCTCATGTAAACGATTTCTCGTTCAGTATTCATGTTATCTGCAAAGTCTAAAAAGGCTCGAAGATGGTATTCAATAGAAGGACCGATCTCTCCATTATACCTGGGAAGGTATTTCAAGTATCCAGCTGGGAATGTATTGAGATTAGGAGGTAAGACTAAAGCTGCATATCTAGCCTGTATAATAGGTTGGAAAGCCATAGTGGGAGGTGGTGTATGAGGTGTTTGTGGGATGTAGAAGTTGAAGAAGATGAAGAAGAAGGTGAAGAAGGTGAAGAACTAGTTGGGGGTGAAGAAGGAGGGGATCTCCTGAGTGATTTCGAAGGAGTCCTAAGAACTAACTTTTGGACCTGTGGATGAATACCTTCCTTTATTTCAAAGAGTGGATTTAAATACACAGAGAAGGTCTCTTCGGGTTGTTCAGAAATAGAAGCTTCAGGTTGTCCAAAAGTGGGAGGAAATGATTAAGTGGTAGGGGATATGAAATATGTTGGTTTATATTCTAGTAAACTAACACCCAAGTCAGATTCAGTTTTAGGAGATCCTGGTGGTAGTGAGGGTTCTGGATGAGTTTCAAATGAATGAATGATGAATGCTGATTTAAAATCAACTCCTCTCCTCAAGAGTTCAACAACCCTAGGTGATAGGTGAGACTAATCTGGACTGGATGGAATGTTACTATAAGGATCAAATGATGGTAAATATTCAAAATGTAAGACTGAAGAAGAAGAAGAAGAGCATTGATGTCCCCTTTTAGAACTGGATTTTCACATAATTTTTTCAGGATCTGACAAAGGATCAACTAGGTTACCCTCTGAACGAGATCTGATGTGCTTAAAAGGTGCCAGTTTGAGAGAGTGGAGTCACCAGGTGAAGGATTTTAACCTTTCTAGACCTTTAATCACCTTAAAGGAATAGAATACATATCGTTGCCCCAGGAAAACTTAATGGAATTTGAGTCCCCGGCAATGACGCCAGTTCGATGTTGTACCTATGAGATAATAATGGTCAGCTATTATGCCAGAGCATCTAAGATAAATGTTTTGGGGGTTTTTGTTTTGATTTGGGAGACCAATGAATAAAACAAATATAGAATTGATATACCTAACCCTTTGAATAATATCAATATCTCAGTAAAGGGCTGCTATAAAATTTCACACAATGATAAAGCTTGAATAGTGGTGAGCAGAAAACAAAAATAATATGATTATCACAATTGTCAGATAGATAATTGCATAATCATAAGTATGAAAACCTCTGACCGATGTTCAGAAGGTTCAAGAGAATATGCTTATGCTTACAATGAGATGCTGATGATTTATTGATTCAGAGGGAATTAATTAAATAGACAGTCCATTAATCCATTCTCTTTAATGATTATCACTTCAGAAAGCTTATAGGAATAGATTGAGACACAATTATTCCTACCTAGTTATCTCTGTAAAGTCATAAGAATATGAAGAAAAACATAATGAGTAATACAGGAAAAACTTACATGAAACACAAACTGTGCAAAACATAATTCAAAATCCTTTGCTTCGTATTGAGGTTCTAGAAAAGTCAAGTACATCAAATATTTAGAAATGCTTCATCAAGGGTCAACCAGGTTCAAAATTGAATAGTGAGTGATGACCAACGAACAATGAACCCTTTGATAACTCAAGAAGAGAGTTATTTATACAATAGTAGAACTAAGAAAATATCCTAAACTGTTTAAAGATTTAATCTAGGAAAAGGAAGAATCTTCATGCAAGAAGATAGAGACAACTATTTAACTGCTTCTTGATGTCCCTGTTGTTTAGGTTCTGCTAGCTTTGGTTTTTGATATTTTGCCTTTTAAGCTGCTTGTCTGTTTGATCTTTCATCTGATACACTTTGACCTCTGTGAATATCCTTCACTGTGTCCTTTTACGTTTTTACTGTGTATTTCAACAGTAAATCTTTTAGATTTTATATTTCAGCATAAGGTAGTTTGGATATTAATCATCTTGTTTGTATTTTAACTGTAGGCAGGCTTTTGAATTCATTTTCTTTTTGGACCTGGAAGAACAATTTTGTAGGATTACCTGCAAAACACAACAAATGTTAAGTAAAACACAAGTTGACAGGGAGGGCCGAAATGGCTTCATTTTGGAGTTGAAAGGTCGATGGAAGGAGTCCGGAGCGTTTTCGGAAGGTAAACAATGATTTATATTGGTTGCATAGGCTTCGGGTGGTGCAGGAGGATTATATAGGCTTTCATGTGTAAATGGGAAAAAGGAGCGAAAGTGAGGGTTTTAACATTTAAACAGGTAAACATTCAACTTTTCAAAATTTTGGCGCAAAGTAGAGTGAATAAGGAATACCGCATTCATGAGTACGATGGAGTGGTAAGCGGAGCCATAGCACCGCTTTTGTGGCGAAGGTGGTTTTTAGAGGGGGTCACCCGATCTACTCTGTTGGTTGACACATAGCATTGGGGGGTCGGCGCAAAACCACCTTATCGAGTGGGTATTGTTCGGTCATTGAGCCAACCCGATATGGTTGTGGATCGTTCGATGAGAGAGATTTTGATCTATCGGTGGTCGAGCGATAGAGCAGTGCAGAGGAAAAAGGGAAGAGAAATGGACGAGCCTGGTGGGTTAATCACGACGGTATTGCGCTTAATCATGGTTTAAAGCTTGGATTAGGTGATCGGGGCGATTAGCGGGGTTTTATTAACTTAATCGCGAATTGATAAGTTAATGGGTTTTGTCGGGTTTGAGGTGAAAATACATAGTTTTATAGTTTAAACCAAGGTTTGGGGATATTATCTAAAAGGAATTAATAATATACGGGAATGGGTATTTTAGGGATTTAATATATTAAATTAAAAGTTAATATGAATATGATCAGAAAGGATATATGCAGTGAAACGTGACATGGAGGTGACATGGGGCAGAAAGATTTGGAAGCTCATTGTGGGGGTAAAGAATGTATGGGAGTTTTCAACGAGGTTGAACACCCACAGTGATTTCAAGCCACACATTGCGTCAACCATGCTAACGTCATGGTCAACTGCGGGGGTTGGGCTTTAATTAGCCTTCGTGCTCATTGCTTCCCCTGCAACACACCTCAACGTACTTATCAAGCTATCACTTGATCACGCCTTTTGATGAAATGGTAAGTGGGAGTGGCGGTAAATAGTTGGATGAAAATGAATGAAGTGATAGCATATCGCACATCGCACTTTCCTCCACCCAATGGTTCATGCAGTTATGAATGATGCGAAGCGATATGGAACTTTAGGAAATAACCATTCGAACTTTCACGTTTCTACCTACCCTTCTATTCCTAACATTTTACTTATTCTTTTAGAGTGCATTTAAACTAGCAACTCAACATTTCTTTTTATAAACAATCTAACTCTATTTCTAACCTTATATCATCCAAGGGCTCAGATTAAGCTTATGAGCTCCTTTTATTTTCTCTACCTAACTATGATCTGCCAAGATTAAACTGTTTGGTCAGATTTTATTCTCTGATCTATAAACATAAAATTCAAAGCATGGAATAACCAAGATTAAATAGTTTGATTACCATGGATTGTGGCATGAATAACAAGTTGCACACAATCATTATTATGCATAAAAGTAAATAGTAGTGGCATTTAGACTTGCACACTTTCATGTTTTATTCTATTTCTTTTCTGTCTAAGCTAGCATTTTATTTTGCCTTTATTTTTTTGGGCATCTACCCTAACATTTTCTTTGGTATGGACATATTTATTCAAAAGTTTTCCTAACATTTTTTACTCAATATTATTTTTGTCCATATCCTATCTTAACATTTTGTATATACATTTTCATTTTTTTTCTAATTTATTCTTACTTATCAAAACCAAAAAATGCTACAACATGGGAAAATTGTAGATAAAAGTTGATCTGGAGTTCGTAGCAACAACCACGCACCTTCCTCTTGAAGGCAAATGTTGGTTTGAGAATTCCACAGTCTAAGATGTTCCATGGAGGAAACTCCTTGCTAGTAAGGACTGTGAGTACCATGTCAAAGATATGTCCATTTCATCTTTAAAACCCAAATGGCTTGAATTGCTGAATGGTAGTATAACTTTGTGTTTATGTATCATATCAGAATTTTGATGGTTTTTCTAGGTCTAAAGTTAAAATTTTCCTATTATTTGATGAAGAGTTTAATGAAAATGTCTTGGGCCGATCAATCCGATCATATGAACCCTAAAAGGTCCTTGTTCCACCATACTTTGATTTGCATACTAGTGAAGCATCAATTATCTCAATTGGGTGAAAACTAGGATTCCTTTCTAGCTCGTAATGGTTATGATAAGGCTTTCTCATTTAGCCTTGCTCAATGTTTTGCTACGATGGCCCCTGATCCATCTGATATTGGTTCAACTTCATCTCTTACTGATGACTTCTGACAGAATGAGTGTGATGGATTTATCTAAGCACCATAATCACCTATTTTTGATGATAGTCGGATTAAAGTCTAAAAAATATTAACCTCCCTTCATGTTACTAGAATTATGGAAAATCACATGGTTTGAAACCCTCCAGAGAGTCTACTTGGCCCAAACCAGAGCCTATCCAATCTGCATAATAACGTAAAATTGGTCAATCACAGGAAAATAAACATGCCATGATTAAGGCAAAGAAACTTCAAAGGAGAATTGCTCGAGCCAGAAGAAATAGGCACAAAAGTCCCCCTATAAATGTTCCCTTGGTTGATTTGGAAACCAATCCCAAACCATCGCTGAAAAAGAACAAGCTCAAATCTCAGGGATCTCCTCGTTATCACGATGAGGTGACCTATTGTGATGATTCTTCACCGAGCATTCTTATTCAAATGAAATCATTTCCAATATGTATTGGAAATATTAATAAATGGTTATTGTCCCACATTTGGAATATCAAATCAACCAATTAATCTATGAAAATAATCATTGAGAGCCTCGTTCCAAGTGAAGGACAAATCTAAAGAAAAAAAGTCACCCAGTGCTGAGGGTAAAACCTAGTCAAATGACATCCACATCGTGATTAAATATTTGAATCTCAAAGTCACTATTTCCTTAGAATTAGAAGGATCAGATGTAGATAAATAGTGAATTTGTTTTCATCTATAAGTGTGAAGTGTTTTAGGCATGTTTCTGTTTTAGCTGTTCTTTTCTATTTTTGAATAAAAGGTCATTACAAAATCAAAGATTTTGTAGCAACCTCATTTTAGTATTATTATAAAATTGTTTAATTTTAGTTTATGTTTGTGAAAGGTCTTCCACATTTGCAAGATAATAATCTTGAACTTCACGACTAGGGATACTCTCGATCACAATGTGTCTCTTCTTAATTGCGTATGGAAACTCAGTTTGCCACCTATCTTATTTTAGCTTTGTCATTTCAGGCCAAGAGGTCGAGAAAGAAACATTTTTCATTTTTATTTTTGTATTTGATTGTTAAAGACAATTTTAGTATTATTTTGATATCTAGAGGTTGAAAGCCTATGTATATATACCCTTGATTTTTATAAGGGGGGGGGGGGGGGGAGTTTGGACAAAGAAATGATGGAAAAATTGTGACTGTGGAATATTGTTAATGCAAGTTTATTGACTTGGTTGCACCTAGTCTAGTTTTCTCTTGCTTTCAAGTTCTATGGCCATGTTTAATATCTTCTTTATTATCCTGTTATTTATTTTCAAGATCTAGAGGATAAATGTCACTTGTTTTATGATTTTATTTCTTAAGAAAACAATTGTTTATATTATATTCTTTGTTGATAAGCATTATTTTGATTTGTAATTATTTGATGTGATGATATCCTTCTCCAACGACTCGTGTCTTGAGAGTGGTGTTGATATAGACATTTGTTCAATTTGAACTTTTGTGAATGTATTCTAGATGTTTGAGTTCATACAAAACGTTACTCCTTGTTTACAAATTGAGCTAATGTTCTAATTGTGAATGATTTTATCATTTATATTATTACTTAGTTGATGGTTTATTGATTGTTTTCATAAGCCAATGATTAAAGTATACACATTTCAAATAGATCATTTACAATTATCCCTTTCTATTAGTCTTGGCAAATAAATGATAACAATTATATATTAGTTAGCCTCTGCATTTGTTCTTTATGTAAAATATTAAAGTAAACATAGATGATTTATGTTTTTCTACGAGAATAAGGAATATGTAATTAACAGATACTTGTTCTTTCATTATTTACATTAAGAATTAGTGTTGATTTAATTTGTAATTGCATGTAGAAATATAATTGATTTCATATTTCTAAATATATTTTGTAAAAACTTATTAATAGTGCATTTTCCTTTTGAGCCAGTTACACTATGTTCTGGACTCTGTTTTATTTGCTATAATATAATCATGTACATTTTGTATTATAGCTTGATTGTGTATTATATTCTAATTTGTAAATGAAATATACAAATTAGAATAATATAGTATATCATAGTTTCTTTATGGTGAAACATATAGTCCTTTGCCCTTTTACTCTTACCAAGTTTAAGGCCTTCTTTTTTTCACCATCTCATTCTATAGTTAAGTTGATCATTAATTTTATATTAGGATAGTATAATCATAGTTTAGATTAGGATTATTTTTCCCCGAATTCACTTCTTCGTAAGAGGAAAGGATCTAAGGCCAACGAAGCCTATAAACTCGTCGATGGTAGCCATACCAAACAACTTGGGCTATTAAAGAGCCTTGGTATAGGATATTCCTCCCTTGTTGACTTAGGTGTACAACACCCACATCAACAAGGATATACTAGTATTATAGGGACCTAACATGCCCCTCTCCATAAAAAAGTGTTTTCCTCAACCCTTGAGGAGTTCTGGATACTTCTGTATAAAATACTCATCCTCACATGTGGAATCTTTAGTAGGTAAGTTCTTACACTTAATGAGATAATTTGAAATTGATTGATTCCATAATTGTTGGATTTTTGTTTATGTGATTTCTTTAGACTCCAATATGATTTTTCCTTCTTCCTAAAGTTTTGACTATATAGTTTGAAATGAGAGCTTGTCACTTATAACCTTATTTAAGCATGACACATGGAAAATTGGGTGTACTTGCGAAGATACGGGATGTTAGCACTCCGTAAATTTTCCTAGGTTGAGGAGAGAAATCTTAGAGGTAACCACAAACCTCTTTTAGGCTAAGGTCTAGCACCCCTAGCCTTGGAGAGGGCTCTCTCACTGTCTTGTGCTATCAATCAAATAAATGACTGATATGATCTAGGTTTTAGGCTAGTTATACTGATCAAAAGATAGTTCAAGTTTTTTTTTTTTTTTGAAGGTGGGTGTAGAGGGAAAAACTACTTAGGATCAAAGCACTGTTACAGATCCAAATGAATAAGGGATATGATGCAATTGAAACAGGGGCAAGATAGGAAGACTTACTGGAAATCAATCAAAATTCATTGTAGTGGAAGGATGAGTGAGGTAAGATAAAAATGAAAAACTGAGCATCAAGTCATGGATGAGTTCAAATTGCCATAGAAGAAAATGACACATCTATGATCAACTGAATCAATCAGAGCAATACATGAATTCTGAAAAGTCTCCTTTCAAGCTAAGTGTGAGGAAGTTATATAGTATGAAGCTATATATTAGAAACAAATATGAAAGAAATACATATCACATCACAAGATACAATACATACCAATATGTATGACACATGAATCATTGTCCAAATTGCTTCTGCTTTCTTATATTCATTTGGCAAAAAGATACAAAATTTCGAAAAATGTAGTCTAACCTCTTATACTACCAGCCATAACTATTTTCCATGTATTTACATCATTATATACAATGAGGAATTCAAATTACCACACTAGGTGGTCGAATTCACTCCATAAAAGTCAAATGGTCTAGATATAATGCATATTTACTTGCTATGCAGAAAAATAGGAACTGCTATACCAAGACCAATACAATTTAGAAACATCAACCAAGTTGGAATATTTGTTTAACAACTCAAACTACATGACTTTAAACTTATTTAAACTTATCCAACAACCAAAATTACTTTTAAAAGTTCCAAAATTCAATTTTTTCTAAAATAAATTGACTGATATGTTTGCGTAGCATAGCGCATAAGTCTTAAAATTGGTATGGTTGCAAGTGGTTATGTGCAAAACTAAGTATGTAGATGTGGTTGAGATGACCTGGTGTTGATGTAGAACCCATTACATGCTTCCGTCCATGCTTACATGCCTGCAAAATGATTGTTTTTAGTTTATGCAACAAATGCGTAGCAAGTCTACTACGAAACATAGACTAAATTTATGGAAAAATATGGTTCAACGACGAGCTCATATATCTTGAATCCCGACAACTGTTAAAAAAATGAGGGAGGTTTTTGTCTATGAGCGTGTCATTGAGTTAAACCTCTCCCATTTTCCGAATATTCCTCTCCAAATATTCAAAATATGCACCCAAACACCATAACTAAAACAAGAAATGCCAAAACCTGAAAAATATACTGTAAAGATGCATTTGAATATTCTAATATATAACACCTGTGTAGAAATTGAAGAAGTTTTTTTTTATTTGGTTTTTTCTTGACATTTTTTTTTTCCAAAATTCAGCTCCATTATGTCGGAAAAAAACTTTTTAAAATGATGACAAAAACAACCAATTTCGCAGCAAATTCGTAGCAAGTCCAAGTAGCCCTCCATGCTCTGTATGTTTGCACACCTCCTCTAGAAAAATGGATTAAATGGGTAGGCTTGAAATGTCTGTGTGATGGTGTATAAATCTTGAAGTAGTCTCTCCAATGCTTGCAGACCTCCTAGATTGTTGATTCCCACTTGCGCAACAGTTTCACAACAAGTGTTTGTCTGAGCCTGCAACTCACTTCTTTGGCCTTCAAATTTGCTTCAGAGCTAGTATCAACTTCGAATGAGGTAAGAATGAGAGACTTCAAAACAAATTTGAAACTTTCATACCACTCGAAGCCTCCTTTTGAAATGATGATATGCCTCTTGATGATGTGAAGGATGTGATAAGAGGGGAACTTTTTGCAATAATGAAAAGGACATGACAAATTTAACCAATAAACGACTCTTCAAAAAAACTCTTATGATGTACATGATTTCAAAAAATTGACCTATAATGACTAACTCTCATGACATGACCCCTCTAAACTTCCATAATAACTTTAACTCCTCATGATTACTAATTTTAAATGATGACTCCTCATGGACCTTTCATAGCCTTACAAATTTGAACTAAGGCTAATAGACTCCTTTTCGAAACAAATATTTACAAGGACCCTTTGACCAAACTAAATCTTTTGTACAAGTACCCCTTATACTATGAGACTCATGCAACCATAGGCCAATATTGAGAAATAGACCCCCGAGATGAATAGTAAGAGGAAAACACACTTTGATTCCTAGATTATAGGATCCTAACATAGGAAACTCCAATATGTATGTCATACTACCAATCTTTTGCAACACCCTATAAGGGCCATAATACTTGGGTGATAATTTATTATCCTTCTTAGCTTGCGTGAGGGACACTTTTTTATGTGGTTGTAGCCGTAAAAATACCCAATCGCCTACATCAAAATTTATTTCACTACGATGCTAATCTACTTGTTGTTTCATTTGATTCTACACCAAAGTCAAGTTATCCTTTAAGAGTTGGAGAACTTGTTATTGATGCTCGATGTGATCTTTCATTGCTTGAACCTTAGAATTTTCTCTTAGAGACAATGTGATGGACAATATATGATACCCATAAAGCACCATAGATGGTGTCATTTTTGCTGTGGTATGAAAGGAAATGTTATATCACCATTTATCCATAGGTAGCCACTTTATCCATTGTGTTTTTTTATCAAATCTAAAGCAACGAAGATATCCTTCCAAACATTTGTTCACTATCTTAATTTTCCCATTATGTTGAGGATGATAAGATGAGCTATGAGCTAGATGTGTACCGAGACAAGAAAATAATTCTATCAAAAAATTTCTAGTGAAAATGGGATCTCTGTCACTTACAATAACCTTTGGGTTTCCATGTATCTTTTGAACTTATGTTTCCACAAATGCAGTAGTGACTATACTATCTTTGAAAGGATGAGATAGTGCACAAAAGTGTGAATACTTGGTAAGTCTATCAACTGCCACCATGCTGACACTCTTTTCTCTAGTCTTGGGTAGAACTATGATAAAATCGATTGAGACCTCCACACAATGTTGACTTGGAATGGCTAATGGTTGTAAAATACTTGGGATATTAATTGTATCGACTTTATTTTTTTGGAAAACCAAACATTCTACCACAAACTTCTAAACATAAGATTTGAGGCCATCCCAAAAAATTCCTTCTTGATCTTGTTGTAAGTTTTTTAAAACTACTGAGTGCCCTCTTATAGGAGAGTTGTGCAATTCCAAAAGAAATTTTTGTTTGAGCTAGGATCACTTACATAGATATAAGCGATCTTTGTACCACAATGAATCATTTTTCCAAATAAATGTATCGTATGCATTGAGATCTCTCTGCAAATTTTGAATGAGTGTCTACACCTCTTCACCATTCTTCCATTCATCCACTGCTTCAGTTATCCAATCATGTTGGATAATATAAATGGCATAGAGAAATGCCTCTACATCCTCATCCAATCTTGAGAGTGCATCTGCAACAACATTTTTCTTCCCTTTCGAACATCTTTGTGACCCATTTTTGTAGCTCTTCTGAAGATAATATTTGTTTCAAGAAGTATTTAAGACTATCATGATCTGTTTTTACCTTGAAGTTTCTTCCCATTAGGTAAGGACGTCATTGCTTCAGGGAATGTAGTATTGCTAACATTTTCTTCTCACAAATAGGTTTGTGTAAATTATTTCCCTTTATTGGATGACTTTCAAAAGCAATGGGTCTTTATTCTTGCATTAAAACAACACCAATGCAATTTCTCGAGGCATCACATTCCACAATAAAGGTTTTTGTGAATTATGGTGTAGCTAAGAATGGAGCTTGACACATTTCCTCTTTAAGATGTTCAAAGGCCTTAGTTGCTTCTGGAGTGCAAGAAAATGCATCTTTATTTACTAATGTTGTTAGAGGTGCTGCTAGTTTCCTACAATTCTTAACAAACTTACAATAACACCTTGTTAACCTGAGATATCCTCAAAGATGCCTTAATTTTGTGGGGATTTTCCATTTCTTGATGGCTTTAATTTTATTAGGATCTACCTTAACACCCTCATGATATACAATATGACCCAAATATTCCACCCCCTATACCCAAAAGAAACATTTGGAGGGTTCTGCATACAATTGTTTCTATTCCAAAAATTTGAGCACTTTGTCAACATGTTGAACATGATCTTTCTAAGACTTTCTATAATTTAGTATATCATCAAAAAATACTAACACAAATTTTCTAAGGAAGGGTTTGAAAATGGAGTTCATTAAACCTTGAAATGTGTAAGGTGCATTAGTAAGGTAAAAAGGCATGACAATAAATTCATAATGACCTTCATGATTTCTAAATGTTGTTTTCATAATGTCTTCTGTCTTCATTCTAATTTGATGATATTCTGAATGAAGATCCAATTTGGTGAAGTAAATTTCTCAATGTAATTCATCTAATAATTCATTAACGACATGAATGGAAAATTTATCTTTAATAATGAGCTTGTTGAGCTCTCTATAATCTAGACACATACACCATGATCCATCCTTCTTGTGCACCAATACTAGTACTAGAGAAGAGAAAGAACTTTGACTAGGATGAATTATACTTGCCTCTAGCATTTCTGCAACCATATGTTCGATTTCACTCTTTTGGGCATGGGGATATTGTTAGAAAATTATATATTACAGAGAAATGAAACGCATAAAATTTTGTAGAAATATAAACACATAAAACACATAAAACAAGAGAGACATAGATATACGTGGTTCACCCAATTTGGGCTACGTCCACGGAGAAACAACCAATCCTTCATTTTATATTATCCAACAAAATGAAGAAATACAACCTACAATAGATCCACTATAATTCCCTCTTTGCTCTCACATAATCTCCTCTCTTTCTCACTCATAATACACATCTACATAGCCACAATACAATTCCCTCATATATAGCGAGGGGTTGTCTTCTAGGGAAAAAACCCTAAATTAAACATAACTTCTATCGTCAGATTTCTGCCTAATGAACGACCCATATTGACTACGAAATTACAACACTTTACAAGGCAATTTTACATCTATTTTTAGCTTTGGGGGTGCTACCCCCGATCTCCCACTGGGGGGGGGGCTCTAAAGAATCCTTGTCACCCTCCCAGGCTCCCCTGGTGGCACACAAAAATAGGCGACGTTTCTACCCCATTACGAACTGGGGTCCAATGTGGTGATACCTTTGAATAAAGAAGATAATTAGGCTACACACCCAACAATCTCCCACTTGGAGACTGATTATATAAACTCCACCTCTACTTATTTTGCTGAACAATGACTCCACTTTGGACCTGGCTGTTTCTCATCTTCATCATCATACTTGAAGACCAATTGAAACCAAGCATAATATTAGTTTCTCCCTAGTTACAACTTTTGTTAACATATCTGCAGGATTTTGGCTAGTGTGTATCTTTTCCAGCTTCAACTGTCCATCTTTCAACACTGACCGTATGAAATGGTACTTGAGCTGTATATGTTTAGTCTTGGAATGAAATGTAGAGTTCTTTGCAATATGTATGGCACTCTGGCTGTCACTGTATAACCTGCCCAACTCCTATTTCTTACCTAATTCATCAAGAAATATTTTTAACCAAATCATTTCTTTACTAGCCTTTGTAGCAATAACATACTCTGCTTCCGTCATTGAGAGTGTAACAACACTTTGCAGTTTTGAAACCCAACTGACAACTGTTCCACCTATAGTAAACACATACCTTGTGGTGCTCCTCCTGTTATCTCTATCACCTACCATATCTGCATCAAAAGTTCCCTGTAGAGAAATGTTTGAACCACTAAAGCATAATGCTTGATTTTTGGTACCTCTCAAATACCTGAGAATCCACTTCACCGCCATCCAATGTTCTTTTCTTGGATTGTTCATGTACCTGCCTACAACTCCCATTGCATGTGAAATATTAGGCCTTGTGCAGACCATTGCATACATTAAGCTTCCAACCGCTGATGCATATGTAACTTTAGACATATAAGACATTTCTTCCTGAGCCTTGGGACACACCTAGGCTTACTTAGTTTGAAATGGCTAGCCAGAGGTATACTAGCTGGTTTTGTATTCTACATATTAAATCTTTTCAACACCTTTTGTATGTACTCACTCTGAGACAACGCTAGTTTGTGATTCTTCCCGTGTCTAGTTATTCTCATGCCAAGGATTTGTTTTGCAGCACCCAAATCCTTCATTGCAAATGAGTTTGCCAATTTTCTTTTGAGCACATTTATTTTCTGCATGTTAGAACCTACAACAAGCATGTCATCTACATACAATAACAATATAATATAGTTGCCATCATTTTGTCTTTTGAGATAGACACAATGATCAAAGTGACATCTAGTATAACCTTGTTCAGACATAAATGTGTCAAATTTTAGATACCACTGCCTTGGGGCCTTTTTTAAGCCATACAAGCTCTTCTTCAACCTGCACACTAGTTTCTTCTTCCCTTTTACCTCATATCCTTATGGCTGCTGCCTATATATCTCTTCCTCCAAATCCCCATGGAGAAAGGCTATCTTTACGTCTAACTGCTCAAGATGCAAATTTTCAGTTGCTACTAGACTTAAAATAGTTTTGATTGAAGTCATTTTAACAACAGGAGAAAATATTTCATCAAAGTCTATACCCTTTTTTTGTGCAAACCCCTTCACCACAAGTCTATCTTTATACCTTTTTCTACCTCCATCTTCTTCCTTCAACCTGTAAATCCATTTATTATGCAATGCTGTTCTACCTGCAGGCAACCTAATTAAGTCCCAAGTCTGGTTATATACTAAGGAGTCCATCTCTTCTTTCATGGCTTGCTCCCACTTCTTCCTGGTTTCTACCTACACTGCTTCTTCATAACATTCTGGTTCACCAGAATTAGTCAACAATACATAATATAATGAAGGAGAGTATCGTTCAGGGGGTATACTTATCTTGGTAGATCTTCTAACACCACTTTTAGGTATTTGAGGTGCTTGTTGTTGTTGTGGTTGTAGCTGTTGTTGTTCTAGCTATTGATCATTATTATTTTTACGCACCTTCACTTTTTCTGTGATCTCATCAACCACTGTGTATTCTTTGTTTTTTTTTGTTTCTTTTCCTGCATCTAATTCTTATATGAAACCTTTTAATTGAATATGACATCTCTTCTCCTAATGATTTTATGTTTTTCATAATCATAAAAGCGATAACCAAAATCATTAACACCATATCCAATAAATGCACATTTCTTTGATTTTGCCTCATGCTTTGTTCTATTTTCTTTATTAATGTGGAGAAAGGCTTCACAACCAAAAGTCTTTAAAAATGAGTAGCTTACCTTTTTACCTGTCCATGCCTCCTCTAGAATACCACCATCCAAGGAACTTGAAGGCCCTCTGTTTATTAGATAAACAATAGTGTTTACAACATCTGCCAAATATTGTAAAGGAAATCTTGCATGTAATTTCATGCACCTTGCATGCTCCATGATTGTCTTGTTCATCCTTTTTGACACACCATTTTCTTGTGGTGTTCCTGGAACTGTCTTCTCTCTGCGAATTCCATTCTCTGAACAATACCTATCAAACTCTTTGCTGCAATATTCACCTCCATTGTCTGGTATGAGACACTTCAACCTTTTTCCTGTCTCATTTTCAACGAAAGATTTCCATTTCTTGAAAGTATCAAATACATCAGATTTATTCTGAATACAATAAATCCAAGTTTTTTTGGTTGCATCAACAATAAAAGTAACATAATAACCAGAGCCACTGAGAGATAATACCTGAGCAGGTCCCCATACATCTATATGTGCAAGCTCAAATTTTTCTCTCTTCTTTTCTTTCCCAACTCTGAGGAATCTGACTCTCTTCTGTTTTCCATAAACACAATTCTAACAAAATTCCAAATCAACATGCTTCAAACTTGGCAACAAATTTCTTGAGTAAAAAATCAGCATCCCCTTCTCACTCATGTGCCCAAGCCTATGATGCCACAATGTCGTACCTTCTCCTGTAAAGGTTAAAGCATTAACAAAATTAGAAATACCATTTCATAAATACAATGTACCAACCTTTTCTCCTTTTGCTATTACCTGGGCTCCTTTAGTGACCTTCCAAATTTTATCTGTAAAAGTAGTTACACAATCTTCACCTCCCAACTGCCCTGTTGAAATTAGATTTTTCTTTAGATCAGGAACATGCGTTACCTCCTTCAACAACCATTGATTTCCATTTTGTTGTTTTATGAAAACTGTACCCATTCCAATGATTTTACAGGGTTTATCATCACCAAATTGAACCTGTCCAAAATCTCCTTGAACATAATCATGAAAATGTTTCCTATCAGGTATGGCATGAAATGAGGTCCCTCAATCTACCACCCAGACATCAATAGTATTTTATAATGAAAGAATCAAAGCATCTTGCAACACATCACCTGTCACATTTGCTTCATGATTGTTTTCTTTCTGCGCATCTCCTTCTTTTCCCTTCCAAGACTTGCAGTCTTTCTTCAGGTGTCCTTTCTTCCCACATTTCTAGTACATTATCACCGATCTAGACTTGGATATTTCTTTCCTTGACTTACTGCGATATCCTAGGCTCTTTCCTCTTTCCATTTTTCTTCCCCTAGTCTCTGCAGTCAAAGCATTACCTGATGTCTCACCTGAGATTTTTCGTCACATTTCCTCACTAAGGATTGCACCGACAACATCATCAAACTTTAAAGTGCTAGATCCAGAGACAGAGTTACAAATGGCCATAACTAAACCATTCCAACTTTCTGGCAATGAACATAGAAATAACAGAGCCCTCACTTCGTCATCAAAAGTCACCCCTACAGAACTTAATGGATTGGTAACTCTATTAAATTCATTTAAATGATCAAAAGCAGATCGACCTTCTGACATCTTCATATTAAATAAATGCTTCATAAGAAATACCTTATTTGAGGCTGAGGGTTTTTCATATAGTTTGGCTAATGCCATCATTAAACCCTCTACTGTCGTTTCCTTTGAAATATTAAAGGCTACCAACTTCGCTAGGCACAATTGTATTGTTCCAAGTGCCTTTCTGTCGAGAATATCCCATTCTGTTTCTATCATACTCGTCGACTTCTTTGTCTTTCTTCTCAATGGTAGTTACATATATTTCTGATACAAATAGTCTTCCATCTACATCTTCCACAATTGGTAATTCTGGTTGTTTAATTTTTTGACCTTAAACCTACCATCTTCCGCCATTGCTCCCACTCGAACCAGGAACCCTTCTCTCCTGCAAGTTTATCAGCCAAATAGACCTTTGGCTCTAATACCAGTTGTTAGAAAATTATATATTACAGAGCAATGGAACACATAAAATATTGCAGAAATATAAACATAGAAAACTCATAAAACATGAGAGACACAAATATACGTGGTTCACCCAATTTGGGCTACATCCACGGAGAAACAACCAATTCTTCCTTTTATATTATCCAACAAAATGAAGAGATACAATCTACAACAAATCCGCTGTAATTCCCTCTTCGCTCTCACACAATCTCCTCTCTCTTTCTCACTCAGAATACACATCTACATAGCCACAATACAATTCCCTCATATATAGTGAGGGTTTTCCTTCTAGGGAAAAAATCCTAAATTAAACATAACTTCTACCGTTAGATTTATTCCTAACGAACGAACCAGATTGGCTATGAAATTACAACATTTTACAAGGCAATTTTACATCTATTTTTACTTTCGGGGGTGCTGCCCTCAATCCCCCGCCAGGCGGGGCTCTAAAGAATTGTCGTCGCCCCTCGGACTCCCCTGGCAGTGTACAAAGACGGGCGGCGTTGCCGCCCCATTACAAACTAGGGTCTAACGTGGCGATACCTTTGAATAAAGAAGATAAAACACCCAACATATATCTATAAGGTTTGTTGTTTGGAGGAACACTTCCTCGAATCAAGTGAATAGCATGATCATGATCATGAATATCTGCGAACATTTGGGAGTCTCAAATACTTTGGAATGGTTATCAAGGACTCTTTGGAGATTTGGAAAAACAAATGAATTGGATGTTTGAACATCTAGTGAGCTTAGTTCAACAATTACCCCTCATTATCCCTTGTTCAAAAGCTTTTTCATGCCATTAAAGATGATTAAATTCTTAGGTTTCCCTGCGATACCCCTTAATTCAATTTCCTTTCCTTCCTAGAAAAAATTCAAGAAAAGTTCTTGAAAATTAAATGTTAGTGTCCGCAAACATTGTAACCATTGGACTCCTAATACAACATCAATCCCACCCATTGGAATGGAAAGCATTGGACTATTCAATATGCATTCCCTCATGGTTAGATTGATTTATGGCACTTTCCTAAGAAATTTATAGTTCCTCAATTTGCGACCATCACTCAACACTTTGGTGCTAGATATAGAAATCAATTCAAATCCTTGGTTATCTTACGTTGAATAAAAATATGGGTATTGCCCGAATCAATCAACACTATTACCTTTTTCTTCTTCATATATCCTTCTATCTTGAGAGTTTCAGGAGTGGTAATTCCTACTAATGCATCACAAGCTATGGTAAGATTTATTTGTTCTTTTTCAACACCCAGAGTTAGTTCTTGGTATGTTGTATAAATATGGCGATATAATTGCAACTGCTCAATAAATTTAATCTAAAATAAAGAGACATCATTCTACTTTACTGACCTGTGGAATTTAATTTATAATTTAGAACAACATCACAAACATGTAATAAAAAAAACCACACATGCACAATATTTTTCTAGGAGAACCCAACTAGGAAAAACCCCTCAAGCCTCTTTGGATTAATCAGATGAATAGAGAATGTATTACAATTCCTTTCCCGCTCTGAGCATAGCCTACAAGTGAATAACCTATCTCTCTACTCAATGATAAGATCTAAGCTAGACTTAGTCAATTTTTGCCTCTTCTTGAGCCCCTATTTCCTTGCGCAATCTTGAAGAATTAGCCCCTATTTTTTAGGATTTTTCTTCCAATTAATTGTGCAATTCCCAAGGATTTATCGTCTGACTGCATGCAACACCTATACACTCAAACTAGTTTACAACTACTTGTTACACTACCTTAGAATCTCCACCACAACTAAGGAACTCAAATTCCTTATGTGCACTAGCTATTTTGAGTTGATTGATTAGTTAACTAGATGATCACTGAGTTAGACTGCTGCCCCAGTGCACAAATGACCTTCCACTAGCTCCATTAGCTGTTAGAACTAGTTTAACTGAACACAACTAGAAATAACTGACCTCGATTACTAAAATTTAGCAATCACACATACTTAACTGAACTCCAAGCCCTCTAACTCAAATATACTGAGCTAACTAAGTGAAAAAGAGCCATGGCACCTCAGTTAAATGCCTCCAAGTTGTTTTCTTATGTGGAAATTCAAATTTTCTCAATTTGACCAAGGCAAAGTCAAATTGAGACTTTCTTGCTACACTTCTCAACATGTATATCTTCTTCTTTTGATGTTGCTTGTTTTTTTTCACCTCTTCACAATCTATGTAAAATAATTTATTCTCAACACACTTATGACCTTTAATTTATTTGTTATTACAACTATAGCAAAGCCCTTTTTCTCTTTTTTTTTTCTCTAGTTGTTGTGGTGTCAACCTTGTAGATTGTGGGAGGCTAGGAGTGACAACACTTCCATATTTATAGTTGTGAGTGGTAGACCTCCTTGTTGCCATAATTTTTCTTTCAATATTTCTTGTCACCCTAAACGCATTCTCCAATGACTTAGGTTCCCAAAGGCAAACCTCATGTTCGATCTTATCCTTTAAAGTCTCTATGAAGACCTCATTGAGATGCTCCTCTATAATATTAGTTGCCTTAATATTAAGCCTTTGGAAGTTCTTAATGTGCTCCACAACCGAAGCCTTTTCTTTGAGATTTATTAATTGCTTAAAGAAGATATTTCTCTTTGTATCCTCATAATGTTCTATCAATTCCTCCATAAAAATTGTTCAAGTGACAAGTTATTTACAAGAGAAAATCCATCGATACTACACAAACTGATTGGGTTCTAAATATAAATATGCAATGTGTACCTTTTGTGTGTGTTGCACATCGTGTAAATCAAAGAATGACTCTATTTGTAGTATCCATGTTACCGGATCCTTGTCATCAAAATTCCTCATATTGATCTTTGGAACGTGGTTGGTATTCAACCCAAGTTGGAATCTCTAAAATCATGATTCACATTCCTTTTGTTTTCATCATGAGTTTCATAGAATACCTTCTAACCACTATGAAGCATTTCTTGTATAAAATTTGTCAAACCTTCCATGTCCCCTTTTAAACCATTTTTCAAACCTTCCACGTCCCCTTTTATTTCTAATTTTAAACCATCAAACATAACATTCATCATTTCTTCTAGTTCATTTTTGGTTGCTCTTTGTGAGAGTGAAATTTGTTGCACTTGGTCTCGTAATTTTCATATATCATTTTGCATTTCTTCCTCTTCTTCATACATCACAACAGATCTTTCTAGGAGTTTATTGGGTGTATAATTTTTTTTGCGAGTCATTTTAAAACCAAATAATGATATCTATGCTTCACTACGCCCTTTGAATCACTTCAAACCGATTTTTCAAACAAAAGTTATGCAATTTTAAAAAATACACACCTTTTTTGTTTTTAAGAGTTTGATTTTGAGCTTGTTGATCTAACCCAACTTGAAACTGTTGTATCTCTGTGATTTTGGTCTCCCAAGATATGAAATTTCGTCTTTATTTAGCGCTCTCTATCTTCTTGCCAACCCAAAAGTTAGACTGGGATTGGATTCTTCAAGATAAAGTTATGCCATATCTCCCCTGATTACCTGATTATGGACTGGTTTAGTAGAGCAAACTTGTACATGGTTCCATGTGTCATTGTTTTAACCTTCGGCCCTAAAACTTGTACCCGAGAAGTTAAAGCCTATGAAATTTTAGTTACCTTTTACAGAATTCAAATCTGATGCTTGAAGAGAAAGTTATGTCGATTTTCCCTCGTACACCTGTTTGAGATTGAATTATGGAGCATACGAAATCCCTAACTTCCTTGGACCATATATCCGAAAATATAGCGAAAAAAGGTCTAAAATTTTTGTTGGGTGTGGAGCCTAATTATATTCTGTATTCAAAGGTATCGCCGCATTGGACCCCAGTTCGTAATGGGGCAGCAAAGCCGCCCGTAAAATATACGTTGCAGGGTGGGTGACTCCGACCTTTGGGAGCCCCCCCTTGGTGGGGGGATCTGGGGCAATGCCCCTGAAGCTAAAAATAGATGTAAAATTGCCTTGTAAAATGTTATAATTTTGTAGTCAATCTGGGTCATTCATTAGGCAGAGATTTGATGGCAGAAGTTATGTTTAATTTAGGGTTTTTACCCTAGAAGGTAACCCCTCGCTATATATGAGGGAATTGTATTGCATCTATGTAGATATGTATTCTGAGTGAGGAATAGAGAAGAGATTGAGAGTGAAGAGGGAATTACAGTGGATCTGTTGTAGGTTGTATCTCTTCAGTTTGCTAGATAATATAAAAGGAAGGACTGACTGTTTCTCCGTGGACGTAGCCCAAACTGGGTGAACCACGTATATCTGCGTCTCTCTTGTTTTATGCGTTTTCTGTGTTTATATTTCTGCAATATTTTATGTGTTCCATTGCTTGTAATATATAATTTTCTAACAATTTTAAGCAGATGTTCATAAAGATTTCTCCTCCACGTGGTAAAATTTCACGGTCTGAAGCTTCACAATTTTTTTTTATAGAGAAAATGCCATGATGACTTTTTTGAAGCAACAAGATCCTAGGATCAAGAACTTTGATACCAAATGTTATGTATTGAAATCAAAATAATGTAGAAACACAAGAAAAGATAGATCAATGACTTATAATAAGACACTTCAAGGAGGTAACCTCCTTTTACATCACATAAATTAACAATTCTTAGATGAATCAAATGACAAGACCCCCTTGGTATTTATAGGAGCCTAAAGGGACAAAATATAAATAAGGCCAACATAACAATAGTAAGGGCACAACAACAACAATAGTGGGATTCTACGGGGAAAAACAATAGCAATACAACAACCAAACTATCCCTTGAGTTTGGTAAATAACATAACAAATTGATGCACTTATCTTCATATGAAATATTAACATCAACAAATAATAACTAACTTACCACAATATTGAAGGCATTTAGATTCTTTTTCACTGAGTCTCCATCCTTCATCCTCGGGTTATATAGCTTCTGTTATGAAACCAACTCAAAAAAAAGATAGAAAATATAGATGAACGACTTAAAAATCAACCTCTTCGAGGGGGAAACCTCCTTTACATTACACAAATGAACAATTCTTGGATGATACAAATGACAAGACCTCCTTTCTATATATAGGAGTCTAAGGGGTCATAATATAATTAGAGTCGACATAACTATAATAATGTAAGGGCACAACAATAACAATAGTGGGCTTCTATGGGGCACAATAATAACAATATGGGGACTACATGGGGACAACAATATAAAAAGGGGGTTTCACTAATAACAATAAGGGGTTACACTAGTAGTATAGGGACCTAACATGATTCTCTCCTTCAAAAAGTGTTGTCCTCAATGCTTGAGTAGTTCTGGATGCTTCTGTATAAAATTCTCGTCCTCCCATGTGGAATATTCAGCGGGTAAGTTCTTCCACTTGATGAGATACCCTGAAATTGATTGATTTCGTAGCTGTCGGTTTCTTGCTTCTGTGACTGCTTCAGGTTCCAATATGATTTTTCCTTCCTTGTCAAGTTTCGACAATATTGTTTGAACTGGAAGCTTGTCACCTATAACCTTCTTTAAGCATGAACCATGGAAAATTGGGGCACTTGGGAAGATGCAGGAAGCTCCAATTTGTATGCCATAGTACCAATCTTTTGCAACACCTTGTAAGGACCATAGTACTTTGGTGATATTTTATTATCCTTCTTAGCTTGCTTGAGGGACATTTTTTTTGTATGGTTGTATTCGTAAAAATACCCAGTCACCTATATCAAAACTTCTTTCACTTCGATGTTGATCTTCCTGTTGTTTCATTCGATTCTGTATGAAAGTGAGGTTATCCTTTTTCTTCTTGATATGTCCTTCTACCTTGAGAGTTTGAGGAGAGGTAATTCTTGCCAATGCATTACAAGATATGGTCAGATTCATTTCTTCTTTCTCTGGGGTTGGTTCCTGGTGTATATCCTCTTCATTTTTTTCTTGATATTTTTCTTCCTCCTCTTCACCATCAATGTAAAATAATTTCTTCTCAAGACACTTATGACCTTTAGTGTATTTTCTATCACAACTGTGACAAAGGCCGTTTTCTCCTTCTTCTTCCAATTGTTGTGGTGTAAACCTTGTAGGTTGTGGAAGGCTAGGAGCAAGAACACTTCCATTTTTATAATTGTGAGTGGTAGGATTTCTTGTTGCCATAATGTTGCTTTCAATTTTTCTTTCTAGCTTGAATGTCTACTCCAATGAATTAGGTTCCCAAAGACAAACCTCCTGTTGAATGTTATCCTTTAAAGTCCCTATGAATACATCAATCCTCTGCTTCTCTGGAATATCATTTACCCTTATATTCAATTTTTGGAAGTCCTCAATGTGCTCTTCCATTGAACCCTTTTGTTTTAGATTTATCAATTGGCTAAAGAAGGTATTTCTCTTTGTATGCTCATAATGTGCTATCTTTTCCTCTGTGAAAATTGACCAAGTGACAAGTGGTTTACAAGAACAAAGCCCTTTTTACCATAAAAATTGATTCGGTTCTAAATATAAAGATGCAATACGTACCTTTTGTAACAATTTCACATCATGTAGATCACAATATTTATCCATTTGTAGTATCCATTTTATGGGATCCTTGCCATCAAACTTCCTCATATCGATCTTTGGAATATGGCGGGTCTTCAATTCAATGTTATATTCTATGAAATCATGATTAACATTTATTTTTTTCTCATCATGAGTTTCCTCTACTACCTTTTCGTCATTAGGAGGCCTTTCTTGTAGCAGCTTTGTCCCACCTTCCTTCAAAACTTCCATGTCTTTCTTCAAATCTTCCATGCCTTTCTTCAAATCTGCTTCCATACCATCGATATTAGCTTCCATGGCACATATAAAACTATTTATCTTAGCTTTGATCGCATTCTTCAAATCATCCATCCAATTTTGCTTACTAGGTGTTTCTATTTTCTTAATTCAAGTCATTATTTTTCTTACTTTTAGGAGCTCGATATTTAAACGAGTGTAAATCTGTAATTTCATATCTTCAAGTTCTGAAATTTTGGCCTGTTGTAGCCCTTTGAGTCCTCTTTGTAACCCCACTAGTCTGATCAATATTGGATTCTTCAATAAAGAGATGCCAAATATCCTACCATGACCTGATTATAGACTGGTTCAGTAGAGCGAACTTGTACGAATTGCCACATGTCATTGTTTCGACCTACAAAACTGAAAAAAATACACAGAAAAGTAAAATCTATCTTTCTTTAACTTCTTACAAAATTGCAATCTAATGCTCAGAGAGAAATTTATGCCGATTTTTTGAAGGACTCCTATTTGGAATGTAATTCGAGAGTCTACAAACACCCTAAATTTCTTGTACCATATATATGAAAATATAGCAAAACAAGATTTGAAATTTGGTCTCGAGATTCACCAAGATTTAGGCTCAAATGGGTTTTAATTTCAGAGTTTGAACCTTTGTATAAAACAAATTACAGTGAAAATTCCACGATGACCTGTTTGAGATGGAATTCGGGAGCTTGTAAAATCCCTAAATTCCTCAGATCATATCTCCGAAAATATAGTGACACAAGAGCTGAAATTTGGACCCAAGGTTCCAAACTCTTTTGGTTCAAATGGGTTTTTTTGTAGCTTCTGAAACTTTGTAGAGATCACGTTATAGTGAAAATTCCACAATGACCTGTTTGGAGTAGCGAAACCCTAGAATCCAAAGCTCTGATACCAAATGTTATGAAACCAACTCACAAAAAAATAAAAAAGATATATGAACGACCTAAAAATTAGCCTCTTCGAGGGGGAAACCTCCTTTACATTACACAAATGAACAATTCTTGGATGATACAAATGACAAGACCTCCTTTCTATACATAGGAGTCTAAGGAGTCATAATATAATTAGAGCCGACATAACTATAATAATGTAAGGGCATAACAATAAAAATAGTGGGCTTTTATGGGGCATAACAATAACAATATGGGGACTACATGGGCACACCAATATAAAAGTGGGGTTGCACTAATAACAATAAGGGGTTACACTAGTAGTATAGGGACCTAACAACTTCTTTCTTAGGAATAATTTGTTCTCCAAGGACTTAGATTAATATGAAGCCCCTATCTTGTCCCACAAAGCTTTTGTTGTAGCTCCCCCTCGAACATTCAATAATATTGAATCTGAGATACATAATCGTATTATGTCTTTTCCTTTCAATCCAACTCAATCCAATATTTTATTGACATTGTTGTTGGTGTCGTACTAAGATCCACAATGATCCAATGATCTCTATCCACCAACAAATCTTCTATTTTGAGCTTCTATAGATCGAAACTTTTCCCATTTAATTTCTCAATCTATATCTTTGAACTGATTTTCATATCCTTTTAATCACAAGAATCACTTCCATAAATCTCCCACTGTAATAGGGTCTACCACAGGACCAAGCCAAACCCCTTAGCCACAAAGGCATCCCCTTGAAGCCAAAAATACTATGATACCAAATGTAGATTTTAACCTTATACAATTAATTGTTTTTTTTTTTTACAAAAATGGTTATGGGACTTCATTAACTGAGTGGCAAAGAGCCACAAATTCGGGTACAAAAGAAGAGGTAGAGTTCTGAGTGACTTTTCAGCCAGAGGAATCTAACGCCTACTCTTAGTAGGCTCCTCTTTTTACATTTAATAAAGTGTACTTTTGCTGCTAATTTCCCGAGCTGAAAAATACAAATAAACTGATGTAGAAGGAAGCAAAATAACATGGCACTTTAAGGGATTGGATCCCAAAGGATTACATTGTCTTTGAGAAGAGAACCATCATCTAAATGGATTGCCTTGTTTGCCTCGTTATCTGCTTCTTTGTTATTTGTTCTCAAAACATGGAAGTATTTCAGATTCAGGGACTTTGCCATGTCTTTGATCCTTGAAATTATCCTTGCAAGCTGCAGGTCCGCTGGATTGGAGTTGGTCACCACTGCTTGGATGATCACCTGGGAGTCTCCGAAGACATTTGCCTCCTTGTAGCCCAGCTCTTTGAGGAATTTGATTCCTTGGAAAAGGGCCATCGCTTCAGCTTGAATACTTGAGGAGTGGCCTAATCCCCAAGCAAATCTGTGCACAACTGTTTCATCTGGATTTATAATGAGACCTCCTGCTCCAGCAGTACCTGGATTCCCTTTGGCAGCCCCATCGAAGAAGAGGGATGGAAGAGTTTGAATGGACATCCAGATTTTAAAATCAGCTTCATTTTTCCTGACTTGCCATTCTTTGCAAGGAGGAGGAGAGCTGTTCGCTTTTGGAAATTTGAAATTGAGAGCAGTTCCCAGCTCTATGTCCTGCTGGCTTAAATTTGTGTCGTCTCCTTTGTCTTCCAGCCACTCAACTAGCTGATATTTTACTGAGTTGGCCACTATTCTGAAGTCCTGTTCCTTATTTCGAAAAATCCTTTGGTTCCTTTCCAGCCAGACTTGCCAGCTGATGAATTTAGGCAGAGCACTCCACGCTGACCTGATTGTTTTATTTTTTGGAGATGAGCCTGGGTATCTGGCCATCCAGCCTGCAAATAGTTCCAAGACTGAGGAGGGGAAAGTGAATTTATACTTCCAGGAGACAAGCAGCTCTTGCCATATGGAGGCTGCAAACTTGCACTCAATCATGAGGTGGAAGGCGGATTCTGAGTTTTCCTTACAAAGAGAGCATCTAGAAGGCCCGTAGAAGCCCCTTTTCTGAAGCCTATCTTCAGTCAGAATTTTCTGGTGGCAGAGAAGCCAATAGAAGTGATCTACCTTAGGAATTGAAGGAATTTTCCATATGCCAACCCAGGGGGCAGGATTGGGAGGCACGTGGGGCCTCTCAAGGCATTTGACATAGCCCTGGGCTACAGAATAACCTGCTCGATTTGATCCCCAGCCTCTCACGTCCTGCTTGCTTACTTGAATTGGAGCCAGCCCATGTAACTGCGTGATTAACGTTTCCAGGTCAGGGCGTAAGTCGGGTGGGACTGGGAGCTGTTTCCAACCCGACCACACATCGTCTTTCCAAATTGAGAGATCCCACAATGAGTTTATGCTGGCCTCTGACATCCAGCGCTGCAACTCAGGCATGCCTTTCGATTCTGCCAGCGGAGGTCTATTTAAGATGCTGTCATTCCAGAGATGAACCTACTGAAAGAAGAATTGAAGTGGTTCTTGGGCTGATCCTAAGTCTCGGTCCTCTGAAGTACTTCCTCCACAACGCAACTTGCACCCAACCAGGATTTGGAGCTATGATTTTCCAAATCAATTTGGCTCCCATGGCTAAGTTTTGGACACTGAGATCTTTGAAGTTCAGGCCTCCCTCCTGAGTTGGTCTGGTGACTGTTTCCCAATTAACTAGGGAAATTTTCTTCTCATTTTGCTTGCCTCCTTTCCAGAAAAACATTCTGATTAGTTCCTCCATCTTTTTGATGATTCCCACAGGCGCCAATAGAACCAAGAATTTGAATAGAGGAAGGCTGCTGAGCACTGCTTTAATGAGGACTGATTTTCCAGCTATATTGAGCCAGGAGGACCCCCAGGCCTCCATTTTTGTTTTAAATTTGTCTAACTGAGGATACCAATCTTTACTCAAGGCCCTTTTATGGAAGATGGGCAGTCCCAGATATTTAAATGAGGACCAAGAAGTTGAGACTGCAAAACTGAGGCATCTAGCAATGGAGCTTGCAGTTGAAGCAGGAATATTCCAATAGTAGATATGGCATTTGGCGTTGTTTAGAACACTGCCCGAGACTTTACAATAATCTTCCAGAACTTCTTTGAATTTGGTTGCTGAAAGAGGAGTTGCAGCCCCCAGTAGAAGAGTATCATCCGCGAAGAGGGCATGATTGATGCTTTTAACCCCTCTAGCTATGCACAGGCCAGAGATGTCTTGTTATTGTTGCTTTCTTTGAAGAATGAAGTTGAGAACAAAAGCTTGAAGAACGAAATAGGAGTGGAGAAAGGGGGCACCCCTGCCTCAGCCTTTTAGAGGCTTTGAAGAAGTCAGCTGCCCTTTTGTTCACTAAGGGGGAAATCCAAGGTTCCGAGATACAGGCTCTAATCCACTTGATGAAGTTTTGATCGAACCCCATTTTTTGCAGCACCTCAAACAAAAAACTATGTCTAACGCGGTCAAAGGCATTTGCAAGATCTAATTTAATAACCATACCTTTTTCCCTTCAGTGCAGGCTGGAATGAATCGCCTCTTGAACCAGCACAAAATTGTCCACCAGTTGCCTGCCATGGCTAAATCCACCTTGATTGTTCGGGATAATTTTGGGAAGAAATCTTTTCAACCTATTAGCTATCACTTTGGTTATGACTTTGTACCCAATATTTCATAAGGAAATTGGGCGAAATATGCTAAAAGAATTTGCTCCTTTCTCTTTGGGAATGAGGGCAAGAAAGGCTGAATTTGTACAGCCTCCAATCTTCTGACAGTCTTGGGATTTCTGTATCATTTTGTAGAACTCCTTCTCTACAATCTGCCAACAGGTCTGGAGGAATCTGGGCGTGAAACTGTCCGGTCCCGGAGCTTTATTGGGGTCCATTGCGAAGAGAGCCTCCTTGACTTCCTTTTGCATGATTTTGCCTTCAAGTACCTGGTTCATTTTGGAGGTGATCATGTTAGGGACAACGTCCAACAGGGCAGCGTTTAGATCAGGTCCTGAAACTTCTTTATACAGCTGCTCAAAGTGCTCTGAGGCTGCCTTTTTTATGTTGGTAAAATCCTTCAAAACACAGTTGTCTTCTTTTATTTCAGTGATGGAGTTGCGGCCTTTCCTGGCTTGGGCTTGTTTATGGAAAAAGGAGGAGTTTCTGTCTCCAGATTTGAGCCAGAGGCTCCTGGACTTGAGCCTCCAGTATTCTTCTTCTGCTAGACAGGCCTTGTGGAAGCTTTGTTGAAGTTTGGCCTCCTTTTCCAACTCATCTTTAGTGATATCAGCTGCTTCAAGATGGAGATGTTGTCTTTCTAAAGCACTTTGTATTTTTTTCCTTTCAGTAGCAGGATTGGGTAGGGTCTTAGCCCAATTTTTCAGCATGCCTTTAACTCTTCTTAGTTTTTCCTCCCACACAAAAAAAGCGGATCCCTTGACTGGCTCTTTCCAACAGTCTCTGATCTTTTCCATAAAGTCTTTCTCTTTGATCCAAAGGGAGCTGAATCTGAAAGGTATAGGCCCCAAATCCTTGGGGGTCAACAGCTCAAGGCTGATGGGCTTGTGATCTGAAACGCTGCTTTGGAGAATTCACATTCTAGCTTCTAATCCAAGAAGAAGGAAGGAACTTTGTACCAAAAATCTGTCTAGTCTTGCCGCTATGTATCCCGGGCCAACTCTCTTATTTGACCAAGTGAAGTTACCCGTGGTCGGCTTAATGTCTATCAAATCCCAATCTTGCATGAGGTCTTCCACTAATTCTCTTGCCGGATCCCTGACGATGCTGCCTCCTCTTTTTTCTGACGAGAGGAGGGTGAGGTTGAGGTCTCCGGCTATGATTGTGTTCTCCAAGTTTTCTAGATCTACAAAGTTTTTGATAGAGTCCCAACATAGTTTTTTCTCACTTGCATTGTTAGGAGCATAAACATTGAACAGGCAAATAATTTCCTTAGATTCTAAGTGCTGCATTTTTAAAAAAATCCAATGGGTGTTCAGGGACTCAGAGATTAATGAGAACTTATTGGGATTCCAGAGCGACCCAAGTCCTCCCGAAGCTCCACGGGCGGAGGTTGCATGCGCTCCTTCTTTCTTCCAAAAATTTTTGCTTGCCTGGAGGAAGGCTGAATCCTCCAATTTAGTCTCCTGGATGAGAAGGATGTCTAGGGCTTCCAATCTTATTAAACTGTTCATTGCTTCTTCCTTGGCTTTGGTGCCCATTCCCCTACAGTTCGAGGAGACTATTTCCATTATTCACTTTTGCTGCAGTGAGCTCCCTTGGAGCTCTGGGTTTGGATCTTCTTCATCTTCGGGGTTTCTGCTAGGAGTTTCTCTAGAGTTGGCTGGCTACCCTGAAGCTTGTCCTTATAGGTTTCTTGTTCTATTTTTTCCTTTGCTGACATGCATCCTCTTGTAGATCTTCTGGGGGAAGACTGAGATTCACCTATTTCCCCTTCTTCCTCCGATTCCTCGGACTCTTGGGTTTCCTCTTCTGGTACACTTTTGGAGGGGGAGGCTTTGGATGGAGGGGCCTCCTTAGGGATTTCTGTCTCCTGCGTGATCACTATTTCAGATCCAAGTATCTCAAATTTATTTCCTTGGCGTTCCATGGATGGCTTCTGAACCGGGCCTGCTTGGGGAGCTTTCGAATTTGCATTTACATTCTTCTTGTGTGAAGTTTTGGGACGCTTTGCTTGATTCCACCCATCTTCTTTCCCTTTTTCTTCCACCCCTTTGGACGGGAAGTCTCTAGCAAAGTGTCCATAGACATGACACTTCCGGCATTTAAATGGCAGTTGTTCATAGTCCAACTTCTGAACATGGGTCCAAGGACCTACAACTATTTTGACGGCTTCTGGTAGTCCGACCTCCAGATCTAACTCCACACAAATCCTGGCATAGTCATACTGATATTTATTATTGGCCTTATCAATGAATTTCCCGAGAATGTTTCCTATATGCTTCAGAGAGTCCCAATTCCAGTAGTGGACGGGTAGATTGGGGAGTCTAACCCATACCGGGACCACTGTAGGCACATCCACCGCCAGATCGAAGTCTGGCGTCCATTTGTTTAAATACAGGCCTTGGGGGCCCATGAAGTAGGGGCCATTCCTGAAAATGAGATCTTTGTCTTCTTTTGCAGAGAATTCAAATAAAAAATATCCTCTTCCGAGGAAGTAAGAGGTTACCTTGTTTTTTATCAGCGGAGCCCAGTTCCTTGCAACCCAGTTCTCAGTTGATTTCGGGGAGGGCCATAGTCCTGTGAATTGACCGACCAGGGCACGATCTGCCAGGGACAAGGCTACTTGAATCGGACCTTCAGGTGGAAGGGCAATCTCGGGGATATCTTCCAGTCTTTTCACAAACTTCGCAGCTTCCACTGATTTCTTCTTTGGCAGAGAGGCCAGCAAGGTTCTGAAGGCCTCAATGGCGGAAGACGGAGGAGGGGAGGAAGACCCATGAGGAGGAGTCAACTCCTCCATGGAGGGCAGCAGCTCCAACGAGCCCGACCGCAGCTTTGAAGCAAAGCTCCCGGCGAACACGTCCGCAGGGATAGGGACTCGCAGAGAGCGGGCACCCACGTAGGATCAGAAAACACGAAAAGCGGATCTCGTAGGTTGCAGAGTGGGAGCCGAAGATCGAAAAGATCAACGATATTTTTTAGTACAATTAATTGTTGCAAACATATTTTTAATTAAAAAATAAAATATGCAACAACAAACATACACATTAACACATAAATTTTTAAGTGGAAACCTAAACCATGAAAACCAACAAGATCTTTTGAATATACTCCTTCTGTAAGCATTACGATACAACATATATATCCTACACCATTCATGAATCACCAATCCATTTACCTCACATTAGAATACAATCATAGTTCCTTAATCAAAATTACAAAACCATGGTCAAAACCACCATGTGCCAAAAAACTGCTTTTAACAAAACTCTGTGCCCAAAAATAACAAAAAACATACACAAAAAATCGCCTAAATTTCCTTTTATGGGGGTGCTTCCAACAAATCCCCTAAACAAGGGGGTGCCACCCCTTATGACCTCCTTGTTGCACATCATGTATTTTTACATTGTGTGGGGATAATCATGCAAAGAATATAACACATACCCAACACTTAGTGCATTTGACAAGTAGATATACCAATGTGTTTAAATGTTTTTGACACACTATTGGATTATAAAAAGAAATTGTCAACCAATGCACCACTTATTAAGGCACACTAGTGTGTGTCTTCCAAGAAATTAAACATACAACTTAATTTTTGGATTTTTCAAGATACAAAGCTATATTTTATAACCAAATGTCTAAAACCAATCATAGTGTGATTATATACAAAACATACTGGTGCACTTTTGATGGGTGGACAACAATACGTTTTGGTTTTTAATATAAAAACCAATATTATATAGCAAAGTGTCTAAATTCGGTCAACATGTTATGGATAATAATGCATTGTTATGATTGTAAAGTTTAAAAAAACCAATTATAGTTTTTTAAAATTTAAATAAATTGCATTTTCAATCATGATTAGTTATTACAAGCTTTTATTGTTGGAAAATGTAACTAGTTTCGGTCTTCATAATTGTATTCAAATCACGATGTAATGTATTTGTCAAAAGATAGAAAAAGAAAGTTTTATTGTAAGAGAAATTGACTTATTAAATCATGGGTTTCATGCTTGGGTCATTGGTTTTTAGGTCAAATCCTCCATTGCATGCTTCTAGGGTTTATGTCAAGTTTCCTTGTCTATGTCATAATGTAAAAGACCCTTCTTGGGCTTCATATATCAATAAATAAATTTATTTTAATGTAAAATAGGTCTTTTAGGTCTCCTCCACCAAGTCATCCTCAAGAAAGACAAGTTGGCTTCATCAAGGGAATTAAACCTCATACAAACACTATATAAAGGCATCAATTCGACTCATTTGGAGCACACACTCCCATCAAGTTCGATCTGTTATTGCTGGAGGTAGAAAAAGATATAAAAGTTGTTAGAGAAGGATTGATGAAGCTAGAAGACAAAAATCGAGTTCTTGGGTAATCTATCTCTCACATGAGTGATGTTTATGGATTGACTTTGGGTCAAAATTCTGATTTTTTTGGGGACTGAAATTCTGGAGTTGCCGGGGGTCAAAATTATGGGTTGTTGCTGGGATATAGTTACTGGAAAAGAAGAGATTGTTGAATTTTGTTGAATCATCTTGGAAGGCTGACTTGGTAGAGGAGTAAGGTATTTTGGGTCTATGGTCTTGGTCTATCTCAATTTGATTTAATAGTGGACGAGTTTGACTGGGTTTTCCCCTATAAAGGGGTTTTAGCCTTGGCTGAGTGCCTACATCTTGTGTCCATTGTTGTGATCTTCATTGTTTGGCATTTGTCTTGATTAATGGAACATGATAAAGTCAAAGAAGAACTAATAAGAATAAAAGAGAAATCACAAGAAAATGTCAAAGTATAAGAGAAATCTACCTAAAGATTCTAATCCATATGATGCCCTAGATTTCTCAACATGGTTTCAGAGCTTGGTTTAATTGCATAAGGGTAGGAAGAAGGTCACAAAGGGATTCTAAACAAGCAAGGAAATCTATCATCTAAGATTGAGCTCCTAGAAGAAGAATTTTACAATTATGGGCATAATTCCAAGCCCTAGTTACAGTGATTAGGCCGCAAGCACAGTGAGGAGCATATAAGCCCTGTTCTAGGGGACCGAAGAGCCAATCTTGCAACTCATTCAAGGTCGATCACCTTGAACAAAAGATCAAAGTTCTAAGATCACTTGTTATACTTTGAAATCACCTCCAAAAGAGAGTCACCGTCATCTTCTCAAGTTCTGAGCATGTTTGAAGGAGTCATCCTACAAAGTAAGTCTGAGCTAATTGAAGGCTACAATCACGATGAAAGAAGGCTGATACCCTTACTTCAGACGTGTTTATAAGAAACCTAGTCCAATCTATTTGAAGAGGAATTATTTTATTACTGTCCTATACCTATTTAACGACACAAAGGCTGAAATACCTGAAGTAAAAGCCACATCTTATGGTAATCACATAATCCGAATTTTAGTAGTAATGAAGCAGTAATGTTCAACTAATCTGAAAGAAGCATACAACATCTTGGTTCAAGGATAAAGGAAACGATACTTGTGCAAGCGGTTCATACATCACGAAAAGTATTTGTTTTGAATATTATGACATCCTAGAGCAAGCCTTGTAGCAGTCTCTATGAACATGAAGGATGAAGGTACGTAATTGTGGGGTATGTATAGTTATTCATTTGTTAAAATATTCTAAGGTTAATTAATTACATGGTTCTAGGGTTAGTTATCAATTTTTGAGATTGATATTTATATATAGGATTGTAAACCCTAGATGACTCATGGATAAACCCTAGTCATATGAAATCATAACCCTAACTTACTAGCTCCCTCATAAAAACCCTATTTCCTAGTTTCTAGGGCTTGTGTGTAGTTTAGGGTATGGATGGATGTGACAATTTTGTAAGCTAAGATTTGTATTTGAAGACCCTAGGATTCCATCCTCCATTGTTGCATAGAAACCCTAGATTGAAATTGACATAATGTTTTTGGTATCACATATTTTGCTTGGTAGTATTTGTCGATAAGTACTGCAGGTATAAAGATCATGGTTAAATCTAGAGGGAGAAATTCAAGGAATCCCTACAAGGTTTGTAAAAAAAAGAATAGTTCAAGGTATGTCTTAAACTACAATTTTTTGTTATGAGGTTCTCTTCATAGAGAAGGTATGGTCATTCTCTTTTATTTTTCTTTACATTACTAAGATCATTATTTCTAGGGTTTTGAATCTTAAAGATTCTTGTTAGGGTGATTAATCGATAGATTGAATCTACCCTCATTATACTATCTCTTATTATTTGATCATTCTTGTGAAACCCTAAACCTTTAGGGTTCACTATAAAACCCTAGCCTCTTGATGTTAAGGGTATTTATTATGAAACCATAATATACTTAAGGATGTTGATGAAGTCTAGAAATCCTTTTCTTTTGATGTTTAGGGTTTTGATATTGTTATGATAAAAACCATAGTCCTTTAGGGTTTGTTATTAATGTCTAAATGAAGCTCTAGATCTTTAAGGTTTATAAACAAAACCCTTGTAATAACTAACATAAGATACTAGGAATGAAACCCTAGATGTATATTCATCTATATGATCGAAACCCTAGCTTGGTCAAAATTGTTGTATATATAGCTTTGATGTATTGATGTTTGTGTCTTGGGTTTACCTAATAGATATTGATGTGAAATGCTAGTGCATCCTAGATATGTATATGCGAGTATGCTAACTTAATTATTGATACTCATGTTTTAGTTTGTGAAATCTAGGGTTTGTAACAAAACCCTAGTAGAGATTGATATTCTAGGACATGATGATATTGTTTTCGATTATTGATATGATTTAGCTTTGATGATAAAATCTAGGGTTTGCAACAAATCCTAGTAGAGTATGACATGTAATTCTAAAAGCATATTTTTGAAACCTTAGATGTATAGTACTATGATTGAATTGTTATTTGATTGAATTGTTGATATCTAAGGATTTATGTCTTGAAGATGGAGTCTAGGGTTCATGACAAAGCCCTAACAAGAAGTTGGAGTCTAAAAAGATATGTCTCTTGCTGATTATGAACCTAACTATGTTTAGGTATTTGATGTCTAAAGTTTGAATTGTAGTAACATGATATTGATATAGTTAACTTCATGCTTCCATATATTTGTATTTGGTTGTACTTTATATTAAATTTTGCAGGTAAATAATCTTCAAGATGTTGAATATTTTCATTATAATGAGCACGATGAAGGAATTTATAGGAATGACAATGATCACGATAACCTTGATGCCATGAGAAACAAATGAAACCTTGAAAAGTTGAATTTTCTTCGATGTTATAAAAGAAGGTAACTATTGATATCCCTAAGTTGAGAGGGAGCTTGCATAGAAGAAAAGTTATATATCCCAAGTTAAGAGGGAGGTCATATTGTGACAGGCATAATGAATACCTTGAAGAAAGAATGAAACTGAAGAATGAAAGTACTATAGATAGATGTTCACGAATTCATGAAGTTGAAAAAGACTTGAGAACTATTGAGACCATATTTGGTGTTACTAAAGAAATGAAATAAGAAAAACTTTTGACAAGTTGTATTTGAATCAAGAATAATTGAGGACCCCAAAGGTTTGTGTTTACTTGTATATATCTTTATAGGTTTATTACTAATTCGGGTTGTAATTGTGCAAGATATCTCCATAAATAGATTAAATGTTTGAAGCATGCTTGGAAGTGGCATATATATATATGATTTAGTTTATAAGGAGAGATGGAAGCATCTTATGGCAAGATGTTTGGGAGGACATTTGTCCAATGTATGTGTTAATGTCTAGATCCCGAAGTAAGGAGGGTGGCGTTGGTCATGGAGCTCCGACCTTGGATACACACCTAGATCCTTGGGTTGGTGATAAAGCTTAAAAGCTTGATGGTGCCTAGAGTGGCTAAAGCTTGAGTTCACCTTAGTCCCACCCGATTAGAGTACCCTGGTCAGGTATCTAATCTGTAGCACTGTGTGTTTTGTGACACTTCATAAAGTATATCACTTTGAGATATTCCTTGTACCTTATATGTAATTATGAATATCTCTGTAGTTAAGAGGGAGTGTTGAAAAATGTAATAGTGTCGGTCTTCATAATTGTATTCGAGTCATGATGTAATTTATTTGTCAAAAGGAATAAAAAAGGAAATTTTACTCTAAGATAAATTGACTTAAGAGCCAATCTTGCAACTCATTCAAGGTCGATCACCTTGAATAAAAGATCAAAGTTCTAGGCTCACTTTTTATACTCTAAAATCACCTCCAAAAGAGAGTCACTATCATCTTCTCAAGTTCTGAGCATGTTTGAAGGATTCATCCTACAAAATAAGTATGAGCTAATTGGAAGGCTACAATCACGATGAAAGAAGGCCGATACCCTTACTTCAGATGTGTTTATAAGAAACCTAGTCCAATCTATTTGAAGAGGAATTATTTTATTACTGTCCTATACCTATTTAATGACATAAAGGCTAAAATACCCGAAGTAAAAGCCACATCCTGTGGTAATCACATAATCCGAATTTTAGCAGTAATGAATCAGTAATGTTCAACTAATCTAAAAGAAGCATACAACATCTTTGTTCAAGGATAAAGGAAACGATACCTGCACAAGCAACTCATACATTACGAAAAGTCTTTGTTTTGAATATTAGGACATCCTAGAGCAAGCCTTGTAACAATCTCTATGAACATGATGGATGAAGGTACATAATTGTGAGGTATGTATAGTATATTCATTTCTTAAAATATTCTAAGGTTAATTAATTACATGGTTCTAGGGTTTTTTTATTAGTTTTTGAGATTGCTATTTATATATAGAAATGTAAACCCTAGATGGCTCATGGATAAACCCTAGTCATATGAAATCATAACCCTAACTTACTAGCTCACTCATAAAAACGCTATTTCCTGGTTTTCTAGGGTTTGTGTGTAGTTTAGGGTGTGGATGGATGTGACGATTTTGTAAGCTAAGATTTGTATTTGAAGACCCTAGGATTCCATCGTCCATTGTTGCATATAAACCCTAGATTGAAATTGACATAATGTTTTTGGTATCACATATTTTTCTTGGTAGTATTTGCCAATAAGTACTGCAGGTATAAAGATCAAGTTAAATCTAGAGGGGGAACTTCAAGGAATCCCTACAAGGTTTGTAAGAAAAGGAATAATTCAAGTTATGTCTTAAACTACAAGTTTTTTTATGAGGTTCTCTTCATAGAGAAGGTATGTTCATTATATTTTATTTTGCTTTACATTACTAACATCATTATGTCTAGGGTTTTGAACCTTACAGATTCTTGTTAGGGTGATTAACCAATATATTGAATCTACCCTCGTTATACTATCTCTTATTATTTGATCATTCTTGTGAAACCCTAAACCTTTAGGATTCACTATAAAACCCTAGCCTCTTGATGCTAAGGGTATTGATTGTGAAACCATAGTCTACTTAGGGATGTTGATGAAGTCTAGAAATCCTATTCTTTTGATGTTTAGGGTTTTGGTATTGTTATGATAAAAACCATAATCCTTTAGGGTTTTTTTATTAATGTCTAAATGAAGCCCTAGATCTTTAGGGTTTATAAAAAAACCCTTGTAATAACTAAAATAAGACACTAGGAATGAAACCCTAGGTGTATATTCGTCCACATGATAGAAACCCTAGCTTGGTCAAAATTGTTGTATATCTAACTTTGATGTATTGATGTTTGTGTCTTGGGTTTACCTAATAGATATTGATGTGAAATGCTAGTGCATCCTAGATATGTATATGTGAGTATGCTAACTTAATTGTTGATACTCATGTTTTAGTTTGTGAAATCTAGGGTTTGTAACAAAACCCTAGTAGAGATTGATATTCTAGGTCATGAGGATATTGTTTTCAATTATTGACATGATTTAGATTTGATTATAAAATCTAGGGTTTGCAATAAATCCTAGTAGTGTATGTCACATAATTCTAATAGCATAATTTTGAATCCTTAGATGTATAGTACTATGATAGAATTTTTATTTGATTGAATTGTTGATATCTAAGGCTTTATGTCTTGAAGATGGAGTCTAGTTTTCATGAAAAAACCCTAACAAGAAGTTGGAAAGATGTGTCTCTTGCTGATTATGAACCTAACTATGTTTAGGTATTTGATGTCTAAAGTTTGAATTGTAGTAACATGATATTGATATAGTTAACTTCATGCTTCTATATTTTTGTATTTGGTTGTACTTGCTATTAAAGTTTTGCACGTAAATAATCTTCAAGATGTTGAAGATGTTCATAATAATGATCATGATGAAGGAAGTTATAAGAATGACAATGATCACAATAACCTTGATGCCATGAGAAATAAATGAAGCCTTGAAAATTTGAAGTTTCTTTGATGTTATAAAAGAAGGTAAATGTTGATATCCCTAAGTTGAGAGGGAACTTGCATAGAAGAAAATGTATATCTCCTAAATTAAGAGGGAGGGCATATTGTGACAGACATAATGAATACCTTGAAGAAAGAATGAAACTGAAGAAAGAAAGTACTAGAGATAGCTGTCACGAATTCATGAAGTTGAAAAAGACTTGAGAAGTACTGAGGCCGTATTCGGTGTTACTGAAGAAATGAAAGAAGAAAAACTTCTGACAAGTTGTATTTGAATCAAGAATAATTGAGGACCAAAAAGGTTTGTGTTTACTTGTATATATCTTTAAAGGTTTATTACTAATTAGGGTTGTAATTGTGCATGATCTCTCCATAAATAGATTAAACATTTGAAGCATGCTTGGAAGTGGCAGATATATATCTGATTTAGTTTATAAGGAGAGATGGAAGCATCCTATGACAAGATGCTTAGGAGGACATCTGTCCAACGTATGTGTTGATGTCTAGATGCCGAAGTAGGGAGGGTGGCGTTGGTCATGGAGCTCTGACCTTGGATACACACCTAGATCCCTGGGTTGGTGATAAAGCTTAAAAGCCTGATGGTGCCTAGAGTGGTTAAAGCTTGAGTTCACCTTAGTCCCACCTGATTAGAGTACTTTGGTCAAGTATCTAATCTGTAGCACTGTTTGTTTTGTGACTCTTCATAGAGTATATCACTTTGAGATATTCCTTGTACCTCTGTATATATGTAATTATGAATACCTCCCTAGTTAAGAGGGAGTGTTGAAAAATGTAACTAGTGTTGGTCTTCATAATTGTATTAAAGTCATGATGTAATGCATTTGTCAAAAGAAAGAAAAAATAAAATTTTACTGTAAGATAAATTGACTTATTAAAGCATGGGTTTCATGTTTGGGTGAATGGTTTTTAGGTCAAACCCTCCATTGTAGGATTCTAGGGTTTACGTCAAGTTTCCTTGTCTATGTCATAATGTAAAAGATCCTTCTTAGTCTTCATCTATCAAGAAATAAATTTATTTTAATGTAAAATAGGTCTTTTAGGTCTCCTCCACCACGTCGGCCTCAAAAAGGACAAGTCGACCTCATCAAGGGAATTCATCCTCATGCAAACGCTATATAAAGACAACAATTTGACTCTTTTGGAGTACACACTCTCATCAAGTTCGATATGTGATTGTTGGAGGCATAAAAAGACAGTGAAGTTGCTAGAGAAGGATTGAAGAAGCTAGAAGACCAAAATCGAGTTCTTGGGTAATCTATCTCTCACACGTGCGAGGTTTCTGGATTTTAGCTAGGTTGAAGTTATGAAGTTGTTGAGGTCTGAAATTTTGGAGTTGCTGGGGATCGAAATTTTGGAGTTGTTGAGGGTCGAAATTCTGGATTGTTGCTGGGCTACAGATATTGGGCAAGAAGAGACTGCTGGAGTTTGTTGAATCATCTTGGAAGGCTGACTTGGTGGAGGAGGAAGGTCATTTGGGTCTAAGGTCTTGGTCTATCTCAAGTTGATTTACTAGAGGAAGAGTTTGATTGGGGTTTCTCCTATAGAGGGGTTTTAGCCCTAGCTGAGTGCCTACATCTTGTGTCTCTTGTTGTGATCTTCATTGTTTGGCATTTGTCTTAATGAATGGAACATAATAAAGTGAAAGAAGAACTAATAAGAATAAAAGAACAATCACAAGAAAATGTTCAAGTCTAAAAGAAATCTACCTAAAGATTCTAATCCATATGATGCCCTGGATTTCACAACATTTATGCCCTAGGTTATTAATGCTAAGTACGACATATATATCAGTCAACAAGTTATAAATAATAATACATTGTTATGATCATATAGTTTTAAAAACCTATTAGAATTATTTAAAATATGATTAGTTATTACAACTTAACTTTTTATGTTGTAAGTTATTAATGGTAAGTACAACATATATATATGAGTGCACTCTTGTGTTCACATGATTTACAATTTTTGGTTGCCCACCTCTTCTAGCAACCTCCATTATAACTGGATAAAGAGAAGATTTTCCGAAGAGAAGCTTTGAAAACTTTTATTAAATGTGTTTTCTTTATAGTGTTAGAAAAAAATCATAATTTAAACATAAAAGTAACTTAAATAAACTCTTTTAAACTTAATGAATGTAAACACTAAAACAAGTATTAAGTTTGTTATATGAACAAATTGGGTAAAGTTTATTTACAATAACGTAAACCCTTAAAGAGGTTTGTGATTAATCTGGGAGTTTTAAACCTACTAAATGTAAACACTAAAAGAAGTATTAAGTTTGTTATATGAACAAATTGGTTTAAGTTTATTTACTCTCTAGACAAGTGTAAACTCTTAAAAAGGTTTGTGACTAATCCGTTCACTCCCAGCTAACATAGAGCGACTGCTTTTACTTCTTAAAAAAAAAGAGTAAACTGTAGACCCAAACAAAAGAGGGTTAGAACTAAATTTATATCCCTAAACCGATGCAAGATATTCTTTGTAAAAACAAAATTTTTAGAATTGGATAGTCTACCTCCACTAATAAAAGCAAAACAATAACACGTAATCCCTACGCATAAAATAATCTAACCATGAAATATAAATATGTGGTGTGTCGTGTCCTAAGTGAAGAACGTTACCTTCTCTCTCAAATTATGTTGAAAATTTTGTGAGGTGGTGATGATCGTTCAATGAGTATGGAGAGAAGTTAAAACATCACATGATGATACTAATTAATCTAAATTAGCAACGATGATACATTCATTGCAGTCAACATGTGAAGGGTTGATGCAGTGGATAATCAAAGCATGCCGAAGACCATGGTAGAGTGAAGGATGTTAGTAAATTGCAAGCGGGTGAGATTAATTGATAATTCTTTAATGTATTAAAGAGAGATTGTATATATAAAATAAAGTCTAAATTAGCAACGATGATACATTCATTGCAGTCAACATGTGAAGGGTTGATGCAGTGGATAATCAAAGCATGCCGAAGACCATGGTAGAGTGAAGGATGTTAGTAAATTGCAAGCGGGTGAGATTAATTGATAATTCTTTAATGTATTAAAGAGAGATTGTATATATAAAATAAAGAGTTTTTCAGTATAAATATATTTTAGAATGCTTAAATAGCTAGCTATTACATTTATTATAAAAGAGATTTTTTTTTATTTATTGATTAAATAACAATAATTTATCATCAAACTACAATAGCTCAGGTCAAATAACTATAAGATTTATGATACCTTGATCGGGGTGTAACACAAGAAATCAAGAGGGACTGGGGTGATGGGATCGGGAAGGGAGAGGAAGAGGACAAGTGGGTGAATGGACAGACGAGGGAAATGAAGTGAGAGGACAGGGAAGAAGGAAAGTGGATGGGCATAGCAGAGAAGGTACAGCCCCCGAGAGAATGAGGGTGGGGACGGATGAGCATGACAGTGAAGAGGGCAGGGAAGTAAGCAGGGGGGCGGGCAGAAGGATGTCAGCAAGTGGTAGGACGAGGACAACATGCATACGGCAAGAGAAACCGGGAGCAAGTGAGGGGTAATGCGAGGAGGTGGTAGCCAAGACGGGGGGTCATCATTCCAAGGTGACGACGTAGGGATTAGCGCAGGAAATAATGACAGACATGTGGCAGCAAAGGTAAACGACAGGAAGGGGAGGGGCATAAACCATAAGGGAGATTAGGGCATAGTTAGATGCATGTAGAAGACGGAGACGAGAGCTGGAGAGAGGAAAGGTGGCCGAAGATCAACCTTCTAGCCTGCGGACAGAAGCGGCATCAGACCTGCAAGTTGGTATGTAGTTCCTCTGACCCCTAACTTTGTAAGGCTCAGGATGAATATTTGTAGGAATATAGGAAAATTGATAAGGAAAAGGCATGAGTTCTGCAAGGAGGTACCCAGACACTCTTGCGACCCTAGTCGGGAAAAAATAACAGAAAAGCTTATGAAAACCTGGGGTAGGAAGCTAAGGTGGGAGGGACTAGAACCCAAGATGGGAGAGGTCCACACCATGGCAAATGCTCGAAATAAAATCAGACAGAGTGAGACTTTAGTCACCCCTGTAGGAAACTATGGGAGGAAACCAGAAGGTAACAAGGAAGCACCTCGGGGAAGAAAAATAACAGAGAAAAAAGAGAATCAGGGAAACAAGAAACCTCTAGGGGAGGAATATAGGGCCAGCACCTTGAGGGAAGACGTAGCCAAACTAGAGAGACCCTGGGAAGTGAGGAATAGAAAACCAACCTTACCTGGGGAAGAAACCATGAGGATGCCCAGGACAGGCAGGTCGTGTGCCGATTGTTGCCATGAGGGAAAAACGACAAGAGAATCAAGAAAGGAAAGAACCCATAACATTGAGAGGACTGGTGACATTACGAAAGAAATTTCGAAGGAAACAAATTCTGGCAATGGAAGGGATAACAAAAAGGACATAGGTAAATGGGAATTTTTTTTGTTTTACTATTATAAAACTGATAACTGTAATGACTATGTGATAGATCTCACCTCACACTACGCCCAACACAGTGAGGAAGACAGAGAACAACGAGAAGAAGACAGTAACAGGCAGGCAGGGAGTAACATGTTGCCCAAGAGAGGCAAGCGAGATAAAAAGATGGCAGAAGGAACAAGCGGCTCGAACAAAGAACAAAGGAAAAGAGGGAGAAAGCCAGGTAGTGAACATATGAAAACCCTTATTGACGCTTATATGGCAGGGAACCCGCCAGACATCAGAGCCCAAATTGTTGGTTGGGAGAGAGAACTTAATGACAGTATCAAGAACTAAGACATCCCCATGGAGGAGTGGGAAAGTATGGTTCCCGATCCAGGGAATTCTCGAGGCCGCCACTCCCTCTTCAGACAAACAATACGACAGTATTAGGTCATGAAGAATGTGGTGGCACGGGCCATGACCCTTAACTGAGAACAAGCAGCGTGTGGTGGAACAGAGGCAAAGGAGAATACCAAGGAAAAGGATCTAGTCAGGGCTGAACTACTCAGGGAAATAGCAACAGTTCAGATACAGACCTACAGAAACAACTTGGCCTTGGGAAGAATTGAGCATACACTACAAGATATGAAGAGAAGCAAGATGCTTGGCTCAAGTGCTAAAGCGCCAACCCCAGTAATATCCTTGGACGAGGATTGAAGCAGCGGTCCAGTACAAATCTGATAAAATTTTGTTGAAATGCTTTTACTTGTTTAATTTGTTTAATCTGAACAGTAGCATAGACAATAAAGAAAATGTCGTTAGATGGATAGAAAAAAACCTTTCAAATTTTGGACAGGTTTTAATGCAAACAAGTGGATATCTGGTTTCCTTCGGGCAGGTAAGCCACTGGAGCAAATGGGAGTTTCTGATTTTGGAAAATTAATATAAATAGAGGAAGCACTACCAAGTTTACAATTTTTTTTTATAAGATTTATGATACAAAAATTTAATTTTTATATGAATAAAAAACTTCAAGCCAAATAATTATAATATTTATGATCAAATTTTTATATAAATAAAAAATCACGAGTTACATATATACATAATATAGATAGAAAAAATCACAAATAAAAACATATACTATATAAAAGAAATTTGTATTTCAAGAAATTTGACCTTTCAACCGTAAAGAACAATAAAATAACAATTCAATCGACAAAAGGGAGGTGGTGTCAATTGACCACGTTAGAGAGGGAAAGAAATATGATAAACACTAGAGTCTTGATGAAGTAACTAAGGTCCTGTCGTTTTAGAGTTGTTTAAATTGCTAGAGTTTTATTTTATTTTATTTATTTCTTCTCTTTCACAACTCCATTGACCTTAGTTGGTTAACTTTCTTGCCATACACATTTGCTGCTTTGTTCCCTTTTGTAAATTCAAATTTGATTTGAAACGTGGATGATGTACTTCACATGGAATCTAAAAGTTGGTGTACCTTTGAATAATGACAAAGGCGGATCACCACTCAACATCTACATAGCTGCAGGCCATACGGAATGATTACATTGATCTGTAACCTGTCAATATACTCAAGGAACCGCAAAAAACAATTACTAACCTTAATTTATAATTAAGGAACACCTATTACATAATTTCAAGAATTATAATAAAAAATCAATTAACGTAAACATCACTCCCTTCGCTGTGACTCAACCCAATTCTCGAGGCATTCTCTGCGTTGGCGATGGCTACTTTTAGCCGACTGCCCGAAAATTAAATGAAAACAAACGCCGACACTAAGGATAACGGATAGCAGGTCCACCGGAGGGTCCCGTCTCTCCTTCAAATGGCAGTTCCACCTGCTACTGCCATAATGACTTGCCACCCTACAACCAAACTTACCCTTCAGCGACGGCTGGCCTTTACGTGCAGTGCGACTTTTAGAGTGTTCCCTACTTAAAGCCCCCCGGGTTCGACTCCTGTCAGGTCACACCGACGGGTTCTTCTTGTTTTCAGGTGCGCCATTACAGAGGAGCTTGCAGGGTTTTGTGTTGTTTTTTCTAATTGAAAAAATTGTGGTTGGAGAAGTTTTAATTTTGTTTGAGATTGGAATTGGAGATTTGTGAAAATCAAACTTTCACTGGTAGCAGTTGGATCATATTCTCAATATTTGTTATAGGTTTTCGAAATAATCTTGTTTGAAATTGAATCAAGTTTCTGAAAACCAAACCTTCACACATACTCATTAAATCACAGCCTCCACGCTTAGTCACTTGTTATATGTATATTTTGATTTTCAGATTTCATTGTTTTTCCTTTTTTGGTTGCAGGGTCAACAATGGCGTTCAATGTGTTTTACGTTTACATGCTGGTATGGCTCTGCATTGCAAGTTTCAGCAATGGAGAAGAGCCTGTGGTTGATACTGTGTTAGCTACTGCACCGGCGGCGCCCACTGCTAAGCCACCCACAACTGCACCGGCGGCGCCCGTCTCAACTCCGAAGCCTCCCACGACCACGCCCGTAGCGCCCGCTGTCGCTCCCACGAAACCGGCTCCGCCGGTAGCGCCAGCCGTCGCTCCCACGAAGCCGGCTCCGCCCGTGACGGCTCCCACCAAAGCTCCTCCTCCCACTACTAAACCACCCGCCGTTGCTCCTGCCAAAGCTCCGGTTTCCGCACCGCCGGTGGCTACGCCTCCGGTTGCCGTACCCCCGGTCGCGACGCCGCCTGTCGCCCCGCCGCCAGTGGCGGTGCCTCCGGCCTCTCCTCCGGCTATTCCACCACCGGTGCAGGCGCCGGCACCTTCGCATCACAAACGCAAGAAGAAGAAGAAGAAGCACCACCACGGCTCCGCCCCTGCGCCCACTCCGTCCGCACTGAAAAGCCCGCCCAGTCCTCCACTTGGGAGCCCAGGGCCTTCTACCTCCGCCGATTTCGTCTCTCCCGCCCCTACACCACCGGTAATCTCCGCCACCATTTATTTTATTAAATCTATTTAATCTCCGTTCAAGATCTGACGTGGCTGCCTGTTTTTGTTTTTTGTTTTTATGGTTGCAGAGTGCAGGAATGAAGAGCTTCGCCGCGAGCGTGGGTGGCACGCTGGTCATCGTGCTGGCCTCCTCCCTTGTGCTGTCGCTTTCACGTTAGAATTGTTTGCTGGACGATTGCATTTTTCCGATATGTTTTCCTATTTTCCAGAGGAGTAATAACGATGTGTGATCGACTATTATATTCATTCATTTACTATTGTATTTTCCCGTTATAATCGCGGAGAAGTGGAGATTAATTTTAATATTTTCGGGCTTTGCTGGAAATATATTTAATCTAATATATTAGTGCTTATAAACGATTCTTCAATAATGTTGAAACACATTTTTTTTTCTTTTTATTTTTAATCGGGAAGCATAGTTTAATAAATTTGAGATGGTTTTTTGGGTTTATATTTATTGTATCAAATTGTGATTTTTTATGGTTTAAAATGTATTTTTGAATGTATAAATAGATTAGCAATTAAATTTTACAAATTTAGCTTAAACTTATAATATACTAATAAATATATCTATTTCAAAATAAACCTCTCAAAACTTTAATTTAATTGTTAATAATTATTAAATAAATGGTAGAGATTTAACCTCCATAAAATATACTAGAATATTCATGGTACTAATCACAGATTAAGGGTTAAGATTTACTTTCATGTTAATAATGCTCTTTTTAATTTATTTATCTCAAATTAATTAATTAAAAAAATGTCATATTAAGTATATTAAGGGTTAAGATTTGCTTTCAAGTTTATAATGCTCTTTTTAATTTATTTATCACAAATTAATTAATTAAAAAAAGGTCATATTAAGTATATGGTATTGATAAGCCTTGATGTTGGCTTATGATATTGTAACAAAAGCTATTTATGAGTTATCCCATTATAAAACGAGACTAAATCATCATAATTAAAAATATTATTTAACTCATACTAATTTTTTTTATAATTCATATAACAATAATAAAAAATGTTATAGTTTAATTAAAATTTGTACTAAATTTTAAGCCAAATAAACCAAAAAAAATAAATATAAAAATCCATTTCATAAAATGTTAAAATATTTAATCACTGTCTATATAAATATATTTATCACTGCTTTATATTAGAGATGTTTTGTCAATATCTATGTGATAAAATTGGTTCTAAATTTAAAAGGAATTACATTAGTTTGAGTTTATATTTGTATTAAAAAATTTGTCAACAAAAGTTTGCAATTGCACCAAATGTTATAAAGAAAAAGCTATAAGGCATAATTTCAAGAAGAATCTTACCATATAAATTATCATTGAAAATAAAAATTAGCAAAACGAAAAATCATTCAGAATTACAAGATAAAATCACTTACCTTTAGGCATCTCACCCAATTTCATATTTTGCATTTGGCAAAGTTTGCAATTGCACCAAATGTTGTAAAGAAAAAGCTGCAAGGCATAATTTCAAGAAGAATCTTACCATATAGAACATTATTGAAAATAAAAATTAGCAAAATAAAAAGTCATCCAGAAAAAGAAAATAAAATCACTTTTAGACATCTCACCCAATTTCATATTTTACATTTGACTAATTCTGTGAAACAACCAAAATGTTGGCATTATGAGACAAGTGTTGTCCTTGATGGCAAATCACACAGATGATAGATCATAGTGCAGAAGGTCAGTAGCAAGGAATTGATGATCAGACTACAAGAATGAAGAGAAAAGTATATACGCAGGTTCATCGTGACAAAGCTGCGTATACACGCGGGTTAGACATTCCAAAGTCGCGTATGCATATGCACACACATTCATGCACAGAAAGGCGCGTACATGTGGGAGAACTTACTTTTGGTTCGTGGTATTTAGTCCTTGGTACTTGAACCTATGGTTTTGGACCATGGTATCTCGTCAGAAGTGTTGATACCAAGTATTGGGTCCATGGTATTGATTTGTTAGGATTTTGGACCATGGTATTGAGTAAGGCCTAAGACTATAAAAGGAAAAGAAGATCATTAGGCAAGGGCATGGAAAAAGTATTGAATATCTGATGAAGAGGAGATCCAGTATGCAGGATATGGGTGATGATGCATTGCTTGATCTGAGCTAAGGAGGAATCTCGCCGGTTGATGGAGAACAAGATCAAAGGATAGATCGGGATCTAATGGCTTGGAATGAATCATCTCTATATGGTCTGATCTTGTTTTTTCTAGATCTGTATACTGACGCATGTAATGTTTTGTACATGTTATGGGTATGACTAATGTCTGGAACATCTCCAAAGTTATGAGAAAATATGTGTAGATATGTAGGCGGGTTGGCTTTAGTGAAAGCGCGTATGTATGCGGGTTTGGTTCGTCATAGTAGCGTATACATTCTGAAGTATGATATTTGAAGTTGCAGTTGGGTCTGATTGTTATTGCAGAGTTCTGTTGTCTGCTCTGTGTTTTGGTGATTGTGTTGTTGATAGGGTTTCAATGTTTCAGTGATTCAGAGATTGATGATGCTAGTATTGATTGATTGCGTGCTTCAATGATATTTATGGGTCCAGTATGAAAATTGGATGAAACGTGGCCTTCAGATTATAGTGTTGTGCTTCAGGAGTATCTAGTCTGAAAATGTATGAAATGTAGTCCTTGGAGGATGAAAGGAGACTGTAGGCCGGCGCCTACGTACTAGTACATCAGCTAAAGGGGAGGAGATTGTAGGCCGGCGCCTACGTACTAGTACATCAGCTAGTAAAAGAGCTAAAGGGGTGGTAGCTCCCTTCAAGTAGCAGTTGGAGAACAAGTGAAGATTGGAGCATTCAGTAGGCAGACACCTACGTACTAGTAAATGGATCAGCTAGTACAAGAGCTAAGGGGGTTGTAGCTCCCATCCAGGAGAGTCTAAAAAACGAGAGAGGGTTGTAGCCCTCTGCAGGTTGTAGCCTGCGTACTGGTAAAGGACTGCACCAGTACAGAATCATTGTAAAAAGAAGTTTCTAATTGAAAGAAGATAGAGACTTATTGCAGCAGGTGGTTTTCACCCACATTGGGTTTCCACCTTATATCATGTTGTTCATGTGTGCTTCTTGTGTGTGATGATATGTTCTGTTTTTCTGCACTTGCTTACTGTTCATATGGATAATGAAGTTCTGATGCACTAACTAAAGATCAACATTTAATGGATTAACTAAATCATAAGTATTCTGGATGTACGCTAGTTGCATTAGACACAGTTGCGTATACACACGGGTTCTATTAACTGAAGTAGCGTATATGTATCTAAGTATGGAAATGAAAAAGTTTTATTGATTTGATAATACTGATTCACACCCCCCTCTCAGTATTATTTCCAACAATTGGTATCAGAGCAGGTCCTTTGGTAGAAGCTTGATCGCTTGAAGGAGATCCGTGGAACAATGGGAAAGAAGCTTAATAAGACATCTCAGAAAGACTAGGACAGTGGGAGCATCGATTGGGGAATATGTGGAAGAAGCACTTCAGACTCAGAATCACTTCAAGATGAAGATTTATCAGGTATGAATTTGTTATCCTCTAGTGATACATCTATTTATCCATTTGAAGATGATGAAAGCGATAGTGAAACCACTGAATTTTCTCTTATGGGTGAGCAAGAAAGATATCAAATAGAGGCATAATTTAAAAGGCTAATAGAAAAAATTAGAGATCAACAAGATCTATTGAACAAAAGGGAATGTGCTTTCAAAGAAGTAGCTACCAAACTAAAAGCTCAACTAGAGGAAGGTAATAAGGTAAGGAAGCTATTCAAAGAAAAATATCAAAAGTTGCAGGATGAAGTGACATCATTAAGAAATGAAGTAAATGAAAGAAGCACAACAATCAAGAAACTCAGAGATAGATCCAGTTACTATGAAAGGCTTGAAGCTACGATCCTTTCGCTAAAGGAAGATCTTGAAGAATCAAAGAAGCAGAATAAAGAACTAATCCAAGCTCATGAAAAACAAGTAAATGAAGTTCTTGATCTAAGACATCAGTTGGAAGAAGGAAGAAACGTTGAAGAAAACATGAAGAAGCAGTATCTTGAAAAGGAAGAGCAACATCAGGTTGAGGTAAATATTCTAAAAGATAAATTAGAAGAAAACGATAAGCTCTTACAATTTCAAGATAGTACTAAGATCTTGGATGATATTCTTAGTAGTCAAAGATCTCCTGCTATCAAAGCTGGTCTTCGTTTTCATGAATCTGTTGAAGAAGAATCTAGTTCACAAAGTAAGACAAGGGAATCTAATGCAATATCTGAAATGCTCAACAAGGAACCAAGGAAAGAAACTCTTCAAAGAAAATCTTTTACTCCTCTGGTGAATAATGTTGAATGTTATGTATGTCATAAACTTGGACATGTTGCAGCCAAATGTAGAAGAAGAGTGGTTCAAGACCATCATATAGAAAGATCATCACATTCCAGGTACTTTAATGGATATTGTTTTTCTTGCAATATGTTTGGTCACAAAGCTGCTGATTGCTACAGGAGGAATATGAAACATATGAGATGTTATGCATGTAACAAGCTTGGACATATAGCAAAGGAATGCAGGAACAAGGTATGGGCACCACACCAAAAGGAGAAAACATTATCACACTTGAAGATATGGAAGAAGAAGGAAGTACAGTCAGAAAGATGTGGCACAACACCATATACAGACATAACAGACTCAGGGGGAGCTGAAAGTGTAAAACTTTAGTGTCCTAAATCTCATACGCAAGTTTCATAAAGGGAAGTCGCGTATATACGCGAGTTAGTTACTACACAGTCGTGTATATGTTAGTTTGAGGAAAAGCAGTGGGACATGCTCAGGAAAAAGGGTCCAATATGACTTAGTCCATTACTTGCTCTGTTTGATAATGGTTACAGTCTGCTGATGATGTGTGGAAATGTCTTGATACTTGTAAGATGTTTAGAAGTGTTTTGATCCTAACTTGTTGATGATGATGCCTTGATACTTCTTGCTGATATATGCATGATTAGATCTGACAGTAAACAAGTTGGCATAGGTTCAGGGGAGCATACAATTTTAATAATGCATTGTTGGCATTATGGCTAGTAGTCCTCGGTGATGATGCTTATATGGTTAAATGAAACATCTTGCTATGATATGGTTATGAGTTTTCCATGATAGAATCTCATATGAGTCTTGGGGATACATAGTTGATGTTCAGATCAGATTTGTGGATTGATTCTTTGATGGTGCATATATGATGCTTACATGGTGATCTTCATAAGGATAAGGAGAAGTACAAAGCTTGAATACACATCTTCTTTACTTGATATGTCGCTGTCGTCATATACATAGAGATCATGATGCAGGATTCCTATAGTTCTTGGCGCTCATGTGGATGAGGATTGTTATTGTTGATGATATCAAGACGTCTTGACAAATGATCTTGAGATCAAGATACATAGTGCTGGATACATGAATGATTACTCAAAGTTGCATTATTGGAGACATGATGATGATGAGTTCTTACCTATATGATGATAGGTTGATACTTACATATGTTGATTGATGTTCCCAGAGTGATGATACTTGGATCATGCAGATTTTGATGAGACAACTATGGTATTTTACACATATGATATAATGTGAATGATCTTATGATGATGTTCAAAAAGATGAGTGGATATCTATATGCAGACATACCTTTACAGATTGCTGATCTGGAAGTGGTTGTACGCGAATTTCATGAGGAGGATCCGCGTATATATGCCTGTTTCTGTGGATATAGTCGCGTATATGTTGGTTTGATTTCAGGTGGAATAGGTGCAGAATGAGAACATGGTTGCTGATCTGAATGATGATTGACAAATGCTGCTGATGACTCTCATAGAATTGTTTTAAACATTTAGTCTCTATGTCATGTATATCTTTTCTTATCAAGGTCATGTAACGACCTATGTTGGTTTCCCCACTATGCCTGGGATGAATAATGTAATGTACTTATTTTTCATATGTAAACTTTTGGTGTATCCCCACTTGGTTGGGTAGATGAGTCAATTCTGGTATATCCCCACTTGGTTGGGTAGATGAGTCAATTCTGGTATATCCCCACTTGGTTGGGAGATGGATGTATGTATGAGTCTTTGGTGCTAGGAAGGTCACTTATGATGTATAGAGTCATGTTCTTTCTTGTAGAACATCTTTTTGCAGACCTTGCTTACAGTCAGGGGGATCATTAACAACACACTTCAGCGAGAGAAGAGCTTTCAACATGTACTCAGAGGGAGCATGGACAAATTGGTACACCTTGGCATATACAAAGGGGGAGCACATTCAGAGATTTCAATAGGTACTCAGGGGGGTATGAACAACAGAATGGTTATCAAGGAAAGATAATAACTTGGTCCGCCCTTTGCCCTTGATGTCAAAGGGGGAGAGTGATTTGGTGTTGTTGCCATCAAGTCCAAAGGGGGAGATTGTTGGCATTATGATACATGTGTTGTACTTGATGGCAACCCACTCGTAGAAGAACATCTCACCTATTTATAACTAGATGAATTTACAGAAGAAGATATCAGATGTGACTGAATGCATGGGATGCCAGACAGCTCAAAGAAATCAGATGACAGTTCTCAGTATGACAAGTTAGCTTTGCCATCAAGTCCAAAGGGGGAGATTGTTGGCATTATGAGACAAGTGTTGTCCTTGATGGCAAATCACACAGATGACAGATCATAGTGCAGCAGGTCAGTAGCAAGGAATTGATGATCAGACTACAAGAATGAAGAGAAAAGTATATACGCAGGTTCATCATGACAAAGCCGCGTATACATGCGGGTTAGACATTCCAAAGTCGCGTATGCGTATGCACGCACATTCATGCACGGAAAGGCGCGTACATGTGGGAGAACTTACTTTTGGTCCATGGTATTTAGTCCTTGGTATTTGAACCTATGGTTTTGGACCATGGTATCTTGTCAGAAGTGTTGATCCCAAGTATTGTGTCCATGGTATTGATTTGTTATGGTTTTGGACCATGGTATTGAGTAAGGCCTAAGACTATGAAAGGAAAAGAAGATCATTAGGCAAGGGCATGGAAAAATTCTTGAATATCTGATGAAGAGGAGATCCAGTATGCAGGATATGGGTGATGATGCATTGCTTGATCTGAGCTAAGGAGGGATCTCACCGGTTGATGGAGAACAAGATCAAAGGATAGATTGGGATCTAATGGCTTGGAATGAATCATCTCTATACAGTTTGATCTTGTTTATTCTAGATCTGTATACTGACGCATGTAATGTTCTGTACATGTTATGGGTATGACTAATGTCTGGAACATCTCCAAAGTTATGAGAAAATATGTGTAGATCTGTAGGCGGGTTGGCTTTAGTGAAAGCGCGTATGTATGCGGGTTTGGTTCGTCATAGTAGCGTATACATTCTGAAGTATGATATTTGAAGTTGCAGTTGGGTCTGGTTGTTATTGCAGAGTTCCGTTGTCTGCTCTGTGTTCTGGTGACTGTGTTGTTGACAGGGTTTCATTGTTTCAGTGATTCAGAGATTGATGATGCTAGTATTGATTGATTGTGTGCTTCAATGATATTTATGGGTCCAGTATGAAAATTGGATGAAACGTGGCCTTCAGATTATAGTGTTGTGCTTCAGGAGTATCCAGTTTGAAAATGTATGAAATGTGGTCCCTGGAGGATGAAAGGAGATTGTAGGCCGGCGCCTACGTACTAGTACATCAGCTAGTACAAGAGCTAAAGGGGAGGAGATTGTAGGCCGGCGCCTACGTACTAGTACATCAGCTAGTACAAGAGCTAAAGGGGTGGTAGCTCCCTTCTAGTAGCAGCTGGAGAACGAGTGAAGATTGGAGCATTCAGTAGGCAGGCACCTACGTACTAGTAAATGGATTGGCTAGTACAAGAGCTAAGGGGGTTGTAGCTCCCATCCAGGAGAGTCTGGAAAATGAGAGAGGGTTGTAGCCCTCTGCAGGTTGTAGCCTGTGTACTGGTAAAGGACTGCACCAGTACAGAATCATTGTAAAAAGAAGTTTCTAATTGAAAGAAGATAGAGACATATTGCAGCAGGTGGTTTTCACCCACATTGGGTTTCCACCTTATATCATGTTGTTCATGTGTGCTTCTTGTGTGTGATGATCTGTTCTGTTTTACTGCACTTGCTTACTGTTCATATGGATAATGAAGTTCTGATGCACTAACTAAAGATCAAAATTTAATGGATTAACTGAATCATAGGTTCTGGATGTACGCTAGTTGCATTAGACACAGTTGCGTATACACACGGGTTCTATTAACTGAAGTAGCGTATATGTATCTAAGTATGGAAATGAAAAAGTTTTATTGATTTGATAATACTAATTCACCAAATAAACCAAAAAAATAAATATAAAAAACCATTTCATAAAATGTTAAAATATTTAATTACTATCTATATAAATATATTTAACACTGCTTTATATTAGAGATGTTTTGTCCTTATCCATACTAGTATTTGATAAAATTGGTTCTAAATTTAAAAGGAATTACATTAGTTTGAGTTTATATTTGTATTAAAAATTTTGTCAACAAAAGTATGTAATTGCACCAAATGTTGTAAAGAAAAAGATATAAGGCATAATTTCAAGAAGAATCTTACCATATAAATTATCATTGAAAATAAAAATTAGCAAAACAAAAAATCATTCAGAACTAGAAGATAAAATCACTTACCTTTAGGCATCTCACCCACTTTCATATTTTGCATTTGGCAAAGTTTGCAATTACACCAAATATTATAAAGAAAAAGCTGCAAAGTATAATTTTAAAAAAAATCTTACCATATAAAATATTATTGAAAATAAAAATTAGCAAAATAAAAAGTCAATTCAGAAAAAAAATAAAATAAAATCACTTTTTAGACATCTCACCCAATTTCAGTGAAACAACCAAAATTGAAATAAGTTAAAAGTAATTCGATTAAAGAGAAAATTAATTAATTATAAAGAGTAACGCGTCAATTTCCTTCCCCACATTGTTAATTTATAACTGAATTGACAACGAAATATTTCCAACCAGTTTTCATCATCCAACAGACACTTACGGAGTAATAAATATTACATTGTCGGAATATAATTTAAAATAAATTATTTTATTATTAAATTAAAAATAACTTAAATATCACATTTACGAAATATAATTAAAAAAGGAGTTTAACTCGCAAAAAAATCCGCTTCGACTAAATAGTGTGCTTTTTGTGCACCATAGATGACTCTAACTTCATATGGAGTCTTAACTTTGTGTGTGGAAAACAATAATACCAATGCAAAGCAACACAAAAATAATTTTTATTACAACTTCATTAAAGTATATCATTTTTAATAATGACAATTATCTTTACAATTTTATTAATGTATATCATTCTTTACAACTTTATTAAAGTGTATCATTTTTCATAATGGTGATTATTTTTATATTTAATAAAAAAATTGTAATTTAAATAACAATATTATAATATAATTTAAAATTATACATTTTACCTCCACCAAATTTTTAATAATGATATAAAGAACCTATTCATTATTTAAGCTTTAATATTTAAGTAATTAAATAAATTAATTTAGTTAACAGAAATTTGACTATATAATACACACGATTTAAAAGGTAAGCCTATGAAGAGTGTCTTGGGGAATTATTGTTTAATATTTTCATAGATTATAGTCTTGGCAGCTTGATCTTTGGATTATATTGTTTACGTCGGTGGCTTCAAAAGTGAATCGAGTGAAACGTGTAGCAATTAAAATTTAACATTTCATATATTTTTAAAATTAAAATATTTGTAAATTTTATAAATTTTATGAATTTTGAATTAAATGAAATAATAAATGGTAAGAAATTGGGTTTATATTTATTTGTTTTTAAATATTAAATTATTTGATGTATTAGATTTGTATGTAAAGGGGTGAAAGGAGAGGGAAGGGTGTTTTATAGTTCTAAGGGTATTTATGGGCATATGATGTGTGACCAATAATTAAGCTAAAGCTTACGTCCTCAGGGTATAGGATGCATGACAAACAATCAAGCTAAAGCTTACGTCTTTTATTGATGTTTTGGGTGATTCCCTCATTTAGTGTTTGGTGAAGGGCCTTTTTTTGATGAACAAAGCATTATAAAGTTTTATGAAAAAAATTAGGAAAGCAATAGAAGGGTTCTCTTTAACAATGTATTTCCAATTCTTAGTGATCTCAATAAACATGCAGACTTATGTGCTAATGAGGGTGTAAATTAAGATTGGGAGATTTAAAAATCAATGGTTGAATCAGACCCTCTCATATTCCACAAAGCTAATGGGTTGGCATTTTACAATTATGAAGGATTACATATTTTTTTTAAATAAATTGGTATTAAATATTATATTAATAAAGTTGGGATCCAACCCAGTATCGTTACAATTCATTCAAGAATAAGAACTACCAAAATTCCTTGAAGAAATGTGATTGAGCACGCAAGATCAACCCAAATCCTTACCAAAAAATTCCACAATACATAAAATTTATTCCCATTCCAACTAAAAACTTTCCAAAAGAACCCTAAAATCCAAATGTATTTGCATCCCATTCTCAACTTAGATCCATTTTAACTTTGATTGACTTCTCGTTATCCTTGGAGAGTTGCTTTTCAACTTTTTTCTAACTTGGATCCAACATAAACATGTCACCATTATTTGATTGATCTCTACTGGAAGTTTCGTTCTTTTGGCCCAATGAAGGCTCTTCCAAATCTAACTGATCAACCCAAGAAGGAGCTTTTTTTAGCTTGTTTTATGGAGAGATACACTCGAAGGATGTGGCCCGAAAAACAAAATTCTTGCCCTTCTCCAATATTGAATGCTCAACCCTAGGGGAAGACTTGGTGCGGAGCGGGAGCGGCGACGTCGAGAGCGAAGGTAGGAAAAATAACAGGGTTTCAGAGTTGCTGCAGAGGCAGCGATCCATGGAGGGGCGCAGAGGAGGGAGCTCCACTCCCTCCTTCAAGCAAGCCGTGAACAACAAAAAAAGAAAACCCATGGAAAATGACAGAGGACCTTCAATGGGAAGGAATAAGAACAGTGAAGAGGAACAAAATGGACGGGATTCCAAGGAGAAAAGTATTATTAAAGAATGAGGAAGAAAACAAGGAACAGTGAATAAAAATCAAAGCACACATGGGCCCATGTAAGCCCAAAGCTGCAGTAACTCCCAGAGTCACGTTAAATGAGCCTGCTCTACAGGAGCACAGGGAATATATGCAAACCTATGCAATCATCTGCAAATTCATGGGTTTATGGCCCACTGAAAAAGCCTTACAAATGTGGATAAGATACCACTGGAAACCAAAAGGAAACATTGACCTACACCTAGGTTCAAAGGGATTCTTTACCGTGGTTTTTGCGAATATCGAAGACAAGGATAGAGTTTTTGAAGGTGGGCCATACTTCTTTGCTGCTGCAGGTCTCTATATGCAACCTTGGATCATGAATTTTGTCCCAGAACATGAGACCTTTACTTCAGTCCCGGTTTGGGTAAGGCTCTATTCTCTTCCGCTTGATTATTGGCAAACAGAATCATTAACAACCATAGGAAATAAGCTAGGTCAGTTTGTTAAAGCTTCTGAAGCCACTAGGAGGGGAAAGTATACTTCCTTTGCTCGGATCTGTGTGGAGATGGATCTCTCTGGAGCTCTTCCAGATGAGATAATCTTGGAAGTTCATGATGAAGAATGGGTTCAAACCATAGACTACAAACATATTCTGTTCAGATGCCACAAATGTCATGAACATGGACACCTGTTCAGGGATTGCCCTCTCACCAGAATAGAGAATAAGAGTAAAGCTAATGCTATGAAAGACTCCGAAGGCTTTCACAAAATGGCATACAAAGGAAAAGGATACAAGAAGGGAATAAAAGCACAGAAATCTGAAGGACAACAATCCAGCCAAAATAGGTTTCGAGTCTTGGAAGTGGAAGAAGAAGATAACACATCAGACTAGACGAAAGGGGAAAAATTAATGGAAGAAAAGAAAGTAAAGGACAAGGAACAAACACCAGATAAGATTCTGCAGACAGAAGCGATGGTGAGCGACGCTGAAACAGAAATGGATAAGGAGATGACCCCTAGTGAGATGGAAACAGAGGACCAAGAACTACAAGAAAGTCTTGAGAAAGAGAATCTTGACTTGGAAGATTTCTTGATTCAAGGGACTAAAGAAGGGATAGAATCTTTACCTCCAGAGGAGTTCAAAAAAGTCCAGCAACTATATTTATGGAAGAGCCAAAACAAAGGACCGGAGAGGCAAAGGAGCAAGGAAACGCAAAGCAATGAGGGGGTAAAAACGGTAAGACCCACACCTATATTAGCACCCAGAAACCCATGAAAAAAAGAGTCAGGAAAAAACAGAACGAGCTATCGATGGAATGTGGAAAGCTAATGATAGACTCAGGTAAGATGAAAGATCTAACCAGCTACTCCTTCACTAATCTTTAATAATGAAGTTTACTTCTTGGAATATTAGAGGTCTTGGTAGTAAAAGGAAACAAAGACTGATTAGTAACAAAATGAAACAAATAGATTCGAATGTGATCTTCATTTAGGAAACCAAATGTTCCATTCATAAATTAAAAGAGATTCACAGCAAGTGGCTCAATAACTATGAGTTTCTGGAAGTCAAAGCGGAGAATACAGCAGGAGGTATTCTCACCCTTTGGAACCCTAAGAAAATAGAAATTTTAGATGCTGAAGCATCTCGAGATTATCTCTCGGTGGTCATCTAGCCTGTCGGAGATAAGGAAACTTATCTAATCACCAATGTGTATGGACCCCAAAGATTGGAAGGAAAACAAAAGTTTCTCGATTCTCTGGAGGAGCTAAGGGATAGACATGCAGGTAAGCCTTGGATACTGGGAGGAGATTTTAATATGATTAAATTGCTTTTAGAGAAAAAAGGTGGAACTAGAATTCAAAGTCAAGACTCTCTGAGGTTTCAGTCTTTCACAGACATGATGAAGTTAGTGGACATTACAACCAGTAATGGAATTTTTACTTGGAACAACAAAAGAGGAGGAGAGTCTCAGGTGGCTTCAAAACTGGATAGATTCATGATATCTGAGGATCTCATGCTCAATAATACGGAAATCTCAGCAAGAATCCTACCCTTTGGAGGATCTGACCACTGGCCGATTTATCTGGAGGTGTAGAGTATTGGTACTCCAAGAAATAGACCTTTTCGCTTTGAAAACATATGGCTCTCTCATCCAGATTTCAATAGTAATATTGCTAAATGGTGGGCAGAAGATCTGAATATCCAAGGCATCAATATGTTCCTTCTTCAAAAAAGACTAAAACACATTAAGATTAAGCTCAAGGAATGGAACAAGAATGAACATGGCAACATTTTTGCAGCCAAAAAAACAGTAGAAGGAAAAATGCAGGAACTCAATCAAGCCCTTATCACAGATGGCTTTGATGAAATTAGGAATGAGCAAGTCACCAAATACCATCAAGAATGGGAGGAATTGTGCAAACAAGAGGAAATATTTTGGAGGCAAAAATTGAGGATTCAATGGCTCAAACAGGGAGAAAGAAATACTAGCTTCTTCCATAGATCCACAATGGTGAACAGAGTTCATAACAGAATTGCAGTGATCAAGGATGAGAGAGGCATTATTCACAACTCTCATGCTGAAATTGAAAAAGCTTTGGTCAAGCACTTTCAAGGCATTGCCAAAGAAACTTGTTATAACAGAGAGAACTCCATCAAGAACTTCACAAGACACATTCCTAGGCTGGTGTCCAATGAGGACAATTTCAACCTCAACAAGCCAGTAACCGAAGAGGAAGTCAGCGTGGTGCTTAAAGAGATGCAAAATGGTAAAGCACCGGGCCCAGACGGTTTCAATGTTGATTTATTCAAGGCCTACTGGAGCATTGTTAAAAAGGATATTTTAAATGTGGTAGAAGATTCCAGGATGAATAAAACTATTCTGAAAGCTCTGAACACTTCTTTCATTGCTCTTATCCCCAAGTAGGAGACTACTCAGACTCCGGACAAGTTTAGACCAATAGTCTTATGTAATGTGGTCTACAAGATAATATCAAAAGTGGTAGTCAACAGACTAAAACCTCTCCTTCCATCTCTGGTTTCTGTGGAACAAGCCGGTTATGTGGAAGGAAGGCAAATTCTCAACAATATTATTCAAGCTCACGAGGTGGTTCATTCTCTGACTATCAACCGAAAGGCTGGTATGATCATGCAATTGGACATTGCTAAAGCCTATGATAAACTAAGTTGGAACTATATCAGGAAAATGCTTATTGCCTTTGGGTTTGATCACAACTGGGTAAGATGGATCATGGCCCTGGTTACTTCCTCAAGTTTCTCTATTCTGGTCAATGGCTCTCCCTCTGAAACTTTTCTTCCCTCAAGAGGCCTCAGACAGGGGGACCCACTCTCTCCCTTTCTTTTCATCCTTATGATGGAAGGACTGGGTCGATCTATCAATCATACCAAAGAAGTTGGTAAGATCAAAGGTATCCAACTTTCTGAGAGGGGCCAGGTGTGGACGCATCAACAGTTTGTGGATGACACGATTCTGCAAGGAATCCCTACAGTCAAAGAAGCTCATGCATTCAAACAAATTCTAAATGAATTTTCCAAGGCTTTAGGTATGGAAGTTAATCTCACCAAGTCCAAGATCTTTTTCTTCAATACTAATATTGCCATTCAAAAAAACATTGCCAAAATTCCGGGCTTTCAAAGAGATTCTCTTCCCTCTAAATATTTGGGGATACCCCTTACTTCTAAGCTGCTACACAAAAGCATCTGGGAGCCAATTATTAACAAACTGCAAGACAAAATCAGAAAATGGACGTTTAGATCCTTAAACCTGGCAGGCAGACTAGTACTCACAAAGGCTGTTCTACAAGAAATCCTAGCTTTTATGCTTTCTGTTCTCCCAACTCCCAAAGGAGTTCTGCAGCTTATTAGAAACATTCAAAGAAACTTCCTCTGGGGAAAGGGGGAAGCAAAGAAAAAATGGGCCTTGGTAGCTTGGGAAAATTTTTTCAAACCCAGAAATTATGGAGGACTAGGATTAGATGATCCCGAAATTCTAAGCAAAGCTCTAGGGGCTAAATTATGGTGGCGCTAGCTAAAAGAACCAAAGGCTCAATGGGCTACAATTTGGAAAGAAAAATATGCCAGTTCATGGCCTAGTGAGGATCATATAAGAATGGATGGTAATATCAAAGGATCACACATATGGAACAAGGCCTGGGACAATAGATGTCTAGTTCAATAGAATGGCTTCTGGGAAATTAGAGAGGGAAACTTAGCTCTGTTTTGGGAGGACAAATGGCAACAGGAACCCATTCTATTAAAAGAAGAACTAAAGGAACTGAAGGCAGAGACAGACGCTAAAGGATTAATCAAAGTTAAGGATTTTTGGGATCGAACCAACAATGCAGGAAAGTGGAGACAATGGAGGAATTTTGATCTTAGAAATGACAACCCCCTAAAAGACAAAGCTGATATAATAATGCAAGAGTTAGATAGAAGGAAAATTTTAGTTTCCAAAGGGAATGACCAGCTCAGATGGGGCAACAACAATGAGGGCGCCTACAATCTTAAGGAAGCAAAAACAATTCTCCTTGGTTTGGCTTCCCAGGCTCCGGATAAAGCTTAGCAAAGACTTTGGAGACAACAGGGTTGGATGAAGATTAAACTCTTCACATGGCTGGTGCAACACAGGAAAATTTTGACTTGGGACAATATTAGGAAAAGAGGTATTCTGGGGCCCTCCAAGTGCCAGCTTTGTGAAATGCAAGAGGAAACAATGGAGCATATTCTCAACAACTGCTCCTTTCCCTCCAAGCTATGGGATTCTTTTGCCTCCATATTCCAGCAGTCGGACAGAGACCTTGGAAGCATCACCAACACCCTGAACAATTGGAGAAACAATTTCACGAATAATGAAGTTCTTAGCATTGCCTGGGCTCTAACTCCAGGCTTCATAATCTGGAACACATGGAAAGAAAGGAATAACATGATTTTCAAGGAAAAAAAACCGCCCCTGTTCCTTCATATTCAGATCTTAAAACAACTACAAGAGACTGTAAGCTCCATTGTCCGGAATCTTCCTGTGAATCCTCCCTCGGCTTCTGAGTGGAGGATTCTCTGCCAGCTTGGACTACAAAGGTTGATTCCTCAAAGCCTAGGAGGGAAGAATCTTTTCAAAGATTCAGAGCTTGAATTTTGGCATCCTCCTCCCAAAGGATTTTTAAAATTCAACATTGACGGAGCCTCAAAGGGCAACTCAGGTACTACGGGTCATGGCGGAAGTTTAAGGGATGAAAAAGGGAATATCTTGCTTTTATTCCATGGCCATCTTGGAAAAGCCACCAACAATATGACAAAAATTAGGGTTATGGAACATTGTTTAGAATACTTGCTTCTAGATAATCGACACACTGTGATTGTGGAAGCGGATTCTGAGTTAATCATTAACTCAGTCAAGAAGATCAGCTGGGGCACTGCTCCGGAAAAGGTCTCTAAGAACTGGAGGCTCAATCAGATCTTTCAAAGGATCCACAACCATCTTGAAGGCCTCTGTACCATCACTTTCAAACATGTTCGAAGGACGGCCAACAAGCTAGCGGACCTCCTGGCCAATCATTGATCCAGGTGGATATTGGTGGCCACCTGCCAAGTCCACCTGGACCCCCACCATTGTCTTTCTCAGCATTTTCAGTTTCCTTAATTGTAGCACAACTTACTATTTTTAGTAGTTTTTCGGGTCCTGAACTTCCGGAGCCGTTTTGAGGCCCTAAACGACGTTTTTTGGGAAATCTGGGGGCAACATGGGTCCATGGACCGATGTTGCCCTTCCCAAAGTGGTAGTGCTCGGATAGATCTTTCTAACGAGCTATTGTACGCGTCAAACAGAGATCGTATGCCAAAGTTACGACCCCGGGAAGTTGATGTACCAATTTACCCAAACGGGGCCCACAGTTTGGCGTTTCATCTCCTAGGGTTAGGTTTTGGAATGTTAAGGGTTGTCCATTGTTTCTCAACAAAAAATAGGCCTTCGAGCCTCATTGTAAGACAGTTCAGAGGCATGTAGCCATCACATCTCTTCTCAGAGATAAGCTACCATCGCCCTAGCTAGTTTATTGCCATTTCTGTTTGTAAGCATATTTCAGTATTTTCCATTAATGAAATGAAGTATTATTTCCGCTGCATCTTTGTGTATATGGTTATCTCTGTAATTTGTTGCGTTCCTGTTTAAATCCGGATCAATCATGGAGTGAATTGCGTAGAGGAAAAGTTTGCAACAAATTGGCAAGAGCTAACTGGTCTGGTTCTTAAGGCGAAATGCCATGATCAAGCCGAAGAAGATATGTTGATGTTCAGAAACAGGACCCTAGAAGGTAATACTGACAACCCAGAAGTGGCATGAGCAGAGAAGTGGACTCTTTAAGTTTTACAGGGTATAGTAAGCTTTGGCGGTCTTTTGGTCGCAGAAGCAAGTTCACTCAAAGCCAATACCCATCACTGACATGCTGATCCATAGGATCACTCGGCCGCTGCACTCGGGAGAAAATACGGCCATGGAATTTGGCCAAAATATGAGCAAGCGTGACCTTGCTGAAGCAATGAAGGACAAATTCAAACTCACTAAGAAGCCACGTGACTACACCATCACAAGTACAATTGACCCCGCGGTCAAAGTAGTAATGCAAATCTTGCCAGGAAAGATTATGTGGAAGTGTTGTGCAGACAAAGTGTCGGCACCAGTAGTAGCCTTAGTGGCCCAGTGCGCAAAGGGTGTAAAGTCTAACTAGGCACGCTACCTCTGTGGGGAGTTCCTCGCGAATTGTGGAGAGGCGCAAGATCACAACAAAACATTCCACTATGCATGGTTGCTGTTATCCATAGTGTTGGTTGCGTGGGAGTTACTAGAGGATAGCCAGTTTCCTCCGGTCACGCCCGACCTACCAGAAGCAATGAAGTTCGCTTTGTTATGGGCTACGAAGGATCCTCAAAGGGTCAAGGATAGCAAGGTATTTTGGATCTTGATGGAGATGAGTATCCATATGGCCATCAACAACAAACCGCGGTTGTCGCCAACCGTTTTTGAGAAGCTGCAAGAGTATGTGGAGTTCAAGGCCAACTTCCATCGAGTCTCGATAAGCACATGAAAAGATCCTAAGCAGATATGGTAAGACCTGCCATACCTGGCCACAGATGACACGATTACAACGGTCCTCGACTGTTGGCCCACAGATTGGTGCACTGCCTCGGACTTGACAGCTAGGTCTAGCAAGACCACAACGCAGTGGAAAAAGGAAGAGGCCAAGTTGAAGATGGAATAGTTGGCCACAAAGAGAAAAAAGGAGGCTGAGGACAAGGCCAAGGCAGAGCACGCCACTGCGAAGTAGACGGGAGGATAGGTGGAAGAAGAGGAGCGCGGCTCTGACAGGAGTCAGAAGTCACCTTCCTCGGAGATAGAGGAGGAGGACCAATAGTCGAACCAAGGAGGAGCAGACCCAGAGACTACTTCGTTCTACATTAAGTGCAATAGAGATCTAGAGAAGGTAGGGCCGCGAAAGAAGTCTAAGGCCAGCAAGACTTCTCTCGATCCGATCACCTTAACAGAAGGTGATTTAAATGATATCGGTGATATGGTAAGGGATGCCACTGCAGAACTGCTGCAGCAGTTCGAGCTACAACAGAAGTAGGCCTTGGGTGCCATTCAGATGGGTCTGCATGAGTTGTAGATCCAGGCGTCGCAGGTCCAGACCAGCGTGGGACAAAGCAGCACAACGTCAACTAGTTTGTCGCCCGACTCATCCGAAGCAGCAAGGATGGTATGCACACTAGATCCCTAGGGAATAATGTTGCCAAAGGGAGTGCTAACCACAGAGATTGAAGCTGACAGGCTCATTGTTAGCGCCCTCAAAGGAGTTGGGCTCAATTTGGCTTCGCTTCCCAATGAGGTGCTTCACAATTTGTAGGATGGCGTGATCGTGGAACTTCGGGCCCATGAACAGCGCGTGTTATAGGTAATCAGTGAACAAAAGGTCAACAAATCTCAGATGACTGTATAAAGATATTTTGTTGTTAACCTCGTCAAAGTTATCACAGATAAAAATGAACGCATGACCAAGGTAGTGGTTGACGCACGCAGGTCTGTCCTAGAGATGGACATTCCCGATGATGAGCATGTAGATGTGTGGATTCAGAAGCTCGCTACCGGAGTGTGCAACGCCATTTTAGAATTGTAGTTGAAGGCCCAGTATTCAACCCCACCAGAAGTCATAGTGCAGCGTGGGATAGTTGTGAAATATGTCATGGCAATAGTGAACAACGCAATGAAGGAGTGCACCGCACTCTTTGAGCAAGCACTCAAAGTGGTTACCAATTTGTATGAGGATCCCACCTTGCAAAGGTTGGAAACGGAGTCTTGGGAGATGCAACAGAGATATGATGAAGTCAAAACGATGACGCACACTGTCGCCCTTACGCAAAGGCTAGAAAAACTGCAGGAGGTAAAGGTACTAAAGAAGAAGGTGGATGCAGTGCAATGCAAAGAGAGCGTTCTCAAGGCTAGAATAGGGTCTTGGCTTGATGAAGCCTATGCACTCACCGCCACCATCGAAGGAAAGTTGGCTGGTCTGCAGGCAACTCAACAGAAGATACAATCAGATAGTACAGGACCAACGACGGAGTAGCTGGTTGAAGAGATGAAGCAGGTGGCAACATAGTGCACTGTGGAAGTTGCAGTCATCTAAGTGGAGCTGGGAGTTCTTCACAACAAGATCTCTGCGCCAACCGAGTGACTTGAGCGTGAGTCACCATGTTTGTGTTGGCGGCCTGTTGAGAACGAGTCCCCTGGGGGTCAATTTTGGGATTAAAAGCCCAAGTTTTGGGGCAAAAAGCCCAAATTTTGTATAAAGAAATGTAAAGTCTCCACATTTTGTGATCGTAGAGCGCAAAGATATCAAGAGTCAAAAAGGGTTTTCGCCCTTAGTTTAGATAGGTTGTCTCAGCTTGATGAGATCCACCCTTGGTTCGCAGACCATGGGATTATATAAAAAGGAGGTCTTAGAGGAGTCTAAGATAGTTCAGTTCAGAGATAGAGTCATTGATGAGTCTGTAAAGAGATAAGAGTGAGAGTCTTAGCGTAGGAAAGAGGCTCTGCAGCTGAGTGCACAGAGGCCTAGGGTAGAAGTCCGTAGTTGAGTGCGCGGACCCCTGCAGCTATGTGTGCAGGGTAGTAGAGTCTGTACTAGAAAATTTGAACCATCAATAAAGAGAAGTATTCTGAAATTACTGTGCATTTTACTTCTGTCAATTGCATGCGATTATGTTATGTTAAGCATTGGGTTTATGTTTTATTGCTAATTTGATGCACATATATATATGTTTTCCTTTGTTATATGAATTAAAGTAGAGATATATGTTTACGCGAAGAAAATCTTAATTGCATAATAGAATTGGCGAATAGTTAAGATAATTCAGGAAACTATACAACAATGTAGTTGCGGAGGCGCATAAGTGCCGAGATTGCTTGCTACGGTTACACGAAGGATGATCGCAGACCTTCGCAGAGATTCTGAAAGACTATTAAAGAAGTACATCTATAAGCCCTAAAGGCTTATCGATTTGCACGAAGGCAGAGTTAAAGTGTAAAACCGACATCACAACCATCTTAGGGTGCATAAACTTGGTTCCTGCATCCCCCATACTGCTTCGAGTGAGACTTCAGTCCGCGTTCTGTGGGCTGATGCCAAAAGGTCCAGTAGTGTAGGGATTTGCTCGGCTGACTAACGTTGAACCTGGGTCAGGGCCCATCAAGCCAACAATCCTTCTTCAACAGTGTTTCCATCGGCGCGGTAATCTGGGCATAACTCTTGATAAAATTTCGATAGTAACTAGTATGACCTAGTGTTGCGCACAATTTTTTGACACTTCTTAGTGCCTATAGATTGATTATAACCGTGATCTTAGTTGGATCCACCATTAATCCTTATCTGCATACTACATGACCCAGCAAGATTTCGAAGGGAACACAAAACAAACATTTTTTCAAATTTAGCGCGATCTGATACCTCCAGCATGTATCCAACATCAAGCGTAGACTAGCTACATGGCGTTTTACCAGCCCAGACACCATCCAATCATCAAAATATAACTCCAGAAACTTGTGAATGAAGTCCTTGAACGCCGCGATGAATACGCGCAAAAAGATCGTCGGTGTGTTCTTCAGTCCAAAATGCATTATGGTATACTGAAAGCATCCCCATTCAGTAGCGAAGGTCGTCTTACTCCTATCTTCTGGCGTGATCTTGATTTGATGGTACCCCAAGAACCCATCAGTGAATGAATATGCTTCCTATCCTCCTACATTATCCAACACTTCATCAATGAACAGAGTTGGAAAAGGATCATGTACACAAGCATCATTCAGCTTCCTGAGATCTACATAGATCCTTATTTCATCCTTCTGCTTCTCTTCCTGAACTACCATAGGACTGACCAAATTGGATTCGTCCACTGGTTCAATGATTCCTGCTGCCAACATTTTGTCCAATTCTAAGCGAACCCTTTCTTTGTACTTCAGTTTGAGGCGATATGGCCTTTGTTTCATACGCTTCGCATCTGGTTTCAATGTTATCCTCATCACTCCTAAATCGCCTATTATCCCTTTCAAGTCTGAAAACTTTGTAGGGAAAAAATCCTAGTACTCTCGAAGAAATTCAGCGACCTTATCCACTGTAGAATCATCCCAGTAGTCCCCTATCTTCACAAACTTTGGCTCTGCCTCTGTCCCAATGTTTACTTGTCTCGCTTTCAGTGGCGCAAAGGTATCTGGATTCTCTATATATGGCCCCTCAACTTCGCGGTGACCTTCTGTCTCTGGGATATTAATTTTCCTTGGATCCTCCTCTTCTTCTTCAGTAGTCACATTGTAGCACTCCAGTGCATGGCACATTTGGGTGGTCCAATCTGGTTGAATCAAATCCAACAATCCTGCAAGATTTGGAAGATCACTGCCTTGACCTCCTGTAGTGCTTCATCAATGCACTTGAATCCATCCTCAAAGATGAATGTCATCAAGAATCCCTGTCTCAAAATATCCCATTCGTTTGTGCCATGGTGGAGCTCTGTCTCCAAGTACCAATTCATAGGTATTACATCCAAGGTGTGACAGAACAGATGCACCCACTCCGGTTGTGGTTCTGCTCCATAAGCATCGGTCCATTTGGCTAAGTGATCACGCAGATCACTCCTCCCATCATATTTATCTGTCAATCACACCTTTGGGCGACCAAATAACACCCCCTTCAGTCTTCTATATTCGCGCCATCCATTGAAATTGTCTTTATGCATACCCCACCATCTTGTAGGCGTAGCATGCAACACCAAGTCCAAGGCTTGGAAGCAATGCTTCTTTGGCACTTCCCTTTCAAATGCATCTAGAAATTTATCAACGTCAGTTAAACCATCATAATAAGGCAAACTTCTTACCTCCGACGATATGCAGCGCAACGATTTGGTCATCATGTTAAATCATAGCATAGACACTTATTGCAATCTATTCTACGAGTGTTCGAATATCTCATATGAATTTGATGTGCAGGAGTTTTTGCGTCCCATGCAATATGTCCATCTGCTACCGGATTCACCCAATCTTGATCTAGCGTTGTTATCTTATAAATCTAGTCCAAATCATCATCATTTTCGTAATTACAGACCGGTTCAGTATAGGGCGACCCTTCTACAGGGTCCAACGATACTACTATGCAGAGCGATTTTCTTTCAAATGACATTTTCCACTTCTTCAAATTGATCACCTTGTTCATGTCAATAGCCCAGTCGATCCCAAAGAGTGCGGGGTGGGGATTGTTGTCATCGACAATCTCTATTACTTTGAAATCTGCCAATGTGCTCTTGCCTTCAATAACGACTGTCACTCCCAGTAATCTTTCCATGGGGATAATATTTTACTAATTTTCCATTCTCAATTGAATAGGAGACCATTGCAGCACAGGTCTCCCCATTCTCTCCCATGCCTATTTCAGCAAAACATTCGCATCTAACCCAATATCCAGAATAACTTGGTCCATTTCATACTCTCGTATTTGCGCGGTGAGCCTCATCTTACGCCCTGTTCTTGTCCTATGCTTACCAATTTTCCTGACCACGTGCGGTCCCTCAGGAGCATTACAAGAACATTTATTTCAACTCCTGTAATCCTTTTACGACCTTGCTATCACGTAGCAGCTTCATACAGGTCTCCAAAAAAGTAGTAAGCATGGATGGGTCCATTTATTCAGAGTGCTTATCCTGACTTCCTGAGGTAGAAGCTTTAGTGAAGCTCTTCTTCGCTTCCATGAAGGTTTCCTTTGCACACTCCAATTCAAAGCCAACCTCTTTTTTATGAGCTTTGTGGACCCATTCACCTTCTTCAGACCGCTTTCCCTTATCTTCACCATTCATCATTCCACTTCGCAGCACAATATTCACATTGGGATCCTCTTCGCGGGGTTCAACCCTCATCATCTCCCGGTTCAGGGTAGTTTGCGTCCCCTTTTCGCGCATTTTAGCTATTAACATAGGGTAGTCTTTTGTCGTGTGGTCAAGTTGAGTATAATATCGGCATGATAGGCACGTCAGTTTCATACATTCTCGCATGTAGTGTCGTGGACATTTACAATTGTAGAAAATAACTTGCCCGAAGCCTCCCACGACCACGCCCATAGCGCCCGCTGTCGCTCCCATGAAACCGGCTCCGCCCGTAGCGCCCGCCGTCGCTCCCACGAAGCCGGCTCCGCCCTTGATGGCTCCCACCAAAGCTCCTCCTCCCACTACTAAACCACCCGCCATTGCTCCCGCCAAGGCTCCGGTTTCCGCGCCGCCGGTGGCTACACCTCCGGTTGCCGTACCCCCGGTCGCTACGCCGCCTGTCGCCGCGCCGCCAGTGGCGGTGCCTCCGGCCTCTCCTCCGGCTATTCCGCCACCGGTGCAGGGGCCGACACCTTCGCATCACAAACGCAAGAAGAAGAAGAAGAAGCACCACCACGGCTCCACCCCTGCGCCCACTCCGTCCGCACTGAAAAGCTCGCCCAGCCCTCCACTTGGGAGCCCAGGGCCTTCTACCTCCGCCGATTTCGTCTCTCCCGCCCCTACACCACCGGTAATCTCCGCCACCATTTATTTTATTAAATCTATTTAATATCCGTTCAAGATCTGACGTGGCTGCCTGTTTTTGTTTTTATGGTTGCAGAGTGCAGGAATGAAGAGCTTCGCCGTGAGCGTGGGTGGCACGCTGGTCATCGTGCTGGCCTCCTCCCTTGTCATGTCGCTTTCACCTTAGAATTGTTTGCTGGACGATTGCATTTTTCCGATATGTTTTCCTATTTTCCAGAGGAGTAATAACGATGTGTGATCGACTATTATATTCATTCATTTACTATTGTATTTTCCCGTTATAATCGCGGAGAAGTGGAGATTAATTTTAATATTTTCGGGCTTTGCTGGAAATATATTTAATCTAATATATTAGTGCTTATAAACGATTGTTCAATAACGTTGAAACACATTTTTTTTCTTTTTCTTTTTAAATCGGGAAGCATAGTTTAATATATTTGAGATGGTTTTTGGCTTTATATTTATCAATATAATTTTGAGTCGAATTGTGATTTTTTATTGTTTAAAACGTATTTTTGAATGTATAAATAGCTTAGCAATCAAATTTTACAAATTTAGGTTAAACTTATAATTATACCGATAAATATATCTATTTCAAAATAAACCTCTCAAAACTTTAATTTAATCGTTAATAATTATTAAATAAATGGTAGAGATTTAACCTCCATAAAATATACTAGAATATTCATGGTACTAATCACAGATTAAGGGTTAAGATTTACTTTCAAGTTAATAATGCTCTTTTTAGTTTATTTATCTCAAATTAATTAATTAAATAAAATGTCGTATTAATTATATTAAGGGTTAAGATTTGCTTTCCCAAAAGAAGACATATTCAGAGGTATCTATGGTAAAAGCCAGTGGAGCAGCATTATAAATCAAAAATATCTTAAAGGGAGGAATATGGTCTTCTGGTTCAGAAGGAAGTCGCTGGGAATCAGGTCCGGCTCCATCATTTGGAAAAGCTTCAGAAAGCTTCAATCCTTCTTCTTAGAAAATCTTAAATGGTCCCTCTCATCCGGTTCCAGTGTTTTTATCGGCCTCGATCCAACGCAACATAATCTGGAATCGTTGATCTCTCCAGATTTGGTTCTCTTCTTCCTTTCAAAAGGTCTCTTTACATGGAATAAGTTAATTCAGTCCTGGATTTCTCAAGCACCTGTTTGGAAGAGCGCAGATGATCTATCCATCCCTCCTTCTCTTCGTCCCTCATGGGATTCGGCTGTCAACAGTTTCTCCAGCAAAGGAAGATTGCAATCGGGCTCTGCTGATGAACTCATCTGGTCCCTTGAGAAGCCTGCCCTTCTAACTTCTGTTAAAGAATTATATGCAGCCCTCTCTTCGGCCCGGCCGCCTCCCTCGCCTCTCTTTCCTCCCCCTTTTTGGAAAGCCTCCTGCCCGCTTAAGATGATTCTATTCTCCTGGCTTCTTTTCTCAAATAGAAATCTCTCTTGGGAGGTCTTGCAAAGGAAAGGCTGGCAGGGGCCGAGCCAATGTCAGATGTGCCGCATCAGTGCTGAATCCAACCTTCATATGTTCTTCCAATGTGGCGCTTCCTCCTCAATCTGGTATGTGCTGTCTTTAATCTATGGTTTTTCTCACAGAGTTTTTCCTTCTGTTCAGGATGCCTTCTTCTGGTGGAGTGCGCAACGTCCCTCTTGGCGTTCTCTTTTCATCATCACCTGCTGGTTCCTTTGGAAGTGGAGGAACGATCATATTTTCCAGAATTCCAGTCTGCCTCTTGACTTCATTTTGACAAAAATCTTGGGATATTTGCCTTCTGAGGATTAATTTCCGTCTTGGCATTTTTGTCTTTCTCATTAGGGGCATTTTTGGTTAAATTCAGAATTTTAAAATCTTGATTTAGATGGTTCCTTCTTTCTGAAGTCTCTGTAGTGCCATGCACTCATAATTTTTGTTTATCTCTAAGATCCATGCAATGCTGATTCTGGACAGTAACAGGTTTCTGTATAATTTGCATCAAGGCCTCATGCCTTCGCTTGTATCTGGACTTTTATATACTCTTAATATAAATCATGAAGCTTTTTCTTTCTGAAAAAAAAAGGGTTAAGATTTGCTTTCAAGTTTATAATGCTCTTTTTAATTTATTTATTTCAAATTAATTAATTAAAAAAAGTCATATTAAGTATATTGTATTGATAACCCATGATGTTGGCTTATGATATTGTAACAAAAGTTATTTATGAGTTATCCCATTATAAAACGAGACTAAATCATCATAATTAAAAATATTACTTAACTCATATTAATTTTTTTTTATAATTCATATAACAATAAGAAAAAATGTTATAGCTTAATTAAAATTTGTACTAAATTTTAAGCCAAATAAACCAAAAAAATAAATAAATATAAAAAACCATTTCATAAAATGTTAAAATATTTAATTACTATCTATATAAATATATTTATCACTGCTTTATATTAGAGATGTTTTGTCAATATCCATATTAGTATTTGATAAAATTGGTTCTAAATTTAAAAGGAATTACATTAGTTTGAGTTTATATGTGTATTAAAAATTTTGTCAACAAAAGTTTGTAATTGCACCAAATGTCCTAAAAAAAAAGCTATAAGGCATAATTTCAAGAAGAATCTTACTATATAAATTATCATTGCAAAATAAAAATTAGCTAAACAAAAAATCATTCAGAATTAGAAGATAAAATCACTTACATTTAGGCATCTCATCCAATTTTGTATTTTGCATTCGGCAAAGTTTGCAATTGCACCAAATGTTGTAAAAAAAAGTTGCAAGGCATAATTTCAAGAAGAATCTTACCATATAAAACATTATTGAAAATAAAAATTAACAAAACAAAAAGTCATTCAGAAAAAGAAAATAAATTCACTTTTAGACATCTCACCCAATTTCATATTTTACATTTCACTAATTCAATGAAACAACCAAAATTGAAATAAGTTAAAAGTATTTCGATTAAAAAGAAAATTAATTAATTATAAAGAGTAACCCGTCAATTTCCTTCCCCACATTGTTAATTTATAACTGAATTGACAACGAAATATTTCCAACCACTTTTCATCATCCAACAGACACTTACGGAGTAATAAATATTACATTTTCGGAATATAATTTAAAATAAATTATTTTATTATTAAATTAAAAATAACTTAAATATCACATTTACGAAATATAATTAAAAAAAAAGAGTTTAACTCGCAAAAAAATCCGCTTCGACTAAAATAGTGTGCTTTTTGTGCACCATAGATGACTCTAACTTCATATGCAGTCTTAACTTTGTGTGAGGAAAACAATAATACCAATGCAGAGCAGCACATAAATAATTTTTATTACAACTTCATTAAAGTATATCATTTTTAATAATGACGATTATCTTTATAATTTTATTAATGTATATCATTCTTTACAACTTTATTAAAGTGTATCATTTTTCATAATGGTGATTATTTTTATATTTAATAAAAAAATTGTAATTTAAATAACAATATTATAATATAATTTAAAATTATACATTTTACCTCCACCAAATTTTTTAATAATGATATAAAGAACCTATTCATTATTTAAGCTTTAATATTTAAGTAATTAAATAAATTAATTTAGTTAACAGAAATTTGACTATATAATACACACGATTTAAAAGGTAAGCCTATGAAGAGTGTCTTGGGGAATTATTGTTTAATATTTTCATAGATTATAGTCTTGGCAGCTTGATCTTTGGATTATATTGTTTACGTCGGTGGCTTCAAAAGTGAATCTAGTGAAACGTGTAGCAACTAAAATTTAACATTTCATATATTTTTAAAATTAAAATATTTGTAAATTTTATAAATTTTATGATTTTTGAATTAAATGAAATAATAAATGGTAAGAAATTGTGTTTTTATTTATTTATTTTTAAATATTAAATTATTTGATGTATTAGATTTGTATGTAAAGGGGTGAAAGGAGAGGGAAGGGTGTTTTATAGTTTTAAGGTTTTTTTATGGGCATATGAGGTGTTACCAATAATTAAGTTAAAGCTTACGTCCTTAGGGCATAGGATGCATGACAAACAATCAAGCTAAAGCTTACATCTTCTATTGATGTTTTGGGTGATTTCCTCATTTAGTATTTGGTGAAGGGCTCTTTTTTGATGAACAAAGCATTATAAAGTTTTATGAAAAAAATTAGGAAAGCAATAGAAGGGTTCTCTTTAAACAATGTATTTCCAGTTCTTAGTGATCTCAATAAACATGCAAACTTATGTGCTAATGAGGTTGTAAATTAAGATTGGGAGATTTAAAAATCAATGGTCGAATCAGACCCTCTCATATTCCACAAAGCTAATGGGTTGGCATTTCATAGTTATGAAGGATTACATATTTTTTTTAAATAAATCGATATTAAATATTATATTAATAAAGTTGGGATCCGACCCAGTATCATTACAATTCATTCAAGAATAAGAACTACCAAAATTCCTTGAATAGATGTGATTGAGCACGCAAGATCAACCCAAATCCTTACCAAAAATTCCACAATACATAAAATTTATTCCCATTCCAACTAAAAACTTTCCAAAAGAACCCTAAAATCCAAACGTATTTGCATCCCATTCTCAACTTAGATCCATTTTAACTTTGATTGGTTTCTTGTTATCCTTGGAGAGTTGCTTTTCAACTTTTTTCTAACTTGGATCCAACACAAGTTTTCTGATGAATCTAACATGTCACCATTATTTGATTGATCTCTATTGGAAGCTTCGTTCTTTTGGCCCAATGAAGGCTCTTGCACATCTAACTGATCAACCCAAGAAGGAGATTTTTTGAGCTTGTTTTATGGAGAGATACACTCAGAGGATGTGGCCCGAAATACAAAATTCTTGCCCTTCTCCAATATTGAATGCTCAACCCTAGGAGTTTCTTTTCCAAAATAATTCTCTGAAGAAGCATTTGGATTACCAACTTTCACTAAGTTGCCAGAAACCTCCACACCGCTACCAATCTTAACTTAATTTACTACTAAATATCCTTGATCTTTAGGAGGATTAGTCTTGGGCTATAGATTTTTTTTATCCTTTTACACCTTGGCCTCATTACAAGGAACTAGGGGAAGAGCCTCCTTATAAATTATATAATGATCTAAATTGGCGCCCTCCCCACATCTTGGTTTTCGATTGTTTTTATTTTGTTTATTCTTCCTAGCTTTGGGGCAATTTTTAAGGGAATGTCCGATTTCACAACAAGCTATACAACGAAAATAAATATTTTCGTAATCCAATTTTTACACCCATAAGTAGTCAGGGCATGCTAACTTGATTTTAGCAGGAAATCCTTTGTTAAATTCCATTTCCACAGAAATGTGAGCATATGAAGTATTTAGGTAGAATTTAGTGTCATCACATCATCAATAGAATCTGCCTAAGACATTAGTAGTTGTTGTCAATGAAGAAATATTCCACATATGCAAAGGTAGGTTGGGGAGCCTTACCCAAAATGGAGAAGAGGAGATTGAAGCTGAAAAAGGGGCGAATGAAGGGAATTAGGGTTGGAAAGAAAGCCCAACACTATTCCAAAACCACACACCAAATTCTGAAATCAATACTCGATCTTCAGGTTTGTCAAAGATCGCAACAAAAAATCCTTTTTCCATAGGGTAGATATTCAAATTATCAAAGATTAAGCACTTCCATTGCTAAGAAATCCAAGAGTGGAGATCGATGAGCCTAGGCCAAAAGCCATTAAACCTGCAAATCAAACTAACCTATGAGAAACAATTTGCCTCACTAAGAGCTTCGGTCACCAATGGGAGATCAATCAAAGGGTCCTCACGAACAAACATACTAGAGAAAGAGGGAACAACGTGGGATTTCACAATGTCACAAAAATATGGATCAACCACAGATTTAATAGCACCCACTGAATCCCTAACCAAAAACCATATCCAAGCCCACTGCTGAGGAAGTCGGGGGCGAAATCCAAAAGGATTCAACACACTTAGAAATAATAAATCGAGAAGCCAAAAGCGAAACTACCACAAAGGAAGACTGAGATGACATTAATCAGAAGACAAACACATGGATCCGACCACCAAGGAAGTGTAGGTTTTAACCATGTACAAAAATTACTTGTATACGAATTCTAATAACAGAAAATAAACAATAGCGAGAGCATAACACATAAAACAAATATACACAGAGATTTTCCCCTGGATCTGAAAACTGGGACTACTAGATTGATTTTTCATTATGTTCCTTTCAATGTTATAATACATATATATACATGCAGAAGCATCCAATACCATGGATCGAAAACCATTGCGCCCAAAACCATGCACAAAACCATGGGCAAAACAATGGGTCCAAAAAAAAAAATCCCTAGGGCACTGCCCCATACCCCCTAGAGGGGGGCTAATCGCCCCCCTCAAACCCCTCGTACAAGGGAGGCTGCTGCCCCTTGGTGACCCCCCCGCTGTGCATCGGTGCAACAAAGGGGGTGCTTCGCCCCCCCTCTAACCCCCTGGTTTCGCTAGGGGAGCTAGCCGTGGAAAGAATATAACACAACCCAACATTCTCTCACTTGTTGTTTTCTTTCCACAGGGGGCCACAAAAGAGCTTAGTCATTTATCCAGCCTTGCAACGCCCATGGTTTCTCTACACCAAGAGAACATCTCAGAGCTCACAGATTTTGTCAATGCATTTGCAGTATTCTTCAAAGTGTCCACCTTTACTAGCAACGCCTTTTGTCTTATATCATATCCCTCACAAAGTGATATTGAACATCAATGTCTGTTGTCTTTGAATGATAAGCAGGGTTCTTTGCCAAGAAAATTGCACTCTGGCTGTCACAGTCTATCCTTATAGTTCCCTGTTCTAACCCCATACATGAACACAATCTCTGCAACCAAACTACTTCCTTGCTTGCATGAGTGGCTGCCATGTATTCTGCCTCTGTAGTTGATAGTGCCACTACAGATTGTTTCTTACTCATCCAACTGACCACACCTCCAAATAGGTTAAACACATACCCACTTGTAGATGTTCTTTGATCCAGATCTCCAGCCTATTCTGCATCAACAAAGCCACAGATATCCAAAAATCTATCCAATCCTAATCTTCCTTGGTAGCACAAACCATAATCACTAGTGCCACACAAATACTTGAAACCCGCTTCACTACTGTCTAATGCTCTTTCCCTGGTTTTGACATAAACCTGCTCAATACTCCCACTGCATGTGCAATGTCTGGTCTAGTACAAACCATCACATACATCAAGCTACCGACTGCACTTGCATATGGAACATGGGACATGTCCTCTTCCTCTTCTTGTGTCTTGGGACATTGTTCAGTAGATAACTTTACACCTACAGGAATAGGAACCTTCACTGGTTTACTATCCTGCATATTAAACCTCTGTAGTATTGTCTCGACACACTTCCTCTAGTTGAACTAAAGCTTCCTCTTTGCCCGATCTCTTTTAATTTCCATGCCCAAAATATAGTTTGCAGCACCAAGATCTTTCATGTTGAATTTGGAGGACAATTGGGTCTTCAAATCCTGGATAATTTCTTTGTCATTTCCAACCAACAACATATCATCCACATACAAGACCAACTAAATAACACGGTCACCAATTAATTTAAAATACACACAGTGATCTGCTTTGCTTCTGGTGAAGCCAAGTCCTCGTATAAATGTATCAAATTTCTGATACCACATCCTTGGTGACTGTTTTAACCAATACATAGACTTTTTTAACTTTCATACTAGTTCTTTCTTACCCTTCACTACAAAGCCTTCAGGTTGCTTCATGTAGATCTCTTCTTCAAGATCCCCGTGAAGAAATGTTGTCTTCACATCCATTTGTTCTACCCCAAAATCAAAAGAAGTAATAGATAAAAGTAATCTAATAGAAGCTACCTTGGCAACAGGAGAAAAAATATCACCAAAATCAATTCCCGACACCTGGGAATAACCTTTTGCTACCAATCGAGCTTTGTATTTCTCCACCTTTCCTTCTGCATTCGTCTTCTTCTTGAACACCCATTTTCTGCCAATGGGTTTCCTTCCAGCCGGCAACTCCACCAGATCCCAAGGCTCATTTTTGTGCAAAGATGCCATTTCATCAACCATGGCCTCTTTCCAGAGTTTTCCATCCTCTGAATCTACTACTTCCTTCACAGTTCTAGGATCATCATCAGTAATAGATAAAGCAAAATTTGAACAGAAATCAGATGGACTATACCTTTCTGGCTGCCTTCTTTCTCGAACTGATCTTCTCACAACCGGAGTTTGTGGCTCTTCATCTTCTGATTCCTCTTCTGCTGTAGAGTCTATTCTTCCTCCTTAAGCTCAAATGCTATCTTCTCAAGTTCCTTTGGTTGGAATTCATATTTAATAAAATATTTCACCTCTCTGAACACCACATCTCGACTTTACACAACCTTCCTTGTTACTGAGTCCCAAATCTTATAACTGATATGAAATGGGGGTTTAACAACTTGTTATGCTTACAAGAACTTCCCATTCAAAGCTTAACCAATATATGATCTAGCTTATGTATGACATTTGCGGAATTAAATACTTGAAACAGGTGTATGTTGTTTGTTTTTAACTATTTAAGTGCTTTAAGTCCATTTTTTTCTGTTGATATTAAACACATATAATAGTCATATAATGCAGTAAATAAACAACCACACATAACAACAAATTTAATTTAGGAGTTCACTCGAATATCGTGGGCTACGTCTCCTTATGTTAGGTCCCTATAATACTAATGATGCCCCCATTACTATTATAGTTGTATCCTTTATTAATATTTTTGTGCCCCTATTGTCCCCATATTGTTATTACTGTGCCCCATAGAATCCCTCTATTGTTATTTTTGTGCCTTTATATTATTATTGTTAGGTCGGCTTGGTTATATTGTGACTCCTTAGACCCCTATATATAGAAAGGAGGTTTTGTCATTTGAATCATCCAAGAATTGTTCATTTATGTAATGTAAAGGAGGTTGCCCACTCGAAGAGGCTGAATTCTAAGGCGTTGATCTATCTTTTCTATCTTTTTGTGAGCTGGTTTCATAACATTTGGTATCAGAGGTTTGGATTCTAGGGTTTCGCTACTCCAAATAGGTCATTGTGGCATTTTCGCTATAACTATTTTTCTGTGACATTTCAGAAGCGAAAAAAAACCCATTTGAGACGAAACCGGGTTGAACCTCGGGTTCGAATTTTAGAGCTTTTGGCCCTATATTTGCGGAGATATGATCTGAGGAAGTTGGTCTTTTTGCAGACTCCTGAATTACATTCCAAATAGGTGACCTTGTGAAAATCGTCATAACTTTTGTTTTGAGCATCAGATTGCAATTTCGTAAGAAGTTACAGAAAGATGATGGACTGTAGTTTCCTGTGTATATTTTTTAGACCCGAAGGTCAAAACAGTGACACGTGGCACCTCATACAAGTTCGCTCTTCTAAAAAGGTATATAATCAGGTCATCTTGGGAGATTGTGCATAACTCTTTCTTGGAGAATCTAAATTCGATCAGACTGGTGGCATTGGAAAGAGGACATAGAGGGCTACTGCAGGTTGCAATTTCAGAACTGAAAGATCCAAAATTACAGAGATACATCATATTCAATATTGAGTGCCTACAAAGTGAAAAAATGTGTGTATTTTTTTAATATTTGCATAAGCTTGGTTTGAAAAATTAGTTTGAAGGAATTCAAAGGGAATAGTGAAGAATTATTATCGGTAATTGATGCCCCGAAGAAAGAAAATGGAAACACCTGGTAAAAAACCTGAAAGCTCTAGCATGACTCATGAAGAAGAGGAAGAAATACTACATGATATATAAAAATTACAAGACCAAGTGCAACAAATTTCACTCTCACAAAAGCTAACAGAAGCTAAGATAAATGGGGTGGAATCTAAGGTAAAGGGTGTGGAAGCTAAGATGAATGGCATGGAAGCTAAGATGAATGGTGTGGAAACTAAGATGAATGGCATGGAAACTAAGATGAATGGCATGGACGGTAAGATGGATGGCATGGATGATAAGATGGAAGAATTGAAGATAAATTTGAATAAGTTGCTACAAGAAATGGTCACTAATGGTGAAAGGGTAGTAAAGGAAACTCATGATGAGAACAAAAGAAATGTTAATCATGATTTCATAGACTCTAATGTTGGATCAAAGACCCACCATATTCCAAAAATCGATATGAGGAAGTTTGATGGAAAGGATCCCGCAACATGGATACTATAGATGGAGCAATTTTTCGATCTCAATAATGTGCAAAACACATAAAAGGTACATATTGCAACTTTATATTAGGAACCAAATCAGTTTGTATGTTATCAATGACTTTGCTCTCATAAACAAATTATCACTTGGGCAATTTTTATGGAAGAAATGACAGCACATTATGAGGATACAAAAAGCAACACCTTTTTTAGCCAACTGATAAGTCTCAAACAAAAGGGTTCAACGATGGAGCACATTGAGGAGTTCCAAAAATTGAACATAAGGGTAAAAAATATTCCAGAGGAGCATAGCATTGATGTGTTCATCGGGACTTTAAAGGAGAATATCCAACATGATGTTTGCCTTTGGGAACCTGATTCATTGGAGAAGGCATTCAGGTTAGCAAGAAAAATGGAAAGCAAAATTATGGTAACCAGGAAGCCTACCACTCACAACTATAAAGATGGAAGTGTTGTTTCCCCTAACCTTCCACAACCTATAAGGTTGACACCACAACAATTGGAAGAAAAAAGAGAAAAATGGCTTTGTTATAGCCGTGATAGAAAATACACTAAAGGTCATAAGTGTGATGAGAATAAATTATTCTACATAGATTGTGAAGAGGAAGAAGAAAAGGAACAAGAAAGGTCAAAAGAAGAGGATATACTCCAGGAACAAAGCCTAGATAAAGAAGAAATGAATCCGACCATATCTTGTAATGCATTGGCTGGAATTACCACTCCTCAAACCATCAAGATAGAAAAACATATCAAGAAGAAAAAGGTAATAGTGTTGATTGATTCAGGAAGTACCCACAATTTTATTCATTGTAAGATAGCAAAAGAATTGAATTGCTTCCTATATCCAGCACCAGAGTGTCAAGTGATGGTTGCAAGTGGAGGAACGATAAATTGCTCTGGAAAGTGCCATAATATCAAGCTATCCATGGGAGAATATGTATTGAATAGCCCAATGCTTTCCATTCTAATGGGAGGTGCTGATGTTGTACTAGGAGTTTAATGGCTACAATCCTTGGGTACAATAGCTTTTAACTTTCAAGAACTTTTCATGAAATTTTATGCGGAAGGAAAGGAAATTGAATTAAGGGGCATTGCAGGGAAACTGGGAAAGATAATCAGCTCTAACGGTATGACAAAGCTTCTAAAAAAGGAAAAATGAGGTGTAATTGCACAATTATGTTCGCTAGATGTTTCCACATCGAAATCATCTATTTCTCTAGATCTCCAAAAAGTCTTGGACAATCATTCCAAGGTATTTGAGACTCCCAAAGGTCTCCCTCCTATTCGTGATCACGATCATGCTATTCATTTGATTCCAGGAAGTGTTCCTCCAAACATCAGGCCGTACAAATATCCCTATTCCCAAAAGAGTGAAATTGAACGTATGGTTGTAGAAATGCTAGAGGCTGGTATAATTCAACCTAGCCAAAGTTCTTTCTCTGCTCCAGTAGTACTGGTGTACAAGAAGTATGGATCATGGCTCATGTGTCCGGATTATAGGGGGCTCAACAAGCTCACTATTAAAGATAAGTTTCCCATTCCGGTCATTGACGAATTATTGGATGAATTGCATGGATCAATTTACTTCGCAAGTTGGATCTTCGTTCAGGATATCATCAAATCAGAATGAAGACTGAAGACATTCCAAAAACAACATTCAGAACTCATGAGGGTCACTATGAATTTTTGGTCATGCTTTTTGGCCTTACCAATGTACCTTCTACATTTCAAGGTTTGATGAATTCCATTTTCAAACCCACCCTTAGAAAATTTGTGTTAGTATTTTTTGATGATATACTAATCTACAACAAGTCTTGGAAGGATCATGTTGAACATGTTAACAGGGTTCTACAACTATTGGAGGAGAAACAATTATATGCAAAAAGATTCAAATGTTTCTTTGGAGTACAAGAGGTGGAATATCTAGATCATATTGTATCTCATGAAGGAGTTAAGGTTGACCCTAGCAAAATTAAAGCCATTAAGGAATGGAAAATCCCAACATCCATAAAGCATTTGCGAGGATTTCTCGGGTTGACAGGGTATTATCGCAAGTTCGTTAAGAATTATGGGACAATAGCAGCACCTCATGGACTCTAGAAGCAACAAAGGCCTTCAAACATCTTAAAGAGGCAATGTGCCAAGCACCGGTCTTAGCTACACTAGACTTTACAAAAACCTTTATTGTGGAATGTGATACTTCAGGAAATGGAATTGGTGCTATTTTAATGCAAGATGAAAGACCCATTGCTTTTGAAAGTCGTCCAATCAAGGGAAAGTATTTACACAAAGCTATTTATGAGAAGGAAATGTTGTCAATACTACATGCACTTAAGAAATGGTGACCCTACCTAATGGGAAGAAACTTGAAGGTAAAAACAAATCATGATAGCCTTAAATACTTTTTAGAACAAATAGTATCCTATGAAGAACAACAAAATTGGGTCACAAAGATGTTGGGTTATGACTTTGAAATCATCTACAAAAAAGGCAAGCAAAATGTTGTGGCAGATGCACTCTCAAGAAAGGATGAGGATGTGGAAGCATTGTTGTGCGTCATTTCTATTATCCAACCAGATTGGATAAATGAAGCAAGGGAGGAATGGAAGAATGACGAAGAAGTGTGGGCACTTATTCGAAAGTTACAACAAGATTCCAGTACATCTCATACATTTAGCTGGAAAAATGATTTGTTATCGTACAAAGATCGCTTATACCTCTGTAAGAATTCCCAACTCAAACAAAAGATTCTTCTGGAATTGCACGCTTCTCCCTTAGGAGGGCAATCATGATTTTCAAAAACTTACCACAGGGTTAAGAAGGAATTTTTATGGGATGGCCTTAAATCAGATATTCAAAAGTTTGTGGTGGAATGTTTGGTTTGCCAACAAAATAAAGTTGAAACAATTAAGATACCAGGTCTATTACAACCTTTATCCATTCCAAGCCAACGTTGGGAGGAGGTTTCAATGGATTTTATCACAGGTTTACCCAAGTCTGAGAGAAAGAGTGTCATCATGGTGGTAGTTGACAGACTTACCAATTATGCACACTTTTGTGCATTATCACATCGATTTAAAGCCAATACAGTTTCTACTGCATTTATGGAAACAATTCAAAAGCTACATGGAAACCCAAAGATTATTGTAAGTGACAAAGATCCCATTTTTAGTGGAAATTTTTGGACAGAATTATTTTCTTGTCTTGGTACTTAGTTAGCTCATAGCTCATCTTATCATCCTCAATCTAATGGGCAAACTGAGATAGTAAAAAAATCTTTGGAAAGATATCTTCGTTGCTTTGTATATGATAAACAGACACAATGGGTCAAATGGTTGCCTCTGGCTGAATGGTGGTATAACACTTCCTTCCATACTGCAGCAAAAATGACCCCATTTATGGCACTTTATGGATATCAGCCACCATCCACCACATCATATTTAAGATAAAATTCTAAGGTTCAAGCAGTGGAACATCAAATTGAGCATCAAAAACAAGTTCTTCAACTCTTAAAGGATAACCTTGTGTTGGCACAGAATAGAATGAAACAACAAGCAGATCAACAAGCAGATCACACAATGACACAATTTGCTTAGCGCGAAGACAACAATATACTCGGCTGCTTCTGAACAGTGATGTGCTGTAACGTCAAAGATGAAAGTGCATTTTAAGTGGAGGTGAATAGATGGCTAAATTTGAATTAATTGGTGGAGACTTCAAGCCCTATGGACCTCTTCTATTTTCACACACATCGGAGGCCTTGCTTCAGTAACTATCTCTTGGTTGCACAGGGTAATGATTGTGGCCAAGTCTGATTGGCGAGAATGAATGTTAATGAATTGCTTGATTTTTGCGTAGCACGGAATTTTACGGTCAATATTTTCGTCGTTAGAACATCAAATTCTACATCCCGTAATGTTATTGGCGGATTCCTGATCAGGGCCATTCAACATGGTTGGGTTCCAATATCGTCCTCGAAAAGAATAGAATGCGAAATAAAAGACAAAAAAGTAATGAACAATGGTAATCATAGTAATGATCAAGTGGAAGAACTTATCCGCTGAAGATTCCACATGGGAGAATGAGAATTTTATACAGAAGAATCCAGAACTACTCAAGCATTGAGGACAACACTTTTTTGAAGGAGAGGGGTGTTGGCCCTTGATTTTGATCTTATTTTTGCTAAAGGAAACTTAATCCATATATTTTCCATCCATTTTCCACTTTATCCATCCCATTTTGATGTATTTCATGTCTACTCAGGTATTTAATTTTAATTTTTCAAATTCTAAAGTTTTTATGAAAATTTGGTTTCAAGTGCAAATATTGACAGATTCAGAAATTCCCGTAATAGCTATATGGATGACATGTTTGCAGGACACTTGGGCATGAGTTTGATGCATGGATGGACAACTTGGGAACTAGGACTGAGCCAACTCTACTTGGTTCGATCAGAACAAGCTTTATTAGGCCCATTTAGTGCTGGTCAACCATGACTAGTCACTCAGAAAATCCATAGAAATAGAGCAGTTTTGAGATTTTATGGGATTGACCATATTTCTTGGGATGGGATTGATGAATTCGACTTAGATAGGTGAATATGAGTAGATATGTTTTTTAGAAGGATTATAGATCAGTTTGTTTCACAAGACTTCTATTTAAAGCCAAGACTTTGATGGCTTATGTATTGACTTTTGTATAATTTCATGCTGAGACATTTTGGAGTTGAGAGCTAATTTGAAGAACCTGTTCTACTACTATTTTGCTGTTCAATAATGTGGATGTGTGACTGAAGTTTAAGCTTTTGATATCAATCTTCAAGTGTGCAAAGCAAAGGTGGGGGCGCTAAGTACACTTCTTTGTTTAAACTAGTTTAATTTTCCATAATAGGGTTATTGTAGAACTTGTTTACATTCTTTGTTTCAGATTAGTTTATGGTTAATGTGTGATGATTTATTTCATTAAATCTTAGTTTATTCATCACTTTAGTAAGTTGGAAAAACAAAGTGTTCAAGTTGAGCACTCCTTCTGTTAATTTGGTGAATTGTAACTAGTTTTCCTTGATTACATGCAAGCAGTTTTCTTATGTATTTTTGGTTTTCAATTGATAGCATTATGGTGAATGAATTATGATGGAAAATACCAAAGGTCTCTTAAGTTAGGAGCCTCCCTTCATTAATGATTTGTCCATCTTAAGCTATTAGTTTCTGATTTCTGTTCATCAAGTAATAATTGAGGAAGAATTGGACCTCTTAAGTTAAGAGCCATTTCAGCTTTCCCTCTTTACAAAGTGAATTGGAATTGTTAATATAGGTTATATTTGTAATATGCACTTCTTTAGTTTTTGAAAAACTTATCTTTCAAGTTTGATTACATCTGATATTCATATATAGTGGACTTGCCTTCAAGTATTACCAACCGGATTGATAAGGAATATTTGTGTTAATTTGTGTGAATAAATTAGCTCAACAAGGGGCATGTTAGGTCCCTATAATACTAATGATGCCCCCATTACTATTGTAGTTGTATCCCTTATTAATATTGTTGTTCCCCTATTGTGCCCATATTGTTATTACTGTGCCCCATAGAATCCCTCTATTGTTATTTTTGTGCCTTTATATTATTATTGTTAGGTCGGCTTGGTTATATTGTGACTCCTTAGACTCCTATATATAGAAAGGAGGTTTTGTCATTTGAATCATCCAAGAATTGTTCATTTATGTAATGTAAAGGAGGTTGGCCCCTTGAAGAGGCTGAATTCTAAGGCATTGTTCTGTCTTTTCTATCTTTTTGTGAGCTGGTTTCATAACATCTTGAGCTTTTGTCATCTTGACTTGGCTCTTTGGGATTATGGTAAAGTTTCTTTTACAAGTTCCACACTTAACTCCAAAGGTTACTGAACTGAACCAATGGGCTTAGAATACCATCTATATCCCTTTCATGGCTGTCATCACTCTGCAAACACATCTAATCTTCCATAGACTTGATTCCTTCAATCAGTGCTCTTAGCTACCCTTAGCTTCTATATGGCACTAACTCCTTCAGAATTCTTCAATTTTCTCTAAAACTTCTTCTACTGTCTCCAGCACATATCAGACACCAAAAATAGAATGATCATTTGATCATTTTCCACTTGAAACTTCCCTGTAGCATCACGGCCTTTAGAAGTCTCCAAATGCTTATGAAAATCCCTACAATGGATTCATAAGGCTCATTACAGTAAAAAATGACCGTTGGTTTGCTGAGAACGAGTACTAGTAGCTCCTACAATTGCCTCTAACCCCTGGTGGCTCTGAGCTTCAAAATCAATGTTCCTAGATGAAATTCTCCATGAACATGACTTCCTCAACTTCTCTAGACTATTCCATTGGCTTCAGAAGGCTGCAATTAGCCTAGCTAGCCTCTAGTTTCACTCTCTCTGAGTTTTTCTGTCTCTCTGGCTCTGCTTCTTCAAGAACTGCTCTTGGAGTGTATTTATGCAATATCCTCTAAGGATACTCCACAAAAATTTGTTAACCACACTTATCTTCAGTTAAACTTAGCATATCCACCTAAGTTTAGCCGCTCTGCCAGGCTAACTGTCGGAGGTAATCAGTAACAATAGCCTTTTGTTGGGCGCGCATATGAGGCGGTATAATCCTGGCGGTTAGGGATAAGCCGGCATAGAGCTGGTGATCGGGTTAACTCTCAAACGTCAATCTATCCCATCCAATCCAATGGCTATCGCATCGTTCGCTCACCAACTAGCCTGAAAAATCTCCACCGTTGATCTGTCTCGCTCGATCCAACTGTTGTCACGTAATCTTGTGCAGATTTTTGCACGATTGATATCAGATTGAGAGCGCGCGAGAAAAGTAGTTTTCCCATGCTACGTGTCACTCGCTGAGGGTAATCGTGTGAAATTTTAGAATACCGCTTCCAGCCTTTTGTCTGTGCGAGATAATGTTTATCGTCTTTGCAAGACCACCCACATGCTTAATTTGTATTTTAAGAAAGGTGCTTAAGGAAAAGGCTTTAGCACTTAAAACCAATATTAACCCTTCAACGCTAATACACATAGAACTGGCGGTCATGTTAACCGCAACCACATGTACATTGCTTACAACTATGGTTAAGTTGGGACATGTGACTATTACTAAGGTCCTTGATCAATATCTGATCACTCCTCCCCATTGGGAATCTTTTGGACCCCAAAAGACTGATATAATGATTTGTACAGTAGATGAGAGTACAACACCTTTTTTCAACCTCCATACACTTGCCTTGCATGGCTAGTGCCTTTGAACTAAAACTTGAAGGTAGTCAACACTTCCCTTCCTGGATGCGCTTGTCCTCTTGTTAAGAATTGTCTTCCTTGAACTCATTCAGAATTTCTGTTGAGAAGTTTACAGAAGGTAGCTGAATATTGCTTCCTTCAAACATCGATCTATCCCATCCAATCCAACGACTATCGTGTCGTTCACTCACCAACTAGCCCAAAATATCTCCATCGTTGATCTGTCTTGCTCGATCCAACAATTGTCGGGCAATATTGCGCATATTTTTGCACGATCGATATCAGATCAAGAGCGCGCGAGAAAAGCAATTTTCCCGTGCTACGTGTCACTCGTTGAGGGTAATCGTGTGAAATTTTAGAATACCACTTCCATTCTTTTGTCCACACGAGATACTGTTTACTGTCTTTCCAAGACCACCCACGTGCTTAATTCGTATTTTAAGAAAGGCGCTTAAGGAAAAGGTTTTAGCACTTAAAACTAATATTAACCCTTCAATGCTAATACACGTAGAACTGGCAGTCATGTTAACTGAAACCACATGTACATTGTTTGGAACTGTGGTTAAGTCGGGACATGTGACTATTACTAAGGTCCTTGATCGATATCTGAACACTCCTCCCCATTAGGAATCTTTTGGACCCCAAAAGACTGATATACTAATTTGTACAGTAGATGAGAGTACAACACCTCTTCTTTCAACCTCCATACACTTGCCTTGCATGGCTAGTGCCTTTGAACCAAAACTCGAAGGTCGTTGACACTTCCCTTCCTGGATGCACTTGTCCTCCTGTTAAGCACTGTCTTCCTTGAACTCATTCAAAATTTCTGTTGAGAAGTTTACAGAAGGTAGTTGAATATCACTTCCTTCAAACGTTGATCTATCCCATCCAATCCAACGGCTATCGCGTCGTTCGCTCACCAACTAGCCCAAAAAATCTCCACCGTTGATCTGTCCCGCTCGATCCAATGGTTGTTGGGCAATATTGCGTAGATTTTTGCACGATTGATATCAGATCGAGAGCGCGCGAGAAAAGCAATTTTCCCGTGCTACGTGTCACTCGCTGAGGGTAATCGTGTGAAATTTTAGAATACCGCTTCCATCCTTTTGTCCGCGCGAGATACCATTTACCATCTTTCCAAGGCCACCCACGTGCTTAATTCATATTTTAAGAAAGGTGCTTAACGAAAAGGTTTTAGCACTTAAAACCAATATTAAACCTTCAACGCTAATACACGTAGAACTAGAGGTCATGTTAACAACAACCACATGTACATTGTTTGCAATTGCAGTTAAGTCGGGACATGTGACTATTACTAAGGTCCTTGATCAATATCTGATCACTCCTCCCCATTGGGAATCTTTTGGACCCCAAAAGACTAATATACTGATCTGTACAGTAGATGAAAGTACAACACCCTCTTCTTTCAACCTCCATACACTTGCCTTGCACGCCTAGTGCCTTTGAACCAAAACTCGAAGGTAGTCGACACTTCCCTTCCTGGATGCGCTTGTCCTCCTGTTAAGAACTGTCTTCCTTGAACTCATTCAAAATTTCTGTTGAGAAGTTTATAGAAGGTAGCTGAATATCACTTCCTTGATCATCGATCCAAGGTGGCTCAAACAAAAGTGAGATTACATCACAAATTCATGCAAACTCAACTTAAATTTGCATATATACAAATGAAATTATATTTTACTGGGTTAAGAAGTCAAACCACTTCTTACCAAGGCACTTCTATGGCGACTTTTGCCGCTGCAAATTTTCTTCTGACATCTTGTAAAAGAAAACAACATAGTGCAAGAAATAACTGGATGACATAAACTCTCGCTCCATCAAAAGAAACAAATTTCACATCATGTGAATCATCACCATGTCTTTACATCTTGTATACAAATGATAGATTTTAATAACAAGCCGACAAAAAACATGATTTTTTCAAACAATTGACTCTCCAAGTCAAGCATGTTTAAGAAGAACTTGATGATTCTTTTTCAAAATAGAAAGAATTCCACCTCTTGTGAAACACTTCATCACTATCTCCCTTTTTCAATCTTGGAGACAAAACCAACTTTTTCAAGTCGATATGACATTGCATGCATGTTTAAACAAAGCAATCGACCATCAAGTCAATTACACATACATGTTCAAATACAAGGAAATCATCAACATTCCTTTCTTTATACATACCATTCTCATGCATGTATTCCATTCTTCAACTTTCTCTCAAGTACAATTATAAGTACAAGATCCTCAATCATATGTACATGTACTTACAAAGCTGAAATGAATATAATTTTGCTGCAATAAAGCGAGTCTCATACTCAACTTTTCCATTCACCTTTTTGGTAAAACCCTGCAACTTACATTCCATTGGCAAATAAATGTTTCAAATCAAAAGACATGCAACCTTAATTGGATAATAACTCTAACCATTTCTTACCAATCCATATCAAAGGTGCTTCCTTTAACTGCACATCGACATCAACATCCTGAAACACATCAATTATGGAAACTTCCTTTCCATTCTTGCCATTCTCTTCCTCCACTTTCTTCAAATTTCGTGGAAGCATTGTTGGATTCAAAGTCCAACACTTTTCAGCAATATGTCCTTGCTTATGGCAATAAGTGCAACACATGTGCATCCTCTTTATAGCATGATTTGCATTGTCCAATGGACCTTTGTCTTCTTGCCTCCTTTTCTTCAAAAGTTTCCTGTACGTGGCCTTTTTCTTCCAACATCTAGAAACACTATGGTTAACTAAACCACAAAAGGAACATGCAATTTTTTTCCAATGCTTATGTGGAAATTTATCATTCTTTACATAATCAAAAGAAATATGATTGAAATCAGATTTATACCTTTCTCTTTCACATTTATTGCCTTCATGAGGAGGTGAACCGAATGAAGAAGTGGCTCCCTTCGGAACACCATCAATCTCTTCAATGATTTTAGAGATTTCACAACTCTCTTGTTCAAGTGCATGCTTATGAACATCTTCTTCTTGCAAAGTATGTTTCAAACTAGTGCATTCCCCCTGAATACAATCTTTACAAACTTGAGGTAGAGAACCTAAAATGAAACTCCTTCTAGGAACTATTTCAATTGCCTTCATGACTGCTTTGGAACTTTCTCCATAAGATTGTCCATAGCCAAGACCCAAATACTTAGGTCTTTCCTCAATCATTATTGGCACAACAATGCCTTGTGCATGTTTTCCCAATCCTTTTCCTTCATAGCCCATTTTTGTCATCAACTTGGACCTTATACCTCTTGTATGTTTTTCAAAAGAACCAACATAAACATTCTTAGAGGAAATTGAAGACAAACTAGAATTGTTTACCTATTCTTCAAACTGATGCTTGACTAAGGCTTCTTTGGTAGTAAGGAGTTGTGTCTCCATCTCATGCATCCTTTCTAGGTTCATATTTGGAATATGAAGTTGGCTCTCCATTTCTTGCAAACTTGTTAGAAAGCAACTGCTTCTCTTCCTTCATGGAATTCAACTGCTCTCGAAGTTTTGTGCTCTTCCTTTCATCTTCATACATTTCTTTCACCATATCCATCATGATGAACAAGTCTCATTTCATGTCTTCATCAAAGAATCTTGTGAAGGAGGACGATTTAGAAAACTCACTTGTAGAAGTTGTCATTAACAAATGAATAAAAGAACTTCAACCAAATTCACGAAGCTTATTCAAGGAGCCTCTTGCCTTGAGGTCCTTTGGGTAAGGAGAATGCCTTCAACCCTTGTTCCTTCTTGTCCTCTCTTGGACTTAGCTATTAGTAGCTTTCCCTTCACCTTTGCAAACTCAAACAATTAGTCAGTTTACAAACAATCAAATAGTCAAATCCTTTGTACTGTTTAAACACCTTTCAAGTCAAACAAGCAACCTATTGTTTTGTCAATCAAGCAACGTTGCTTTGTCAATCAAGGAACTTGCTCTGATACCACCTGATTTGAAATGGGGGTTTAAACTTGTTATGCTTACAGCAACCTCCCACTCAAAGGTTAACAAATATATGATCTATCTTATGTATGACATTTGCAGAATTAAATACTTGAAACAGGTGTATGTTGTTTGTTTTTAACTATTTAAGTGCTTTAAGCCCATTTGTTTCTGCTGATATTAAACACATATAATAGTCATATAATGCAAAAAATAAACAACCACACATAACAACAAATTTAATCTAGGAGTTCACCCGAATATCGTGGGCTACGTCTCCTTGAGCTTTTGTCATCTTGACTTGGCTCTTTGGGATTATGGTAAAGTTTCTTTTACAAGTTCCACACTTAACTCCAAAGGTTACTGAACTGAACCAATGGACTTAGAATACCATCTATATCCCTGTCATGGCTGTCATCACTCTGCAAACAGATCTAAGCTTCCTTAGACTTGATTCCTTCAATCAATGCTCTGAGCTACCCTGAGCTTCTAGATGGCACTAACTCCTTCAGAATTCTTCAACTGTCTCTGAAACTTCTTCTACTGTCTCCAGCACATATCAGACACCAACAATAGATTGATCATTTGATCATTTGCTGCTTGAAACTTCCTTGTAGCATCACGGCCTTTAGAAGTCTCCAAATGCTTCTGCAAATCCATATAATGGATTCATAAGGCTCATTACAGTCATAAATGATTATTGATTTGCTGAGAACGAGTACTAGTAGCTCCTACAACTGCCTCCAACCCCTGGTGGATCTGAGCTCCAAAATCAATCTTCCTGGATGAAATTCTCCATGAATATGACTTCCTCAGCTTCTCTGGACTATTCCATTGGCTTCAGAAGGCTGCAATTAGCCTAGCTAGCCTCTTGTTTCACTCTCTCTGAGTTTCTCTGTCTCTCTGGCTCTGCTTCTTCAAGAACTGCTCCTAGAGTGTATTTATGCAATATCCTCTAAGGATACTCCACCAAAATTGGTTAACCACACTTATCTTCAGTTAAACTTAGCATATCCGCCTAAGTTTAGCCGCTCTACCAGGCTAACCGTTGGAGGTAATCATTAACAATAACTTTCTGTTGGGCGCGCATATGAGGCAGTATAATCCCGATGGTTAGGGATAAGCCTCCGTAGAGCTGGCGATCGGGTTAACTCTCAAACATCGATCTATCCCATCCAATCCAATGGCTATCGCGTCGTTCGCTCACCAACTAGCTTGAAAAGTCTCCACCGTTGATCTGTCCCGCTAGATCCAATGGTTGTCGTGCAATTTTGCGCAGATTTTGCACGATCGATATCAGATTAAGAGCGCGCGAGAAAAGTAGTTTTCCCGTGCTACGTGTCGCTCGCTGAGGGTAATCATGTGAAATTTTAGAATACCGCTTCCAGCCTTTTGTCTGCGCGAGATACTGTTTATCGTCTTTCCAAGACCACCCACATGCTTAATTCGTATTTTAAGAAGGGTGCTTAAGGAAAAGGTTTTATCACTGAAAAGCCCGCCCAGTCCTCCACTTGGGAGTCCAGGGCCTTCTACCTCCGCCGATTCCTTCTCTCCCGCCCCTACACCACCGGTAATCTCCGCCACCATTTATTTTATTAAATCTATTTAATCTCTGTTCAAGATCTGACGTGGCTGCCTGTTTTTGTTTTTTGTTTTTTTGGTTGCAGAGCGCAGGAATGAAGAGCTTCGCCGCGAGCGCGGGTGGCACGCTGGTCATCGTGCTGGCCTCCTCCCTTGTCCTGTCGCTTTCATGTTAGAATTGTTTGCTGGACGATTGCATTTTTCCGATATGTTTTCCTATTTTCCAGAGGAGTAATAACGATGTGTGATCGACTATTATATTCATTCATTTACTATTGTATTTTCCCGTTATAATCGCGGAGAAGTGGAGATTAATTTTAATATTTTCGGGCCTGGCTGGAAATATATTTAATCTAATATATTAGTGCTTATAAACGATTGTTCAATAATGTTGAAACACATTTTTTTCTTTTTATTTTTAAATCGGGAAGCATAGTTTAATAAATTTGAGATGGTTTTTTGGGTTTATATTTATCGATATAATTTTTTGAGTCGAATTGTGATTTTTTATTGTTTAAAAAGTATTTTTGAATGTATAAATAGATTAGCAACCAAATTTTACAAATTTAGGTTAAACTTATAATTATACCAATAAACATATCTATTTCAAAATAAACCTCTCAAAACTTTAATTTAATCGTTAATAATTATTAAATAAATGGTAGACATTTAACCTCCATAAAATATACTAGAATATTCATGGTACTAATCACAGATTAAGGGTTAAGATTTACTTTCAAGTTAATAATGCTCTTTTTAATTTATTTATCTCAAATTAATTAATTAAATAAAATGTCTTTTTAATTTATTTATCTCAAATTAATTAATGAAAAAAAATGTCATATTAATTATATTAAGGGTTAAGATTTGCTTTCAAGTTTATAATGCTCTTTTTAATTTATTTATCTCAAATTTATTAATTAAAAAAATTGTCATATTAAATATATGGTATTGATAAGCCATGATGTTGGCTTATGGTATTGTAACAAAAAATATTTATAAATTATCCCATTATAAAACGAGACTAAATCATCATAATTAAAAACATTATTTAACTCATATTAAACTTTTTTATAATTCATATAACAATAATAAAAAAATATTATAGTTTAATTAAAATTTGTACTAAATTTTAAGCCAAATACACCAAAAAAATAAATAAATATAAAAAACCATTTCATAAAATGTTAAAATTACTATCTATATAAATATATTTATCACTGCTTTATATTAGAGATGTTTTGTCAATATCCATATTAGTATTTGATAAAATTGGTTCTAAATTTAAAAAGAATTACATTAGTTTGAGTTTATATTTGTATTAAAAATTTTGACAACGAAATATCTCCAACCACTTTTCATCATCCAACAGACACTTACGGAGTAATAAATATGACATTTTCGAAATATAATTTAAAATAAATTAGTTTTTTATTAAATTAAAAATAACTTAAATATCACATTTACGAAATATAATTAAAAAAAAAGGTTTAACTCGAAAAAAAATCCGCCTCGACTAAAATAGTGTGCTTTTTGTGCACCATAGATGACTCTAACTTCATATGGAGTCTTAACTTTGTGTGTGGAAAACAATAATACCAATGCAAAGCAACACACAAATAATTTTTATTACAACTTCATTAAAGTATATCATTTTTAATAATGACAATTATCTTTACAATTTTATTAATGTATATCATTCTTTACAACTTTATTAAAGTGTATCATTTTTCATAATGGTGATTATTTTTATATTTAATAAAAAAATTGTAATTTAAATAACAATATTATAATATAATTTAAAATTATACATTTTACCTCCACCAAATTTTTTAATAATGATATAAAGAACCTATTCATTATTTAAGCTTTAATATTTAAGTAATTAAATAAATTAATTTAGTTAACAGAAATTTGACTATATAATACACACGATTTAAAAGGTAAGCCTATGAAGAGTGTCTTGGGGAATTATTGTTTAATATTTTCATAGATTATAGTCTTGGCAGCTTGATCTTTGGATTATATTGTTTACGTCGGTGGCTTCAAAAGTGAATCTAGTGAAACGTGTAGCAATTAAAATTTAACATTTCATATATTTTTAAAATTAAAATATTTGTAAATTTTATAAATTTTATGAATTTTGAATTAAATGAAATAATAAATGGTAAGAAATTGTGTTTATATTTATTTGTTTTTAAATATTAAATTATTTGATGTATTAGATTTGTATGTAAAGGGGTGAAAGGAGAGGGAAGGGTGTTTTATAGTTCTAAGGGTATTTATGGGCATATGATGTGTGACCAATAATTAAGCTAAAGCTTACGTCCTCAGGGTATAGGATGCATGACAAACAATCAAGCTAAAGCTTACGTCTTCTATTGATGTTCTGGGTGATTCTCTCATTTAGTGTTTGGTGAAGGGCCTTTTTTTTGATGAACAAAGCATTATAAAGTTTTCTGAAAAAATTAGGAAAGCAATAAAAGGGTTCTCTTTAACAATGTATTTCCAATTCTTAGTGATCTCAATAAGCATGCAGACTTATGTGCTAATGAGGGTGTAAATTAAGATTAGGAGATTTAAAAATCAATGGTCGAATCAGACCCTCTCATATTCCACAAAGCTAATGGGTTGGCATTTTACAGTTATGAAGGATTACATATTATTTTAAAATAAATTGGTATTAAATATTATATTAATAAAGTTGGGATCCAACCCAGTATCGTTACAATTCATTCAAGAACAAGAACTACCAAAATTCCTTGAAGAAATGTGATTGAGCACGCAAGATCAACCCAAATCCTTACCAAAAAATTCCACAATACATAAAATTTATTCCCATTCCAACTAAAAACTTTCCAAAAGAACCCTAAAATCCAAATGTATTTGTATCCCATTCTCAACTTAGATCCATTTTAACTTTGATTGGCTTCTCGTTATCCTTGGAGAGTTGCCTTTCAACTTTTTTCTAACTTGGATCCAACATAAGTTTTTTGATGAATCTAACATGTCACCATTATTTGATTGATCTCTATTGGAAGCTTCATTCTTTTGGCCCAATGAAGGCTCTTCCACATCTAACTGATCAACCCAAGAAGGAGATTTTTTGAGCTTGTTTTATGGAGAGATACACTCGGAGGATGTGGCCCGAAATACAAAATTCTTGCCCTTCTCCAATATTGAATGCTCAACCCTAGGGGAAGACTTGGTGCAGAGCGGGAGCGACGACGTCGGGAGAAAAGGCGAGAAAAATAATAGGGTTTCAGAGTTGCTGTAGAGGCAGCGATCCATGGAGGGGCGCAGAGGAGGGAGCTCCACTCCCTCCTTCAAGCAAGCCGTGAACAACAAAGGAAAAAACCCATGGAAAATGACAGAGGACCTTCAATGGGAAGGAATAAGAACAGTGAAGAGGAACAAAATGGACATGAATCCAAGGAGAAAAGTATTATTAAAGAGAATGAGGAAGAAGACAAGGAACAGGGAACAAAAATCAAAGCACACATGGGCCCATGTAAGCCCAAAGCTGCAGTAACTCCCAGAGTCACGTTAAATGAGCCTGCTCTACAGGAGCACAAGGAATATATGCAAACCTATGCAATCATCTACAAATTCATGGGTTTATGGTCCACTGAAAAAGCCCTACATATGTGGATAAGATACCATTGGAAACCAAAAGGAAACAATGACCTACACCTAGGTTCAAAGGGATTCTTTACCGTGGTTTTTGCGAATATCGAAGACAAGGATAGAGTTTTTGAAGGTGGGTCATACTTCTTTGCTGCTGTAGGTCTCTATATGCCACCTTGGATCATGAATTTTGTCCCAGAACGTGAGACCTTTACTTTAGTCCTGGTTTGGGTAAGGCTATATTCTCTTCTGCTTGATTATTGGCAAACAGAATCATTAACAACCATAGGAACTAAGCTAGGTTGGTTTGTTAAAGCTTCTGAAGCCACTAGGAGGGGAAAGTATACTTCCTTTGCTCGGATCTGTGTGGAGATGGATCTCTCTGGAGCTCTTCCAGATGAGATAATCTTGGAAGTTCATGATGAAGAATGGGTTCAAACCATAGACTACGAACATATTCCGTTCAGATGCTGCAAATGTCATGAACATGGACACCTGTTCAGGGATTGCCCTCTCACCAGAATATAGAATAAGAGTAAAGCTAATGCTATGAAAGACTCAGAAGGCTTTCACAAAATGGCATACAAATGAAAAGGATACATGAAGGGAATAAAAGCACAGAAATCTGAAGGACAACAAACCAGCCAAAACAGGTTTCAAGTCTTGGAAGTGGAAGAAGAAGATAACACAACAGACCAGACGAAAGGGGAAAAATTAATGGAAGAAAAGAATGTAGAGGACAAGGAACAAACACCAGATAAGATTCTGCAGACAGAAGCGATGGTGTGATGCTGAAACAGAAATGGGTAAGGAGATGACCCCTAGTGAGATGGAAACAGAGGACCAAGAACTACAGGAAATTCTTGAGAAAGAGAATCTTGACTTGGAAGATTTCTTGATTCAAGGGACTAAAGAAGGGATAGACTCTTTACCTCCAGAGGAGTTCAAAAAGGTCCAGCAGCTATATTTATGGAAGAGCCAAAACAAAGGACTAGAGAGGCAAAGGAGCAAGGAAAAGCAGAGCAATGAGGGGGTAAAAACGGTAAGACCCACACCTATATTAGCACCCAGAAACCCAGGAAAAAAAAGAGGCCGGAAAAAACAGAACGAGCTATCGATGGAATGTGGAAAGCTAATGATAGACTCAGGTAAGATGAAAGATCTAACCAGCTACTCCTTCACTAATCTTTAATAATGAAGTTTACTTCTTGGAATATTAGAGGTCTTGGTAGTAAAAGGAAACAAAGACTGATTAGTAACAGAATGAAACAAATAGATCCAGATGTGATCTTCATTCAGGAAACCAAATGTTCCATTCATAAATTAAAAGAGATTCACAACAAGTGGGTCAATAACTATGAGTTTCTGGAAGTCAAAGCGGAGAATACAGCAGGAGGTATTCTCACCCTTTGCAACCCTAAGAAAATAGAAATTTTAGATGCTGAAGCATCTCAAGATTATCTCTCGGTGGTCATCCAGCCTATCGGAGATAAGAAAACTTATCTAATCACCAATGTATATGGACCCCAAAGATTGGAAGGAAAACAAAAGTTTCTCGATTCTCTGGAGGAGCTAAGGGATAGACATGCAGGTAAGCCTTGGATACTGGGAGGAGATTTTAATATGATTAAATCGATTTCAGAGAGAAAAGGTGGAACTAGAATTCAAAGTCAAGACACTCTGAGGTTTCAATCTTTCACAGACATGATGAATTTAGTGGACATTACAACCAGTAATGGAATTTTTACTTGGAACAACAAAAGAGGAGCAGAGTCTCAGGTGGCTTCAAAACTGGACAGATTCATGATATCTGAGGATCTCATGCTCAATAATAAGGAAATCTCAGCAAGAATCCTACCCTTTGGAGGATCTGACCACTGGCTGATTTATCTGAAGGTGTAGAGTATTAGTACTCCAAGAAATTGACCTTTTCGCTTTGAAAACATATGGCTCTCTCATCCAGATTTCAATAGTAATATTACTAAATGGTGGGCAGAAGATCTGAATATCCAAGGCATCAATATTCCTTCTTCAAAAAAGACTAAAACACATTAAGCTTAAGCTCAAGGAATGGAACAAGAATGAACATGGCAACATTTTTGCAGCCAAAAAAGCAGTAGAGGGAAAAATGCAGGAACTCAATCAAGCCCTTATCACAGATGGCTTTGATGAAATTAGGAATGAGCAGGTCACCAAATACCATCAAGAATGGGAGGAATTGTGCAAACAAGAGGAAATATTTTAGAGGAAAAAATTGAGGATTCAATGGCTCAAAGAGGGAGAAAGAAATATTGGCTTCTTCCATAGATCCACAGTGGAAAACAGAGTTCATACCAGAATTGCAGTGATCAAGGATGAGAGAGGCATTATTCACAACTCTCATGCTGAAATTGAAAAAGCTCTGGTCAAGCACTTTCAAGGCATTGCCAAAGAAACTTGTTATAACAGAGAGAACTCCATCAGGAACTTCACAAGACACATTCCTAGGCTGGTGTCCAATGAGGACAATTTCAACCTCAACAAGCTAGTAACCGAAGAGGAAGTCAACGTGGTGCTTAAAGAGATGCAAAATGGTAAAGCACCAGGCCCAGACGGTTTCAATGTTGATTTCTTCAAGGCCTGCTGGAGCATTGTTAAAAAGGATATTTTAAATGTGGTAGAAGATTCCAGGATGAATAAAACTATTCTGAAAGCTCTGAACACTTCTTTCATTGCTCTTATCCCCAAGTAGGAGACTGCTCAGACTCCGGACAAGTTTAGACCAATAGTCTTATGTAATGTGGTCTATAAGATAATATCAAAAGTGGTAGCCAACAGACTAAAACCTCTCCTTCCATCTTTGGTTTATGTGGAACAAGCCAGTTATGTGGAAGGAAGGCAAATTCTCAACAATATTATTCAAGCTCACGAGGTGGTTCATTCTTTGACTGTCAACCGAAAGGCTGGTATGATCATGCAATTGGACATTGCTAAAGCCTATGATAAACTAAGTTGGAACTATATCCGGAAAATGCTTATTGCCTTTGGGTTTGATCACAACTGGGTAAGATGGATCATGGCCCTGGTTACTTCCTCAAGTTTCTCTATTCTGGTCATTGGCTCTCCCTCTGAAACTTTGCTTCCCTCAAGAGGCCTCAGATAGGGGGACCCACTCTCTCCCTTTCTTTTCATCCTTATGATGGAAGGACTGGGTCGATCTATCAATCATGCCAAAGAAGTTGGTAAGATCAAAGGTCTCCAACTTTCTGACAGGGGCCAGGCGTGGACACATCAATAGTTTGTGGATGACACGATGCTACAAGGAATCCCTACAGTCAAAGAAGCTCATGCATTCAAACAAATTCTAAATTAATTTGCCAAGGCTTTAGGTATGGAAGTTAATCTCACCAAGTCCAAGATCTTTTTATTTAATACTAATATTTCCATTCAAAAAAACATTGCCAAAATTCTGGGCTTTCAAAGAGATTCTCTTCCCTCTAAATATTTGGGGATACCCCTTACTTCTAAGCCGCTACACAAAAGCATCTGGGAGCCAATTATTAACAAACTGCAAGACAAAATCAGAAAATGGACGTTTAGATCCTTAAACCTGGCAGGCAGACTAGTACTCACAAAGGCTGTTCTACAAGAAATCCTAGCTTTTATGCTTTCTGTTCTCCCAGCTCCCAAAGGAGTTCTGCAGCTTATCAGAAACATTCAAAGAAACTTCCTTTGGGGAAAGGGGGAAGCAAAGAAAAAATGGGCCTTGGTAGCTTGGGAAAAAATTTGCAAACCCAGAAATTATGGAGGACTAGGATTAGATGATCCTGAAATTCTAAGCAAAGCTCTAGGGGCTAAATTATTGTGCCGCTGGCTAAAAGAACCAAAGGCTCAACAGGCTACAATTTGGAAAGAAAAATATGCCAGTTCATGGCCTAGTGAGGATCATATAAGAATGGATGGTAATATCAAAGGATCACACATATGGAACAAGGCCTGGGATAATAGATTTCTAGTTCAACAGAATGGCTTCTAGGAAATTAGAGAGGGAAACTTAGCTCTGTTTTGGGAGGACAGATGGCAACAGGAACCCATTCTATTAAAAGAAGAATTAAAGGAACTGAAGGCAGAGACAGACGCTAAAGGATTAATCAAAGTTAAGGATTTTTGGGATCGAACCAACAATGCAGGAAAGTGGAGACAATGGAGAATTTTGATCTTAGAAATGAAAACCCCTTAAAAGACAAAGATGATATAATAATGCAAGAGTTAGATAGAAGGAAAATTTTAGTTTGCAAAGGGAATGACCATCTCAGATGGGGCAATAACAATGAGGGCGCCTACAATCTTAAGGAAGCAAAAAAAATTCTCCTTGGTTTGGCTTCCCAGGCTCCGGATAAAGCTTAGCAAAGAATTTGGAGACAACAGGGTTGGATGAAGATTAAACTCTTCACATGGCTGGTGCAACACAGGAAAATTTTGACTTGGGACAATATTAGGAAAAGAGGTATTCTGGGGCCCTCCAAGTGCCAGCTTTGTGAAATGTAAGAGGAAATAATGGAGCATATTCTCAACAACTGCTCCTTTCCCTCCAACCTATGGGATTCTTTTGCCTCCATATTCCAGCAGTCAGACAGAGACCTTGGAAGCATCACCAACACCCTGAACAATTGGAGAAGCAATTTCACGAATAATGAAGTTCTTAGCATTGCCTGGGCTCTAACTCCTGGCTTGATAATCTGGAACACATGGAAAGAAAGGAATAACAGGATTTTCAAGGAAAACAAAAACTGCCCCTGTTCCTTCATAATCAGATCCTAAAACAACTACAAGAGACTGTAAGCTCCATTGTCCGGAATCTTCCTGTGAATCCTCCCTCGGCTTCTGAATGGAGGATTCTCTGCCAGCTTGGACTACAAAGGTTGATTCCTCAAAGCCCGGGAGGGAAGAATCTTTTCAAAGATTCAGAGCTTGAATTTTGGCATCCTCCTCCCAAAGGATTTTTAAAGTTCAACATTGACGGAGCCTCAAAGGGCAACCCGGGTACTGCGGGTCATGGCAGAGTTTTAAGGGATGAAAAAGGGAATATCTTGTTTATATTCCATGGCCATCTTGGAAAAGCCACCAACAATATGGCAGAAATTATGGCTATGGAACATTGTTTATAATACTTGCTTCTAGATAATCGACACAATGTGATTGTGGAAGCGGATTCTGAGTTAATCATTAACTCAGTCAAGAAGATCAGCTGGGGCACTGCTCCAGAAAAGGTCTCTAAGAATTGGAGGCTCAATCAGATCTTTCAAAGGATCCACAACCACCTTCAAGGCCTCCGTACCATCACTTTCAAACATGTTCGAAGGACGGCCAATCATGGAGTGAATTGTGCAAAGGAAAAGTTTGTAACAAATTGGCAAGAGCTAACTGGTCTAATTCTTAAGGCGAAATGCCATGATCAAGCCGAAGAAGATATGTTGATGTTCAGAAACAGGACCCTGGAAGGTAATACTGACAACCCAGAAGCAGCATGAGCAGAGAAGTGGACTCTTTAAGTTTTACAGGGTATAGTAAGCTTTGGCGGTCTATTGGTCGTAGAAGCAAGTTCACTCAAAGCCTCTGTGACGGCAAAGCGGGTGGCTCTTCTCTAAGGGTTTCAGACAGACCAGTCAAGGCCTCTTCTCACACTATTTCCGGCAATCTGGTTTGTCGTGTGGATGGGAGCAGAACCCTCTTGACGGCCCTGACTTTCCAGTTTCCAGTTTCCCAGGTGGTTTTCGCAAGCCCCGCGAGTGGTAAGCGGTATTTTCCTTTTCGCAGCGATCACAATCATTGATGGACGCGTGGTAGCAGGACAGTTTGAAAAACCGCCGTGATCGCACGTTAAATGGTGGCATTTAGGGGTCAGTGATACTCATCTCTGCCGTTGGATCTGCCGTTTAAGATCTACAGTCGCTTTTCATCGGGCTTGTTTGTGGGGCCAGGGTGTTTACAACAGACCGTCGGGTTTTTTAAAGTTTTGCTTTTTCAGCTTTCTGTTACGAGCAGCGGTTCGGTTAAATTTAGGTGGCTCTTTTCCCGAGTTTGTAATCCTTTGGTTTTGGTTGTCTTTTTTCCGCACCATTGGTTGACTTCACCATGGTTTGGGGCCTGCTCTATTCGTGGGGGTGTGTAAAATATGTAAATCAGTTTTGAATTAATGAAAGGATTGTCTCTTGCACTAGCAAAAAAAAAGAATGCTCAACCCTAGGAGTTTTTTTTCCAAAAGAATTCTTTGAAGAAGCATTTGGATTACCAACTTTCACTAATTTTCCAGAAACCTCCACACCGCTACCAATCTTAACTTGATTTACTACTAAATATCCTTGATCTTTAGGAGGATTAGTCTTGAGCTATAGTTTTTTTTTATCCTTTTACACCTTGGCCTAATTACAAGGAACCGGGGGAAGAGCCTCCTTATAGGTTATATAATGATCTAAATTAGCGCCCTCCCCCCATCTTGGTTTTCATTTTTTTTTTATTTTGTTTATTCTTCCCAGCTTTGGGGCAATTTTTAAGGAAATGTCCGGTTTCACAACAAGCTCTACAACGAAAATAAATATTTTCGTAATCCAATTTTTACACCTATAAGTAATCAGGGCCTGCTAACTTGATTTTAGCAGGAAATCCTTTGTTAAATTCCATTTCCACACAAATGTGAGCATATGAAGTATTTAGGTAAAATTTAGTGTCATCACATCATTAATAGAATTTGCCTAAGACATTACTAGTTGTTGTGAATGAAGAAATATTCCACATATGCAAAGGTAGGTTGGGGAGCCTTACCCAAATTGGATAAGAGGAGATTGAAGTCGAAAAAGGGGCGAATGAAGGGAATTAGGATTGGAAAGAAAGCCCAACACTATCCCAGAACCACGCACCAAATTTTGAAATCAACACTCAATCTTCAGGTTTGTTAAAGATCACAACAAAGAATCCTTTTGCCATAGGGTAGATGTTCAAATTATCAGAGATTAAGCACTTCCACTGCTAAGAAATCCAAGAGTGGAGATCGATGAGCCTAGGCCAAAAGCCATTAAACCTGCAAATCAAGCTAACTTATGAGAAACAATTTGCCTCACTAAGAGCTTCGGTCACCAATGGGAGATCAATCAAAGGGTCTTCACGAACAAACATACTAGAGAAAGAGGGAGCAACGTGGGGTTTCACGATGTCATGAAAATATGGAGCAACCACAGATTTAATAGAACCCACTGAATCCCTAACCAAAAACCATATCAAAGCCCACCACTGAGGAAGTCAGGGGCGAAATATGAAAGGATTCAACACACTTAGAAACAATAGATCGAGAAGCCAAAAGTGAACTACCACAGAGGAGGACTGAGATGACATTATATCAAAAGAAAAACACATGGATCCGGCCATCGAGGAAGTGTAGGTTTTAACCCCGTACAGAAATTACTTGCATACGAATTCTAATAACAGAAAATAAACAATAGCGAGAGCATAACACATAAAACAAATATACATAGAGATTTTCCCCTGGATCCAAAAACTGGGACTACCAGATTGATTTTCATTATGTTCCTTTCAATGTTACAATACATATATATACATGCCGAAGCATCTAATACCATGGACCGAAAACCATCGCGCCTGAAACCATGCACAAAACCATGGGCAAAACAATGGGTCCAAAAAAAAATCCCTAGGGCACTGCCCCAGACCCCCTAGAGGGGGGCTAATCACCCCCCTCAAACCGCCTGTACAAGGGAGGCTGCCGCCCCCCCCATTACCCCCCCGCTGCGCATCGATGCAATGAATCGAGGGCTTCGCCCCCTCTCTAACCCCTTAGTTTCGCTAGGGGGGCTAGCCGTGGAAAGAATATAACACAACCCAACATTCTCCCAATTGTTGTTTTCTTTCCACAGGGGGCCACAAAAGAGCTTAGTCATTTATCCAGCCTTGCAATGCCCATGGTTTCTCTACACCAAGAGAACTTCTCAGAGCTCATAGATTTTGTTAATGCATCTGCATTATTCCTCAAAGTGTCCACCTTTACCAGCAACACCTTTTTGTCTTATATCATATCCCTCACAAAGTGATATTGAACATCAATGTGCGTTGTCTTTGAATGATAAGCAGGGTTCTTTGCCAAGAAAATTGCACTTTGGCTGTCACAGTCTATCCATATAGTTCTCTGTACTAACCCCATACATGAACATAATCTCTGCAACCAAATTACTTCCTTGCTTGCATGAGTGGCTGCCATGTATTCTGCCTCTGTAGTTGATAGTGCCACTACATATTGTTTCTTACTCATCCAACTAACCGCACCTCGAAATAGGTTAAACACATACCCACTTGTAGATCTTCTCTGATCCAGATCTCCAGCCCAGTCTGCATCAACAAAGCCACAAATATCCAAAAATCTATCGAATCCTAGTCTTCCTTGGTAGCACAAACCATAATCACTAGGGCCACACAAATACTTGAAAACCCTCTTCACTACTATCCAATGCTCCTTCCCTAGTTTTGACATAAACCTACTCAATACTCCCACTGCATGTGCAATGTCTGGTCTAGTACAGACCATCACATACATCAGGCTACCAACTGCACTTGCATATGGAACATGGGACATGTCCTCTTCCTCTTCTTGTGTCTTGGGACATTGTTCAGTAGATAACTTTACACCTATAGGAATAGGAACCTTCACTGGTTTACTATCCTGCATATTAAACCTTTGTAGTATTGTCTCGACACAATTCCTCTAGTTTAACCAAAGCTTCCTCTTTGCCCGATTTCTTTTAATTTCCATGCCCAAAATATAGTTTACAGCACCAAGATCTTTCATGTCGAATTTGGAGGACAATTGGGTCTTCAAATCCTGGGTAATTTCTTTGTCATTTCCAACCAACAACATATCATCCACATACAAGACCAAATAAATAACACAGTCACTAATTAATTTAAAATACACATAGTGATCTTCTTTGCTTCTGGTGAAGCCAAGTCCCTGTATAAATGTATCAAATTTCTGATACCACATCCTTGGTGACTGTTTTAACCCATACATAGACTTTTTTAACTTGCATGCTAGTTCTTTCTTACCCTTCACTGCAAAGCCTTCAGGTTGCTTCATGTAGATCTCTTCCTCAAGATCCCTGTGAAGAAATGTTGTCTTCACATCCATCTGTTCTACCTCAAAATCAAAAGCAGCAACAGATAAAAGCAATCTAATAGAAGCTACCTTGGAAACAGGAGAAAAAATATCACCAAAATCAATTCTCGACACCTGGGAATAACCTTTTGCTACCAACCTAGCTTTGTATTTCTCCACCTTTCCTTCTGCATTTGCCTTCTTCTTGAACACCCATTTTCTGCCAATGGGTTTCCTTCCAGCCGACAACTCCACCAGATCCCAAGGCTCATTTTTGTGCAAAGATGCCATTTCATCAACCATGGCCTCTTTCCAGAGTTTTCCATCCTCTGAATCTACTACTTCCTTCATAGTTCTGGGATCATCATCAATAATAGATAAAGCAAAATTTGAACAGAAATCAGATGGACTATACCTTTCTGGCTGCCTTCTTTCTCGAACTAATCTTCTCACAATCGGAGTTTGTGGCTCTTCATCTTCTGATTCCTCTTCTGTTGTAGAGTCTATTCTTCCTCCTTAAGCTCAAATGCTATCTTCTCAGGTTCCTTTGGTTGGACTTCATGTTTAATAAAATATTTCACCTCTCTGAACACCACATCTCGGCTGTACACAACCTTCCTTGTTACTGGGTTCCAAATCTTATAACTGATCTAAAATGGGGGTTTAACAACTTGTTATGCTTACAAGAACCTCCCACTCAAAGCTTAACAAATATATTATCTAGCTTATGTATGACATTTGCGGAATTAAATACTTGAAACAGGTGTATGCTGTTTATTTTTAACTATTTAAGTGCTGTAAGTCCATTTGTTTCTGCTGATATTAAACACATATAATAGTCATATAATGCAACAAATAAACAACCACACATAACAACAAATTTAATCTAGGAGTTCACCCGAATATTGTGGGCTACGTCTCCTTGATATTTTGTCATCTTGACTTGGCTGTTTGGGATTATGGTAAAGTTTCTTTACAAGTTCCACACTTAACTCCAAAGGTTACTGAACTGAACCAATGGGCTTAGAATACCATCTATATCCCTATCATGTCTGTCATCACTCTGCAAACAGATCTAATCTTCCTTAGACTTGATTCCTTCAATCAGTGCTTTGAGCTACCCTGAGCTTCTAGATGGCACTAACTCCTTCAGAATTCTTCAATTATCTCTGAAACTTCTTCTACTATCTCCAGCACATATCAGACACCAACAATACTTTGATCATTTGCTACCTGAAACTTCCCTGTAGCATCACGGCCTTTAGAAGTCTCCAAATGCTTCTGCAAATCCTTGCAATGGATTCAGAAGGCTCATTACAGTCAGAAATGACTGTTGGTTTGCTGAGAACGAGTACTGGTAGCTCCTACAACTGCCTCCAACCCCTGGTGGATCTGAGCTCCAAAATCAATATTCCTGGATGAAATTCTCCATGAACATGACTTCCTCAACTTCTCTAGACTATTCCATTGGCTTCAGAAGGCTGCAATTAGCCTAGCTAGCTTCTTGTTTCACTCTCTCTGAGTTTCTTTGTCTCTCTGGCCCTACTTCTTCAAGAACTACTCTTGGAGTGTATTTATGCAATATCCTCTAAGGATACTCCACCAAAATTTGTTAACCGCACTTATCTTCAGTTAAACTTAGCATATCCGCCTAAGTTTACTCGCTCCGCCAGGTTGACTGTCGAAGGTAATCATTAAAAATAGCTTTCTGTTGTGCGCGCATATGAGGCGGTATAATCCCGGCGGTTAGGGATAAGCCTCCATAGAGCTGGCGATCAGGTTAACTCTCAAACGTCGATCTATCCCATCCAATCCAATGGCTATCGCGTCATTCGCTCACAAACTAGCTCGAAAAATTTCCATTGTTGATTTGTCCCACTCGATCCAATGGTTGTCGCGCAATCTTGCGCAGATTTTTGCGCGATCGATATCAGATCGAGAGCACGTGAGAAAGTAGTTTTCTCGTGCTACGTGTCGCTCACTGAGGGTAATCGTGTGAAATTTTAGAATACCGCTTCTAGCCTTTTTTCCACGTGAGATACCATTTACCATCTTTCCAAGACCACCCACGTGCTTAATTCGTATTTTAAGAAAGGCGCTTAAGGAAAAGGTTTTAGCACTTAAAACCAATATTAACCCTTCAACGCTAATACACGTAGAACTGGTGGTCATGTTAACCGCAACCACATGTACATTGTTTGCAACTGCGGTTAAGTCGGGACATGTAACTATTACTAAGGTCCTTGATCAATATCTGATCACTCCTCCCCGTTGGGAATCTTTTGGACCCCAAAAGACTGATATACTGATCTGTACAGTAGATGAGAGTACAACACCCTATTCTTTCAACCTCCATACACTTGCCTTGCATGGCTAGTGCCTTTGAACCAAAACTCAAAGGTAGTCGACACTTCCCTTCCTGGATGCGCTTGTCCTCTTGTTAAGAATTGTCTTCCTTGAACTCATTTAGAATTTCTGTTGAGAAGTTTACAGAAGGTAGCTGAATATCGCTTCCTTGATCATCGATCCAAGGTGGCTCAAACAAACGTGAGATTACATCACAAATTCATGCAAACTCAACTAAAATTTGCATATGTACCAATGAAAGTATATTTTACTGGGTTAAGAAGTCAAACCACTTCTTACCAAGCCACTTCTATGGCGACTTTTGCTGCTGCAAATTTTCTTCTGACATCTTGTAAAAAAAAACAACATAGTGCAAGAAATAACTGGATGACATAAACTCTTGCTCCATCAAAAGAAACAAATTTCACATCATGTGAATCATCATCATGTCTTTACATCTTGTATACAAATGATCGACTTAAATAACAAGCCGACAAAAACATGCCTTTTTCAAACAATTGACTCTCCAAGTCAAGCATGTTTAAGAAGAACTTGACGATTCTTTTTCAAAATAGAAAGAATTCCACCTCTTGTGAAACACTTCATCACTATCTCCCTTTTTCAATCTTGGAGACAAAATCAACTTTTTCAAGTCGATATGACATTGCATGCATGTTTAAACAAAGCAATCGACCATCAAGTCAATTACACATACATGTTCAAATACAAGGAAATCATCAACATTCCTTTGTTTATACATACCATTCTCATGCATGTATTCCATTCTTCAACTTTCTCTCAAGTACAATGATAAGTACAAGATCCTCAATCACATGTACATGTACTTACAAAGTTGAAATGAATATAATTTTGCTGCAATAAAGCGAGTCTCATACTCAACTTTTCCATTCACCTTTTTGGTAAAACCCTGCAACTTACATTCCATTGGCAAATAAATGTTTCAAATAAAAAGACATGCAACCTTAATTGGATAAGAACTCTAACCATTTCTTACCAATCCATATCAAGGTCACTTCCTTTAACTGCACATCGACATCGACATCCTGAAACAGATCAATTATGGAAACTTCCTTTCCATTCTTGCCATTCTCTTCCTCCACTTTCTTCAAATTTCGTGGAAGAATTGTTGGATTCAAGTTCCAACACTTTTTAGCAATATGTCCTTGCTTATGGAAATAAGTGCAACACATGTGCATCCTCTTTACAACATGATTTGCCTTGTCCAATGGACCTTTGGCTTCTTGCCTCCTTTTCTTCAAAAGTTTCCTGTATGTGGCCTTTTTCTTCCAACATCTAGAAACACTATGGTTAACCAAACCACAAAAGGAACATGCAATTTTTTTCCAATGCTTATGTGGAAATTTATCATGCTTTACATAATCAAAAGAAATATGATTGAAATCAGATTTATACCTTTCTCTTTCACCTTTATTGCCTTCATGAGGAGGTGAACCGAATGAAGAAGTGGCTCCCTTCGGAACACCATCAATCTCTTCAATGATTTTAGAGCTTTCACAACTCTCTTGTTCAAGTGCATGCTTATGAACACCTTCTTCTTGCAAAATATGTTTCAAACTATTGCATTCCCCCTGAATACAATCTTTACAAACTTGAGGTAGAGAACCTAAAATGAAACTCCTTCTAGGAACTGTTTCAATTGCCTTCATGGCTGCTTTGGAACTTTCTCCATAAGATTGTCCATAGCCAAGACCCAAATACTTAGGTCTTTCCTCAATCATTATTGGCTCAACAATGCCTTGTGCATGTTTTCCTAATCCTTTTCCTTCATAGCCCATTTTTGACATCAACTTGGACACTATACCTCTTGTATGTTTTTCAAAAGAACCAACATAGACATTCTTAGAGGAAATTGAAGACAAACTAGAATTGTTTACCTCTTCTTCAAACTGATGCTTGACTAAGGCTTCTTTGGCAGTAAGGAGTTGTGTCTCCATCTCATGCATCCTTTCTAGGTTCATATTTTCAATATGAAGTTGGCTCTCCATTTCCTGCAACTTTTTAGAAAGCAATTGCTTCTCTTCCTTCATGGAATTCAACTGCTCTCGAAGTTTTGTGCTCTTCCTTTCATCTTCATACATTTCTTTCACCATATCCATCATGATGAACAAGTATCACTTCATGTCTTCATCAAAGAATCTTGTGAAGGAGGAGGATTTAGAAAACTCACTTGTAGAAGTTGTCATTAACAAATGAACAAAAGAACTTCAACCAAATTCACAAAGCTTATTCAAGCAGCCTTTTGCCTTGAGGTCCTTTGGGTAAGGAGAATGCCTTCAACCCTTCTTCCTTCTTGTCCTCTCCTAGACTTAGCTATCAGTAGCTTTCCCTTCACCTTTGCAAACTCAAACAATTAGTCAGTTTACAAACAATCAAACAGTCAAATCCTTTGTACTGTTTAAACACCTTTCAAGTCAAACAAGCAACCTATTGCTTTGTCAATCAAGCAACCTTGCTTTGTCAATCAAGCAACCTGCTCTGATACCACCTGATCTGAAATGGGGGTTTAACAACTTGTTATGCTTACAAGAACCTCCCACTCAAAGCTTAACAAATATATGATCTAGCTTATGTATGACATTTGCAGAATTAAATACTTGAAACAGGTGTATGTTGTTTGTTTTTAACTATTTAAGTGCTTTAAGTCCATTTGTTTCTGTTGATATTAAACACATATAACAGTCATATAATGCAGCAAATAAACAACCACACATAACAACAAATTTAATCTAGGAGTTCACCCGAATATTGTGGGCTACATCTCCTTGAGCTTTTGTCATCTTGACTTGGCTCTTTGGGATTATGGTAAAGTTTCTTTTACAAGTTCCACACTTAACTCCAAAGGTTACTGAACTGAACCAATGGGCTTAGAATACCATCTATATCCCTGTCATGGTTGTCATCACTCTGCAAACAGATCTAAGCTTCCTTAGACTTGATTCCTTCAATCAGTGCTCTGAGCTACCCTGAGCTTCTAGATGGCACTAACTCCTTCAGAATTCTTCAACTGTCTTTGAAACTTCTTCTACTATCTCCAACACATATTAGACACCAATAATAGACTGATCATTTGATCATCTGCTGCCTTAAACTTCCCTGTAGCATCATGGCCTTTAGAAATATCCAAATGCTTCTGCAAATCCCTACAATGGATTCAGAAGGCTCATTACAGTTAGAATGACTGTTGGTTTGCTGAGAACGAGTACTAGTAGCTCCTACAACTGCCTCCAACCCCTGGTGGATATGAGCTCCAAAACCAATCTTCCTGGATGAAATTATCCATGAAGATGACTTCCTCAGCTTCTCTGGACTATTCCATTGGCTTCAGAAGGCTGCAATTAGCCTAGCTAGCCTCTTTTTTCACTCTCTCTGAGTTTCTCTGTCTCTCTAGCTTTGCTTCTTCTAGAACTGCTCATGGAGTGTATTTATGCAATATCCTCTAAGGATACTCCACCAAAATTGGTTAACCGCACTTATCTTTAGTTAATATTAGCATATCCGGCTAAGTTTAGTCGCTCCGCCAGGCTGACTGTCAGAGGTAATCATTAACAATAACTTTATGTTGGGCGCGCATATGAGGCGGTATAATCCCGGTAGTTAGGGATAAGCCTCTGTAGTACTGGCGATCGAGTTAACTCTCAACCGTTGATCTATCCCGTCCAATCTAATGACTATCGCATCGTTCGCTCACCAACTAGCCTGGACAATCTCCACTGTTGATCTGTCCCGCTTGATCTAATGGCTGTCGTGCAATCTCACACAGATTTTTGCCCGATTGATATCAGATTGAGAGCACGCGAGAAAAGAAGTTTTCCCGTGCTACGTGTCACTCATTGAGGGTAATCGCGTGAAATTTTAGAATGCCGCTTCCAGCCTTTTGTCCGCATGAGATACCGTTTACCATATTTCCAAGATCACCCACATGTTTAATTTGTATTTTAAGAAAGGCGCTTAAGGAAAAGGTTTTAGCGCTTAAAACCAATATTAACCCTTCAACGCTAATACACGTAGAACTAGCGGTCATGTTAATTGCAACCGCATGTACATTGTTTGCAACCATGGTTAAGTTGGGACATGTGACTATTACTAAGGTCTTTGATCAATATCTTATCAATAACCCTTTAAACCATTCTTATACCCAATAAAGATGCACTTTTTAGATTTACTATTCAACTTTGTTCTTTTCTCCTTTGGAACATGTACATATGCATCACATCCAAATACGCTCAGATGTGAAAGAGAGGGTTTCTTACTAGTCCATACCTCTTGTGGAGCCTTATCCTCCAATGCTGATGAAGGTGATATGTTGACCAGGTAACATGCAGTCTCCACCACCTCTGCCCAGAATTCATGTCCTAACCCGACACCACTGAGCATGCTTCTTTCCCTTTCCATCAATGTCTTGTTCATTCTTTCTACAACTCCATTTTTCTGAGGTGTGTATCGAGTATTATTCTATCGTTCTATACCACACTTCTTGCAAAAATTTTCAAATTCCTTCTTGCAAAATTATCCACCGTTATTTGTCCTCAATGCCTTTATCTTCTTCTCTGTCTGGTTTTCCACCAGAGCCTTAAATTCTTTAAACCTGTCAAAGACTTCAGATTTCTTCTTGAGGAAATATATCCATGTATTCCTTGAGACATCATCTATAAATGATACATAGTACACAGACTTACCCAGTGATGGAACCTTCACAGGCCCAAGCACATCATTGTGCACAAGCTCTAATATCTTTTTCGCCCTCATACCACTAGAGGGGAAACTCACCCGATTCTGCTTCCCATATACACAATTTTCATAGAAATCAAAATCCAGAGAGCTATTAGTCATACCTTCTACCATACCTTTACCATGAAGTATTCGAAGGTCCTTCTCTCCAATATGTCCAAGCCTTTGATGCCATAGCATGGTCTTTTCTCCAGAGGCCACTAGATTTTCTGCTCCACTTTTAGGAACCACAAAATTGTTGCACCCATCAACAACAGTTCTACCTTGCAGCTTGTATAGAGTTCAAATCTGAACTCCCCGCATCAATACCAGTGCTCCCCGAACCATCTTGAAGGTATCTTTCTCAAACACTGTTTTTACACCTGCATCATCCAATTTGCTTATATATATTAGATTTCTAGCTAATGCAGGAATATGCAGAACACTCGGAAGTGTTCTAATCCTTCCACCTTGCAAATTCAACTTTAGTTTTCCCTGACCAACGATTCTAGCCTTCCTATCATCCCCTAAGAAGACATCACCACCATCGTATTTCTCATACTCACAGAACCACTCTCTATGGGGAGTGAAGTGAAGGGATGCACCTGAGTCAATCAACCATGCCTCACGATCTACATGAGTACTTGAAGGCAAAGCCAAGTACACATCCCCACCTTCATATGAGGTGGTTTTCGCTTCTATAGAAGGAGCATCATCAGATCCATTTCGTTTGTAAGGAGCTTTAGATTTATAGTCCCTTTTGTAGTGCCATTCCTTTCTGCATTTCCAACACACCTTTACATGTTTTCCTGGAGATTTAGATCTCCCACTCGATGACTTATTTTTGTTTCTGTTTTGGGACTGTCCTCGTATAGACAAGGCATCACCATTCTGGCTCTCCATATTTTTTCGTCTCATCTCATCCATCGGCAAGGATGAGACTATTTCATCAAACTGCAAGGCAATTGCATTGCTACCTATTGCAATAACCAGATTATCCCACGAATCTGGTAGAGAACACAACAAACTGATGCACTTATCTTCATCTTTAATTTTAATATCAACAGATAATAACTGACTTACCACAATATTAAATGTGTTCAGATGCTCTGTCACCGAGTCTCCATCTTTCATGCTCAGGTTATACAACATTTTTTGTAGGAAGAGTTTATTCACCAGAGACTCAGATTGGTACAAAGTCCCTAACTTGTCCCACAAAGCCTTCGTCATAACTTCCCCTGATACATTCAACAAACTTGAATCTGAAACACACAATTGTATTGTGCTCTTTGCCTTCCGATCCAACTTCTTCCATTCTTCATCGGACACTCCCGTTGGTTTAGTAATCGGACCTACCACGATCCACTAATCTGTATCCACCAATAGATCCTCCACCTTGAGTTTCCACAATTCAAAAATCTGACCTTTAAATTTCTTGATCTCTATCTTTCCACTGCTCACCATCTTCTTTAACCACCAGAATCGATCCCGCAGATCTCCCACTGAACAAGGTCTACCACAGGCCCGAGCGAAACCCCTCAGCAACAAAGGCGTCCCCTTGAGGCCAAAACAACTTTGATAGAAAATGTAGGTTTTAACCTCGTACAAAAATTACCAGCATGCGAATTCTAATAACATAAAATAAACAATAGCGAGAGCATAACACATAAAACAAATATACACAGAGACTTTCCCCTGGATCCCAAAATCGGGACTACCGGATTGATTTTTCAATATGTTCCTTTCAATGTTACAATACATATATATACATGCCAAAACATCCAATACCATGGACCGAAAACCATCGCGTCCAAAACCATGCACAAAACCATGGGTCCAATTTTTTTTCCCTGGGGCGCTGCCTCAAACCGCGTAGAGGGGGGCTAACCGCCCCCCTCAAACCCCCCATACAGGTGGGGCTGCCGCCCCCCCAGTGACTTTTTGTTGCACATCGACGCAACGAACGGGGGGCTCCGCCGCCCCCCCCCCCCCCCCCCCCCCCCCCCCTCTAACCCCCCGATTTCGCTAGGGGGGCTAGTTGTGGAAAGAATATAACACAACCCAATAGGAAGCCATATCGGTAGACGAGGTTTCCACAAAGGGAAAAACAAAGAATGTCAATTTACCCACAACAGAGAATGTTGGAACAAGAATTGCACAAGAAAAAAGAAGAGGGATTGAAGCAACATCGAAAGGAGGAACATCCATCTAAAGATTTTGCAACATGAGAGTAGAGGCGACTAACTAGGGCCAAACCCTAGCCGCTGCAACAGAACTATGCACATGAGCCATTTTCCTACAAAACTCAACTTTTTGTTGTTCAGTTTGGAGCTCCACTAGACAAAATTGTAGTTTTGATGGATAAGAGGGCTGAAGATTTTTTCTGAAGATATAACTATGTACTACCTAATCTATTTGCTGCAATCTAGATGCAAACTTGCATATAAAAACAAAATTTTCATTTTGGTTAAAAAAGAAGAAGTTATATTTAATTAAATATTCATCCTTATAATTTTTTTTTAAAAGTTAACAAATGCAATTTAATTTAATTCAATATTTAATATATAATTAAAAAAAATACTACTATAATACATAGAATGTAATGGTGAGTTTTAGAATGTAATTGCGAGTTTTATTGATTTATTTTTAATTTATATTTATTTATTATTTTTTCCAAATGACAAATTAATATTTCTCATGTGTTTGTAGTATGTCCTAAACCTATTTTTGCTTGGGTAAGAGCTTATCTTCTTTGGATGTAAGGAAATGGCTAATTCCACATGGCTTGGTTTTCCTTGAATAACTATGATGAGTTAGCTTGCATTAACTGATAGCAACCAATGATAGTTGTTCCCATTGTTCCCACTGTTGCTTTGACAACTAAGTTATGATAGGTTGTCACATTATTTAAAAATAAATTAGTATTTTTCACATTTTATACACTTTTGTGTTCTTAACTATTTTTTTTTTCACCTAAACATTTTTTTTTGAAGAGAAAAGATCCATATAATCTACATATATTTTTATTATATAACTTTCATGTTATTGATTTTTCCAATATCTTTGAAAACATGGTGGAAAAAATTAAATATATATTTTAAAAGAAAATAAATAAAAATATAATATAAAATTAAAATTGTCATTCAAATTCATTGACATCAAATTCACCACTAACGTGATAGAGATCAGGGTATAAGTTTGACAGGCACTCCTACTCGTCAATTATTTTTTTATGAAGAGTTTTCATTTAAAATTTCCCTTCACATGACGTTTGCTTTTTATTTTTACCCATTATTTAAACATCATGTATTACATGTTTTTGTTAATTTTTTGTTGTGAGTATAAAAACAATTTTTTGGTAATATAAGTTTTGTGTTTTATCTTATTAGTTTTTTTAATTATGACTTAACCATAAAATAATCTTCATCAAAGTAATATCATATATCTCTATGCTTTATATATTTTTTTGTAGGATTCAACTTTATATTATTGATGCAAAATGATACGTTGTGTTTGTCTTGTGTTACTGGCCGCTTTGTTGGGAAACTGACCCAATAACACAAGTTCATTTTCTTTAGATTGCCAATGTTTTTCTTGACTAGCTTATCCAATAAAACAAAAGGTTGAATAATGCCAAAGCTATTGTGCCACATGCTACAAAATTGTTGGCCCTTTTCTAGAGAGCTAGTACGATAAAAGCAAAACTGATAGACATTTGCCATAACTAAACTAATTCATTACAAAAAAATATGGACTTACACAGGACTAACCAGGTGTACGCCTCCTTTGTGGGAGTTCAAGCCATGAGCTTGAGACAGGTTGTTGGACACCAATCATCACAAAATCCAATATCTCTATTCTGGGAGGAACCACAAATTGCTTGCTAACACAGGGTTGCTTACAGACTGATATGTCAAATAATACCATGTACTACTAATATGGACCACTGAGAAACCACAATACACCATGAGCTAGCGTGCCAAGAAGAACCACAAACCAACTTGTTGGGAAGAACCATAAGCTCTTTCCGCCGAGGAGATACTCCTTGTACCAATGGGAGGAGAAGCCACACCATGCTCAAAGCCTACATTCCATGTGATTCATAACCATCCTTTGCCTTTGGCATCCAGTAGAACCCCATATGCAAACTAATTAAATTGTATTAGAGCCACCCTTCCTAGTTTGTAATCTAAAGATGCCCATGAGTCATGAATTGTACCTAGCCACTAGTGGAGATAAACTATGCCGTGGTACTGTGAGAGTAGCCATCCTATCTAGATGGAGAGAAATAGATGCAGAAGGCATTTTCAACGCTCCTTGTACTTCCAAGCACTCCAGATTTACCCAATCTCATGTCTGTCACCCATATTTTCTCCTTAAACTGAAAAAAAAGAGAGATAGATAGGCTAGGCCTTTGATTGAGCCTTTAGAGCTATACGTTGTGAACAAGGAGGAAACATAGGATTCTTTGGGAAGGTCATATTAAGAAAGTGAAGATGGGAGGCCATTGAAGATGTCATAACCAACAGGCGAGCATGGGAGGTCGGGGATGGCCAAGAGAACAACCAATAGCTATGCAAATATTCTAGCTCCCGGAGAACCGTAACAAACTTAGAAACAACCCAATTGCATACTGCAATGAGATAATAAGCATTAGAGGCATGATTCCCTTGCATTAACATGAGACAACTCATCTTTCCATGAGTCGAATGGTGTTCGAAAGAGGAGGCAGGTGACAGAAATAGGCTCGATGAGGGATGTCAACTCACCATGATGCCACCCTCATCCGACTGAACATGAAACCTCTGTGAACAATGATGAGGAACCATTATGCTTCTGCAAGGCAAACCAACTATGGAGTACGATGACCAAGATGTAGTGATCATATCAAGGTGAATGCAAGCATGCTGATTTATTGAATGCGCGACCACATGTCTGTTAAACCGCTATGGCCTTGGTCTCTCGCCAACATCCATCGGCATTAAGCACCTACCATGGGGGCTATGCTTTATATTACTTTAAAAATATCAAACAAGTTATTTTTTGTCACATAAAGTTTCTTTTTATTATGTATTTATTTCGTGAATTGTGAGGATCACTTCTATTTTTCTTTTCCTTAAGGCAAGAATATCCTATTTCCATATGAGAGATTAATTATTTTGATTAATAAAATAACAATAAGATAGATTCAAATTATGATTTAGCTTTGAATATAGAATAATATTCTTTATCTTATTAGATTATTTACTATGATTTTAAAACATACTTGCACTCTTATGCAACCATTAAATTTTTATGAATAAATGTGACTTTAGAAATAAATAAATACAAATTATGAGTATAACCTTTTGGGGATAAGTTATGAGACACACAAGAAAGATTCAATGTATAATCCCAGCCTCTCATATGAGAATCAAGAGGTAATTTTTTGATTAATTAAATAATAACAAAAATATATTAAAATTATGATTTAGCTCCCATTATTGAATAATCACCTTTATCTTATTAGATTATTTACTATGATTTTAAAGCATACTCTCTATCTTACAAAACCATTTAAATTTTTAATCGTGAGTTTAGAAATAAATAAATTCAAATTAAAACTCTATGATTTTAAAGCATACTTTCAATGTTACACAACCATTAAAATTTTAAGAATAAACGTGACTTTAGAAATTAATAAATTCAAATTAAAACAAGCGTGACCAAGCTATATCAAGCATGTCAAGCTCATGAAGGTGGTTGGAGTTACTCCATTGTGGTTGTCGGTTGTCGATGGTGGTATAGCATTCAGAAAGCTTGGATCACATGGATGACCACTTGAGTCATATGGAAATCCATATGCATTGTGATTTTTAACCACCTCTCCCCTGGGTTCTCCACCCTAATGGTAATTTGTTGTGTCTTAATATTATTAGTTTTTTGGTACTATGTACCTCTCAATTTTTGGATACCTAACTCAGAGTTAGCATTTTTGGAAATTTCCTACTAGCCAATAAATCTAGTAAGAGTGAGGACGGTAACATTTTGTTAATTTATGGATGTAATTTTGCCTCATAAATGAAAAAAAAAACCTTGAATTGCAATTTTTTTTTATATAAATCTTGATTGTGAAAAAACAAAAATAAAAAATTATGTCAATCTAATTTTGCTAAAAGGAGTATTTTATTATTCCAAGAGGCACATTCTACAACCCAATATGTGGGCGATGTGATGTAGGAGCATCCCAACTTCCAAGTCATTTTTGAAAAATCAAGTTCTTAGAAGGCAAAGCTTCAAATGGGGGGTTTTGACATTTGAGAAAGAATTCTAATATCTTATTGTAAATAATTTAGATTCTTTATTTATCATAGTTCTTTTAGAACTATGGATAGATATAAGATTGAATAGATAAGATTTTTAGAGAGCAAATGCCTTTTGGGGCATGAGGGATTTAAAGAATAAATCATGGAGTGATTTTTAGGATTTAGGAAAATCTACTTTGTTTCTAAAAGTTATATTTAATCATTGTAAGTCTAAGGGAAAAGATAACAGCCAAATGCATGAACAATTAGGCCATAGAGGGAGGATAGATCAGAGCAAGAGTCTGAGTAGACTTGCACGTACATGATTGAATGAATGATTTTAAAATTCATGTTCACTGTATGTAAGTTACTTTGTATTGATGATGAACATGATCAACTGGATGTGTGAATAACTGAATGAGAATTCAACATAACCATGTAATGGGTGAATTTATACATAGATCTAGAATGTATTGGTCCATATGATTTGACTGTGTGCATGTGAAATCAATCATAATACTTGTGATCTTATTTTAAATAGTTCCCTGCAAAATTGGGTGGTCAGAAACGAGGAAATGAATCTTGAGCAAGGATTAAACACAATCTATGATTAAGTGGACCAAGAAGAGGATCTTGTATGTGCATGTAGAATTCATTGTGTGTGGAAGATAAATAATTGGTTGAAAGCTGCAATAGGTCTGAAGAGAAGTAAATTGTTGGTTCAAGGAGCGTGTCATCCAAGCGTGTAACATAAACCAAAACCAATGACCAAGGTGTGGTCAAACTTGTGAGGTTCGGGGATGATGTTGGCTGAAGATACAGTGAGAAATAATAATGAAAAAGTTAGAATATATTTAGAAATACGTGAAGAGGAGAAGGGATGCAAGAGTAAGAGAAAATGACTTCAAAGAACGAGAGTTAAAACCACTAGGAAAAACCATGCTCGAAGCCTCTAATTGGAATCAAAATTTAGTTTCATTACCAGATTGGATAGGAACCATTTGATTTATAGATGATCAAAGATTGATATTAGGTTGACACGAGGAACAAGAAAGTGTTATGCAAAGTTGTTTCAATTACAACTCATTGTATTTGAAATCTAGTTATGCCATTTTGCATGGTTTGGGGACTTGCACACAAAAAGATAACTAGTGATGTAAAAGATTTATGATATACCTTTTATTGATGTTTGAAATCCATGATTGACATTATAGTTGGCAAAGTCATCAAATAAGGAGAGGATTGGAATCTTGGTAGAGACTTAACCTATATTTTTATTGCTAGAAGTTGACTAATGTGAAGCACCAGTTCGTTAATGATTATTCATGCGTGTTATATGATCAAAAGGCACTTGTGGTAAGTTTAGGTTTTGACCAGATGTATTTTTAGACAATATTCTTTTGTATTTAAATGAGAAGGAAGATGAGGGTAAAATTGGCATTATGTTTTGGTCCTAATTGAAACTGCAGACCCATGTGGGTGAATTCACAAGAAAAGTAAAATTTCCTGCATCACAGTGGTATCAGAGTAGGTTGATGCTATTTGGAATGGAGTTATTTGTTGGGTAATTTTATTTTCAAAGCTTTCAGTGGTTTATGTTTAAAAGTTTGTCAGGTAAAATGTTTTTACATTTTAATTTGATTTGAAGAAAATTGATAATTGCATGGATTGAGATATTGGAGAAATAGAAAGAACACTGATGTTCTTTGAGGATACATATAGAATATATACTTTGGGTAGAAGGTAGTGACTGTTACACAACATTTTGTCACTGTCCTTGTACTCCCCATTCCTTGATCCTGGAGGACCTTTACAGTGAACCCTTCATGCTTTCCCATCATGAAGAAACTCCCATTGTGTCCCTCTTCATGAGCAGAACAATTCCCCTTTGCATCATTTTCCCAAAATATTCTGTTTTTCCCAGTTTACAAGACCAGAACTAATGACCCGTGTCCTCCCCGCGCCGATATACAGGGATTACAACTGTTCCTCGTGTCGACTGGAGCAACTGAGCCTTTTCCCAGTCGCACCGATCCTCTTTTGAAAAGTTTTTTAAATTTGGAGTCACAACTTCCAGCTCGAGAAGCTTCATAACATAAGTCTGCTAAATGGTTAGGCCAGATGGAGTTGAGGAGATCAGATTGGGCTTCTTTCCCCTACTAGGATGGAACTACCTCAAGAGATAAGACCTTATCCCATGAGAAGAGGAACCATCTCCCATCCATTCAAGCTATATAAACATCCACTTTTTCCAAGCACAAGCTAGTGTGTGTGTGTGTTAATGCTAATTAAGTTATGTTTGGAGTAATCAACAAGTTATCCATACTTTGTAGCTCTCTAGTTTGTGTTTAAGGGAGAATTGTGAGTTGGTTTAGTGTGAAGCCTAAAGGGAAGAGCCTTGAGACTATCATTGTTGGGCCAGATTTGTTAGAGGATAACAACAACATTAAGACGCCGGTTGTAATCTCTTCTTGATTTAATAAATATGCAACTATCGATTTTTTTTCTACATAAGATGTCATTTCACATGTTTATGGCTTAATGTTTTTTGACTTGTTAAGTAGGTTGAATACAATTTGTATATTATCACAGTTGTTGTATGCAGTTGTCTACTTGTTTCAGGTGTTCGCGAGAAGAAATGGAAGATAGCTGGAGCAAGGAAACATGGTCGTCATCAAACATATAGCATACTAAGAGGTAGGCCCTCTTAATTGGTTCTAACCTAAGGAAATATTCCATAGAATGTCTTGTTTGTGGCTAGACCCACTCTTGGGCGAGAGGAATTGTTTGTGTCCGCACTTAGAATTTTACCTGCACCACAACGACATGTTATTTAGATGATAAAATTGCAACAACAGTGTATGTTCGCATGAGGTCAAACTACAAGTAAAATTGGTATTTTTATGGCTTCAACTAAATTGAGAATGAATTTTTTGATTATGTTAGGGTCCTATAATTCATAGGATCAAATGATGATTGGCTATTATCTTTCAGTTGATAGAAATTGTAAATAATATTGTATTTTGCAAATGATTTACAAAAAAAAAAATTGATGATGAAAAAATGGGATAAAAAATGTATTTGAGAAAATAAAAAAAGAATTTAAAAAAAAAATGAAAAACCCCCAAAAAAGAAAAATATGTATGCAAGTGAGTTAGTCTAAATGCCACTAAAAAACAAAAATGCGTCAAAGATACTTTAGGAAGTTTTCAAATAAAGTGTGTAGCTTGTTTAAATGCCACATAGAAATAGATTTCCTAAGCTTGATCATACTGTTTAATCATGGTTAAATTGAGTTAAATAAGGTTGGTTAGGTTAGTGAATAAATCAACCATCCAGTTTAATCTTGGTTGAAATTAATTAGGTAGACTAGAGAAAGGTTAACCAAAGTGTTTAAGCTTGGTTAAATTTGATAAATAAGCATTAGAATACAAGTTGCACAACCAAAAAATAAAAATAAAACATATGGTCTTGCTAGACTAAATGCGCCCTTAGGGTAAATTAAGTGTGTTTTAGAATAAATTAATCCCATTTTTATAAGTTAATCATGTCATTAAACATGATTAATAATTTGTAACAATAAAGCACTTGGCCCTAATGTTGTGATTTTTTTATATAATAAAGTTGAAAGCGAAAAAATTAATTGTCGGCTTGTGGTATAATGCGCGCAAGATCCAACGCTCACGATCTACCCTGCCCAAATCAACGACGGGGAATCAATTTCAGACCCCTTGGTCCATTCTACCTTTATCAGCAGGGGGTCTGAAAAGCGGATTCACTATTCCCCAACCCCATGCTACGTGGCGGGCGCTCAGCATTTCGTACCCCCTCGGTCAAAACCTATTACCACCTACCCGCCCACGAAAACCACTCCACCTCCTGCTAACGTCTATAAGTGCCTATCACCTCAGTACCACCGGCCATGTCTCTGCTCCCCCTCCACTCCTATCATGTCATACGTCCTCCCCAATCCCACATATCGTTGCCTTTTCCTTCTGCCACATGTCTTTTCCTATTTAACACCCATCCTTTCCCGTTACACCCCATTTGTTATATGATATTTGTTTTCTCCCGAACGTGCACCAAATCACAACGGACCCACTCCATAATGGGTTAGACGCAACGAGGATTTCCAGTTGCCTATAAAAACCTCCCAGTTGTTCAGTGTGGCCCCTTTCCGCTTCCCCTTTACTTCAGAGAATAGGTACATTAATTTAAAACCCCCATATTTTCCACCAAATTACTTGTTCACCCATCGCAGATTCCAGATAGTTGTTTCCCAGCCAGGTACCTGTTACAGCAAGTGAATTATTCAGCACAACCAAATTTTCCAGGGTAAATACCATTTTCCAAGGAGGAGTTTCCCAAGCATATCAAGGCAGAAGTCTGAGGCCACCGGGGGAGGGCGGGTACTAAATGCTTTGTGTCCCCTCCCACCAAGAGTTCTATGTGCGAGTTCTATTAGTAATCACAGATGCATTAACTGATCCCTCGTCTGAAGGGTCTATAAGCGTAGGGTAGCTGATGCATTCAATAGGTGTCTGTCCCTTTCGGTGTGTGTACCTTCCCAATGGTGTATATAATTCCCCTTTTTGTTCATGGGTAGATGATGAAATAGGGTATCGTATTTTATTGAAAATGCCCAATTATATATTGAAGTTTCAGGCACCATCGGGCCCCCCTGCCTGCCTGTAGAGTTCCTAATAATTTAAAAAAATGGCACCTAAGGGAAATTCAAAACCAACCAGTGAAAACCCAATGACCCCTCCTGCCATTGACCTAGAGCATTTACCCCTAGTTGACTAGAAATATAAAATCACAGAGACCAATTGTGAGTTCGACTTGTTCAACTGCAAAATTGGCTAAAGCAAACCTTTATGGACCAGAGTGATGGAATCAAACTCTGAGAATCCCTCTTGCCATAATTCACGTTTCCCCAAACTCACCCTTTCCCAGATTTTGTTTTATGGTGTCAAGCTAGGTATATCCCTAGCCAAAGAGCCATTGTGGCTCAGAATGGAGACATTTTGTTTACTATAACCTCAGAGTCAATTAACCAGATGCTTCAAGTCCCCTAGAATGATTCTTTGAGCCCTTTCTTTGTAGATTCCCTCATGGAACTCTACCAAAAGATAACCTTCCCTCGAAGAGCCAGAATATTTGAAATTTTCTTGCCATAAGATGTCCAGCTTCCAAAGAATAATCCACCATATCTAGCCTCCATGTTTCTAGAAAAGACCAAGCAAATTGTCTCACTAGTATCTTGTCTCCTAGTGTATCAATCATATCAATAGGTGGATGAACCTATCCTAGGTTTTTTGTCCAACTTTTCCACATCAGAAAAACCTTCTCTAACGTTTAATTTCAGTCAATTCCTTGTAGACAATATCCATGAGAAATTTCTCAAGATTTCCATAGAAGGAATGTTTAAACATGCATCAGTGCTAGTTTGTATGTTTCTATTTTACCAGGTAGAAAGATTCCCAATTGCTTTGCAGAAACTAGATGAACAAGACAATGCAAAATCAGTCATCTAGTGGACCTCTTTGGTGTGGAAGAATTTGAATGATTTTAGTTTCAGTGACTTCATAGACCAATTCATTTATACAGTTTCATTCCTTCTTAACAGTAATGTGGAACCTAGAATAGGTTCTGAGATACAAAGAACCTTACACCTCAGTGAACAAGTTAAAACAAGAGATTGGTACTTGTACCAGAACTACATAGAGATTAGAGTGTATGGTTGTGAGATGCCACCATAAAAATTGCCAAAATATGTTCCTATGAGAATTTTCTCATTGGAATATATAAGGAAAATTATCAACATGGATGACATACACTTTGTTTCAGCTAAAAAGAACGCAGAGTTCAAGATCAAGACAGAGGCGAAGCCATTCATATGCAACAACAAAGCAATAGGTAATGAGGAAAATGCACTTCTCAAACAAATGAACTTCCAATTAAGATTTTCTTGCTCATATGACCCCTTCGACATCATTTCCAGTTTAAGAGTGAAACATAAGACCACTCCTTACACTCAAACTGCTAGTTTAGAAATTAAAAAATTCATGAATTAGGATCAGTGGGAGGAAGACACTCTGCAAGAAGTTGAAGAACAGGTTTTGTCTACAACCACTTCACATAATCCATTACCTCAGGAGAAGCATGAGAAAAAGGCAAGAGAAGAAGAGTCTCATGCAGTAACAGAAATTGGAGCCAAGGAATTCCTAATATATAAAAAGAAGAAAAAAACTAATTCAAAACCAGTTTTCATGCAGGATGATGAAGAACAGGCTATTATAGTTTCAATAGGTCCACATGTTTCTACGAGACCATAATTTTTTTTTGTAGGTACAAGACAAGAAGATATTTTTTTAGGCTCTCCATCTTCCTTAGCCTCATAAGATCCTCCAGATTCAACACAGACAACAGAGTTGGGTCAAGGCCAAACAAAGCCAAATATTTTTGCTAAGGAAAAAACAATCAAGCAGAAAAACGAGATGCTAAATGCCAACACATATACTCAATTCTGGAAACAAACTACTTCTTCCCAACACAGGCTTCTGTCAGCCTTTGATACTGAAAAGGGAAGAATGAAAATGGATTTTATACAGGAAGAGGCTCCATTCCAAAAATCACCAGTAGACTACAAGAAGACAATTTTCTCCTTTGACACTAATCAAATCCATCTGATTGATCATATGGACATGCACAAACAAACTAGAGAGATGTTATACTCCAGTTTGACTAATACTGCCATGATAGCTTCAAAACTACAGGCCTCCATCAACAACCTACAGTCACAATTGAAGTTGGAGAAGATCTCATCTTTGGCAAAGGATATGACCCCAGTGATGTAAAGGCAGTAGAGGAGATTGTAAGAAAAAAGAATGCAAATATAGCAACTCTGAGGAAGAAACTCAAGCTGCCATCTACAAAGGATCCACAGACCAAGGAAATGGGAGAACTAGAAAAGAAAAAGGAAGACATGTTCAAGATAATAATTGAACATAATGTCCAGATCAGAGAAATGGAGGTGGAACTAGAAAAATTTCTCAAGGAGAAAGAGCAGTCCTCACAGTTGGCTTTAGTTCCACTGGTGCAGTGTCTATTTCAGTCATACGAACAACAAATGATTCTACATCGACAAAAACACCAACAAAAACCACAAATTCTTCCAACGAATTGATAAGAGCCACGCAGGAGATGTCCCTTCAGGAGAAAGAAATTGAGAAGTTAAAAGATTAGCTAAAGAGTTTACTTGAACAAAAATTGAAGATAGACAACTCCTATGTAATAGAATTACAAAAATATCACAGTTTTGCTTAGAGAATAGAGTTTTTAGAGAGTGAGTCAGTAATGGCTCAAACTTAGCAAAAGCCAAAGAAAACATATGGGTGGATATCAATTTGGCCATAACAAAAATTTTGCCATCAATTCAGATCATATTTGAATAGGAAGAATTGATGCATAGATAAAAAACAATGATAGAGGAGGTAAGAGAAATGTTGGGAGAGAAACCGAGTGAAGCAACAACCTTAATCAAAGTTTTGAATTCTAAAACTAAGGAAGAACTGGAGGAGCTTCAGATTGTAGACATAACAGAAACCATTTTGGAGATAAAGAAAGTTTTACAGGAGAGGAACCTTATGATACAACTAGAGAATAAGTGTCAGACTCTAGAAATTTTTGTTCATAGGTTTCATACTAGGTTCAATTTACTGAATCAGGGAGGGCTACCGGGGTTGGTAGAAATGAATGACAGATTCATCAATCTGAGTGACTACAACAACAAAATTTTTACTATTGCCCATGATAAGTCTAATTTTGCAGGGGTAAAATGAAGTATTATAGGAAAAAATTTCCTAGAAGCTTTAGATTTAGATTTGATCATTATACATGAGATCAAACACATTTTCATCAACAAGCCTACATTTGAGAAATATACTGAAGTTGATGAAAAATATAGAAAGCTAATAGTTTTTTTTATCCCTAATGAAGATCGATGGGATCAATTATGTGAATTACTTGGGTGAAACATGTTTCATCTCAGACAGTGAGGTGACACCTTTTTGGGATCAGTCATCAACAACCATCCTCGAAAATAGTGCCAGCAGCTCTAGCAGTTCAAAATTCCTAAATTTTTGTACTATTTGTGTAATCAGTTTTAGATATTTTAGGATTCTGTGTTGATCTTTTGAAATCAAGATATTTAGTAATTATTTCTAATATTACTTCATAATTCGAAGTAGTAGGGGTTGATGTTTATGTAAAAGAAAAGGATCATTAATGTAAAGTTGTTCCACAAAGTTCCAATGGACACATTTCAGTAATACAGAAGCTCTTACAAGATTCTTGTGTCAGATTTTTGGTGAAGTGATATTCTCCTTTGTTGTTGTGTTTTCATTTCTCTGTAATTTCATATGTGTTTTCTAATCTATTTTGTTCAAAGAAAATTATGAATCTGAATTTGTTTAAGTACACTCAGTTCTGTCTTTTGAACAATTTCAATGTTTTCTACTGAAGTTAAGAAATATAATTCTTAATTTCTCTCTGCTTAATGGACACTTAATCATTTCTTATTTTTCCATCTCATCAAGCATATAAGATCCAATAAATCTACCTACCTTTCCCTATTAGATCTGTCTGTCAATGCTGAAATAAATCCATTCGAAGTAAATTGACTCCATTGCCCAATGGTATCTTGTTACATTATCAACCAAACAACCAAACCAAATAAAAAACCAAAATATTAAACTTTCATAACTAGCCTAATATCTCAATATAAACAAATCTAAATCTAAAAGATAGATCCCTCTCTGAAGTTGGCAGGGCTAGATCCCAACTTCTAAAGTGGTTTTGTGGTTACCTTTGTATTTCTTTCACAGTCTTAGGAAATACATAGTGCTAACATTCTGGTGATCATAATGGGAAACTGAAAAAACTTGATTCATATTTAAGTTTCCCTAAATTAAAATTCATCTCAATGCCTTAAAGTTCCATTTCTAAAATCTGGGCTAAGACTATCTATTATTCATAAGGTTGTATAAAGTTTAATAACTATACATATTTTGTAATAGATTTGGATCCCAAAAGAATACATACTAGAGCCAACCCAGATCCCAATCCACCACAGATTGTAGACAACCCTGAGCTAATCCTTAGAAGTAAAAGTCTAAATGGAATCCAGGTGAGTAACAACCCTTTATCTAAAGCTCAATATCTCCCTATAGGTTTTGAGAATGTAGATGAAGTTGATATTGGGTTGGATCTAACTTTTGAGCATAGTTTATTTAGAACCAAGTTAGGTACTTGGATACCTGAAACAATGGTTGATAAGAATATATTCAAACCTCACATTTTAAAACATCAAGTTGTTAAACCTGATCATGAAGATGATGTCATTAAACAATTTGAAAAACTTGAGAAACTGGTATCTAAACTAGATCAGGCTATACATACATCTTGTCAGTCACCTAAAATTGCATCCTCTTCCTCCACTGCTTCATCCCCGGATCGACTTAAGAGTTCTCATAAAATTTTGACCCCACCCAAAACTTCCCTTGTTCATACCACTCTTTTCCAAACTCCTACTATCTCTATTCCCCTAGTATTTTCTTTCACTTATACTACTTCTCGAGTGATTACCCCCATTTTCACTACACCTATTTCATCTTCAACCACTACCATCTTAGCATCTACACAACAAACTGTTATTACACCTTCTTTCATACCTTCCATACCCACACCTGTTGTAGTTTCATTTGTGCCTCAAATTCCAACCATGGTAGGTAGATATGCTCCTTTGGCATTACAAACACCTTTAAATGCTATGCCACAAAACTATGCTTAGATATTTCCACAATTTGATGGTACAGTTCCTGTGACAACACAACAACATATTGATAGGATGAATGACTTCTCTGACTTAGAAGAAGTCGATGATGATGGTGTTAAAATCAGGTTGTTTGCTCAGATTTTGGCGAGAGAAGTTAAGAAGTGGTATAGGGCATTACCAGCTCAGAGAATAGTTGATTTACCTCAGTTTCACCAAAGTTTTCTTACTGGATGGGAAACTAAAAAAACCCCCCTCCAAATTCTAAATGAATACAAAAACTTGAAAAGAGCTCCAAATGAGACTACTGAAGATTACTATGCTAGGTTTAACTGTTTCTATAATGCCATTCCATCTGCCGTAAAACCCCCACCAAGATTGGCCCTTATTCATTTTCCAGAAGGATTTGATGTAGACATGGCCTATCAGTTGAGAGAAAGGGACCCAACCACTCTAGAGAAATGCAAAATAATGCAATCAAAGTAGAGGCTAATTTATTAGCCAAAAGAGCTAAACTAAAAGTAGAAAGAAGGGTCACCATTAAGGAGGAACCTTCCTCATCTTCATTAGATTCAAAACTAGATAATTTAGTTAAAACTATGGAAAATTATGGAGAGGATGACAGTGGTAGATAGAACACCTCCTAGAGAACCTCAAATTCGAAACCCCAACTTTAGGAGAAACCCACCACATATTAAACAAAGGGAACAGAGAGGCCCTGGTGATCAACAACCAGTCAGGCCTCCATTTCAGGAAAATTATGCAAATAAAGAACTTGAATTGTGTGAAGAACTAGAAGAAAACCAAATAAATCTATTTGAGGAAAGTGAGATAGATCACATCTTCTTGACCAAAGAAGAGCAAGATCAATTTTTTCTCTTATAACCAGAAGAGAACCCTTTAGAATCAAAAGACTATAAATAAGAATATCAAAATACCATTACGGAGGTTCATAAACAATACAACTTAAGAAGAAAAAAAACTATTGGAACTTCTTCCAGTAAAACTCAAAATGATGCCCCTTCCTCTAGTCAACCAAAACCTGATTCTCAAAAAGAAGTTTCTAAACAATCTAAAGTAAATGTCAAGGAAGTTGATAAATCTCAAGCATATTTTAATATAGAAACTGAATTGGCTAAGGTAAATATCCCCATTCCTTTAACAAAATTGATGACAAAAAGTGTATATAAGGCTCAAGTCATGAAAGCCTTAAAAATAGGAGAAGGGTCAGACAGTCAATTTGACTGATGACCGTCTTGAATTGTTGTTTGGACCTGAAGTTGAGGGTAAACCTCAGGATGGGATTGTTCCACCTTTCTACATAAGCCTGAACATTCATGATAAAATCATACACAATGAAATGCTTGACTCTGGAGCCTCTCACAATTTGATGCCCAGAGTTATCATGGAGAAATTAGGGCTAGACATCACCAGACCTTACAAAGACTTGTACTCTTTTGATTCAAATACAATTAGGTGTCTTGTTCTGATAAAATATTTATGTGTCACTCTAGTTCAGATACATGCTAAGATCCTATTCATGGACATCATAGTAGCAGACATACCTCCAAAGTATGGGATGTTGTTGTCTAGATCACAAGTGGCAAAGTTGCAGGGCAATTTGCAAATGGATATGACTTATGCTACCATTCCTATGTTTGGCCAACCTAGAAGACTTTATAGGGAAACACTCATGAAATATATGGTTAGCAGTCAAGATAAGACTAACAATTATCCCCTCTATTCAGTACATTCAAACATGGACTCATTCATCTTATATAATAATGACTGTGTAGGAAATGAAGTTTTGCCCTTAGAGGCTGAAGTCAGTAATATAGAAATTGTCGTGGCGGAAAAAGTCGTTTGTGCGGACACAACTGACCTCCCTAGGAGTCTAAACTCTCTAGCGAAAAACAAGACAAAATGGAGCGATCTTTCTCTAAATACACCTTTTAAAACATGAAAACTACAAATGTTTAGGCTTACCTTATTCCAAAACGCTGTTGTTGTAGTCCGTCCTTGCCGATCCGGATGAGCTCCTCCTTCACATCAATTCCTGCAACCACAAACAATCAAACAATTACCAAGCACTTGCATCTCATATAATAAAACATATATTCAACATGCAGACCAAGGAACACATGAAATAACTCATTAACACAAGCTATTGAGAAAAATGAACCAGTTTGTATTAATAACGAAACAAAGAAACTCTTACAACCTGGCCTTGGTGTTGTGCAAGTTCCTCCCAGGGTCCATCAAGGGTTTTCCTCTACTTTGACAAAGCTCACCCACTTCCAAGTAGAATCAAGCAAAGACAATCTCTCCTCACAAGGTTCTAAATGGGAGTCCTAATTCCTGCAGCATTTACCCAAAGAAAATGTATAGCTTCAACCTCTCCTCCCTCTGGCTCAATGCCTTTATTTATAGTGCTGTAAAGAGGTTATTCAGGTCCACCATCAATGGGATAATCCCCCTCTTTGGGTGGGATAGCTCCCTTATTGATGGGATAAGTTCCTCCTTAATAGGGATACATGAACCAACTGGAGGCGCATCCATTTCATCAAACCGACCTCTAGAAAGTTCTAGAAGTAACCACAAGTAACTTTTTTAAGATGAAACTTGCGCATTTTGCCTTTTACAGAAGGACGCACCTGTCCCTTAACATACAGAGCGTCCAAGGACGCAGCCTTTGTGAACATTGTGAGCGTCCCCGCAGGTAAGGCTTGAGAGAACCTGCGTCCCCAGAGATAAACACATTTTTTACAAGACTTTCTCTCTTCTTTGAGTTTGAGATGGATAGCAGAGGCATAAGACTTGCCTAAGAGGGTAGCATGACTGTAAATAGTCATGGTGACATTTTTTAGTGTAACAGAAATAATAAAATTTAATACTAAAGAAGCAAATCTAGAGGGAGAAGCTTTGTGGAATATGGATTTTGATGGAGCTGTGTGTAAATATGGAGCAGGGGCAAGTGTATTTGTTGTAAACTCAGCAACAAATGGGGCAGAAGGACATGGTTACAAACTTAATTTTCAGTGCACTAATAATATTGCAGAATATGAGGCACTGATTTTAGGGCTGCAGATTCTAAAGAAAATGGGAGCAAAACTAATTTCTATGCATGGATATTCTGAGCTAATTATAAAATAAATTAATGGTGAATATTTTGCAAAACACCCTAGATTAAGGGCTTACAAAAATGCAGTTTTGGATTTTTTACAATGTTTTCCTGAATATGGTTTGTCTGTGATACCTCGAAACTAGAACATTTTAGCAAATTCCTTGGATGTTTCAGCCAGTACTTGCAAGATGCATTTCCATCCAAATGGAAAATATGTTGTAGAAGTTAAACAAAGCCTGATAACATCAGATACTGGCAAGTTTTTGGCAATGATGAACAAATCGAATTTTTTTTGAAATTAGAAGATGAATTTGAATGTACACATATAGATTTAGATAATGGTGTAGAAATAAATAAGAATGAAGTAGTATTAAAAGAAGCTAATGATGATTCAGAACCTTTAGAAGTGTTGCAATTAAAGGATAATTTGTTACCTAAGGGACTAGCACCTTTAGAAGATTTGTTTGATTTCAATGATGTAGCAAAGAAGCCCAAAATTGAACCAGCAGGGGCTGGGGTAGAGGAATGCAACATAGGGACTGCAGAGAGCCCTAAAATTGTTAAATTATCCAAATCCTTGCCTCCCAATGAAAAATAGAAGTACATATAACTTTTAAAAGAATTTTCTGATGTTTTTGCCTGGAGTTATGAGGACTTAAAATCCTATGACACCAGCATCATTCAACATACTATTCCCCTTAAAGAAGATCATAAGCCTTTTAAACAAAAGTTAAGAAGGGTGAATCCAGTTCTATTGCCTCTGATAGAAAAAGAAGTTAAGAAGTTATACGATGCCAAAATCATTGTCCCTCTCAGATTTTCTAAGTGGGTTTCAAACCTAGTGCCTACAAGGAAGAAAACGGGAGAAATTAGATTGTGTGTAGACTTCAGAAACTTGAATAAAGGCTCTCTTAAAGACAACTACCCCCTTCCGAAAAAGGATCATATATTACGAAAGGTAGTTGGATCGAGTAGGATCTCTTTACTGGATGGATTTTCAGGTTATAACTAGGTCCTTGTTCATCTTGATGACCAACAAAAGACAACATTTACTACACCATGGGGTACCTTTATGTATATAAAGATGCCTTTTGGTCTGGTGAATGTTGGAGCCACCTTCCAAAGGGAAATGGATATTGCCTTTGCTGATGAGATTGGCAGATCCATTGTCATTTATTTAGATGGAATCACTGTGTTTTCTAAGACTGATGAAGAACACATGTTGCATCTAAAGAGAGTCTTTGAAAAATGCAGAAAATATGGCATCTCACTGAACCCCAAGAAAACATTGTTTGGTTTGGAGGAGGGAAAAATTCTAGGCCACATCATTTCCAAGGAGGGAATTAGAATTGATCCTAGTAGAGTTGAAGCTATTCTCAAAATTGACCCACCCAGGAATAAAAAAGAAGTTCAGTCCTTCATTGGGAGAATAAATTTCCTTAGAAGATTTATTCCTAATTTAGCAGAAATCTTAAGATCCATCACAAACATGTCAAAAAAGGACGCTGAGATAAAATGGTAAAACCAAAAAATCTTTCAGCGAAGTAAAACTAGCCTTAACAACTGCTCTTGTATTGATTAGTCCTGATTTCACCAAATATTTTATCATATTTTCTTTTGCATTTGATCATACTATTGCAACTATTTTATTGTAGAAGAACAAAGAAGGACAGGAGAAACCAATAGCTTTCTTTAGTAGGGATTTAAGGGATGCTTCATTGAAATACAATATAATGGAGAAATGGGCTTTTTCCTTGGTAAAAACACTCAAGGAATTTAGAGTTTACATCTTACACTCCCATATAGTTGCATTTGTCCCTAATGCTATTGTAAAAGATATTTTGACACAAACTGATCCTGATGGCAAGAGGGGCAAGTGGATTGTTGTTATTTTAGAATATGATCTTGAAATCAAGCCTACCAAGCTAATCAAAGGTCAGGGATTGGAAAAAATGATGGCATAATCTAATTTCCATGCACTTGATATAAATTTCATAGCTGATTTGGATGAACAAGAAGAGCAAGCGACTCCACTGATATCAGAAGCCTTTGCTACCTCTCCATGGTATGAAGACATTGTCTTTGTGCTGCAAAATTTACAAGCTCCTCCAGGTTTGACTAAAAATAAAGCCATATTTCTTAAATTAAAGGCTATGAGATTTTGTATTTTGGATAATAATGTGTATTGGAAAGATGTAGGAGGAATTTTACTTAACTGTGTGCTAAAAGATGAAGTAGATAAACTTATGCAGGAATTCCATGAAGGAGATTGTGGAGGACACTTGTACTAGAAGACAACAACAAACAAGATTTTAAGGGTTGGGTTCTACTGGCCCACCTTGTTTGCAGATGTTCATAGAAAATTCACCACATGTCATCCATGCCAAATCTTTGAAGAAAAATTGTTACTCCTAACCTTGAAATCCATATCAATTGAAACTCCTTTCCAACAATGGGGTTTGGATTTCATTGGAGAAATACGTCCTAGTTCCTCAAGCTAGCATAAGTGGATTCTTACAGCCACTTATTATTTCACAAAATGGATTGAATCTATACCTACAAGACAAGCCACATATGCAGTAATCATTAAATTCATGTAAGGTAACATTCTTACTAGATTTGGATGCCCAAATAAGATTATTACTGATAATGCAGCTGCATTCAAATCAAAGAAGATGGTGGAATTTTGCAACAAGTACAACATAATATTGGGTCACTCTACTACCTATTACCCACAAGGAAATGGGTTAGTAGAGTCTTCAAATAAAATTTTTGTTAATATCATTAAGAAGTTGTTGCAGGATAACAAAAATTCTTGGCATAATAAATTAATCAATGTTTTGTGGGAAAACAGGATTAGTACCAAAAAGTATATTGGTATGTCTCCATTCCAATTAGTTTATGGGGTAGATGTTGTTTTCCCCTCATCCCTAGGAATCCCTGTTCTCAAATTACTATAGGAGTCACAAGCTGAGCCTAATGATTTACAAAGGAGGATAAACCAAACCATACAACTGCAACAATCAAGAGAAGAAGTTTACAATAAAACCCAAGTCATCCAAGAGAACATCAAAAAGATTTATGATAGAAGAACTAAAGCTGACGATTTTCAATTAGAAGACATTGTACTAAAGTGGGATTCAAGAAACGAGGATAAAGGTAAGCATGGTAAGTTTGATAATCTATGGAAGGGACCATATAAAATTGATGCTTACAGAGGAAACAATGCATTTTTCCTGAAAGACATGTTTGGAGCACAACTGCTTGGTGGACCTGTAAATGGTAGAATTCTCAAACATTACTTCCCTCAAGGATAAATTACTTTTCACTCAAATCATTGTGAATACCATTCTATTTTTGTAGTGCCAGTGTGGGTGGCTTACATTAGAAGTTAAAGCCTGAGGTGAAGGCCATAAGCTTTGATGGCTTGCTTCCATATGTACAAAAATAACATATCAATTCAGATGCAGAATAAAGACTGAAGAAAATAGACCAAGGCTACTGATCTACTACATTATTGACACCTCACAAGGAGGATGTCATCCCCAGTTGGAGCCACTGTCAGGGCCCTATAATTCATAAGATCAAATGATGATTGACTATTATGTTTCAGTTGATAGAAATTGTAAATAATATTCTATTCTATAAATGATATACAAAAAAAAATGATGATGAAAAAAGGGGATAAAAAATGTATATGAGAAAATAAAAATAGAATTAAAAAAATGAAAAACCCTAAAAAAGAAAAATATGTATGCAAGTGAGCTAGTCTAAATGCCACTAAAAAACTAAAATGCATCAAAGATACTTTAGGAATTTTTCAAATAAAGTGTGCAGCTTGTTTAAATGCCACATAGAAATAGATTTCCTAAGCTTGATCATACTGTTTAATCATGGTTAAAATGAGTTAAATAAGGTTCGTTAGGTTAGTGAATAAATCAACCATCCAATTTAACCTTGTTTGATATTAATTAGGTATATTAGATAAAGGTTAACCAAATTGTTTAAGCTTGGTTAAATTTGATAAATAACCATTAGAATAGAAGTTGCACAACCAAAAAAAAATAAAAATGGGCTTGCTAGACTAAATGCGCCCTTAGGGTAAATTAAGTGTGTTTTAGAATAAATTAATCCTATTTTTATAAGTTAATCATGTCATTAAACATGATTAATAATTTGTAATAATAAAGCACCTGGTCCTAATGTTGTGATTTTTTATATAATAAAGTTGAAAGCGACAAAATTAGTTGTTGGCTTGTGGTATAATGCGCACAAGATCCAACGCTCATGATCTACCCCGCCCGGATCATGACGGGGAATCGATTTCGGACCCCCTTGTCCATTCTACCTTTATCAGCAGGGGGGTCCAAAAAGCGGATTCACTATTCCCCAACCCCACGCTACGCGGTAGGCACTCAATATTTCGCACCCCCCACTCAAAACCTCTTACCACCTACCCCCCCCCTCCCCCCCGGAAAATCGCTCCATCTGACACCAACATCTATAAGTGCCCTTCGCCTCAGTACCACTCGCCACGTCTCTACTCCCCCTCCACTCCTATCATGCCACGCATCTTCCCTGCTCCCACATACCATTTCCTTTTCCTTTTGCCACATGCCTTTTCCTATTTAACACCCATCCTTTCCCATTACACCCTATCTTTTATATGATATCCGTTTTCTCTTGAATGTGCACCAGATCACAACATACTCGCTCCATAACGAGTCAGATGTAACGAGGATTTCCAGCTGCCTATAAAAACCTCCTAGTTGTTTAGTGTGGCCCCCTTTCTGCTTCTCGTTTACTTCAGAGAACATGTACAATGATTTAAAACCCCCATCTCTTCCACCAAATTTCTTTGTCACCCATTGCAGATTCTAGATAGTTGTTTCTCGGCCAGGTTCCTGTTACAGCAAGTGAATTATTCAGCAAGCAACCAAATTTTCTCGGGTAAATACCACTAGCTCTTCACCTATTTTCCTAAAAAAAAAAAAAGAACCCCTAAGGGAAAGTCGAAACCAACCAATGAAAACTCAATGAGCCCTCCTAACATTGGCCTAGACCATTTACCCCTTGTTGACCAGAAATATAAAATCACAGAGACCAATTGTGAGTTCGACTTGTTCGACCTACACAATTGGCTCAAGCAAACCATTCTAGACCAGAGTGATGAAATTAACCTTTGGGAATCCCTCGTGCACCAATTCATGTTTCCCCATACTCACCCTTTCCCAGATTTTGTTTTATGGTGTCAAGCCAGGTATATCCCTAGCCAAAGAGCCATTATGGCTCAAAATGGAGACATTCTATTAACTATAACCTTGGATTCAATTAACCAAATGCTTCAAGTCCCCCATAATGATTCTTTGAGCCCTTTCTCTGTACATTCCCTCATGGAACTCTACCAAAAGCTAACCTTCCCTTGAAGAGTTAGAATATTTGAAATTTTCTTGCCATAAGATGTCCAACTTCCAAAGAAGAATCCACCATATCCAGCCTCCATGTTTCCAGAAAAGACCAAGAAAATTGTCTCATTAGTATCTTGTCTCCTAGGGTATCAATCAGAACAATGGGTGGATGAACCTATCCTAGGTTTTATGACCATCGTTTCCACAAAAGAAAAACCTTCTGTAATGTTTAATTTCAGTCAATTCCTTGTAGATAACATCCATGAGAAATTTCTCAAGATTACAACAGAAGAATGTTTAAAAATGCATTAGTGCTAGTTTATATGTTCTATTTTTCCAGGTAGAAAGATTCCCAATTGATTTGCAGAAACTAAATGAACAAGGCAATGTACAATCAGTCATCCAATGGACCTCTTTGTTGTGGAAGAATTTGAATGATTTCAGTTTCAGTGACTTCATAGACCAGTTCATTTATACAGTTTCATGCCTTCTTAACAGTAATGTGGAACCTAGAATAGGTTCTGAGATACAAAGAACCTTACACCTCAGTGAACAAGTTAAAACAAGAGATTGGTACTTGTACCAGAACTACATAGAGATTAGAGTGTATGGCTGTGAGCTTCCACCATACAAACTGCCAAAATATGTTCCTATGAGAATTTTCTCATTGGAATATAAAAGGAAAATGATCAACATGGATGACTTACAGTTTGTTTCAGCTAAAAGAAGGCACAATTCAATATCAAGACACAGGTGGGGCCATTCATATGCAACAACAGAGCATTAGTTAATGAGGCAGATGCACTTCTTAAACAAATGAACTTCCAATTAAGATTTACTTGGTCATATGACCCCTTCGACATCATTTCCAGTTTAAGAGTGGAACAAAAGACCACTCCTTACACTCACACTCCTAGGCCAAAAATTGAAAAATTCATGAATCAGGATCAGTGGGAGGAGAACACTCTGCAAGAAGTTGAAGAATAGGTTTTGTCTACAACCACTTCACAGACTCTAGTACCTCAAGAGAAGCATGACAAAAGGCCAAGAGAAGAAGAGTCTCCTACAGTAATAGAAATTGGAGCCAAGGAATTTCTAATATATAAAAAGAAGCAAAAAGCTAATTCAAAACCAATTTTCATGCATGATGATGAAGAACAGGCTACTATAGTTTTGATATTTCCACATGCTTCTATGAGACCATAATTTTTTTTTGCAGGTACAAGACAAGAAGATATTTTTGTAGTCTCTCCATCTTCCTCAGCCTCACAAGATCCTCCATATTCAGCACAAACAACAGAGTTGGCTCAAGGCCAAACATAGCCAAATATTTTTTATAAGTACAAAGAAATCAAGTAGAAAAATGAGATGTTAAAGGGAAACACATATACTCAATCCTGGAAACAAACTGCTTCTTTCCAACACAGGCTTTTGTCAGCCTTTGATACCGAAAAGGGAAGAATGCAAATGGCTTTTTCTACATGCACAAGTTCCATTCCCAAAATCACAATCAGACTACAAGAAGACAATTTCTCCTTTGACACTAATCAAATCCATCTAATTGGTTAGATGGACATGCACAAATAGACTGGAGAGATGTTATACTCCACTTTGACTAACATTGCCATGACAACTTCAAAATTGCAGGCCTCCATCAGTAACATACAGTCAGAGTTGAAGCTGGAGAAGATCTCATCTTTGGCAAAGGATACTAGAATTAAATCACTAGAGGACTTAGTCATTAAGATAGGTTATGACCCTAGTGATGTAAAGGCAGTAGAGGAGATTGTGAGGAAAAAGAATGCAGATATAGATGCTCTGAGGAAGAAGCTCAAGCTGCCATCTACAGAGGATCCATAGACCAAAGGAATGGAAGAGCTGGAAAAGAAAAAGGAAGGCATGTTCAAGATAATAATTGAACAGAATGTCCAGATCAAAGAAATGGAGGTGGAACTAGAAAAATTGCTCAAGGAGAAAGAGAAGTCCTCACAGTTGGCTTTAGTTCCACTGACTGTAATGCCTATTTCAGTCGCAGGAACAACAAAGGCTTCTACATCGACAAAAACACCAACACAAACCACAGATGCTTCCAACAAATTGATTAAAGCCACGTAGGAGATGTCCCTTCAGGATAAAGAAATTGAGAAGTTAAAAGATTAGCTAAAGAGTTTACAGGAACATAAATTGAAGACAAACAACTCCTATGTAGCAGAATTACAAAAATATCACAGGCTTGCTCAGAGAATAGAGTTTTTAGAGAGTATGTTAGTAATGGTTCAAACTTTAGCACAAGCCAAAGAAAACATATGGGTGGATATCAATCAGTCCATAACAGAAATTGTAGAAATTTTGAATAATATAACACTTATTCACATAGATTATCCTGATTATACACTATTTGCGGAATGCATGCATAATACATAACCTCCTCTACTATTGATCATCAATTTGCAATATTCAGAAACAATCGCATGCGCACATTGAAGCATCAATCACACATATCAACACAGTATATCACGGGGAAAGCATACAGCTGAAAACCCCCAACTATCTGTATATTATATTGATTGAGAACATGTAACAATACATAGTACAATACTCCTCGCAAGTACTCAGTACTATCTCCACCTGTTACACACAAACTAGCTCAGATCTGAATCAAGTCACAGGTTCAAATCTCCTTCGTTGTCTGCTTGCCTCTATTGCACAATCTTGCATGAGAATAGATGAGAATGGCTGATCCAAACTCGTATTTCCCCTGGCTGAACCACACAATCCTCATTGGAAATACTCAATCCATTGATTGTGCAAATCTCATGCACAGCTATAGTCACAACTGATAGCAGTCTCACTCTTTCACCCACCTCTAACAGTTGTCTTCACTGAACTGTCCATGCACTGAGTTAACTGATGTATTCTTTAGTTGATTTATGAGTTAATAATTAGTGAATTAATTAATAATTAATTCACATCACTCATCACTAGTGTATTTGCAGTTAGACTAAATACAACTAGTTCAACTAAGGCAAACTGAACACAACTCCATCAACTCCTCAATCAACTCCACCAAACTCAATCACTTAAGTTCTAACTGAAGTCCATCATGAAATAGCTCAACTAACCCATAAGAAAAGCGTATTTCCTTTTGGTAGTTGCATGTGCCACATTTGTAGCTCGAACTGAAGTTCTCGAAGAGGATAAGATAATGTTTATAGTCCAAATATTATTAAGAGCTAATAATATTCGACTGTTTTAGTTTTAGCCTGTCAGTCTAAAAATAGACTCCGCCCATATGTCTAAAAATAGAAGTCCATCTATTTTTACCAACATGACCAATCATCGGTAAACAACATCGTGCAACTCATAGACCATGATCCATATGTCTAAAAATAGACTTTGCGCCAAAAATAGCCTGCGGGCCCACTTAGTGAAGGCGACTTCTTTTCACTAAGCTCCATCATCTTGTTGCATTTTCAACACTCCCTCTCAACAAGATATGGATTATTTGCAACCCCTATCCTGCAACTCTGGAATGTTCTGCATGCAACACATTTGCCCGGTCCACTTGCTCCAACAACACTTGGAACAAAAACACTCCCAACTGACCACTCTGTTGGGCTAGGAACATACTCTGATGCTGAAGCTCTACCTGCTACTGACAAGTGCTCCCTCTCTGACATCTGCGCTACTGCAACATCTCCATGCATCTCACACCATTGCACACCTCTCTGTGCCACCTAGCACTGTGCAAAACACTTGTGCCTCTCGCATTGCTACAGCCTGCTAGCTATGCGCTGTCCTGGGATTCCCTACACTGTCGCTCTCTCTGCTGCTCCATCCGCATCTGTCTCTACCCAATCAGTCAGTTCCTGCTACTCCACATCGGGGCTCCCGTAGCAAGGTCTCATCTAAGAGGTTGGGTACCTCAAGGATCCTGCCCCTCCTCCTTGGGACGATCACTCTATATCACCCCACCTCTTACCTGGAGGTATGGCTGCATGTGATCCCTCAGCCCACCTAGCTCAAAGTTTCCCCCTACTAGAGGTCTATGCATGAATAGATGTCTCTACTTGATCTCCTCTCAGCTTCCCTTGTTGTGGCTGCTCCACAACCTCTTGAAGTTGTTGCACCAATCGTGGCTCCTCCACAATCGTCTGAGACTTCTTCTGGCTCTTCATGTTGAGAGGTAATATAAGCTCCCTCTCAACCACCAAGTCTCCATCAGTTTCCTCGATGCTCAAGGCTTTGCATGCATCTTGAACCTCAAGAGCATACAAGTTCTTGACCCGTGACCCAATTTGCTTCACCTGTCTAGTGATGATGTGTCCAAGGAAAACCTTTCCCTTACTGAAGACTACATCATAGCCTCTGTCTTCCAGCATTGCGATTGACACCAAGTTTCTCTTCAGTCTTGGTACATACTTGACATCGGTCAGGGTAAGGCGAGCTCCATGCTCCCTCTGAAAAATAACCGTGCCTACACCTGAGACACTATACTTCTCATCATTACCCATCGCTATGAGTATCTGGAGATCTTTCTCCTCCAAAGTACTGAACAAACTCTTGTCACCAGTCATGTGGAAAGAAGCTCCACTGTCAAGAAACCAACCACTTCCCACCATGGATGAAACCATGCATGCAAAAAGTGTGAAATCCAACTCAAACTGTGAAGCAAGTGCCTCACCTTCAGATCCTTCCCTGGATCCCTTCTTGGATTTCCTCCGTGGAAAATTTGCAGCATAATGGCCCACCTCATGACAATGAAAGCATCGCACTTTCAATTTGTCAACCTTCTTCCCATCATTGGAAGAACTGGATTCAGAAAGAGAACCCTTCTCCTTCCCCTTCTTTTCTTTGGTAGCCAAAGCGAAATTTTCTTCATCAGATGCCTTTGATGAAGATACGTCCTTGGTATTCCGCCTGATCTCCTCTTGCACAAGATCCGACCAAAGTCTCTCCCCTCCTGGCAATTTCTCCCGACCATTGACAGAGTCCTGATAGGAATGCCAACTATTCGGAAGACCAAGGAGAGCCAAGCTCACCAAGTCCTCATCATCGACAGTCACCCCCACACTTCCCAGCTCATCCCGACATTGGGTGAACTTCGTGAGATACTTGGGCATACTGTCTCCATTCTCACACTTAATGTTTCTGAGTTTATCCTTGAGCGCCAACTTCCTCTGGTCACTCTTGCTTTGGAATAAATTTGTCAACGCTTTCCACATCAAGTATGGAGAAGCCTTTCCATGCAGGTTGGATACAATGTGATCCTTCACACCCTCCAACAGAATCCTTCGACACTTTGCTGTCTTCTTTTGCCAAACCTCAACGTGAGCAGCATCAATAGGCTTTGGGACCTCAGCATCTATGAACTCCTTCAACCCATTGTCATCTAACACCACCTCCATCCTGTCTTTCCATGCAATATAATTCGAGCTGCCTTCAAGGGCATACTCCAATCACAATTCGTTGAAAGACATTTCAACTTTGACACCAAGAAAACACTGCTGCAAATTCGAATTCCACCAGCTCAAAACTCAACCGCTTCTGATCTAAAATTCGTGAGAACAAAGTATTTCTTGTACAGAGATTGACTGTATGGGAATTTACCGGATATCTCACCTTCCAAAAGAAGGATGAATCCAGAAGCTACCTGGCCTGATTACAGACTCTGCCTGAAGAAATAAAATGTAATCACTTTCTGAATAATAGATCTGATGATCAACTGTGCTCCGATACCATGTAGAAATTTTGAATAATGTAACACTTATTCACAGAGATTATCCTGATTATACACTATTTGCGGAATGCATGCATAATACATAGCCTCCTCTACTATTGATCATCAATTTGCAGTATTCAGAAACAATCGCATGCGCACATTGAAGCATCAATCACACATATCAACACAGTATATCACGGGGAAAGCATACAGCTGAAAACCCCCAACTATCTGTATATTATATTGATTGAGAACATGTAACAATACATAGTACAATATTCCTCGCAAGTACTCAGTACTATCTCCACCTGTTACACACAAACTAGCTCAGATCTGAATCAAGTCACAGGTTCAAATATCCTCCGCTGTCTGCCTGCCTCTACTGCGCAATCTTGCATGAGAATAGATGAGAATGGCTGATCCAAACTCGTATTTCCCTTGGCTGAACCACACAATCCTCATTGGCAATACTCAATCCATTGATTGTGCAAATCTCATGCACAGCTATAGTCACAACTGATAGCAGTCTCACTCTTTCACCCACCTCTAACACTTGTCTCCACTGAACTGTCCATGCACTGAGTTAACTGATGTATTATTTAGTTGATTTATGAGTTAATAATTAGTGAATTAATTTATAATTAATTCACATCACTCATCACTAGTGTATTTGCATTTAGACTAAATACAACTAGTTTAACTAAGTCAAACTGAACACAACTCCATCAACTCCTCAATCAACTCCACCAAACTCAATCACTTGAGTTCTAACTGAAGTCCATCATGCAATAGCTCAACTAACCCATAAGAAAAGTGTATTTACTTCTGGCAGTTGCATGTGCCACATCTGTAGCTCGAACTGAAGTGCTCGAAGAGGATAAGATAATGTTTATAGTCCAAATATTATTAAGAGCTAATAATATTCGACTGTTCTATTTTTAGCATGTCAGTCTAAAAATAGACTCTGCCCATATGTCTAAAAATAGAAGTCCATCTATTTTTACCAACATGACCAATCATCCGTAAACAGCATCCTGCAACTCATAGACCATGATCCATATGTCTAAAAATAGACATAGTCTAAAAATAGACTTTGCGCCAAAAATAGCCTGCGGGCCCACTTAGTGAAGGCGACTTCTTTTCACTAAGCTCCATCATCTTGTTGCATTTTCAATAGAAATTTGGCCATCAATTCAGATCATCTTTGAACAGGAACAATTTATGTAGATATAAAAAACAATGATAGAAGAGGTAAGAGAAATGTTGGGAGAGAAATTGAGTGAAGCAACAACCTTAATTAAAGTTTTGAATTATAAAACTAAGGAAGAACGGGAGGAAATTCAGTTTGCAGACATAACAAAAACCATTTTGGAGATAAAGAAAGTTTTACAGAAGAGGAACCTTATGATACAACTAGAGAATAAGTGTCAGACTCTGGAAACTGTTGTTCAAAGGTTTCATACCAGGTTCAATTTATTGAATCAGAGAGGGCTACTAGGGTTGGTAGCAATCAATGACAGATTGATCAGTCTAAGTGACTACATCCACAAGCTTTTTACTATTGCCAAAGATAAGTCTAAGTTTGCAGGGATAAAAGGAAGTATTACAGGAAAATCTTTCCTAGAGGCTTTAGATTTTGATTTGATCATTAAACATGAGATCAAACACATTTTCATCAACAAGCCTACATTTGAGAAATACACTGAAGTTGATGAAACATATAGAAAGCTAATAAAACTTTCTATCCCTAGTGAATATCGATGGGATCAAATGTGTGAATTACTTGGGTGAAACATGTTTCATCTCATACAACGAGGTAGCACCCTTTTTGGGATTAGTCATAAATATCCATCCTCAAAAATAGTACAAACAACTCCAACAATTCAAAATTCCTAAATTTTTGTACTATTTGTGTAATCAGTTTTAGATATTTTAGGATTTTGTCTTGATCTTTTGAAATCAAGATATTTTGTAATTATTTCTATAAGTACTTCATAATTCGAAGTAGTAGGGGTTGATGTTTATGTAAAAGAAAATGACCATTGATGTAAAGTTGTTCCACAAAGTTCCAGTGGACACATTTATGTAATACATAAGCTCTTAGAGGATTCCTATGTCAGATTTTTGGTGAAGTGATATTCTCCTTTGTTGTTGTGTTTTCCTTTCTCTGTAATTTCGTATGTGTTTTCTAATACATTTTGTTTAAAGAAAATGATGAATATGAATTTGCTTAAATACACTTAGTTCTGTCTTTTGAACAATTTCAATGTTTTCTACTGAAGTTAAGAAATAAAATTCTTAATTGTTCTCTGCTTAATGGACACTTAACCATTTCTTCTTTTTCCATCTCATCAAACATATAAGATCCAATAAATCTGCCTACCTTGCCCTGTTAGATGTGTCTGTCAATGCTGAAATAAATCCATTCGAAGTAAAATGACTCCATTGCCAAATGGTATCTTGTTATATTATCAACCAAACAACCAAACCAAATAAAAAACCAAAGTATTAAACTTTCATAACTAGCCTAATATCTCAATATAAACAAATATAAATCTAAAAGAGAGATCCCTCTTTGAAGCTGGCAAGGCTAGATCCTAGCTTCCAAAGTGGTTTTGTGGTTACCTTTGTATTTCTTTCACAATCTTAGGAAATACAGAGTGCTAACAGATTATAGGTAGTAGCGATGGAAATGATTACAACAAGAGGATTGTAACAAAGAACAAGTGATGTTATTGGAGACTATGGAAAAGAAGCTATTCGAACTAAAGGTTGGAAAGAAGGATGAAAAGTGAAGTTCTCAAAGATGTGAGCTAGGTAAGTGCAGAATCCAGAAGAGAAAAGAGTGCTCAGGAGAAGGTTCTAGAGGAGGGAATCAAGAAAAATACTAGAGGAGACTAGGATATGGAGAAACTTAGTAAAGTATTTGGTAACATGTTGTAGGAGACAACTTGTTATAGAGGTTTGACTGTAGGTCACCATGAGAAAGAGGAAGCTCATAGAGGAAGGAAGAAGAATATGACTACTGATGGTCATAAGAAAGGCTTAGAGGTAACCATAAGAAATCAAGTAGTGATAAACTTGATAAAGAACTAGCTGAAATAAATATATATTTAGATGTGAAGATGGAACTGCTACAGAAAGGTGAGAAAGACCAAATATATAGATGGATTCTATAGGAGGTGAAATGAAACAAGTTGGAGGTGAAGCTAAAGCATAGATTGCGTGCTTAGTTAAGGAGAGAACTCAGGGCAACATAGATACAAGTTCACTATTGTGAACCTAAACAAGGACCAATCCATGGTGAAGATGAGGATGAAGAAGTTGTCGAGATCCAAGAATCTCATGTTTCTGAAACTAATGAAATTTGTATTCATGTAGGTGTTGTAGGTATCAAAGGAGAAAGGGCAATCATTGAGAACTATCGCAAGGTTAGAGGAAGAATTATTACATGAACATGTTGTTGAAATGAAGAAGGACATGCTGGTTTGTGAAGACAACCAAGAGAAGGATTGAAGAGATGAAGGGAAACATTCAAATATAATGTTGATGAAATTTCATGAGGAAATCAAATTTTTGGAAATGACGTCGAGATAACTAGAGAGTGAAATCTTATTTCATTCAACACAAGAGGATGATGGTGATAAGAGACTTGTTGAGATTCTCACAAATGGTTTTTTTTAGGTAATGAACAATTTTATAAAGTTTTCATGCATATGGAAGAACATTCTGGAGACCTGCAAGGTTGATCAAGTGGAAACTCAATGTGCTCTAGATTCCTGGTTGAACATGTGGATACATTGTGGGATATAATCCTATACTAAGCAGGTGGAGATGAGGTGGTCTCTAGATTCATGTGTGATCATATTGATTAACATTGGTCTAAATTCCCTTGAGTGCTTACTCCTCAGACTTTGAATCTGGCTCAGTGGTGGTCAACTGTAAGAAAGATTACAATGTAGTTGACCTGTGGTTGGGTGGAGAGTTGGCGTCCCTCTCTCAGTTTCCAGTCATTAATATATACAAATAAGTGTATTCATTTGTATTTATGTTGGATTATGAATGTTTAATGATATTGTTATGGGCTATAACAATGGTTGTATTAGCATTGTCTATGTAGGAATTGTGTTATTCCAGACTATCTTTAATGAGATGTATACGTGATTGTTATTATGGTTTGAGGGGTTTGGAGACCCGTAGGTTCTCTAATACTTTTTTGGTTACAAAAACAATTTATAATGTGTGGATTTCATTATTGGCATGGGCAAGGTTATTTACTAGTTAAGACCACTAGCTATTTTTTTTAATGTTGCATTGCATGTTTTATCATCGAGTCTGATGGTATTGCGTTGCACCCAATTTAGGGCGTGGTATGTTATTACTGTATGCATGACACTAACCATGACTTGGCTTGTTTCATTACCTAGGGAAAGGCATGATCATAACTTTATTGGACTGTATCATGTCCATGGATGATGTCTGAATGTTTGAGTGGAAATTAGGGACTAATTTCTATAGGGAACATTTTTATAAGCAACACTAGGCTTCAAGATAGCTTGGGTAAGTCCCTGAAATCCTTAAGTTCCTAAGCTTGTATGTTGTAGAGTGAAAAGCTTGTGTTCAGGTTGAATGTGCTTGATAAAATTATAAGGGAAAATCATGAGATTTGCAAACGACATGGGGTTAATGGAAGGGTGGGAGGGGAAATCCCCATCACCTGCTATGGATTATTCAAGTTGCATCATGCCAAAGCTATGGAGAGGTTTTTATGGAAGTGAGCATGATCAATAGAAGGCATACGATGGGAAAATTCTTCTCACTTTTCACTAAGTTTTCCATTGCACTGTGGAGGTGTGACAAAGGTTTCTCCTAAATGTGGGAGTGTAGGTGCTTTTGAAATAGGGTGCACTAGGAAACCCTCTCCATCTCTAGATAAAAAAAGTATCACTTTTCACGAAGGGTCAAGACCTTGTGGGACCCCAGACTAGGCTGAGGTGGAAAAAGGCACATGGGCCAGGTGAGGCTATGTGGAATCCACGTAGGATTCTAGATGACATGGGAACATGATGCGGTGAAGCTACTGATGTGGCATGTTGACAACATGACATGTGGTAGGTAGGAATTTCCTTTTTGGAAGGCCAAGTGGCTGATTTTAATGTGAAACATGACATCGTGAGGGATTTCCACGTGGCAGGATAATGTCACCCTTATGTCATCGTGACGTCACTAGGTCAATGGAAGTACGTCATGAAAGATGATGCTAACATGGCATTTTGGTGACACGTAGTGGCGGTTTTTGGTGCTACTTGGCTTGGGGTCACCATGTGGTATTAATTTGTAGTTGGCATGGCTAGGTGTCATGTCATTTTGAACTACAGATCCTCGGTGATTTTTTATAGTGCATTTCATCGACAGGGTGCAGGATTGATGAAAGCCATAGAGGAGACAAAAGTCGCGAGATGGAGGATGTCTCCATTATTTATGGAGGATGGAACAAGGAACCCTTAGGGTCATGGTCTGAATGTGCAATGGTGTTATAATGTGGCAGGTGCCATGATGGACCTCATGTGAGGTGGAAGTTCCATGTGGCAAGTTCTTGTTGACGTGGCAAGGGTTGAGGGGCCCAAATTTCAAATGGGAATAACTTTTGGTCTAGGAGTCAAATCAAGATAAAATTTATATTGATGGAAAGATATCGACGAGCCAAATGCGATGGCACTATCCAAATTTAATTCCAGTAAATTTAGGAAAGGAAAAAATTTGTAAACCCACTTCCATGATGAGACCATAGATGTTGGGTTAATTAAAAGTAACACCTCTCACTACGCATGGGATGTCTAAGGGTGTGGGAGGGAGCATTACGGATGCCAAGGAGCATCATTTCCAATAGGGAGGAAAGATTTCTTAGTGCATTTTGGACTACATTATCATAGAAAATGGTATTGAATTTAAAGAGGTACACAATGTTCCATCCTTAGACAGATGGGCAGACATAAGTTGTCAACATGAATTTTGGTGTAACTTTTGAAAGGTTACAATAAAATACATTTGAAGAGATGAAATATGGTATATATACAACACTCTTATAACATAGATGAAAATATGGTACATATACAATTAAGTGTATTTTAATAAATTTGAGATGAGCTTTTGGGTTTATATTTATCAATACAAGTTTGAGTTAGATTGTGATTTTTTATTGTTTAAAATGTACTTTTGAATGTATAAATAGATTTATTATTCTAAAAAAACCTAGAAGGCATTCAAATTTTGCACATTCAACTTAAACTTTAATTATGCCGATAAACATGTCTATTTCAAAATAAGCCTCCCAAAATTTTAATTTAATTGTTAACAATTATTAAGTAAATGGTAGAAATTTAACCTCCATAAAAAATACTAGAATATTCATAGTAGTATTCATAAATTAAAAGTTACGGTTTACTTTCAAGTTAGTAATGCTCTTTTTAATTCATCTATCTCAAATTAATTAATTAAAAAAAATGTCATATTAGGTATGTGGTATGGATAAGCCATAATGTTAACTTATAATATTGTAACAAAAAATATTTATGAGTTATCAATTTCTAATATAAAAAGAAACTAAATCACTATGATTAAAAATATTATTTAACTTATATATTAATTCTTTTTATAATTCATATAACAATAATAAAAAATATTATAATTTAATTAAAATCTGTACTAAATTTTAAAAATAATAAACCCAAAAAAATATAAAAATCCATTTCATAAAATATTAAAATATTTAATTACTATCCCTATAAATATATTTATCACTGCTTTATATTAGAGATGTTCGATATAACTTGAACAATATCCATACTAGTTTTTGATAAAATTGGTTATAAATTTAAAAGGACTTACATTAGTTAAAAATATTATAATTTAATTAAAATCTGTATTTAAGCAAAATAAACTTTAAAAATATAAAAAAACCATTTCATAAAATGTTAAAATATTTAATTACTATTTATATAAATATATTTATCACTGTTTTATATTAGAGATGTTCAATATATCCCTATTGCATTAGTTTGAGTTTTATATTCGTATTAAAATTTTGTCAACAAAAGTTTTTGTTTTTTTGTTTTTTTAATATCACATTTTCAAAATATAAATTTTTTATTATTCGAAAAATAAAAATTTAACTCGCAAAAAAACCCGGCTTCGACTAAAATAGCGTGCTTTCAGTGCACCATAGACGACTCTATCTTCATGTGGAGGCTTAACTTTGTGCGAGGAAAACAATAATGCCAATGCAAAGCGACACATATAAATCTTTTTTATTACAACTTCACTAAAGTATATCATTTTTAATAATGACAATTATTTTTACAAAATTATTAAAGTATATCATTTTTTACAACTTTATTAAAGTATATTATTTTTAATAATGGTGATTATTTTTATATTTAATAAAAAAATTGTAATTTAAATAACAATATTATAATGTAATTTAAAAATACTACATTTTCCCTTGACCAAAATAGTTAATAATGATATAAGGAACATATTCATTACTTAAGCTTTACAAAGAATTGAAATATTTAAGTAATTAAATAAATTAATTTAGTTAACAGAAATTTGACTAAATAATACTCACGATTTAAAAGGTAAGCCTATGAAGAGTGTCTTTTACCATTGGGAATGCTTGTTTAATATTTTCATAGATTAGTCTTGGCAGCTTGATCTTTGGATTATATTGTTTACTTCAGTGGCTTCAAAAGTGAATCTAGTGAGATGTGTAGGAATTAAAATTTAACATTTTATATATTTTTAAAATTAAAATATTTGTAAATTATATAAATTTTATGAATTTTGAATTAAATGAAATAATAAATGGTAAGAAATTGTGTTGTTTTTATTGTTATTTTTTTTAAATATTAAATTATTCGATGTATTAGATTTGTATTTAATAGGGTGAAAGGAGAGGGAGGGGTGTTTTATGGTTTTGAGGATATTTATGGGACTTAATATGTATGACAAATAATCAAGTGAAAGCATATGTCTTTATTTATGATTTGGGAGATTCTCTCATTTAGTGTTTCGTGAAGGGCTCTTCTATGATTGATCTGTTTTTGTATGATTAGTTTTGCTTTGCTAATAACAATTACAGATTTATAAACATATGCTTGCTTATTGCTTTTTGTGCTAAGTTTTTTTTAGTTGTTTGTGCATACAATTAGGTAAATTTCCCTATGTTTAAAAAGACATTCTTGAGAAAAATAGCTTCAGAAACAAACACTGAACATCAAACATTCATAGTGCAACAAACCATCAAAGAGACACATTAACATAGTGTTTTGATGAAGGAGTTCACCCCTCTTGGGCTACATCTCCTTGGTCCAGCTTCCATAGCTTAGGCCTCTGTATTAGCTCAATGTGACAAAAATATTGTTTTACAAAGCTCTATGGCTCCTGATACCTACACAAATGTGTGCAGAATGTCTAAATTGGCTAAGAACACCTCTTTCTGAGCTCAATTTGGTTGAAAATTGACTTCTCTATGGCTAAGTCAGTCTTTTCCTAGAAAAGCTTCGCTAAATCTGCAATGACTCCAGTTAGCATGCTAAATTTGGTGCCAGGCCTGAATTTGCGGGCACTGCCAAATCCACCGCGAGATTAGGGTCAAAGTTAAACTGAGCTTAACTGCTTTAAACTTAGATTAATTAATTTAATCACGTAATTAGCACAAACTGTAGTCTTAACTTCCAGCGGTTTAATGGGTTGTTCACATGCGATAACCGTTGTATTAACTGTTGTGGCTGGAACCATCAGCGCTGACCGTTTAATGTCGCGGTGTTAACATTCACATGCGGAATCATCGGAGTTGACTGTTTAATGTTGTGGTGTTAGCGCTCACATGCGGAATTGTCGAAGCTGACCGTTTAATGTCGTGGTGTTAACGTTCACATGCGGAAATGTCGGAGCTTTGGTTTGGATAACCGTTAGTTCATAACCGTAACCGTTGTGGTTTTTTGTGTTGTGTTCACATGGGAGGAGGGTTGGCCTATGGGATGGCCCTCCCCTAACTACCAACCCATAAACCTTTACACTTTAACTTGTTGCGGAGATATAACATGGTAAGAACCAAGGTGTAGAGGAAGCGGTTAAGGTGTATGGTTTGCGTGTGGGAGGTCGTGGGTTCGACCTCGACTTCTGCCATTACATTTTTCTCCACTATGTAGACCTCCAATCCGACCTTTGGGAGGTGCCACATGGTGGCCTTCGGGCTTGCCACGTGGCATTCTTCCATTGGTCTAGGAATGAACCACTAAGAATGTGCCTACACACCCTTGTACAAACCAACCAAACATTGCCACTTTTCCATCCCTGATTTGCCGTTGACCAGCGTTGACCATGCCTAGTCACCTACCACATTAGCAGTACGGACTGATGGCTGTGCAGTGACTGGGCATTTTTTTTGCAAATTTCACCTGTTTAGCAAAGCGATCAAAACACAATAAATTTCTCATACGAATTCAGTTTTCGATGAAACGAGTTGCGTTAGGATCATTTTTTTGAGACGGATGCGTCATTCAGGTTTAGAGCCATTCTGAGAACTTTTATTTTTGAGCTAAATACTGAGCACTTGATCATTCTTCCCCACTAAAAGCATTTTGGACCCCAAAAGATACTATCAATTATTCAACAGGTGAGGGTATAACTCCCTCACATTCTCGGTCTACAACCATTTGGCTTGAGAAGGATTTTTTCCCTTGAGTCCCACACTAAGGTATTCGACATCCCCTCTCTTCAAAGTCCTGGTTCTTTTGTCAAGTATGAGATCTTGCCAAAGCTAATCTAGATATTCTAGCGAGAAATCATCTATTGATGGTAGCTAAACATGCTCTCCTTGATCATCAATCAAAGGAGGCTCAAACAATCTCAAATTCTCAACATTAAAAACAGAGTATATTTGCATATAAGGAGGCAAATCAAGCTTAAATGCATTGTTACCAATCTTTTCCAGAATTTTAAAAGGACCATAACGGATTGGCTTAAGCTTTTTACCTTCCCCTTGAAGTCTCTCTTTGCTAATATATAACCAAACTTCGTCGCCAACTTGAAATTTGTGATCAACCCAGTGTTTGTCATGCCTTGCCTTGTAGCTGCTTTGACTTTTCTCAAGTTGTTCTTGCATTGTATGATGTATCAACTGAATTTTCTCTATGAAATTCCTTGCCTTATCAATGTCACTGTGACCATCGATGGCGACATCTTTCTCAAAGATGAAGTCCAATGGTGATCTTGGAAAGTACCCATAACATGTCTCAAATGACGATGTATTTTTTGAAAAATGTTTTTCCCTATTGTATGCATGATGTATGTAATGCAACTGTTCATCCCACAACTTGGGATGTTTGGTGCAATATCCTCTAAGAAGATGAATAACTATTCGATTGACCACCTCGGTTTTTCCATCTATTTGTGGAGGTTGTGCTCTTATTCAACTTTGTGTCCATCATGTCCCACAAATTTGACCAAAAGTTCCCAACAAATCGAGAATCTCGATCACTTACAATAGAATTAGGAAGACCAAAATGAACCCAAATGTTTTGGAAGAAAAGATGAGCTATTTGTTTAGATGTAATTTTCTTTTTACATGGTGTTAGTATGCACATCTTGTTGAACCTGTCTACAACTACATACAAGTAATCATGACCTTTCCTTGACAATGGAAGACCTACAAAATCAATTGAGATACTCTCCCATGGACGTGAAGGTACTGGAGGTGGAGTGTATAAACCAAGTTTCCTATTGTTAGGCTTACTTGTAGCACATAAAGAACATCCTCTTATGAAACGAGAAACATTATCCAACATGCGTGGTAAATAATAATACCTTTGAAGATTCACTACTGTCTTGCCTACACCAAAGTGTCAAACAATCAATGAAGTGTGCGCCTCCCTTACGATACTATTTATTTTTCCCTGTGGAATACACAACTTTCCCTAGTGATACAACAAACTGTTATGTACATGATAATCCAACTCTTCAATTTGGTTTCCTTGACTCAAGCTTTCATATACTTCTTGAAAGTCACTATCATTTGCATATTGTTCTATGTAACTTTCATGCAAAATAGAATTATGCTTGAGTATAATAGATGAATTTACAATAGGACTTGAAAGCATATCAACTACCTTATTGTAGATTCCTTTTTTATACCTGATAACCAAATGAAATTGTTGTAGAAAACCCATCCATCTGAAATGTCGTGACTGTTGGAAATTTGACTGTGACTATAAGTACTGCAATGGTTGATGGTCGGTATGGATGACGGTCTCCTTCCCCATTAAATAGTGCTTCCATTTCTTAAAATTTTGTACCAATGCATAAAGTTCTTTGTCATATGTGGGATAGTTAGTTACAGCTCCATTGAAGATTTCAGAATGAAATGAAATGGGCTTACCATGTTGCAATAGAATTTCTCCCATGGCATAATCACTTGCATCCGTTTGAATCTCGAATGGTTGTCTAAGATCCAGAAGTGCCAATACCGGTGTTGAACTTATCTTTTGCTTCAAAGCATCAAATTCTTTCTACTGTACATCTCCCCAATGGAATACTTTCTTGACACTTGTCAATGCATGTAATGGAGCTGCAATGGAAGAAAAATTAGCAATAAAATTTCTCCAATATTGTGTTGCCCCTAGAAAGATTCTTACCTCTGCAACTGTATTAGGCTTGGGCCAGTTCAGAATGACCTCAACCTTAGATGGGTCTCTCTTCAGCTCACCTCCTCCAACAATGTGTCCCAAATACACTAAAGAAGTCTTGCCAAATTCACACTTCAACATCTTTAAAAACAATTGTTCTTTTCTCAAGACATCAAGTAGTTTGTTTACATGAATGACATGTTCATCTCTTGACTTGTTGAATATGAGGATATCATCTAAGTAGACAATGACAAAATAATCTAGAAATGGTCTCAATACATCATTCATTACCCTCATGAAAGTAGCTAGAGCATTTGTAAGATCGAAAGGTATAACAAGCCACTCAAATAATCCTTGTTTAGTTTTAAATGCAGTTTTCCAAATGTCTTCCTCAACTATCCTAACTTGATGATAACCACTTTGCAAATCTAACTCAGTTAAATACTTTTCATACCTCAAATGATCATGAAAATCATCAATTCTTGGGAGTGGAAAATGTTTTTTTACTGTGATTTTTTTCAGTGCACGGAAATCCACACACATGTGCCAAGTTCCATCCTTCTTTGGCACCAAGACACTGGGCGAACCACATGGTGAAGTAGATGGGCGTATGATACCTTTGTTCAGTAATTCTTGAATTTGCTTTTTGATTTCCAAGCTCTCCATAATAGACATGCGATACATGCCAATGTTCGGAAATGGAACATCCTGTTGCAATTGAGTCTCATGCTGAATTCCCCTCTTGGGAGGTAATCCCTTTGGTTCCCGAATCATCTCGTCATGCTTGCTTACCACATCAAACAAATCAGATTTCAATATATCATCACAACCTTCAAAAGATTCATAATCACTATCATTATTTTTCTTGATCGTGAGAAGCACAAAGTTTTCACTTGCATTTACTAGTCTCTTCATCCGCCTTGCATTAACCAAAGAAATGTATAGCTTTTTGCAATGGGCTCTCACTATGTACTCCACCCCATTCTTGAGCAATATGTATTTGTTGCCATGGTGATAAAATACTGCTTTTCTATCATACAAATAAGGACTACCCAAAATGATTCTTGAGATGTCAAGTGGAACTACATCTAACTCAACTTCATCAATGAACTTTTCAGTAATGGAGAATTTGAATAAACACTTCCTTGTAACCTATAAGTTTTCATTGTTAACTATCCAACCCAATGGATATGGCTTATGATGAGGTATAGTTTCAAGGTTTAGTTTTTGAACCAAGTCTTTTGAAATCAAATTTGATTGTGACCCACTATCAAATAATGCATCAATCTTTGTATGATTTGAAATCACTCTTACATGAAACAACTATATTCTTGACTCTTCTTTTGGAGTGTTGTTTTGACTATGTGATGAACTAGTGTTTGCAACAGTTTCTTTTCCTTTTGTAACCATGTCTGAAATATTGGTCTCATCACTAGAATCTGAACCAAGGTCATGTTGTGTGGTAGAGATCGTCTTTTGTTTTCCCTTATTGTTTTGTTTTTTAGGCCTTAATTCAGGATGCAATTTCTAGCAGTGGGCTTCATCATGCCCCTCTTTGGAACACTATTTGCATGTGATTTTCTCCCCTTCTTTCTTCACACTTGCATTCTTCTTTCCCTTCCATTTTCCACCCTTTTCTTTCTCCTTACCCTTGAATGGCTTCTTCTTACTACCCTCTTCTTGAATGTTCTTTCCTCTAGATTCAAGGTGCGTGGCTTGCACAGATACATCATCTAAGTTATTTGGATTAAACATAAGGATAATATGTTTCATATAGGAAGGTAAACCCCCAATATATTTCAGCAGTGCATCTTGGGGATTCAAATTCACTCCTAATAACAAAGCCCTTTTCCTAAACTCTTGTGTATAATCTTGGATTGTTTGGCCTTTAAGCTGCCTAAAATTCTACCAACTTATAATGGATTTTTGCATATAGGCTAAAAGATAAAACTGTCTTTTAATTGAAGAAACAAATTCAACCCAAGTAGTGGATATCTTACCATGGATTCTCATTTCCTCTTGAGTCTTTGCTTCCCACCAAACTAGTGCAGATCCTTCTAGCCTTAGTGAAGCCAACTGGATGTTTATGTCATATTCTTGAATGTTTTGAATTCTGCAGTATACCTCCAACCGTCGAATCTAGTTGTCCAACTTTTCTGCATTCACCTCTCCACTGTACATCGGAAGTTCGAATTTATGTTCAATTTCAGTAAAGGAATCTCTCCTTTTGGGGTTTTTGAATGAGTATGGGCAGTTCTAATGGTGGTAGTGGAAGATGATGTTGTGTGAGATGATGGAGATGATGAGGAAGATGATGAGGATGGTGGAGATGGAGGTGGCTTTCCACCCTTCCCTTTGGAATCCTTCTTCTCATCTTTTTTTTCCTTCGAGCTTCCTTCTCAATGTGGAGGTTTAGAACTCTCTCCAACCATTCTAGTGTTCCTCTCTTCATAGAGGACTTTAACCATCTCATTTAAAGTGAAAAAATCTTTCTTGAATTATTCCTCTTCTGAAGAGGGAACTTTAGGCTCTCTTTCTCCAGACATAATGGCTGTGGATTCAGGCTCAGAAATTGAGATTACTTGTACCTCTTCAATCTCAGTTGAAGGAAAAACTTGAGGAGTTTCAAGTGCAACTAGAATTGGAACTTTGGGTGGTGGAGATTATGGCCTTATGGCTCTCCTTCTTCTGGGCATTACCTCATGAGTTTCTACCAGTAGCTTCCCTTCTCCTTTATGCAACTTTAATCTTGTAAGCATCACAATTTTGCAACCATTAAAACCCTAATTGCACAAGCTCAAGCAATCAAGCAATCAAACCTTTCCTCTAATACCAAATTGATTAATTTTTGTATGATTAGTTTTGTTGTGCTAATAACAATTATAGATTTATAAACATATGCTTACTTATTGCTTCTTGTGTTGAGATTTCCTTAGTTGTTTGTGCATACAATCAGGTAAATTTCCTTAAGTTTAAATATACATTCATGAGAAAAATAGCTTCAGAAACAAATATTGAACAACAAACATTCACAGTGTAGCAAACCATCAAAGAGACACATTAACACAGTGTTTTGATGAAGGAGTTCACCCCTCCTGGGCTACATCTCCTTGGTCCAACTTCCATGGCTTGGGCCTCTGTATTAACTCAATGTGGCAAAAATGTTATAAAAAATCTCCATGGATCCTGATACCTGCACCAATGTGTCCAGAATGTCCAAATTACCGAAGAACACCTCTTTCTGAGCTCAATTTGGTCGAAAATTGACTTCTCTATGGCTGAGTCAATCTTTTCCTAGAAAAGCTCCGCTAAATTTGGAATGACTCCAGTTAGCATGCTAAATTTGGTGGCAGGCCCGAATTTGGGGGCATTGGAAAATTGGCCACCAGATTAAGCTCAGAGTTAAACTACGCTTAACTGTTTTAAACTTGGATTAATTAATTTAATCCCATAATTAGCGCAAACTGCAGTCTTAACTTCTGGTGGTTTAATGGGATGTTCACATGCGATAACCGTCACATTAACTGTTGTGGCCAGAATCGTCAGAGCTGATCGTTTAATGTCGCGGTGTTAGCGTTCACATGCAGAACGTCGGATATTTGGTTTGGATAACTGTTAGTTCATAATCGTAACCATTGTGGTTTGCTGTGTTGCGTTCACATGGGGGGAGGGCTGGCCTGCGGGATAGGTCTCCCCTAACCGCCAACCCATAAACCTTTACACTTTAACTTGTTGCGGAGATATAACATGGTAAGAACCACTGTGTAGAGGAAGCGGTTAAGCCCTATGGTTTGTGTGCGGGAGGTCGTGGTTCGACCCCGACTTCCGGCAATATATTTTTCTCCATTATGTAGACCTCCAATCCGACCTTTGGGAGGTGCCACGTGGCAGCCTCTGGGCTTGCCACGTGGCATTCTTCCATTGGTCCAGGGATGAACCAATAAGAATGCGGAAACACACCCCTATACAAAGCAACCAAACATTTTCACTTGTCCATCCTTGATTCGCTGTTGACCAGCATTGACCATGCCTAATCATCTGCCACGTCAGTAGTACAGACTGCTGACTATGCAATGAATGGGCATTTTTTTTTGCCAATTTCGCCTGTTTAGCAAAGCGATAAAAAAACAATAACTTTCTTATACGAACTTGATTTTTGAAGAAACGAGTTGCATTAGGATCATTTTTCTGAGAAAAACGTGATCGTTCAGGTTTCGAGCCATCCAAAGAAGTTTGATTTTTGAGCTAAATGGTAAGTACCTGATAAATGATGGACAAAACATTATAAAGTCTTATGAAAAGAATTAGGAAAGCAATAGAAGGGTTCTCTTCAACAACATATTTCCATGTTCTTAGTGATCTTAATAAACATGCTGACTTATGTGCTAATGAGGGTGTAAACTAAGATTTAGAGATTTAACAATCAATGGACAAATCAAGTCCTCTCCTATTCCATAGAGCTAAATGAGCTGGCATTGCACGATTACGAAGGATTGCATTATCGTTTTTTAAAGAAACATATATTAAATATTATATTAATAAAGATGGGATCCAACCCAAGATTGTTACAATTCATACAAGAACAAGAGTTACCAAAATTCCTTGAAGAAATGGGATTGAGCACGCATGATCAATCCAAATACTTACCAGAAAATTCCACAATACATAAAATTTGTTCTCGTTCCAACTGAAAACTTTGAAAAGACCCCTAAAATCCAAATGTATTTGCATCCCATTCTCAACTTAGAGTCATTTTAACTTTGATTGGCTTCTTGTTATACTTGGAGAGTTGCTTTTCAAAATTTTCCCAACTTGGATCCAACCTAAGTTTTCTGATGAATCTAACATGTCACCATTCTTTGATTGATCTCTACTGGAAGTTTCATTATTTTGGCCCAATGAAGGTTCTTCCACATCTATTTGATCAACCCAAGAAGGAGCTTTTCTGAGCTTGTTTTTTGGAGAGATACACTTAGAGGATGTGGCCTGAGTTACAAAATTCTCGCCCTTGCCCAATATTGAATGCTCAACACAAGGAGCCTTTTTTCCAAAAGAATTATATGAAGAAACATTTGGATTGCACCAAATTTCACTAAGTTTACAGAAACCTCACACTACTCCGGATCTTAACTTGATTTACTACTGAAGATACTTGATCTTTAAGAGGATAAGTCTTGAGCTCTAGATTTTTTTATTATCCTTTTACACCTTGGTCTCATTACAAGGAATTGATGGAAGAGCCTCCTTTTAGATTGTATAATGATGTGAATTGGTGCCCTCCCCCCATCTTATTTTCTACTGTTTTTCTTTGCTTTATTCTTCCCAGCTTTGGGGGAATTTTTAAAGGAATGTCCAATTTCATAACAAGCTCTACAACAAAAATACATATTTTTGTAATCCAGTTTTTTCACCCATAAGTAGTCAATGCCTATTAACTTGATTTCAATAGGAAATCTTTTGTTAAATTCCATTCCCACACAAATGCGAGCGTATGAAGTATTCAGATCGAATTTAGTGTCATCACATCGTCGATATAATATAATCTGCTTAAAGCATTACCAATTATTGTTAATGAAGGAATATTCCACATATGCAAAGGCAGGTTGGGGAGCCTTACCCAAACTGGAGCAGAGGAGATTCAAGCCGACAAATGATCGAAGGTGTTATAGACATTTTTGTGCCCTACAACTCCAAGCATGAAATGTCCATAAACCAAGGGCTCCTAAGTCCCTAAAAGTGTTGTTCTAACCCCTAAAGGAACAAGGTCAACAGATTACAGCTTCTCCTAGAAGTTCTCCACCAGAAACTGCTCAGAATAAGTCAAAACATGATCATTTCAGCTGCTCCACTGGCTAGGTGCGTTGCATTGCACCTAAATACACTGTGAGGGTGCGTTGCATTTCAAAAGTCCCTTCTTTGGGGTGCGATGGGCGAGAAATGACAAATGGCAGTGTCATTCCGCGAGGTGGAGAGACAATGGAAGCTTCCAGAATCTTCTCCTGTGACACTTGCCTCACTAAATTCGACCAAGGATGAGTAAGAGGCCTTCAGTCTCCAAGTGGAAGCAAGAACTGACAGAGAGAAGACACTAATCAAATCACAAGCTGACTCATCCTCCTTACAGATATCTATATATGGATCCCTCATCCTAGAGATCCAGAGGCTGGAATTTTGCATATTGTAAGGAATTGCTATTGGTTTTTGTGACAAACATCAGAGTATTGGGTGATCTATGCTTTGTTTGAGGTGAAGAGGGGCTTCTTTGTTGGGAGGTTGATGCTAGGTTAGGAACCACCGGTTGTAACTCCTCCTGGATCTTTTCTTGTTTATCAATAAAAACTATTTGAGTTTCCTCCATGCTTTTGTATCATTGATGCTTATGACATTTGTATGGTTAACTTAAATCTGATCCTAAGTTGTTTATGCATATAGATCCATGTCTTTTTATAGTGTTCTTCTTCTGTGATCTTACACGTACTTGGTGAAGCTGGGCTAGTAAGGGAGCAGATAGCTGGAGACTATCAAAGAAGAGAGGGATTGGATCAAAGGATTAGCGCAAGACACAGGTTGGTTCTTTCTATTCCTCTCTATCTATAGTTCATAAAGGAAATACAAAAGTAGTTTTTCTCTGTTTGTTTCTAAGGCAACTGTCACCTTAGTGGGATAGAGCAGTTCTAAATAGACACTTTTCCCTATAACAAAATGGCGACTCCGCTGGGGAACGTCTAATTAGTTTGTTTGTGTATCTCTTTGTTTGTTTGTTTCATAAACTTATAAGTGGCATTCGAACTGCATTTGCCATAACAAATGCAAAGTAGACATCTGCTGCTTCAATCCATTCACTGGATCTGTTTATGATTTGAACAACTGATTCACAAACTATTTGATTTCCCTTGTGATAGCTCTTAGACCCTCCTTAGATCTACCCCTGATTGTGCATTACTGATTGCTTTTACTCGGCCAAAAACCAAAGACTGAACTGCAAACTGCAAACTGTGACCCGGAACTCGGACAGATTCTCGTTTCTGGCCCAGCGCAGGTACTGTTAAGAGATCCTGAATTTCAGCGCACTTCCCGAAAGGGCAACCTGCGCTGCATTTCAGATTCTCTGTGTTACAGGTGCGCTGATCAGACTAGCCCTGTGCAGCTGTGGTTCTTGTGCTTCATTCTTTCCAGTTCTATCTCTGAATTTTTCTGCCTGTGATCAGTATATGTCTGTTTGAAACCTCTTTTCCTTGCTGTTATTCTGCCTCCTTTGTACAAAAGAACTGTAGATGCTTTTGTGTGTTTGTTGAGTCGTTTACAGTTTTCCATTGCAAAAGTAGAATAGTCGTACTGTCGTCCTTTGATTTGGATCTGTCGCAAGTGTCGATTTCGATCATAGGAGAAAGTTTGATTACTGTTGATGGTCGATTATACTGTTACTATTGCCTTTGGTCTGAATTTGTGATTTTCTAGTGTCAAGAACAAGTGTTCATTTCAAAATCGCAAGGTGTCATAATCATCTCTGTTTTTTGATTTCAAAAAGAGCTTGTTTATATTTGTCGCTTGAAAATAAATTCAGATTTGTACATCAACTTTCTTTTTAGCATCAATACTAAGAAAGTCGAAAACAAATTCATGCATGTGCATTTGCATATAGACAGTCTGTTTGGCTTGATTTAGGAAAGTGCATTTACAGTGTGCTCTTTGCTCTTTGTGAAAAGATTGTGTCTTTCTTTTCCCCTAGTAGCTAGGATTTTCATTGCACAAAAGAGATAAAAGTTTGTTTATCATCTTTAGATTGCATTTTAGGAATTACATCTACATCTCGTGGTGAACCCAAAAGGAAAACTTCATAAGCAAGATCAACTTAAAATAAATTCAATGAATCTAACAACGCTTTGGAACTTAACGCACAACATTTAGAGGTCTAGGCTAGAGACGTATTCCGGCGTCGTAAAGCCTGGTAACTGTTGTCCTCACTGATGGTTGGGTGATTCCTCCACTTTGAGACGATAAGTGCTAGTACGGACTTGTGCTCCCACGTACCGTCGAGTATATTTTGGGAGACCCCTATAGGCTTAAATCCTTTATCCTTAGGAAGCCGTGTCTGCCGTCCTATCGATCGCAATGCACTGAACACAGCATTCGGGAAGATTGACTGCCGTACCGTAAAAAGTATTCTGCAGTTTTGCGATTGGTTTGGTACTCCCTCTACCTAGACTTCCAGAGCAGTCCCTTTCATTCCTTTTCAGACTCCTTAACGGAAAAGGTCCATCTGAGCACTTGTCACTTCAGGCTCATTAAAAATCGAAGGAGACTAGAGTCATCTTTTGTTTTTTCTCGACTCTTAAAAACTGAAAAAACAAGTTGTGTCAAAGTGTATAAAAATTTATTTTAAACGGAATATTCATTACCCCTTTCCTACGTTGATCTTGGGTTGAGAAAATGGAGTCCACCAACCAAGGAATTCCCCTTGGAGGAAATCCTAGTCCCTTCTCCTCTTGGGGAGATGTTGGTGCACCCCATATGGCCACATTGTCGCTTCCAGGACTGACAATTGGTTTTCCTGTATGGCTCTTCTCAACCTCTGTCGTTCAGAACACCACTATTCCTGAACAATCGAATCAGCAATTAGACGAGTCCAGAGTTTCCCACCAGCCTTCTACTTCCTCCAATTCTTCCTCTCCTCCTTCCTCTTCGCTTGATGGGTCTGGTAAAGCCAAAAGTCAAGCTCCTAAGGAGAAGAAAGAAAAGAAGAAGAAAGAGAAGAAGAAGAAGGAGCCAAAGGCGAATGGGGGAAAACGAGTGTCGTCTAACAAAAATCCACACACTGCACTGACCAGGCCTAAATCGCCATGTGTCATTTGCAAAGGAGACCACTTTCACAGAGATTGTCCTTGCATCCCTCGAATATTAAGGGACTGGTCTCCTCGTTTGCACAACCCGGTGTCGTCAACCTCTGATGATCATGTTGAAAACACACCGTCAACTAGTGCAAGTGAAGCCCCAGGAAAAAAAGGGAAATATAGATTTCCTTGTAAACTGTGCGAAGGCGATCATGGCGTCCACCATTGTCCCTTCTTAGACGAAGCTAAAAGAGTTTTGGATGATCGTCCGGTGTCACCGTTACGACTTCCTCCTGGATATAAAAAACTCTTGCTGAGTCCGTCACTAGTTGAAAATCCAGCTGACCCGCTCAGGTGGTCGGCCGAAGCATCTGTCATTGAAGCTGAACCATCTGAATCCACACCAGACGAAAGTCAAAAGGTCGAGGCGGTAGTTGACCCGGTCTTGCCTTCAGAGGTTCCATCTTCAGATGATACAATCACTGAAGAGAACAAGGATGACACCATCCAAATTCTTTTCATAAGCACAGACTCGAACGAACATGGGGACAATTTACCTGTTCCTTTACCGCAGGAAGGAAGTTCGTCAGAGTCGTACCCGGCCGTCTATTCGGTCCCACCTCCAAGCAACCTAGTTGTCTCCTTCGACTGGAATCAACTAGGCAGACCCTGTTTACCAGCTAGTGTACCATTCCGAATTATTGTTCAAATATATAGAATGGTTATGGCTGGTACCATCATAGATGAGGGGGCTTCTATGAGTATCCTTTCCTCAACTGCTTGGAAAGCGCTTGGTTTGCCACCGCTTTTGCCTGAGATGAGAAATCTGACAGGCTTTGATAAAGGAACCAGTCGACCGTTAGGGATCCTTCCCGATGTGCCCATAACATTGAGAGGGAAAACAGTTCACATGAACGTAATGGTAGTTCAAGGACCCTTGGATTACAATCTACTCCTTGGATGAGACTATATTTATTGCATGGGAGTAATTGTCTCCTCACTCTTTAGAGTAATGTGTTTTCCGCACGAAGGAAGAGTGGTCAAGCTCGTGGACCAGCTTTCATTTCCCGGATCACACATAGCAAATAGTCATATACCATCCCTGAATGGTCTTTTCACGCAAGAAATGTCTCAATCTCCATTCCGTCCTCCCTATGAGCGCGAGTGATTCGGAGGGATATGACTGAAACCCAGGGGGCATGCACCCTGGTCTGCTTCGGTAGGAAAACTTCGGGTATAAGGTAGGTTTCCGCGGGAGAATATGACTAGTCTGTACCCACGTCTGTGATTGGAAGAGGGGGTTATTCTAGAACAAGATTCTCTTATCAAAGTTATGTGAGTTGGCGGGCATCACCGCTCACCTTTGTTTATCTCGGTAGACATCGCCGAAGAAGTGTTTTGTTTGCGCTGTGAATAGAACAATCTTTGGGTAACCTGTAAGAGGTAGGCCTCTCTCGGTAAAACAAATGTTTTGACGGAATAAAGAAGGGGTAACCTTGAAACTCTGTTTTATACCTAGGGGCATGCAAACCTTTTGGAGTGCAAGCAAAGAGCGATCATTTATCTGTTTTTTGGATTGGTCGTTTCCTAACTTGCATAAAGAAAGGATGTGGGGCAAAACTCTAAAAGTTGCCATTTTTATATGAGACATTCTTATCACAAGACTGGATTAATCGAGCAGTTTTAGCACATAGTTCAAGCTCGTTAAAAAATAAACATAAGACATGAGCAAATGTTTCCACCCGCGTTTAAGCTCATTAATAAATGAACTATTCCCCGGTAAATAACCACCGTGAATGTAGTACTTCAGCCATTAAAGCCTTGGTCGTGTTTGCACCGTCACCTCCGCTTTTTCATTGGCCGATCATTCACCTCCATTTGATTGTTTACCCATTTTGAGGAACAGCTGCGAAGAGTGATTTCACTAGCCATCCTTGTGACACTGCCGTGATTGGAAAATTCCAAACCTTACTTGGAATCAGCTGCTACCCGTTTTATCACTCGTTCCTCAAAAAGACGAGTCTCCTTTAAGCTCTTTTCAACTGACTCATAAAATATGAAAAGATTGCCGAGTCCTTGGCCTTCCAGCTCGTTAAAGGGACAGGAAGTGCTATCCCTCATCTAGATTTTAATCTTTTTGGACCTGAGGGATTATTACACAAAAATATCGAGCGCTTGTTTTGTTCGGCTCGTTAAAACTATTGAAAATTCATCCCTTCTGTATTGTTTTATACTTTTTCGGACTTAAGGGATTAGATGACGAAAAAGGAATTTTGGAGTTACCTTTACGTCCCTTTTCAGACTCTCTAAAATTGAAAAGGACCGAGTTATCTTTGTCGTTAAACTCGTTAAAAAGATTAATAGCGACAAACTTGTCTTTAGACGAGAACGAGTTTCACTATCGCTAGGCTCGTTAAAACATAGCGATGGGTTTGCCCGAAGGGAAAATTATAGAACAAGCATATGTTATCCTCCTCAAGCTTGACAAAAATAAAGAGGTACTAGTCAGCAATGACTGGGGAAAAATTGGGAAGAAAACTCAAAGAAACTTTGTTGGTAGCAAGTCGCTCTTGAACATGACACTTCCACTCCGTGTCCGAGTCGGGTTGGGTTGTTTCATTCACCGGTCACATCACCATGGTCACGCCATACCATCCAAATTTGGGGTTAATGCTACCAATCCATCACATCAGTGTCGCCGATATGTTCAAGAGAAGTCATCCAGAGAAGTCACCTGTGTCTCACCCACTACCATACATTATACTCCATTCTTTCATGACCGCCACCCTGAACATTATATCATCAGATCGTTTTCACTTCCATCAAAATCATTTGCTCCGTTCCGTGTCATTGATGTGGGATTCATTAAGGCCCTCCTGTGTTGGATCACTTCTTGTCGACATCAGCTCATTATCCAAGAAGTTGATCTAGGAACACCCCATTCAGTACTTTGAAGTTTGCATGCCTCAATGGCAAGTTTCTCACTTCCGGCGACAGGTTTACATCAATGACCTTCGACCGAAAGATTTTGCGTGGTGTTCGATGCCAAGTCCTTTATTCACACCACGTGAATTGTACTGCAGTACCTTGAGGATCATTATCATTATCGGTGATTCCTCTCGCGCTTGTTAACAGTTTACATCATTGACTGGTAATCAAGCGATGTCTTTCCATGTTCAACTTCAAAACATTTCTCACATGGATTGACTTGTACTTCGAGTAAAGATCGGACAAGATTGAAGACCTCGGATCTAGTTTCATCCATCCGGGCTGCGATATATATTCAGGGAAATAAAGACATCAAATGTACAACATTGCAGCACAGATAATCATCCTACCAAAAGGATGATGGCTCTATCAGAATCAGCAGTCTACCCTCAGACGATTGTTTGTCCTATGTACATGAAAATGAATTTATAAAGCTGAGCATGGGAATACCCGCCTCAGCTAGATCATGAAAATAATATGAAGATAATGTATTGTATTGTATCTTATTACAGGTCTCCTCCCAGCATTGAAAGAACTTCGGATCCTCATAATAAAGCATTTCACCCGACACCAAAAGGTTAACGGCCTCATACTTTAGGGGGCAACTGTTATAGACATTTTTGTGCCCTACAACTCCAAGCATGAAATGTCCATAAACAAAGGGCTCCTAAGTCCCTAAAAGTGTTGTTCTAATTCCTAAAGGAACAAGGTCAACAGATTACAACTTCTCCCAGAAGTTCTCCACCAGAAACTGCTCAGAATAAGTCAAAACAGGATCATTTCAGCTGCTCCACTGGCTAGGTGCGTTGCATTTCACCTAAATACACTGTGAGGGTGCGTTGCATTTCAAAAGTCCCTTCTGTGGGGTGCGATGGGCGAGAAATGAAAAATGGCAGTGTCATTCCGCGAGGTGGAGAGACAATGGAAGCTTCCAGAATCTTCTCCTGTGACACTTGCCTCACTGAATTCAACCAAGGATGAGTAAGAGGCCTTAAGTCTCCAAGTGGAAGCAAGAACTGACAGAGAGAAGACACTAATCAAATCACAAGCTGACTCAACCTCCTTGCAGATATCTATATATGGATCCCTCATCCCAGAGATCCAGAGGCTAGAATTTTGCATATTGTAAGGAATTGCTGTTGGTTTTTGTGACAAACATCAGAGTATTGGGTGATCTATGCTTTGTTTGAGGTGAAGAGGGGCTTCTTTGCTGGGAGGTTGATGCTGGGTCAGGAACCACTGGTTGTAACTCCTCCTGGATCTTTTCTTGTTTATCAATAAAAACTATTTGAGTTTCCTCCATGCTTTTGTATCATTGATGCTTATTACATTTGTATGGTTAACTTAAATCTGATCCTAAGTTGTTTATGAATATAGATCCATGTCTTTGTATAGTGTTCTTCTTCTGTGATCTTATAGGTACTTGGTGAAGCTGGGCTAGTAAGGGAGCAGGTAGCTGGAGACTATCAAATAAGAGAGGGATTGGATCAAAGGATTAGCGCAAGACACAGGTTGGTTCTTTCTATTCCTCTCTATCTATAGTTCATAAAGGAAATACAAAAATAGTTTTTCTCTGTTTGTTTCTAAGGCAGCTGTCACACCTTAGTGGGATAGAGCAGTTCTAAATAGACACTTTTCCCTGTAACAGAAGGAAGGGGACCAGGTTTGTAAAGAAAGGTCTGCACTACCCCAAAACCATAGAACAAATTCCAAAATCAACACTTGCTCTTTAGCTTGATCAAAGACTGCAACAAAGAATCCTCTTACCAAAGGGTATATGTTCAAATCATCAATGATTAAGGGCTTCCACTGCTCATAAATCCAAGAGTGAAGATCAATGAGCCTAGGCCACATGCCATTAAAACTGTAGATCAAGTCAACCTTTGAGAAAAATTTCACCTCACTCAGAGCTTTAGCTGCGAATGGGACCTCAATTGAAGGGGCTTCATGAACAAACATTCCAGAGAAAGATGGACCAACGATGGATTTCATGATGTCACAAAAAGATGGAGCAACCACATACTTAATAATACCCATTGAGTCCCTAGCCAAAAACCCTATCCGAGCCCACCGCTGAGGAAGCCAAGGCGAAATCTTAGATGATGCAGCACACTTAGAAACAATAGATCCAGAAGCCAAAATAAAATTTTCCACTGAGGAAGAATGAGATGAATTCATATCAGAAGACAGACACATGAATCCAACCACCAAGGAAGCCATATCAAAAGACAAGGTTTCCATAGAGGGTACAACATAGGAGGTCAATTTACCCACAACAAAGAACGCTAGAACATGAATTGCAACAGAAAAATAAAAAGGGATCAAAGCAACATCAAAAGGAGGAATGTCCATCTGAATATTTTGTAGCATGAGAGGAAAGGTGACTGGCTAGGGTCAAACCCTAGCCGTTGCAATGAAGCTGTGCACATGAGCCCTTTTTCCCTATTTTTCAATAACATCATAAGGATTGCATTATTAATGAGTTATAGTATGACATGTAAATTATGTTCTTTGGTGCATCAATTTTGTAAGGTATATACCTATAAAACTTGATTTTTTATTATTCATTTCATAGCCCCTCTAGAAAAAAAGTGTAGTTTTGACGGATAAGAGGGCTCAAGAATTTTTTTTGAAGATATAACTATGTACTACCTAATGTATTTGCTGCGATCTACACACAAAATTGCATACAAATACAAAAATTTCATTTCGATTAAACAAAAGTTATATTTAATTAAATATTAGTCATTATAAAATTTTAAGAAAAGTTAACAAATGAAATTAAATTTAATTCAATATTTAATATATGATTGAAAAAAAATACTACTATAATACATACATAGAATGTAATGGCGGGTTTTAGAATGTAATGGTGAGTTTTATCTATTTATTGTTTTTATAAAATGACAAATTACTCATTGGCCTGTAATCTGTCTGAGTTTTATTTATTTATTGTTTTTATAAAATGACAAATTATTCATGGGCCTATAAACTGTCCGAAAACTGTTTCTACTTGGGTAAGAGCTCGTCTTTCTTAGATGTAAGGAAACGGGTAATTTCAGGTGGCTTGGTTTTCTTTATGAGTTAGTTTGCATTCACAATAACAAGTAGTAATAATTGTCCCCACTGTTGGTGTAGTGTCCCTTCTTGGTGAGATATCTTTGATGACACTTAGAGAGGGTGATTTTTTTATAATGATATAATATTATGCATGAAAAACTTATGTACATGCTTATATGCTATAGACCTGGTTTGGGTCACCTAGTTGTTGTGTGCTTAGGATAATATCTATGGTTGTGTGTATAAGAATTGATTTTGGTTAAAAACATATTATTGATGTTTTCTCTTTTGGTATCTTAGTTTGGCAATATGTGTATGACATGGATGTTGATTCAGGATTGAGACACATAGATCCATGGATGATCATGGTTATGTGGAACATATGGTTAATTATGATTTATGGATGATACATGATTTATATGATTATATATGTTTAATCTTGTAATGAGAAAGATGTGGCAGGTACATAGTTATTTGCAAACAAAGATGCTCAAATTATACTATGGAAGTCATGATACATGATGTTTATGACTTTATATGCTTAATGTTGTATTGAGCAGGATGTGAAAAAGAACGTGGTTATTTTCAAACAAGAATGTTCAAATTTTAAATGGTTGTGGAAGTTATTTCTTTAGAACCAAAATGGTTGTGGAAGTCACGCACAATCTTTGGTAAAATGTGAATAAGTTAATTATGTAATTCTTTGATTCCTTTGATCTATGAGATTGTGATGTGTGCAGGTCTTGGAACAAGGCCTTACCAACGAACCATCAGATGTGTATGAGCTCACAATCAGTACCTTAAGGTGAAGCGTGGAGTTTCAAAGCAGAGTAGATGAGAAGCCATGGAAATTAAGGGGCAGAGTCCTAAATCCATGAAAGATAAAGACGCAGAGTCTTGTATTTATGATAAAATGTTTAGGGCGTGGAGTCCTCAATATTTAAAAAGATCAAGGTGTGGAATCTTGGATCTTTAGAGTAGATCAAGGCATGTAGTCCTAAATCTAATAAGGCACGAAGATGCATGCAATAGGGATATGAAATCCCTATTCTCCGGAAGAAAAATACCACTCATGGGAAGCTCAGGGATGAATTTTCTTAATAAAACCTCTTTTCTAACAATCCTAGAGTGACACTCTAAAAATAGAAAGTCATGTCTAGCATCTCAAGCATGGCTTTCCAAAAATAGTAAATCACCTTACATAAATTGGCAATCAAGTATAGTTGAAGGAAAATCAATTAAATGATCATTAATCAATCCTAATCGTTCAATCTCGAATTAATCCTCAATATTAATATTATTATTATTATTATCTTTTAGGAGACTATGATATTATTATTAAACGAGAATTACAAGTCACCTTCATCTCCTCAATCACTTCACACCTCTCTCCTTGATGACTCTCATGGCTCTATGTAAATCTATCTCTTTTAATAATACATTACACTCTATTTTATGCACTCATCAAAGAATGGCATATTCCTCTTCAACTCATTAAAGGTATGCCATAAAATATTCCTCTTACGCTCTCTTTAATACATAAGTTACATGATCCTTAAATTATGCATGCATACCTCTTCTTAATGGCATGAGTTACACTCCTCTAAATGGAATACAATGCATGCATATTACTCCTCCTTTATGACAAGAATTTGTTGCTCCTCCTATATATGTGTCTCATGTATTCTCACTTAGGGGGAGGGAGGTGCATTGTGATACCAAGAGTTGGAGATATTTGAAAAATATTATGAGAGTGAGAGACTTGGAGAGTAACCAATTGCTTTCGAAATGATTTTGAAATTCCTAATCTAAATTACTATGTAGCTCTACCTGGTGGAGCTGACCATGAGTGGTGTTGGGAGGAAGTGAAACTTATCTTCCTCAGCTTGCCTTGGATATCTCTCTACTGCTATATTTTGGTACTGTTTGTGAGCTCTTACAACTCAGGGGTTCCAGGGGGAGAAGTTCTCCCTGGATATGGTTGGGAGTAAAATCGGATGGTTCACAATGAGTTGGTAAGGATATTGGAGCAAGAGCACAATCTCATTGGAGCTGGAGCATATTCTCATCTTTTTGGAATTGTATAGATACACTGACATGTATGTTCATAAGCATTCTTGAAATTTAGTTTATTATTAATTTAAAAGTGTTGTAGAACTTTAAAATTCATTGGAAATTGCACTTGTGAATGTTTATGAGCTAACCAATAATGAATGACAACTGTAATTGAGAATGTACATGTAGGGGGGGTTAAAACAATAATGTGTTGCCAAAGTTTTAAGTTCTTTTTATAATGAATTTTTGTCCATTGCAGGTTTCCATGAGTTGACTACAATACCATCTTATCATAAATTTGAGTTTTTTTTTGTTTTTTTTTGTTTTTTTGTTTTGTTTTGTTTTTTTGTTTTGTTTTGTTTTTTTGTTTTGTTTGTTTTTTTTTGTTTTTGTTTGTTTGTTTTTGTTTTTTGTTTTTTTGTTTTGTTTTGTTTTGTTTTTTTTTTTTTCTCTATGTACAACTGTAGATGAAGTTTGCACACTAAGTGTTTGACAAAGTGATAAATGAGATAGTAGGAATGTTTTTGTTGTTGTTGTTTTAATAAATCACATCTCTGGAACGTTCTGTTACTTTTCCACTCAACATCAGGGGGTATCCGTGCCATTTGGCCATTTAACCCCCAATTTGATTCCAAAAAAATACTTTGCAGAACCCAGATCGAAAATCTGGGCGATTTTACAAATTGTTGTTGTCAATTATATGCGTCTGTTTTCGAGTTTTTGATGAAAAACTAAGATTGTTTAGTCCCTGTTTTAAGATGCCAACATTTGAAGTTTCAATTTATGAATTTTCTGAGTTGAATAGGTTGAAGAAGAATCTCAAATTCATTGTTGCCAAGTGTTTGACAAAATGCCTCAATGGTTGTAGATTGCATGCTTGCAAAGTGTTTGTCAAAATGCCTCAATGGCTATAGATTGCATGTTTGCAAAGTGTTTGTCAAAATGCCTCAATGGCTGTAGATTGCATGTTTGCAAAGTGTTTGTCAAAAGACATGAATGGCTGTAGTTTTTGTGCATATGAATTGTTAGAGTAAAAGTCCTACTTACCGTCATGCAAAGGGTTTGTCAAAAGACATAAATGGTTGTAGTTTTTATGCATATAAATTGTTAGAGTAAAAGTCCTACTTACCGTAGCTTTTATGTACTAGAAATTTATGAATAGACTATTTGATGGATGTAGCTTCTTATGTCTGCAAGTTTTTGGTATGAATGTGAAAATTAATTTAATAATTTGCTGAAGTGTGAATAGAGAATAGGATTGTTGTTATTTTTATTATCTAAATCTTTCATAAAAAAAGGGGGGTTGTTGGAAACAATTTTATAGTGACTTTCTGTAGGATTTTGTGCAAGTGAGCATAATAAGTTTTGTTTAAGCTGTATGTGTTCATGGCTGCATTCTTGTGCTTCAATCACTGTAGAAAACAACTACTTGTGCCCAATTTATGCAGTTTCATTGTTTTACATGACACTTTTTGAAGAATAACATGCTTCTGAATTAGTAACAATAGTTGCTTTTGTTTCAACATTCATTATATAATTCTCATGATTGTAGCATTGCCTTAATAATTGGGATTGAGAATTTTAATTGATGAATTTGGAAATGTTGTTGGGTCAATATATTTTGTGATTCTATTTCATAAACATATCATATTTATTAGATTTATTGATGAAGAGAGACATATTCTTCCCTCAGTTACCTTGCTATAGGTAGGTTAATACTCATACACTTATATGTGATTTTTGTAAAAGAAGTATAATACTTTTGTGGTTATGATATCAAGAGTCAATAAATGAATCTTATTTAGCATAATCTAGGAAATCAAATAGGTTGATCTAGCTTAATGTTTGCACATGGAATTATGGTAGAATTTATTTCCACTCTTACTTAGAGCTCATGTATAAGTATGAAAAGAGCACATGTTATGATCTTTTAAACTTGAGAGGAAATGTGTTTTGGAATTGGTCTTAAGGGAAAGTTATCCCTGACTTCTTATGTTATATTCTTACATTGAAATAGTTGAAGGAACATGATTACATGATAGCTAAGTTAGTCATATTATGAGTAAAACAAAAATAAAATAAAAATAAAAATTGAGTAATAGTATTCAATGTGACCTTTACTTATCTATACTATTGATGGTCAGTAAGGTGAGACCTTACAACTGGTTTGACAAAAAAATATCATTTCTCACATTTTATACACTTTTGTGTTTTTAACTATCTTCTTTCACCTAATATTCTTTTTTAAGAGAAAACATACATATATTTTTTATTATGTAACTTTTATGCTATTGATTTTAAAATTAAAATTGTTATTCAAATTCTTTGATATAAGTTCACCACAACATGATAGAGATTAAAGTATAAATTTGTTATGACGGGTTTCCTTTTAAAATTTCCCTTCACATTTGATTTTTATTTTTACCCATTATTTAAATATAATATATTACATGTTTTTGTTAAATTTTTGTTGTGAGTATATAAACAATTTTTTGGTAATATAAGTTTTGTGTTTTGTCCTATTAAATTTTTTAATTATGACTTAACCATAAAATAAGCTTCAACCAAGTAATATCATAGATCTGTATGCTTTATATTACTTTAAAAAATATCAAACATGTTATTTTTTTGTCATAAAAAGTTATTTTTATGAATTGTGAGGAGCTCACTTGTCTTTTTCTTTTCCTTAAGGCAATAGAATTCTCTCTTCATATGAGAGGTTAATTATTGAGATTTATTAAATAATAATAAAAAATAAATTAAAGTTATTATTTAGCTTTGATTATTGAATAATCTTTTTTATTTTATAGATTATTTACTATGATTTTAAAGCATACTTTCAGTTTTATACAACCATTAAATTTTTATGATTAAATGTAACTTTAGAAATAAATAAATTCAAATTATGAGTAGAATCTTTTGGGGGTAAGTTATGAGATGCACATCAAAGATTCATTGTATAATCCTAAGACTCAAGAGGTAATTCTTTTGATTAATTAAATAATAAAAAAATAAATCAAAATCATGATTTAGTTTTGATTACTGACTAATCATATTTACTTATTAGATTATTTACTATGATTTTAAAGCATACTCTCTATCTTACATCAAAGATTCATTGTATAATCCTAAGATTCAAGAGGTAATTCTTTTGATTAATTAAATAATAAAAAAATAAATTAAAATTGTGATTTAGTTTTGATTATTGACTAATCATATTTACTTATTAGATTATTTAATATGATTTTAAAGCATACTCTCTATCATACATAACCATTTAAATTTTATGAATAAACATGACTTTAGAAGTATATAAATTCAAATTAAAGCTAATTACTATGATTTTAAAACATACTTTTCACAAGCTTCTTTCTTCTTCTTCTTCTTCTTTTTTTATGAATAAACCTGGATTTAGAAATAAATAAATTCAAATTAAAACTCACAAGTACAATTTATAGGAGTAGTCTTTAAGTTCTACTTTCTGGAAAGTTAGATCCAGCAGGGATTCATTGAAATCACAAGTTTGACATGTGAACTCTTCACAATAAAAGTGCCCCATGGGTTTTTGAGGGTATTGAATCCATATTCCGGCCAAAATCCATTAGAGACTCCAAAAAGTAGCACTTAAAGACTACTCCCAATTTATAGTTCTCCTCTTCAGACCTCTCTCCTTTGGCTATATCTTTCCCATTGAACAAATTTGTAGCTTCATAGTCAAAACAACCTGAGTACATTAAATAAAATTCATTAATATTAATTCAAATCAAAATAAATGAATCATTGGAAAAATAAAATTGCATTAAAAAAAATCTAAACCAATTGAAAAGATTAAAACTTACATATTTTGCATCAAGTGGGTGTGTTATATTTCACTGGATTGATATATAAAAATGTATTATACTACTCTTGCATTCCACAATGGATTTCCTCACGCCTTTAAATAGAATTCATCATAACAAATACCATGATTTTTCAAAACTTGGAGCCCAAAAACCACCAATAATAAATTATTAATTTTATTATTTTATTTTTTATTTTATGGAGTTTACATAAAATAACACAACAAGACATTACACCATCTCTTCCATACTGGAGTGAAGAGCCTCTTGCATAATAATTAGTTATGGAAAAAATCAAATTTTCCATTATTAATTATGGAAAAGTTCTTATTTAAACTATTTGTTATTTTATATAAAAATCAATTTTTTTTGTTAATTTATGTGATACTTTTTGGAGTTTGGGCGCATTTCCTCCCAGATTCTTCTGAAAAAATTTGTGGTGAAGTCTTGATTTGTATTGTTTAAATTGGTTTTTCTACTGCATATATAGATTCAACACCCTAAAAAACCCTTGGGGCATGCAGATTTCAGTTGTCAATCTTGTGATTGGATTCACAACAAATTAGATCAGAAAATAAACCGGAAACTTTTCAAAAAGTCCCATATATAGAACCATCCTGTAGAAAAATAAAAAAAATTATGTTAAAAGTCTTTATTATCTTAAAGGCTTCCAGATTTTAAGAGTTAAAGCTACTATTTATTTGGATCACAATATATATATACTCTGGTAAATATCTGTCAAAATTAAACAATAAGGATGAAAAGGGTTGCATTTGCATAAATTTTTATAGAAAATAGACATGATAATCAACCTATAATTTAATTGATGCTTATTTTAAAGCTCATTCAAGTTATATATACAAAATATCTATATAGAAGGTTTATACATTTTTTGGTCAAATTTAATTAATTGATCAGAGACATGTTAACCAAAAAAAAGAGTATTATTGTAATTTAAAAAACAATAAAAAGTAACCTATATGAGATGGCAAATCAAATGAATAGTGGGATTGGGGGAGCATGGACGACCCCATTGGATCTTGAGGCCATTAATGTAGGGGAGCGGTGGGGGAGGTGGCGTGGCATGCTTCTTCCATGTAGAATGAGCGTGACCAAGTTATATCAAGCATGTTGAGTTCAAAAAGGTGTTCAAAAAGGTGGTTGGAGGTCCTCCACTATGGTTGTTGGTTGTGGATGGTGGTTTGGCATTTAGAAAAATTAGCTCAGATGAATGACACTTTGAGTCATATGGAAAGCCACGTGCATTATGATTTTCAGCCGCCTCCTCCTAGTTTTCCACCCTCATGGTAATTGGTTGTGTTTTAAGATTACTAGTTTTTTTGGTATTGTGCTTCTCTCAGTTTTTGGATAGTTAATTGTATATTGCTTAGAGCTAGCATTTTTGGAAATTTATTATTGGTCAATAATTTGTGGATGTATTTTTTCTTAAAAAATGAAAAAATCTTTGAATTATAAAAAAAATGTAGATAAATTATGATTGTGAAAAAACAAAAACAAAAAATTATGTCAATGTGATTTTTCTAAGAGTATTTTATTACTCCAAGAGGTACATTCTACAGCCCAATATAAAGGCTACGTGGTGCAAAAGCATACCAACTTCCAAGTCATTTTTGAAAAATAAAGTTTTTAGAAGGCAAAGCTTTGAATAATGAGTTTTGACATTTGAGAAGGAATTCTAATTCCTTGTTGTAAATAGTTTAGTTTATTTATTTCTTATAGAAAGTATGAGTCATAGTTCTTTTAGAACTATGGATAGAGATAAGATTGAATAGATAAGATTTTTAGTGAGGGAATGCCTTTTAGGACACGAGAGATTTAAGGAAACTCATGGAGTGCTTTTTTAGAATCTAGGAAAATCTACTTTGTTTCTAAAAGTTGTATATAATCATTGTAAGTCTAAGAGAAAAGATAATGTCTAAAATGCATTAAGAATCAGGCCATAGAAAGAGAATAGATCAGAACAAGAGTCTAAGTAAAACTGCATGTACCTGATTGAATGAATGAATTTAAAATTCATGTTCACTATATGTAAATTATTTTGTATTGATGATGAAAAAGATCAAATGGATGTGTGAATAATTGAATGAGAATTCAACAAAAACATGTAATGGATGAATTTATGCATAGATCTAGAATGTATTGTTCCATATGATTTGACTATGTGCATGTGAAATCGGTGATAATACTCGCGATCCCTGCAGAAATGGGTGGTTAGAAATGAGGAAATGGGTCCTGAGCAAGGATTAAATACAATCTATGATTAAGTGAACCGAGAGGAGGATCTTGTACCTGTATGTAGAATTCACTATGTGGGGAAGATAAATGATTGGTTGAAAGCTGCTGCAAGTCTGAAGATAAGCCAAAATCAAAACCAAGGAATCCGTTCAAACTCGTGATATTTGGGGACGACATTGGTTGAATCCAGAGTGAGAACTCACAACAAAAAAGTTAGAATCTATTTGGAAAGACTTGTAGAGGAGAAGCGACGCTAGAGTAAGAGAAAAGGACTTCAAAGAACAAGTTTTAAAACCACAAGGAAAATCTCTGTTCAAAACCACAAGTTTTGAATCGAAATTTAGTTTCATTTTCAGATATAGATGATTAATGGTTGATTTCGCATGGTTGGAGGACTTGCACACAAAAAGAGAACTGGTGATGTATGATTTATGATATACTGTTTGATTTATTGAAGTTTGAAATCCACAGTTGGCATTATAGCTGGCGGAGTCATCAAACGAGAAGATTGGAATCTTGGTAGGGACTTGGAGTTTTATTGGCGGAAGTGGATTAATGCGAAGCACCAGTTCGTTGATGATTGGTCATGTGTTTAATGTGATCAAAAGGAACTTATGGTAAGTCTAGGTTTTGACCGAATGTATTTTTAGACAATATGCTTCTGTGTAAACGAGAAGGAAGCTTATGGTAAAATTGGCATTATATTTTGGTCCTAATTGAAACTGCAAACCCATGTGAGTTAATTCACAAGAAAAGTAAATTTTCCTGCATTACAGTGCTATCATAGTAGGTTGATGCTCTTTTGAATGTAATTATTTGTTGGGTAATTTTATTTTCAAAGCTTTAAGTAGTTCAAGTTTAAAAGTTTTGTAAAATGTTTTTACATTTTAATTTGATACGAAGAAAATTGATAATGGTATGGATTGATTTCTCTGAGAAAGAGAAAGTGTTGATGCTTTTTGAGGATACATAGAGAGTATAGAGAGTATCTAGTACTTTGGGTAGAATATAGTGACATGTTTTTTAGATGAGAAAACTGCGGCAACAACGTATGTTCGCATGAGGTTAAACTAGAGGTAAAATTGGTCTTTTTATGTTTTCAACTAAATTGAGAAAGAATAGGTAGAAGTGGTGGAAATTATTACAAAAGGGGGACTATAACAAAGAATAAGTGTGCCTAGGAGAAGGTTCTAGAGGAGGGAATCAAGAGAAATACCAGAGGAGACTAGGATATGTAGAAGCTTAGTTAGGTATTTGGTAACAAGTTGATGGAGACAACTTGTTACAGAGGCTTGATTGCAACTCACCATGAGCAAGAGGAAGCTCATAAAGGAAGGAAGAAGAATATGAATATTGATGGTCATAAGAAATTTTTAGAGGTAAGCCATAAGAAATCAAGTAGTGATAAACTTGATAGAGAAGTAGCAACGATAAAGATATAGTTAGATGTGATGATGGAATTGTTACATAAATGTGAGAAAGACTAAAGATGTAGATGGATTCTACAAAAGAACGTAAACTGACACAAGTTGTAGGTGAAGCTAAAGCACATATTGCATTCTTGGTTGAGGAGAGAACTCAGGGCAATATAGATACAAGTTCACTATTGTGAACCTAAACAAGTACCAATCCTTGGTGAAGATGAGGATGAAGAAGTTGATGAGATATGAGAATCTCATGTTTTTGAAACTAATGAAATTTTTATACATGCATGTGTTGCAGGTACCAAAGGTGAAGGACGATCACTCAGAACTGTCACAATGTTAGAGGAAGAACGATTACATGAACATGTTATTGAAATGAATAGGCAAAGGTTAGTTTTTGAAGACAACCAAGAGAAGAATCGAAGAGATGAAGGGAAACATTCAGATGTAATGTTGATGAAATTTGATGAGGAAATACAATTATTGGAAAGGAAATTGAGAGAACCAAAGAGAGAAATCTTATTTCATTCAACACAAGAGGATGATGCTAATAAGAAACTTGTTGAGAGTATCATATATGGTTTTGTTACAGAAAATGAATAATCTTATGAAGTTTTCATGAAGATGGAAGAAAAGTTTGGAGACCTACCAGGTTGATCAGGTGGAAAATCAATGTGCTACAGATTCTTGGTTAGCAAAGGGAGAGCTCCATGTGTTCAAATATATGTGGGGTTAGCATATGGGAAATAGTGTGCTCTGAATTCTTGTTTGAATAGGTGGAGACATTGTGGGATATAATCTTGTACAAAGCAGGTGGAGACGAGGTTATCTCTAGATTCTTGTGTGATTAGATTGATTAACATTGGTCTAAATTCCCTTGATCACTTACTCCTCATACTCTGAATATGGCTTGGGGGTGGTCAACTACAAGAAAGATTACAATGTGTTGACATCCCTCCCTCAGTTTCCAATCATTAAGCTATACAAATAAGTGTATTCACTTGTATTTATGTTGCATTATGAATGTTAAATGATGTTTTTATGGGCTTGTTGACAATGCTAGATACCGCCGACATATAAGGGGTATCCCCAATGTGAAGTGCAAATTAGACCTCACATCGTTTGGAGTAGGATTCCCATCCAGAGTATGAAATCAATCACATAACTATAAGGTTTGTCTTGGTTTTAACAGATAACATAAGAGATTATATACATAAACCTTGAACAAGAAAGTAAGTTGACATTGTGAAACACAGATTGCAATGTGTTAAAGGAGGCCTTCACGAGCCGCAAACAAGAGTGAGTCTTTGGAAAGAAGTAATAGTACTAACCTAAGAGAGACACTCGAGAGCTTGAAAATATTTATTAACAAAATAGTTCACATAATGATTATTAAAGCGAATACAACACACATTCAAAAAGATGAGTACCAAAGCCACCGAAATAGTTCAATTTCTCCAGTACATATGAACACAACATATATTATAAGCATCTTAAGAATAGTCCTAAAACATTTGCGATACATGCATGAAAATCTTGGCTCATTGACTTTCAATTAGGTGAAATATCCAAGTACACAGTTACAATGATGACAGACTAGTTCCAGTAGTGGAACATTAATTCATCTCTTACTTCTCCAAAGAATAGTTTTTCTCTCTTATGCCAAGTAGAGAAGCCAAGACTAACTCTCCAAAAGCCTCTTGGTTGAGTTATGAGGTTGCTTTTATAATAGGAGGAATGACCTTTCATGTCCCCTTGAATCTTGGACTACTCTCATGACTCTTGGACTTCTAATTTGTCCTTTGGACTTCTAAACAACTCTTGAAATTCTAGATGACATTTGGACTTCTCTATATGACTTTTGGACTTATATACAACTCCTTTTTCCATATGCGACTATGCGACTCTTCATGTTCCACATATGACTCTTGGACTTCCACACATTACATTTTGTCCTTTTCTTGGGAATACATAGTTAAATTACATGTGATGATGTGGCATGACACATGGACACACAATGACTATTATGATGACACTTGTACAAGTTACAACTTGACAATGATGACATAGAATTCACGATGAGGTAGCAATGCCAAGTTGTCTTCCATGTTGCTTCATCTTGCATTCTTGATGTTAGATATGATCTATGCTTCATCTTCATGAAACATACACTTTTTTGCTTATATTCATCCTCCAAAGGGTCTTGGATGAGCTTTTGAGTCCTCTGAGTCATCATGCAATGTATTCTTTTTGTCTTAGTCCAAGCTTGAGGCTTCAAGGTTCACTTGTGCGCTCAAGCAAGAGAGAGAGAGAGAGATCAAGGGAACATGGCATAGGTCTGAAGCATGAGGGAAGTCATTCATGGGTTCGGTGTGCACTCATGTGCTCAAAGGGACTAAGGAGGGCTCATGGGCACAAAAAGAAGGAACAAAGGGGTTATTATTAGAGCCTTCCTAGTGTGTTAGTGCACTCAAGAGGAACTAAGAGGGCACAAGGTGCACAATTGAAGCACTAAGGATAAATTTTTCGTTGGTTTAGGGTGCGATCATGCACTCAAGGAGGGCACAATTCTTTGAGTCAAGGAATTTCACTCAAATGAAGGCTTCAGGCTTCATGATTGTGCCATGCACTTTAAGAGAAGAGGGAAGGATGAAGGCGTCATGCTTGAAGATTGTGCCATGCGCTCGTGCTTAAAGAATGTGCCATGCATTTTTTAGAGATAGAAGGTCCTTGATTTTCTGAAGTGTGCCTTGCTGTTCCAAAGTGCGCTTTATTGTTCCGAAGTGTGCTTCCTTGTTTTCCATTGTGCTTCGTTGTTTTGAAGTGCTCTTTATTGTTTTGAAGTGCACTTTTTAAGGGAGAGAAGGTCCTTGTCCTTATGATGTGCACTCAAATGGTCCTTGTTCTTTTGAAGTGCACTTTTTCACTGAGTGTTTGAAGTTTGCTTAGGCCTAAGAGGGCACAGTTCTCTCAACAATTGCTGCTTATTCATCTGGAATGTGCTTTTCACTAAGGGAGGCATCAAAAGGTTATGTCACTAATCCTAAGAAGTACTAGTGCACTGTGAGAGGGAGGAGACCTTAGAAAAGACTTAGTGCACAAGTATAGGAGGAAAATATACGTCAGTGAGGGTCATGAATAAGTTGTGCTCACAGCCTAGTAAGATGGCTAATTCCTTTACAACTTGCACTGAGCAGGAGGACCAAGAAGAGCTCCCAAAAAGGTAAGTGTGGGATCAGTATAGTAGGAGAAATAAATACATCCTAACACGACACAAACATGGACCACATACATAAATGCCATCAATACAAGCCAACATAATCCACAGGGCTCATGAAAAACATTCACACCTTAAAACAACAACAAAGCGACACCTATTTATAAGTGCAACGGTTGAAATGACACATTACAACACTTAGAGCACAAGTTATGACAAAAGTTTTGACTGAGACCAAAAGGTGCACTAAGATATAGGAATGTGTCTGGCACATATTCTAATGATATGTAAGGCCATCTCATGTAGAAGAGTGTGCTAGAACTAACTTTGGTGATGTGAAAAGGTGTGACACATGCAACAACGAAAACAACAAAAGAGAAACCTAAAATAGGCGAAAAACATGAAGACGAGACTTGCAAAAAGCGAATGACCTTGAAAGTGACACATGCCAAAGAGAAGATAAAATGAAAATGACACTTATTAAAGTGAAAGTGAGCAAAAGAAAAAGCTGCGAATGTAAAAGTGACACTTATGAAAGCGATGGTGCGAAAAAGCGATAGTTGAGAAAACTCACCGAAATAGAAGTACAAACACAACCTAGGTTAGAGAGACTATCAATAAAAGTTCACACTGACTGTTGACATGAGTTGAACATTGCATAGGAACTGTCTTGATGGATGGTGTTGTTACTGTTCAAGCTCGCATAAAGGAAGTGTGCTTATGAATTCATCAAGGACTGAGCATGTGTATGCAAGTGACTTTGACACTTAGAAACTTATAAGAAGAAGACTAAAACAAAAACATTGACCAACCATGAAGTGACAATGGGGTGAAAGTAGATAGGATCCTTAGTAGGCTCCAAAATTCATGTGTAGACAAAATTTTGGAGGGTGTTGATTGTAGCATCAACACTTGGCAACACATTGGTGGAACTCTAGCTTCTCTGTTTAGGTTTAATTCTCTAAGTGAAAGGTCTCAGTCTTTCAGGAAGTATTGATTCATCTTTCGGATTACCTTATCTTCCCCACTTAACCTGGTTAAAGATATAGTCCCCTTTATTCGCTTACTCGATTAAACACATATCAGGGCTTACCAAATCACAATTGTTTCGATCTAGGAAAGGGTAATATATAATTTCTAGTTTAAGATAATCAGAGTATGAGTTTTCATCTCTAGTATTGCTCTGCTGCTAGCAGGCCTGGAAAGTACCCTGGTGGAGTCACTATAGGAACACATGTATTTCTTCGCTTCCAACAAGCCTAGACAATACCTCGACGAAGTTACTTATTTTACCTCTCTATGTAGGAAGCCTTTCTCTTCTTCCACCCTTTATTTATTTTATTTATAGAACCATGCTTAGGAACTTAATTAATTCACAGGTGGAAGAGGGATCCTGACTTATTTAGAGCAAGAGAGATTGTTCCTTCAATTAAGGTAATATATACCTCTTACATTGGTTTGCTTGCTAATTGATTTTCCCATTACCTTTCTCTACTTGATTGGATTAGGAAGAAAAAAACTATTTACTTACAATTCCGAGTTGAGGAATGAGGATCCTATAATAGATACAGGATTTATATTTCAACCCAAGGTGTTCCATTCAAGTGGATCATATTTTCCGTTCAGACATCATTGACTTTAAACATATATAAACCCAAAATAGAGAAGAAGTAACCGATTAGCCAAGCATTGCTCATCATCACAATTTCCCTTTTCAAGTTTTTCCACATTTCCTTTTGAGCCAAAAGGAACATCTTTCATGCAAAGTCTTATTAAGCAACACGAAAGCAAAGACATAAAAAAACCAAAAGTATAAACAAGACACAAAGTAAATGGAGACTAAACTCAAAAGCATTATACGAAAACATAACATATGCAAAGACTAGATGGAGAGTAGGAAAGGAGGTGGATGCAATGTGAAGGAAACTAAATGAAATTAAGCCTACTCCTAACCTAATAGGATAGAAGGTCAGGGCTAAGTGTAATGATATTTCAAATGAAGCCACCGTAATTGGTCTTGACCTGCAGACACAAATATAGGAGAAATTGCAACTAGTATATAATAATGTTCAATAGAAAGGATATAAGATTGAAAATATTGCACCAAACATTGAAGGAATTTATTAAAGGAAGAAAGAGGTGTCATATCACCTAACTTTACCTACCCTGAAACCTTACCTTTTCGATGAGAATAACAATGAAACAAACTTGTAAGGATTCTTGTGAATGCACTTGCATCTGTATTGTCTTTCTTATTAGACATCATGATAAATTGAAACTTGTTTCTAGAAAATAGGCTTGCTAAGTAGGATTATTCTAATTGATGATAGATTAGATCTTGAAATTCAAAACAATCCTCTTGAAGATCCTGAAATCCCAGGGAAAAATATTTCAATTAATGGTGTGGAATCAAGATGAGAATCTTGCAATGGAAAATAAATATGATCGTATTTAGAGATCTTTTCAAGATAGTGAGGGTTTACGGAGGCTGAAGTGCCTCAATTGCTTGAAAAGTATCTAAAAATTTAGAAGATATACTATAAAGATAAATTTGTGTAAAACAACCATTGTCAGGTACACTAGTGGGAAAATGATTAATTAAATGACAGTTGTTAGAACAAGAACCATGATCAGATGGACTAATTAAGGCATCAAATCCTTGGTTAGGAGACAACAAATATAGATTAGTTTGAACAACTCTACAAATGATTTGAATGAAAGAATCATCTTCCTCATATGTTGAATGTGACAAACCATCTACTTGTGACTGACTACAACCCGAATTGACATCATAATCATTAAAAAAACGTTAATATGGAAAACACATGAAACCAGTCAAGATGTAGCGGATGGAAAAGAGGAAATTGATTAAACAAATAACACAAGCATTCATTGACACTGAAGATGATATCTGGTGCCATGAAGAAAATAATTAGTATCATAATATTCACAAGAAGGATTAGGAGTTGGTTACTTTCAAAAGAATGTGACATGTGTGAATACTTTGGCCAAAGATAAATTTGGAATGATTGACTTCAAAACTTTGCGCATCCATGAAAGATATACATTCCAAACCTGAGTTTGATATAAGAGATCTACATGAGGAGTGATCAATTGAAACAAAATGCTTAATCTTACCAGAGACAAAACTTGAAAGCTTGAAAAGTTATATTTGAAATACCACACAACATTAAGGAAGGAATTTACATCCAGTGAAACCATGAAAAGGAAAGAATTATGTGAGAATATCCAAATCTAATTTAGTTCAGGGAGCTTAACAGGGTCGCAAGAACCTAACATAACCATCAATGGAATTTGAAGTGCCTCGACTTCAGGTGAGTCCTAGAACTTTCAAGAATTGTATAATTACATTTTGAAAATTGAATCAGATCATGCATGTTGTGTGGAAAGCTACAACCAGTAATTTTGACTAGATCACCACTATCCAGATGGAAACCATCTACATCACTGATTTGGTCAGAACTTACACATTTAGCAAACACATTTCTCAAGTAATCAAATTCTTCTGATTGAGGATCCAAGGATGGTTAGATAAGACAAATATCATGAGTAACATGGATAGAAGAATTTTCTTCATGCAAAATTGGAAATGATAAGGAATGGAATAGATACTTGATAAGTTGCTTACCTTCTTCTTCATCATGGATGACCTCACTACCTTGTGTCAATTCAAAATATAACTTATTAGATGATGAATTTGAAGAGCAAGGGGTATCTCCTTCACAAGTTAATGCATTACAATCAATAGGGAAACAAGGAAAGTACAAAACAAAAACAAAACCACACAAGAGACAATGACACCAACACGCTGATAACGGAGTTTGGATATCTTCAAGCCTACATCTCCAAGCTCGGTCTTCAATGGGGAGGCCTCTTTATTAAAAATGCCCAAAATTATTGTACATCAAAATATAAGATCCATCTCATCAAAATAATGCCACCAGTGCATTCAGAAGGCCTCAAAACCCATGTTTAGGCTCTTCCCGCGCTAAAAAAAATCTCCAAATGGCCATAATAAGCCAAAAAAAGTCTATATTGCAACTTTAAAGGACTTGGCACTGTAAATATGACAAAAAATCAACATGTCGCTCAATGATTGAGCTCCCAATTTATAAAGGCCTAGGTCAGGGGTTCAATCCACACATTGGGAGATTTGTCATGATATGTCAGAGGTTCTGTTACATATTTGGCATATAATAACTTTTTAACAAAGGATATGGTGGCAGGGTCAATGGACCCGCCACCCCACCATACCATATTACAACGAATACATATTGTTTATTTCCCTCCGCCTTATCCAATCAATGTGGAGGTTCGTTAACATTGGTGGATAAAGGTTGGAGCCTTGATAGATATGACAGACCCGCCAAACAATGGCAGACTCTGCCTTTTTTAATGCCAAATCTCTAATCATATCAACATAAATATATTCGGTGGTGATGTTATAACAAGACCCACCATTGTATCCCAACGATAAGTTATAGAATTTTTTGTCAAGGGGTCGCAGGATAGAATCTCATTCGGTCCATCGATTCGCTTAATTTTTTTTTGACCAGACCTATGAGGCCACGTGTCACCCTTCGATAGAGCCACGTGTTTCCTTACGATTGGTCTGAATGCCAGTAACCACACAATGACACCTGTCAATATTTGGACATACCACTTGTCAACTAGGACCGTGAGCCTCGAACCTTGATCGTTGGAACCATGAGTTGACCGTTGACTGCTGGGACCCTGAGCATTGACTTTGACTTTGACCTGTTGACCTTTGAATTTTTTCCCTGCTTGGATCTAAAATTTGACTAGTTGTAACTTCGTCATACGATATCCTTTTTCTCCCGTTCAAGTTGTGTTGGATTCAGAACGAAAAAATCTATGCAATGGAGCTAGTTTCAAAAGCATATGATAACTTTCATTTTCAAGAATTTCCCGAAACTTTTAGCATATTTTGGATCCTCTAGGTCACTCCTTAATAATTTTGGATCATTCCTCCCCACTAAGACCTTTTGGAGCACCAGAAGGTTGTCTACACTATTTGAAGGTGAGGAAAATGTCTCTCCATTTGCCCAGTATCTTTGGGCCAACTTGTTTCGAATCTATACATGTTACTCATCCACATAATCTTCAGTACAACATAAAAATTTCAAAGCACAATGTTCTATTTTCCATCCATATCTACATACATGTTTGCTGTTATCAACCACATACTACTGAATATAAACAAGTTGAATAGCGACACTGAACATACTAACATAAATGAAACTTTACCCTCTTGAATCTTCATAATTGGAACGCAACTCAACTTATCATGCAATGATACCTGTTGTACAATTTCAGATTCATTAATCACATTTTTTTGATTTGTTTTAGTTGTTTTATGCTTAAGTGTCGTCTATGGTACAAACATAGCTTTATTTGCATAAGTTTCCTTCTTTATTTGTTCCACTGTTTGAAAAGATTTTGTTGCCTTTATAGGATGAGAATGCACAATATATTCAATTCCCCTTTTAAACAAGTGATAATGATTTTGTTCCCTGTAGAACATTTCTGTCCTACCATATAAATATGGACTACCTAAGACCATCCCACATGCATCTACTGGTACTACATCACATGCTACCTTATCCACAAATTAAGATGTAATTGCAAATTGTAGCACACACTGCTTAGTTACTTGTACCTTATGGATTTTTCTCATCCAATTCAATGTATAAGGTTTATGATGCATTTTAGCTTTTAACCCCAACTGCTTAACCATTTCCTCAGAAATTAAGTTAACTTGAGATCCACTATCAATCAAAGTGTCGATCTTAGTTTTCTTCATAATGAACCTTATGTGAAATAAATTTCATCTCTTCTTATCACAAGAATGATCAAAATCAATACCATCATCAGATTTTCCTGCCAAACCTACTACAATTTTAGCCTCATCACCTGATTCTGAACCCAAATTTGTTGGCGCTATTGTTGCAACAAATTTTTTCTTACCCTTATTTCGTTTAGACCACTTTGGTTGCTTGTTAGGGTGTAGTTTCCATCAATGTTCTTCATCATGCCATTCCTTCTTTCAATGCTTGCAAGAGAGCTTCTCTTCTTCCATCTTAATGGAATTTTTCCTCTTAGATTTTCTCTTGCCTTTGTCCTATTTTCTGGACGCTGAATCTGATGACACACCAACTCTATATTTTCCTGCTTCAATGTAAGTTTCTTGATCAACCACTTCATCCAGGTTAGTAGGACAAACCATAAATACATTATTACAAATATATTAAGGTAATCTTCCTATATATTTCATTTGAGTTTCTTGTGTATGTAAGGGAATATCAAGCATTAATGCCTTCTTTCGAAATTCATATGTGTATTCCTACACTGATTGTCCTTTCCTAACTTTAAGACTTTTTCATTCTATTAAGGCTTTCTCCTTATATCCCAACGAGTAGAATTTATTTCTAAGCACATAACAAAATCATGCCATGATGGAACAATATTACCAATCTACTGAGTCCCATGCTGTAACTTACTCTGCTACCAGATGAGTGTTGTGCCTTCTAGATGAAGAGAAGCCAATCGAATCTTGACCACATCGTCAGAAACCTTTTGCACACTACAATACACCTCCATATGTCTAATCTAGTTATCAAGTTTCTCGGCATTGATTTCACCATTATACATGGGTAAGTCAAATTTCACATCTAATTAAAGCAAAGGTTTTGGAGAAGATGGTTCAGGCTGACCACGAAAAAGATAAGAGAAAGGATCTTTATGCTCACCATCAGCTCCTTCCTTTTTACCTGAATCAGATGGTATTTCATCTTTAGGCTTTTCGAAATGTGATGCCTCATATTCCTCATATTTGGGTTTATCTTCCTCTTTAACCTTTTTGAACTCGTGGTACATCTCCTCAACCATGGTGTTTCAGGGAAAACTAGTGTCGATTCGAACTGTTAGTCCCACTAAGATGGGTAGCTATCTTAGAAACAAACAATGAAAGCTTTTCAAGAGTTCCTTTAAGTGTGATAGATGAAAGAGAAGAAAAGAGGACCAACCTGGATCTTCCGCTTTGATCCTAGCTTGATTTCTCCTGTCCTTGATAGAATTTGCCACTCCTCTCCTACTTGTCTCGCTACAAAGAGTACCTGTAGAGTCAAAGTAACATAAAACTATCAAAGCATCTCTATCTAAAACATCATAAACAATGCGGAATCAGAAACACATTGACCATACAATTGCGTTTATAAACAATAAGATTCACAAATACGAGATCATATGGAGGAAAACTCAAATAACTTTATTAATAGTAATGTAAGAGAGGATTACAACCTAGCTATCTGATCCAGCATCATCCTCCCAGTTGTAGAAGCCCTCTTCACCTCATGAACAAGGAAATCACCAAACAATGCAATGTCTCTTCTCACCAACAAACCAACATCACTTCCTTACAAAATACAAAATTCCAGCCTCTAGATCTCTCAGATGAGTGATCCATATATAGATGCCTTGCAAGGGTGTGAGTCAGTGTCATTCCACTGATAGTTCTTGGCACCACTTGGAGATTTCATGATCTCTTACTCATCCCTAGGCGAATTCAGAGAGGCAAGTGTCACGTGAGAAGTTTTTGGAAGATTCCATGATCATCCACCTTGCAAACTGTCTCTGCCACTTGTCTATTCTCGCTCATCTCACCCCACAGAAGGCCATTTCAGTATGCATCGCACCTGGCTAGTTAGCCAATCAGTATGCATCACACCTTGTCCATGGAGCAGCTTGTATGGTCCAGTTTTGGCCAGTTCTGAGTAGTTCTTCAGGTGGAACTTCTGGGAAATGATGTAATTAGTTGACCATGATCCTTTAGGGTATGAAGCAACACTTTTAGGGACTTAAGGAGTCCTTAGTTTATGGACATATGAGTTTGGGGTTGCAGTGCCCAAATATGTCTATAACAGATGCCCCCTAAAGCATGAGGTAGCAAATCTTTTGATGTCGGGTGAAATGCTTTATTCATGAGGATCTGAGGTATTCGAACTGAAAGGTGACCTGTATAAGATACAATATAATACATCATCATCATATTATTTTCATGATCTAGCTGAGGAGGGCATTCCTATGCTTAGCTTTATAAATTCATTTTCATGTACATAGGACAGACAATCGTCTGCTATTGCAGACTTGTGATTCTTTGCATGAAGAGTCATCTTCCCTGGCTAGATGACTATATGTGCAACTTCAATGTACAATTGATGTCTTTATTTTCCTGAATATATCTCAGCCCGGATGGATGAAACTAGATTCGGGGTCTTCAAAACTCGTACAGTCTTCGCCCAATGTACAAGTCGATCCATGTGAAAAGATGTTCCGAAGTCGAACATGGAAAGACATCTCCTGATTACCAGCCAATGATGTAAGCTGTTAACAGACGTGAGAGGAATCACCGATAATGATGATGACCCTCAAGGTACTATAGTACAATTCACGTGATGTGAATATATGAGATGATGTTGAACAGCACTCGAAGTCTTTCGGTCGAAGTTCATTGATGTAAACCTGTTGCCGGAAGTGAGAAACTTGCCATTGAGGCATGTAAGCTTCAAAGTACTGAAAGGGTTGTTTCTAAATCAACTTCTTGGATAATGAGCTGATGTCGACAAGAAGTGACCTGTCGTAGGAGGGCCTTGGTGTATCCCACATCTATGACATGAAATGGAGCAAATGATTTTAGGTGAAAACGATCTGATGATATGAGGTTCAGGAATGGCGGTCATGAAAAATGAAGCGTGGATGTAATGTAGTGGATGAGGCATTTGCTAGATGGTGAATTCTCTGAATGACTTCTCTTGAACATATTGGCAACACTGATATGGACTGGTAGAATTAACCCCATGGATGGCATGGTGGACCAATGGTGACAGTGAATGGAAACCCAACCCAACTCAATCACGGTGATGGAGTGAAAGTGTCATGTTAAAGAGCGACTTGCTACCAATAGAGTTCTTCAAGTTTTCTTCCCATTTTTCCCCGGTCATTGCTGACAATACCTCTTTATTTTTGACAAGCTTGAGGAGGATAACATATGCTTGGTCTATAATTTTCCCTTTGGGAAAACCTATCGCTTTGTGTTTAGCGAGCCTAGCGTCAGTGAGACTCATTCTTGTCTGGGTGGACAAGTTTGTCGCTATTGTTTTAACGAGTTTAACAACAAAGATAACTCAGTCCTTTTCTTGTTTAGAGAGTCTGAAAATGGACGAAAAGGAGACTCCAACAGTCCTTTTTCATGGCATAATCCCTTAAGTTCGAAAAAGTGTAAAATAATATGAAAGGGATGACTTTTCGATAGTTTTAATGAGTCGACAATGACAAGCGCTCGATCTTTTTTTTTAATAATCCCTCAAGTCTAAAAAGATTAAAATATATGAGAGGGACAACATTCCCCTTACTTTAACGAGCTAGGAAGGCTAATAGCTCAACGATATTTTTATATTTAATGAGTCTAAAAAGAGTTTAAAAGAGGCTCGTTTTTGAGGAACGAGTGATGTTTCTGGGTAGTAGCTGGTTCCAGGTAAGTTTGGAACTTCTCAAAACATGGCAGTGTGAAGAGGGTGGAAATCAGAATCACTTGTCGCAGATTTTCCTCAAAAGGGTAAACAATCAAGTGGAAGCGTACAGTCGGCCGAATGAAGTGGAGATGATGGAAGGAACACAACCAAAGTTCAAAAGGGCAAATAGCAAAGCAATCACAAAAGGTTATTTACTAGAGGCGGGTTTATTTTTTAATGAGCTTGAACATTGTGCCAACATGTACTCAGTGCAGGTTGATTTTTTAACGAGCTTGAACCTTGCGGGAACATTTCTCTTTTTCCTTTTTATGTAAGCTAGGAACGACCAAACTATAAAGCTAAAAAGCTAAAAATGCTAAAAAGCTAAAAATGAAATTGGTCGTCTTTTCTTGTATAAAAAAAGGTTTGCATGCCCCCAACATAAAAAAGTCTTCAGTAACCATATGGAAAATTACTGTGGTTAAGTAGGATGATTTTCTGTCAATACTTAGACAAAACACTTCCTACAATTTGTCAACCAAATAGACAAAGGTGAAAGGTCACTCGGACTGATCACATAACTTACAGGGAAACTTATATCTACAGCTGGGTTTGTCTGCAAAATAGACAAGCATGCATGCCCCCTAAGCTTCGTTACATTCACCAAACTCCTCGTGGTAGTTAGGTGGATGGAATGAAGGTTCCTTTACGAGATCATGTGAAAGACTCGACTTGGAACTTTGCTCAGCCTTGTTTCAGTTTTTAACGAGCTTGACACAAGACAAAGAATTCTGCTTAGATCCTTGGTTTCATTTTTTAACGAGGTTGACACTAGTCAATGAACTATCCTCTGGCGACCTTTGATCACAACTCATAAGGGATCATGAAGGAAAGATCTGGTTCCAATGCCTCTAGTACATATTGTACAACATCACCAAATTGATCGTCAGATGATGTAGGTATGGTAGGGCTTGGGGGCAATACCTCGCGATGATCCACACTATCAAAATAGTCAGAGTTCTTCTTAATCTTTGATGATGTAGAAGATATCATATGACAAGTTTCCACTGTGGCCACTTCTGCCAGATTAGTCTTCTAGGAGACCTACTCTGACATGTTGAAGCGATTGAGAGCTTCCATGGATCAATGGAATGCTTCCATTAAGCTGCGAATTGTTGGGGAAAAATGTTAGTTGGTCAACGATTGTAATTCCACCTTGGAAGGGAAATGCAATATTTCTAAAATATGTTGACACAACGGCAGCCATAGCATAAATCCAGGGCCTTCCTAGTAGGATATTGTAGTCAAGGTTTCCATCAATGACCTCAACTTCAATTTCTATTGTCTTGACCCCCAGTTCAAATTGCAATTTACTTAATATCCCATATGGCGTGTATGTTCTTCCATTGAATGCTTTTAATGTCGTTGATGATCATGACAAGGGTGGAGAGCCTAAAGTTTTCTAGCAACTCATTGACATAATACAGGTAGATGCCCCCTCATCAATGATTGTTCGATGAACAATTTTGTTGAGGGTTTTTACCTGTATAAGGAAAGCGAGCTGGGCCAGTAACTGAGGTTCGTATCCTTTATGATTAAAGGCCACTAGATTGGAATCCACTGGATCAATCCCACCTATCGCTGATAACAAAGCTTGCTTTTGGGAGGGGCAATTCTGCAGTACTTCAAGTGTCAACATAGCGGATGGCGATTGGGCTAGATCCTCCACTATATTATAATTCTGTGCTGCTCGGGCACGAGGATTAAATGTCGATTTATGTACTACTCCCTTTGGCGGTTTTATAGTTAATTCAGGAATGATGGGTGGAACAACTTCTGGCGAAGTTGTTGTCGAACTACTGGGTTGATCTGTAGCCTTGTTGTTCGACGACTGTGGATTCCCATAATCTTTATTCCTTGTCGATATCAAAGCATCATTTTGTTGTTTCGAGATGGATAGCATAAGCACTTGGGATGGGGAAGCATGATCGATAGCAACCAGGTTTGTTTCTGGGCTCGGAAACGGATTAGTCAACACCGCTGGGGTATTTGAAGTTTTTAAAAATTTCATAACCTTAGCTTTATGTGGACAATCTTTCGTGAAATGCTTGTCGTCGCATATGTAACATGGATAACGAGGTTTCTTTTGCCCACTATGGTTTTTAGAAGATTTTTCAGGAGGTGAATTTTCTGTTTCTTCTTATTATTTTTCCCTTTCTTCTTGCCCCCTGGTTGCTTAGGATTTTTTCCTTTGTCGATTGACACGGCATTGACCTCCGAGGCAAGAGGTTCTTCATCTGCTTTTTTACTAGAAACCGTACAAGCTTTCTTAGATGTACCCTTTGCGGTTTTCATGCTTGTTGTACCTATCATGCCATCGCCGACATGAGAGTCTTTGTTTGATTTATGAGGGGTAGGAATAGAAAATTCCGGTCTGGGAGTGTCAGGAATTTTGTCGTAGAGCATGCCAAACTGAGTATAGATCAAGTCTAAATATTGCGCACGAGCAATGACTTGCTCTTCAGTGACAACTCCTCCCTTAGCCACATCCTCTGTAATAGAGGGTAACAATGAATTTATAAACCATTCAGCTAAAAGCTGATCAGGAACGTACGTCTTCACCATTCTTCGATGATGCCGCCACTCATGAATATGATTAGATATGTGAGTGGCTGTCATCTGTTTAAAGTTGGTAAGGAGTTCTGTCCCTATTTCGTACCTTATGGGTAACTGAAAATGGGTTAAAAAGCTAATGGCAAGGGTGCTAAAGTTATCAAATGAAGCTCTAGGTAATTCTATATACCATTTAGCTGCTAGACCAGTTAACGTTCACTAAAAAAGGCGAAGCCTAATCGAATCATCATTCAGGGTGTTGGATGAACACCACAAATGGAATGTCATTACATGATTCGATGGATCTTCACCCGGATTTCCATTGAATTTAGGAATATCAGAGGGAAGTTTATGAGGAATCGTAGGCCACCAAGGGGTGTACGCAATCAGATCATTTGTCAAACGGTTTAGATCTAGTAATTCTAGAGTCACTACAAAAGGCAACTGTTGATTCAGGTTAGGCGAAGCATACCCATGATAAGATGGAATCACCTGAGCAGGAGGTCTTTGCATACCAGCATAATGTATTTGATGCTGGTAACTTTGATAAGGTTGATGGGCATAAGAATTATAGTATGGTTGTTGATAACCGCTTTGGAAATGCAGTTGCCCATTACTTACAAAGACTTGTTTCTCAGGTCCTTGGTATGATTGCTGGAATTGCGGTTGTTGATATTGAACCAGCCATTGTTGTTGGGCCATTTGCTATTGTACAATACTGGATGATTGACCAAGATGCGGAGTCATATTACCTGTTTGAGCCTAAGTTGCTCGAAATAAGGAGGCACTAACCTGAGGTTGTGATTGAATTGCTGAGACGAGAGGCTGTTGCATTGCAACCTGAGAAACTTGAGGTTGACATACAACAGGTAGCGCTTGTACTTGCGATACAGTCACAATAGCAGGTGTAGTGGGAATATTTGACACAGGATGGACTGGTTGCATTGAATATACAACCCTTGGTTGCTGAGGCAGTATTGGTACCCAACCACTGGATGTAATTCTAGTTTGACCTAAAATTTGTTGCAAACTCTCATATGGTTTTTCTCCAGGAGGGAACAATGGAAAGGCATACTGCCCCCCATATGGTTGTAATCCAGTACTTAAAGGGTACATTGGCCTTTGAAGACACATTGGATCAACTTGTTGAGTTTCAACATAAGAAATACCAGATGAGATTCCAGATGAAGGAATAGGAACAAACCATGTCGTCGAAACAGTCCCTGATTGGACTTTGGTTTGTTGTTGATAACTAGCCGGGATTGATGGTATCCCAGCAATCATCGTAGGAACGGCAGCAGGAAGCTCCGCCGTAGCTGTGTCAGTTGACACAGTCCTAGATGTTGATGGTTGTTCAGACATGTTTAGTCTATCCAAAAGATTTCCTAGCGATTCGACAGGAACTTGTGATGAAAAAGAACTAACTTCTGTAGTAGAAGGATGTAAGTGGATCCCAGTTCCAAAATGCACTGGAGTACTGGGTGGAAGATCCTCTACTATCTATTCTATAGCAATCAATCCAGGTGGAAGAGGTAGACTGTCAGGTCCGTAAAATATTTCTGGAGCCGAAGAAAGTGTAGCTTTTGCAGTAACAGATACTAGAGGGGTGACACCTTCTGAATTTTGGAATTCAACTTCTAGATGTTCAGGTAAGTGAACTTCAGTTTCTTGATCAGTCCTAGGTGGAGCTGCTTCAGGAATAGAGGTGTCTACCATTACACTAGGATCAGTTCTAATGTCCTCTTGTAACTGCGGAACTTCTTCTGTAAAGGTAGATGTACCAGAGATAATTGGAGTAACTGTAGTCTCTGACGATGTTGAAACGCAAGTTTCAAATAAATCAGGTGAATTGGACTCAGTTAAACGAGAACGCTTTGCCCAGGATGGTTTCGTTTCCGAGGTCAAAGATGGTTGACTCGCTAGTCTCCGCGAACGACGGGGTTTTGATTGACTTTCTTCCATGATTGCAGATTACTTGATCAACTCAAAAATTAAAGGGGAAAAATGTTATTCTGATTTAAATGAATTTTAAGACACTTTGATGCAACTTGATTTTTCAATTTTTAAGAGTCGAGAAAAAGCTAAAGGTGACTCTAGTCGCCTTCGATTTTTAATGAGCCTGAAGTGACAAGTGCTCAGAAAGTGACTGCTTTGGAAGTCTAGCTAGAGGGTTTACCAAATCGATCGTAAAACTGCAAAATACACCTTGAAGATAGATGATAGCGAAATTACCAAGGACTTATGTACGGCAGTCAATCTTCCCGAATGCTGTGTTCAGTGCATTACGATCGATAGGGCAGCAGACACGGCTTCCTAAGGATAAAGGATGATAGCCTATTGTGGTCTCCCAATATATACACGACGGTATGGGGAGCACAAGTCCGTATTGGCACTTGTCGTATCAAAGAGGAGGAATCACCCAACCTTCGATGAAAACGATAGTTACCAGGTTTTACGATGCCGGAACATGTCTCTAGCCTAGACTTCTAGATGTGTTGCGTTAGATTCCAAAGCGTTTTTATGTTCATTGAGGTTTATTTTATGGTTGATCTTGCTTAGAAGTTTGTCTTTCAAGGTTCACCGCGTGATGTAGATGTGAAATTCCTAAATATGCAATCTAAAATGATAAACAGTCATTTATGTTCTTTTAGCAATTAAAATCCTAGGTACAAAGGAAAGAAGATAACGATTTTCTTTCAGCAGAGAGCATAGAGCACACACTAAATGCACTTTCCTAAATCAAAACAAGTAGTCAAAATGCAGATGCACATGCATGTATTTGTTTTCCGCTTTCTTAATGTGTGAATGACAAAAAGAATGCTAAGTACAGATCTGAACTATTTTCTTTCAAAGCGACAGTACTAACAATTTTTTCTTTTCAAAACGAAAGGAAGACTAAGACGACACTTTTTGATTTTGAATTCAAAACTGTTTTCCACACTTGAAATACTAATAATTTCAAAATCAAGTACAATGACAAAAGTACAATCAACTATCTAGAAGAGGAAGACTTTACGACACTCTTTTTTTGATTTAGAATGACAATTACAACATTGGCATAAAAAACGACAGTTCGATTAGGCTACTTTTGAAAAAGGAGGATTGCAAATGATCGACAAATACACAAAAACATTTACAATTCCTAACTGATGGAGGCTGAAATAATGTGAAGGAAGATGGTTACAGTAAGAAGGTACTGATCATGAACAACAAAACTACTGAATAAAGTTGAAAACAGAGAGAAAAACCAAATTTCAGAGAAGAAAACACAGTTTACTCAATCATCGCACCTGCAACACAGGGAAACAGGGATGCATCTCACCTACAACACACGGGAGGTGCGATGCATCCAGGTTGCACAGTTACAGATAGTGCGATGGGCCAGGGAGTGAAACTGAGCTTGGTTTTTGCTCAAAACTTGCAGCTAAGTTCAGTGATTTAGGTTGAGTAATGATTTACAGTAAACAAAATGCATAAGGGTAGGATCTGATAAGGTTATGAGCTACCACAAGGGCACTTAAGATGCTTTGTAAGTCAGATGTTTAGTTCATAAATCAACCCGGAGATTGACTGATGCAACGTTTATCTACTTCGCAATTGCATAGTAAAGGCGTTTTGAAGGCTAGCTGGTTTAGCTTCAGGCTCCGTCTGTAGTTTATAAAGCAAACAATAAAAAAACAAAACAAACTATTCGTTCCCCAGCGGAGTCACCATTTTGCAATCTAAAATGATAAACAGTCGTTTATGTTCTTTTAGCAATGAAAATCCTAGCTACAAAGGAAAGAAGATAACGATTTTCTTTCAGCAGAGAGCATAGAGCACACACTAAATGCACTTTCCTAAATCAAAACAAGCAATCAAAATGCAGATGCACATGCATGTATTTGTTTTCCGCTTTCTTAATGTATGAATGAAAAAAAGAATGCTAAGTATAGATCTGAACTATTTTCTTTCAAAGCGACAGTACTAACAACTTTTTCTTTTCAAAATGAAAGGAAGACTAAGATGACACTTTTCGATTTTGAATTTAAAAATGTTTTCGACACTTGAAATACTAATAATTTCAAAATCAAGTACAATGACAAAAGTACAATCAACTATCTAGAAGAGGAAGACTTTACGACACTTGCATCAAAACGACAGTTCGATTAGGCTACTTTTGACAAAGGAGGATTGCAAATGATCGACAAATACACAAAAACATTTACAATTCCTAACTGATGGAGGTTGAAATAATGTGAAGGAAGATGGTTACAGCAAGAAGGTACTGATCATGAATAGCAAAACTACTGAATAAAGCTGAAAATAGAGAGAAAAACCAAATTTCAGAGAAGAAAACACAATTTACTCAATCATCACACCTGCAACACATGGAAATAGGGATGCATCAAGCTTCAAAGTACTGAAAGGGTTGTTTCTAAGTCAGCTTCTTGGATAATGAGCTGATGTTGACAAGAAGTGACTTGTCGTAGGAGGGCCTTGATGTATCCCACATCTATGACGTGAAACAGAGCAAATGATTTTTGTGGAGGTGAAAACGATCTGTTGATATGAGGTTCAGGAATGGCAGTCATGAAAAATGAAGTGTGGATGTAATGCAGTGGATGAGGCATTTGTTGGATGGTGAATTATCTGAATGACTTCTCTTGAACATATTGGGGACACTGATATGGACTGGTATCGTTAACCCCATGGATGGCACGACGGACCAATGGTGATGGTGAACAAAAAATGAAAGCTTTTCAAGAGTTCCTTTAAGTGTGATAGATGAAAGAGAAGAAAAGAGGACCAACCTGGATCTTCCGCTTTGATCCTAGCTTGATTTCTCCTTTCCTTGATAGAATTTTCCACTCCTCTCCTACTTTTCCCACTTCAAAGAGTACCTATAGAGTCAAAGTAACAACAAACTATCAAAGCATCTCTATCTAAAACATCATAAACAATCCGGAATCAGAAACACATTGACCATACAATTGCATTTATAAACAATAAGATTCACAAATACGAGATCATATGGAGGAAAACTCAAAGAACTTTATTAATAGTAATGTAAGAGAGGATTACAATCCAGCTGTTTGATCCAGCATCATCCTCCTAGTTGTAGAAGCCCTATTCACCTCATGAACAAGCAAATCCCCCAACAATGCAATGTCTCTTCTCACCAACAAACCAACAACACTTCCTTACAAAATACAAAATTCCAGCCTCTAGATCTCTCAGATAAGTGATCCATATATAGATGTCTTGCAAGGGTGTGAGTCAGCTCCAGGTTTTTGATTAGTGTCATTCCACTAATAGTTCTTGGCACCACTTGGAGCTTTCATGATCTCTTACTCATCCCTGGGCGAATTCAGAGAGGCAAGTGTCACAGGAGAAGTTTCTGGAAGATTCCATGATCATCCACCTTTCAAACTGTCTTTGCCATTTGTCTATTCTCGCTCATCGCACCCCACAGAAGGAAATTTCAGTATGCATCACACCTGGCTAGTTAGGCAGACAGTATGCATTGCACCTTGTCCATGGAGCAACTTGTATGGTCCAGTTTTGGCTAGTTCTGAGTAGTTCTTTAGGTGGAACTTCTGGGAAATGATGTAATCCACTGACCATGATCCTTTAGGGTATGAAGCAACACTTTTAGGGACTTAAGGAGTCCTTAGTTTATGGACATATGAGTTTGGGGTTGCAGTGCCCAAATATGTCTATAACACATGGCTCACAAGGTTATGAAAGAATCCAAAAATCCTGCATCTGATCTGAATGATGATCACCTCTTCCTTTTTCAACCATCTCTTCTCCTTGAGTTGTCCTTCTTCTTGAGCCAACTTATGGATCTCCTTCAACAAGTTCTCCTTCACCATGTCTCGACTGGCTCTTGGTGATCATGTACACTTAAACCAAACTGTAAATAATCACTCAGATACCATCGATTTGAAATCTCGATCGAAATTGATACTAGTTTATTAACTTTTTAAAAGTGTTTGCATGTAGTTAAAATCACCATTAAAAAAGAGCTCAATTTAAAAGACATAGGAAAATTGAAAGGAAATTGCAATAAAATAACAAATCACACAAGAGACAATGACACCAGCATGTTGATAATAAAGTTTGACTATCTTCAAGACTACGTCTCTAGGCTTGGTGTTTAGTGGGGAGGCCTCTTTTTAAAAATGTTCAAAATTCTTGTAAATCAAAATCTAAGCTCCATCCCGTCAAAATAATTCTGCCAGTGCATACAGAAGACCTCAAAACCCTTGTTTAGGCTCTTCCCGCACTCAAAACAGTCTCCAAATGGCCATAATAAGCCAAAAATACTCTTTGCTCCAACTTAAAAAGACTTGGCACTGTAAATATGACAATAATTCAACTTGTCGCTCAATGGTTGAGAACGCAAGTTATAAAGGCCTAGGTCAGGGGTTCAATCCACACATTGGGAAATTTGTTGTGATATGTCAGAGGATCTGTTACATATTTGGCATATAAGAACTTTTTAACGAAAGATATGGTGGCGGGGTCAATGGACCCGCCAACCCACCATACCATATTACAATGAATACATATTGTTTATTGACCTCAGCCTTATCCAATCAGCACGAAGGTTCGTTAATATTGGAGGATAAAGATTGGAGCCCTGATAGATATGGTGAAGCCGCCATATAATTGCGGAGTCCGCTTTTTTTTTATGCCAAATCTCTAATAATATCACCATAAATATAGTCCACGGTATTTTTATAACAAGACCCGCCATCGTAGCCCAATGGTAAGCCATAGAATTTTTTTCCGAGAGGTCACGAGATCGAATATCATCCGGTCTGTCGGTCCGCTTAACAAATTTTTTACCAGTCCTATGAGACCACGTGTTGCCCTTGATAGGGCCACGTTTTGCCTTGTGGTTGGTCCAAATGCCCCTAACCACACAATGAAATTTATCAATCTCTGGACGCGCCACTTGTCAACCCGAACCGTGAGCCTGGAACCCTGACCGACAGAACCATGATTTGACCATTAACTGTCGGAACCTTGAGCGTTGACTTTGACTTTGATCTATTGAACTTGACTTTTTACCCTACTTGGACCTAAACTTTGACTGGTTGTAAATTTTTCATCCGATATGTTTTTTCTCCCGTTCAAGTTGCATTGGATTCAAAACAACAAAATCTATGCAATGGAGCTAGTTTGAAAGGCATATGACAACTATGATTTTCGAGCATTTTCTAAATCTTTTAGCATCTTTTGGATCCTTTGGATCACTCCTTGATCATTTTAGATCATTCCTTCCCACTAAGGCCTTTTGGAGCACCAAAAGGTTGTTTACACTATTTGAAGGTGAGGACAATCTCTCTCCATCTACTTGGTATATTTGGGCCAACCTGTTCTAAATCTGTACATGTTACTCATCCACACAATCATCAGTACACCATAAAAATTGCAAAGCACACTATTCCATTTTCCATCCATATCTACATCCATGTTTGCTGTTATCAACCACATACTATTGAATATAAACAAGTTGAATAACAACACTGAACATACTGACATAAATGAAACTGTACCCTGCTGACTCTTCATAACTGGAACACAACTCAACTTATCATGCAATGATACTTGTTGTACAATTTCAGATTCCTTAAGCACATTTTTCTGATTTGTTTTAGTTGTTTTATGCTTAAGTGTCGTTGATGGTACAAACATAGTTTTACTTGCATAAGTTTCCCTCTTTAACTGTTCCACTATTTGAAAATATTTGGTTGCCTTTATAGGATGAGAATGCACAATATATTCAATTCCCCTTTTAAACAAGTGATACTAATTTTGTTCCCTGTAGAAGATTGCTTTCCGATCATATAAATATGGACTACCTAAGACCATCCCACATGCATCTAGTGGTACTACATCACATGTTACCTTATCCACAAATTGAGATGTAATTGCAAATTGTAACACACACTGCTTAGTTACTTGCAACTTATGACTTTTACTCATCCAATTCAATGTATAAGGTTTATGGTGCAGTGTTGAGATTGTTGAGAGAGTTGTTGAACCTTAGAATTACCCTCTCCTTGACAACTTTCCTCACTTCTTCCCTTTGTTTTTCCATAAGATTATAGATCCCAATCAATGATAAATGATTGGTTTTGTCTTAAGGAGGGCATTAAATGATTGACATGTTATATTTTTATGCTTTTTCTATTTGAATAAATTTTTAAAAATTAGCTACAAAACGCAGCCTATTCTGCATCTAACTGTGTATTCCGTAGCTACTTCCATGGTCTAGTAGGTTCCAAGTGTCAAATGAAGAATCCGGCCACATGGGCATCTCTAGAATTGTCTCTACATGGATTCTATCCTAGTCACTCAGCCCAGATCGATAAGAAAGCAAGCTCAATATCATAGTCAAAGGTGGAGTCAAGTATATGATACCTGGAAGCAATAGGACTCTTCGTCTAGTCTTTCGTGGTTAATCAATAAATCCAATAGTTCTGTTGCAGCATTAACTCGGATCAGCCACCTGTGTTAACGATTTTGTTGCAAACATCTCGCTCGAATTCAAGTCACTTGTAGCTGATCAGATGTTTATGCAGTCCTATTGTAATACATATAGGCCACCTGTAGCTAGTTTTCCTCAAAGACAGTTATGATTATTTCCTTTTAAATACTGGTTGTACAGAACCGAGAGGGGTTCGAAGAATTTGATGTATTAAGTTCAGACTTTCAGCTCTGTATTTTTGGACTTCGTTCCTGTCTATAATATAAAATCATGTGTTGACCAATGATCGTTTAAAAGAGAATTTTCAATTAGTTAGCAGCTCAACCCAGTCAGTTGCAGAGGGCCCCTACACTGAAGGAGGTTTTCTTTCCATTCGTTTTCTATTTAGTTTTAATTTCACCATTTGCTTTTAGCAGTATTTCTAACTTAGGTTGATTTCTTTTAGTTTTGATCAATAGCATAATGTTAAAACTCAATTGTGCAGTCTTGTTTCTCCAATACATTTCATGAAAGAAAACGATTTTGTTTCTAAACAGAGTAAGGTGGAATTAATGAGAATGCATTGTTGACTAGTTTACTCACTATTTTGTTATTTATTTTCTAGTTCAGATGGTCAATACACTGCGTTAATGAATGTTTTTGATCACCATTTCAAGTTGAGAGTCATCCTAAACTAAATGGGTAAATATTCACTTCACACAATGGTTGAAATCAATCAGTTACCTTCTGCATGTTTTGATTTAGTTCTCTAGATCATAAAGTACAAAAAGTTTCTTGTATTCCATCTCAAGAAGGTTATCTTTCAAAATTGAAGGTTATAGTAACTAGAAGTACTTTAGTTGATTTCATTCTTTGTATTTATTTCAACATGCATTACAACTTCACCTTTTGATTTTAAGAATTAGATTCATGATTTAGGATTAATGATAAGAGAGGACAGATGCTCTTTTTTTCCTTCCTTTAAATTATATTTTGACTAGTTTTAGTTCTTGGTTCACCATAAGGAAGTTTAGATTCAGTTTCTCATAGTTCATATTGTACATCATTAGGAATCAAAGAACAGAAACCCCCAAAACAATATAAAAATACAAAAACAACGAAGTAAGAAGGGTTAACTAAGCACATATAGTGCACTACACTTCATCAGCTTACAAACCTCGGTTGATAATTTATGCAAGCAATTTAGGACACTAAATTGACTAAACATTTTGGCGTCGTTGCCGAGGAAGTGTAATTAGGTAACCTTATCTCTTACATTAAAAAAAATGATATGCATAGAGAAAGAGACTCTAGGGGTAGATTTATAGCTAGAGGCAGGAGTTCAATTCCTACAACACCACCTACTCCACCGAGAATAAGAAGTGATACACCTCCATCTCAAGCTCATACTACTAGCTATAGAACTCCTAAAGTTCTAAGGTCAGAAATTCAATCAAGAGGATCTCCTACTTCATCTACTGAGGTAGTCCTAGAGGAGGAAAATCTTGGATCTCCAACAAAAGGAGTAGCCTTTTTCACCTCCACAGGGGAGCATATTTTAGTTGAAGAATTAAGAATACCTAATGAGGAAGAAGAAGTAGAACATCTCTCCCACATACCATTAATAGAGGAACTAAGGAAGAGAAATTAACCTTGCAAGTTAAACCTTATACTGACTCTGAAGAAACTGTAATGGCAGAAGAAGCAGAGGATGGAGAATTCACATTGTTTGGAGAAAGGGGTAGAGGAAGAGGTAGAGGAAATAATGGAGGAGGCAAAGGAAATAGGGAAATAGATAATTCTTTTGGATTCCCTATAGTTGATGAAGAAAAAAATGCCACAATGAAAAATATCTCACCTTTTGTCCTCCCAAATTTCCATGGATTAAAAAGTGAGGATCCTGAAACATTTTTATTTGAGTTTGAAGTCTTGTGCAGAACCTATGATTACTTAGAAGACTCTCAAACACTCAAGTTGTTTCCTTCAACATTGAAAGGAGCTGCTTTGAAGTGGTTCATGGGGTAGGTCACTCAGTCCATTAGAACATGGAATGACATGAAGAAAGTGTTTTTGGACAGGTATTTGGATTATTGCATGCCTTCCAATCACAAGGATGAAGTGTTCAAAATGATGCAAAGAGAGGATGAAAATTTAGAGGATTTAATTGAGAGATTCAACTAGAACTTGAAAAGAGAAAATATGGATAATTTAGATGAAGATACCTTAAAATCTCTTCTATTAAAATCCATTAGAGACGAGTGGATAGATATCCTTAACATGACCGGGAAGGGAGATATCTCTCAACTCCCATTAAGTGACATAAGAGAATTATGTGCTCATCTCTCAAGAGGAAAATCTAAAATTGGGAAAGGTCCAAGAGATCCTTCTCTTGTTAGAGTGAATAAATCTGCAACTAGATCAGTGAGTAGGGCAGAAATTTGGAATATGCTTGATGAATTCAAAAAAAATATTCTAGGGAGCCTTAGTGAAAAAATAGACACCCTTAAGTTACAAAACAAGCAGAAAACCGAGGCTGATGCTTTAGCTATTTTCTATCCCAAATGCAGAAAAAAACACGCTTTAAGAGAATGCCCTTTGGATGCAAAAATCATAGGGACTTCAGAAAACCATGAGACCAAGGGTTGTCCTTCAATTCCAGGTTTTAAGGCTATTTTTCGAGAAGAAACAATTCCAAATTCAGCGGAATCTCTTTGCTTAGTCTCTAGAAGACCTTGGCAGGGGCCACACAATAAGGGATTTAACAATCAAATGTATCTTCAGCGCCCACCAAATTAGAATTCTTGGCAGCAACCTTGGCCTCAACCTCAACCTCAGTCTCAATCTCAACCTTGGGCTCAAGTAATACAAAATCCTTATGGAAGTTTTTCTCAACATTAGCAATATCCTCCATCATATCAGAATTATCCTCCCCGACAAATTCCACAACAAAATCATCAACCACAACTTCAAAATCAGAATCCTCAACTTTCACTACCATTTCCACAACAAATTCCACAACAAAACCAACAACCTCAACTTCAAAACCAAAATCCTCAACTCTTACTACCATTTCAGTAGAGACCAAATCAGCTACTTGCCCAACCATTACCAAACCCCAAAAATAAAAATCCTCATAATACTTACATGGTGGAAGGACAATAATTTCCAACTTATATGATCACTCCTCTAGATCTCAATGATGTTCAACTAAGATATGGTAGAATATTAGAAAAGGAAAAGCCTTTTGTAGTTATTCAGGAACAAGACAATTTTGAGGAAGATTCTCTACAACCTTATAAAAGTTTTGAAGGAACATCTCTCCAAAACCAAAATATTGAAAATGAAAAATAGAAAGAACTAATGAACTCAAATCCTATCATTGAGAAACCAGTGTCTACTTCTGCACCTCCTTTTCCTGAAAGATTACAAGTTGATAAAGGGGTAGAAAAGCATATTATGTTGCCTAATTATGATTTTCTAGATGAATTGAAAAATGTCTGTATCAAAATTCCTTTGTTACAAGCCATTAAGGAGATTCCAATCCTAACTAAAACAATAAAGGAGTTGAGCATAAAAAAACCAGGAAGAAAAGAAAAAGAAACAAAGAAAATTCACCTGGTAGGAAAAATAGCAGACATAATAATGGGAAAAATTGCCATACAAAAATATGTAGATCCAGGAAGTCCAATTGTGAAAACACATATCAATGGAGTTGAAATTCCGAATACATTGATTGGTTTAGGAGCAGCAATAAACATCATGAGCAAACAAACCATGGAACAACTCAAGCTTCCTAATCTTCTTTACACACCTACATTATTGCAATTAGCAGATAGATTTGTAATCGAACCAGATGGTGTGTTAGAAGATATTTCAGTGTCCTTAGATTATTGGGAATATCCTGTTGATTTTATGATCTTAACCCCCAAGAACAATCTAGGAGGACATCCACTGATATTAGGAAGACCTTGGTTGGCCACAACTGATGCTTTCATTAGCTGTAGATCTGGTGACATGTATATTTCTGATGGGAATTCAACTAAGAAATTCACTCTATATCCTCTAGCAAGAAAAATCACAGAAATAGATGACAAAGAATGGATTGATGATGAAAATGACATTCAACCTCTCTTTACTATTTTAGATATTAGTGAAGATAGTCAAATCTTGAATACAATGGAAAATTTTGTATCATCTCGAGAATATGAACATGATCAATTCCAAGAAAAATCCAGTATTGAATATTTGTCATCTAGGCAGATGTCTCTTTATTCTGTGGAAGAATTTGGTAGCTCTACAATTGAAATCTTTCTAGGGAGAACATTGAACATAAACAATAACTTGGAGAAATTACAACAAGAAAAGCTAATCAAAACATTACAACAACATTCTATTGCATATGCATGGGAATATACTGACATGAAAGGAATTAGTCCTAAGACTTGTATACATCACATCTACATTGAGGAAAATTGTAAACCTATTAGACAACCTCAAAGAAGGATGAATCCAAATCTTAGGGAAATTGTGAAAGAAGAGCTGTAAAAATTGCTGAATGTAAACTTCATTTACCCAATTTCAGACAACCAATGGGTTTCCCCTTTAGTGATTGTGCCTAAAAGGAATGGTAAATGGAGGGTGTGCATTGATTATTGAGAATTGAATAAATCTACCCTTAAAGATCATTTTCCTTTTCCCTTTATCGATCAAGTGTTAGATACATTAACACATAAGAAGTATTTCTCATTCTTGGATGGTTTTAGTGGGTATAATCAGATTCAGGTGGCACCTGAAGATCAAGATAAAACCACATTTCCTTGTCCATGGGGAACCTATGCTTACTGAGTACTTCCTTTTGGATTATGTAATGCACCTGCAACATTCCAAAGAGCAGTACTAGGATTTTTTTTTCTGATCTAATACATAATTGTGTAGAGGTATATACGGATGACTTTACAGTCTATGGGAATACATTTGAAGAAGATTTGGAAAATTTGGAAAAAGTTCTTAAAAGATGTAAGGAAGTAAACCTTTCATTAAGCCATGAAAACTGTTTTATGATGATTACATAAGGGATTGTTTTAGGACATCACATTTCAGGAGATGGAATTAAAGTTGATAGATCTAAAGTTGAAGTCATCTAAAAATTATCAATTCCAAATTGTCAAAAGGATGTTAGAAGTGTTCTAGTATTTACAGGATACTATAGATGATTTATTGAAAATTTCACTAAAATAGCATCCCCACTCTTCAAATTACTCACCAAGGATTGTGAATTCAATTGGAATCCTGATTGCCAATCAGCATTTGAGACTTTAAAAGAAAGAATTTATGAAGCACCCATCTTGAGAGGTCCAAATTGGAAACTACCTTTTCACATTTCAACGGATGCTTCAAATACAGCTTTGGGAGCTGTATTAGGACAACAATATTTGATTCCCTATGCCATCTACTATACAAGTAAGTATTTGACTCCCACCGAGTTAAATTATACTGTAACTAAAAATGAATTTTTAGCTATTGTTCATGCCATCAATAAGTTCAGACATTATTGGTGGGCTCCAGTATTGTAGCAATAATGCTACAACTCCTGGGGCTTCCTATCTCTAATTTTATCAACCCGGTAGTTCGTACAAACTTGGAAGCGACGGTGCTGTATGCACACGTACTAGCTCTTGTCGCAGCTGTCACTTGGTCAGCTGGCACAAGTCCGCTAGGGCTCAAGCCAACTTTGATATGCTCTCAGAAGAAGCTTTCTAAATGATGGATGAAGGCTATTTCAAAGGAAATTAATCTACTTTGCGAAAATGAACTGAAAGCCAACCAAAACATGGAAACCCTAGTAAACCCTAATTCTACCAGCTAGTCCTACTGATGCAAAGGAGAGCATGCAAACTACCGAAAGAGATGCCATTACTTCTAAGAAGGGAAAATGCATGTGTCTAAGTTATTACTATCTGAAGAAAACATATTTTTGTATTTTTGCTTAAGTTGTTGAAATTATCATGCATGTGCTTCTAACTAGTTTTCCACTGTGCAGGGATGGATCAAGGGATGAAATGCTTTGGGAAAGGTTGGGATGGTACAGAGAGGGTCTAAGGGATCCCTAACATTCTTTCTGAGAGTTTCACAAAGTCTGGATGACATGAAACCGTGTTTATGAACTTCTACAGGAAGTCTGCAGGGGTTTCTACAGGATGTTCTGCAATTCTTCTACAGGATGTTTCGAAATGGGATGTTTGAGGATGGATGGTTGATGGAAGATGCATGGATGGTTATGGAGGTAGGATGGGGGTCTGAAGTGACCCAGGAACTGATGGATGGAGTGGTGGGATGATGTGGAAGGCTGACTTGCATCAACGAAGGTGTAGGCAATGGAAAATCAAGAAGGTAGGGTTACGTGGCAAAAGAGCAGATGGGAGATGAGGAAACAGACTTGGTGATGGAAGAGCTGATCTGGACGAGGCTCAGATGAACGAGGAGGTGATGAAGGTGATAGGGATGCCCTGCACAATGCTCATTCAAACGAATCAATGAATCCTTGCAAACAAACCAAGTCCTAGCTAACTTAATCCAACTGTCAATGAAATGAATAAACAGCAGCTTTGTTTGGAAAGAGAACCATGTACATCACGTGAGTAAGAACATTCAAAAATATCTAAATGCATGACAAACTCCTACCAATCGATTCTAACCATAAAAAGCTACTTTAACCATCAAAAACAACCAAAATAACGAAGCAAGATCTAAGAGCAGATTTCATTTTAAGAACGCATCAAACACATAAAGATAAACAAGGGAGGTACTAAGCGCTTGAGATGGGCCCAACCCCAAGAGCTACAGCCTCCCAAGAGAGATTTAGAGCTGGTGCAAAGCTGGATTCATCTTTATTAATCAAGAATGAAGAGTTACATCAAAACTGTCCACAAGGAGTACTTGAAAATGAGCTGACAACAAAACTAATCTATGGCCTAAAAATCGAACTACAAAATGACTACAACAAGACTATGAAATGACTAACTATTGGCTACAAAAATTACTAACCACTAGCTAACCAAAAGGAGGCCCTAAGCCTTCTTATTTATACAATTTGAGGACCCAACAGTCCTCCTAAAATTTAGGGACTTGGCTGCCCAAGACTTGTAGTTAACAGCAGTCCTACTTGACTTGCTTGGCTGCCCTTGTGCTCATTGATTTGGTGGCCTTTGAACTCCGAGCTGATGGTGGAGAATTCGAGGTAAGGGCCCATAAATGAGGGGGACACCTTCCTACAAATCCTCTAGCTTGTTCTCCCACGAATTTGGCTGCCAAGTGCTCATTAAGACCTTCAATTTTGTCTCCAAGTTGACCAAAAAGGCTACACAAAGCACCCATTAGACTTGTTGGCATAATGACTAACCAAATTCACTCTATTAACATAAATATAATAAAAAACATGCAATAAACTAATGAGAATGGTGGATTAAGTCAACTTAGGAGGTTGGATGAGCCCAAATAATTGTCCATTTTTGGGGCTCATCATCACCCCCCTACTGAAAGTGTTGCTCATCCTCTGAGCAACCAAATCTCTCCCCTCGTCTTTGATGGCCCTGGTGGCTTCCTTGGCTAACATCTCGGCTGATTTCTCCTTTGGCTTCCCTCTTTTCAAACTTTCCTGTAGAAACTGTTCGCTGGCTTCCTGTAGAAACAGTCCTCTGTCTTCCTGTAGAAACAGACAACACCACTGTATCCTGCTTGGCTGTGGGCGATTTTCCTTTCAGCTTGGTTGTGGCAGCCTTCATCTTCTCCCCCTTTCTGCTCTTCTTCCTCACTGTTAGAAGGACTGATATCTTTGGCCAAAATTCTTCATTTATTTTTGTGGCACATTCACTTAATGACTGTAGAAGAAAATAGGAAATGCTTAACTTCTTTTATGGAGGTGAATCAACTCCATGTCTACGTGCACACAACAACCTAAAATGATAACCATGGATAATGATGAATTGTGAATTCCCTTGGCATGGTGAGAGTTCTTCCTTTCCTTATGCTTTGGTTAGAAAAGGGAATGCTGTTGATGGTTTCCCCTTTGACTCAAGGAAGAATTCCTGGGCCGTGTGATATTAATGAACAACAATTGCTCCAATCTGCCAATCTAGCAGTCCACTAGTCCATCAGTGGACTGCACATTAGGCTCATCCACTTCACCCAACTTTCAACTATCACACTTCCTTTAGGACAACTTGTCAAGGGATGCTTTGGCCTGCCAACACACTGCCCTCCACTGGTCCGATGGCACCCAATCCAATCACTGCAAGATCTGCTCCTAGTTGAGGTCTCTAACTGTCCAATTCAACCTCAACACATGGCTCCCACTTGCTGCATCAAAACTTCATCCACTTAGTAAACACTGCCAACAAGAAAGTGACCAAACATACCCTCTCTTGACCACTGGTTCTATGTATTTTATCTTGAGATGACAATCTAGTATTGTCCCAAACATTGCTGCAAGTCTCTTGTGTATGGCTCCAGATCTGCTCCTACACCTTTGTTGTTTCTCCCTTTGACTGCGACCTAGCCAAATGAGGTCAGCTCTCTCATTACATCTAAAGCTGAAACCAACTCCGGAAGGAGCACTGCCAGACTTGCCCTTAGAATCTCTAATTGATTTTGCACTTGCAGTTGAGGAAAAAGTGGAATGAGCATCTTCCTCTAGCTTCATATTCACTTTGCTTGGAAGGATTCACATTCTGGTCATGTAGATGTAGATCTTTAGAGAGCAAAGGATGATAAGCAACTTGTGTATCCAGTTTCACTGGCATCTTGTCCTTTTTAGGAACTGAAGAAGATGGGGTACCTCTTGCACCCATATGCTTGTTCATGTCATTAGCTGCTACCTCAATAGGCTGTACTCATGTGGAAGCCCTTTTGTCAGTTTCAGGCTTCCTGTAGAAGACCCTTTCTCTGTTTTCGGGCTTCCTGTAGAAGCCTGTTTCTGCTTTCCTGTAGACGACTTCCTGTAGAAACAATTTTCTCTGATTTTGCCTGCGGTATTGTCTCAACTTGTTCTGTTTTAGTGGCTTGCTGAAGGCTTACATTCACAGGTACACTAATAGTTTCACCAGATGGATTGGACTCAGACACTGCATCATTCAAATATGAAACTGCTTTTTCCTCTTCTCTGGAACTTTCACCATCAACTTTTTGTTCAGTTGATAATGTCAAAGATCCATCTACTTGCTCTGCAATGCTTGGTTAAGTTGCATATTCAGACCTGCAACATCTTCCTACAACGAAACAATCTTCTTTTTCCCTCTTGTTGGCTTATCCAACAGACACCCAACTTGAGAGGCACTAACTGATGATGAAAAGAAACATACAACTCTGCCTCTATTGTTTGACCTGGACCAAGACAGCGAATCTCTTGCATAGGAATAACTTTTGGTGGTTCTGATAAGACCACGGGCTGATCATGTATTTTGTTGTTGGTGCTCCAGATTCAACAGGAGACTCGATTGACTCATCAGCTTTGACAACAATGTTAAAAATTGCATCTGCTGAACGATTATAAAAAACGAACACAGACCATCATTGGCGAATAACATGACTGTTCATTAGAGAATGCATACATGACATTCATACCGTCCCCATTTGTAATGAGCCTTCACTTAACCTGTGATTGATCAATTTCTTGGTCAGATCCACTTTCAGGGCCCTGCAAACTTCCTTCAGCTGTGTGCTGGACAATGTGAGAAAGGGAACCCGGCAAGAAAACCCGAACATTGCTTCCTTGATGCAACAACGTAGCCAGCTTGGGTGAAAAGAACATGCTTTGCAAGTGCAAGTTGAACAACCGTCTTTGAATTTCAGCTGAGCGCTCAGACTTCTGCGTGATTTTTGGTTGAGTGAGGTGGCCAAGACGTGTGCTGGCCCATGCAACTGTTGTCTCCACTGCAGTGTTTAACTATTTGTTCTCTGCTGTTAATCTCATCCATCAAGCACGCTGAAGTTTAACTGTCCATCACTACCCGTTTTCAATTTCCTTCCTGAGATGGCTGAGCGCACGTGTCTCATCCACCCACCAAGCGTTGTTGAACTGGATGAGGGTGGCCAGTTAGCTGGCCACCGATTTTTCTAAATCCAACCATCTCATTGCTTATGCTGTTTACGAATTACATTCATGCGAATAGAGGAACGAGGTTAGTCACGTACCTGAAGTCAAACGGCTGCCGTGAGCTTTTTGCTGCTGCCTGCTTAGTTTTTCTGATTGCATGTGGCTTGGCTGCTAATCCTTGATTGCTTTTCCTTGTGCAGGTGTCCTCTGGCCGGATCTGAGCTGCATGCAATCGTTTCCACGTTCAACTCTGCCCGTTCAAGCTGCTGCTGCTGCATGGTCACAAAACCAGAACTTCTTTTTGCCATTTCTCCCAAACGGTAGATCGGTTTGATCTGAAACTCGGTGAGCATGTTCCTACCATCATTATGCATCTCCCATAGCAAATTCGTGATCAATGGATGCATGGATTTTGAGAAAAATGGAAAATGGCTGAAGATTTCAGAGCTTGATTTCTCGGAAACCGTGCATCGGAATCGGCTGAAATTGCTTGGGTAGGCTACTATCACCCATGTGCATCTCCCCATGAAACAGGTTTTAAAACGAATGCACGGATATGGAGAAAATGCAAAAATGGCTGATGGTGATGGAGGCTGATTTCTTGGAAACCGTGCACCGGAATTGCATGAAACTTCTCAGGCATGTTGTCATCAACCTTGTAAAATTCCCCATAAAACGGTTTGTCAAATGGATGCATGGTTTTCAAGTTATGGCATAAACAAATTCTGCTCTATGTGTTTTTGCTTCAAGGCACTTTGCATTTTGGTTGCATGGTATGACAAAATGAATTTTGGCTGTGATGCAGGTATGGAGATGTTGGAGGAGGAGTTGGAAGATTGCAGGAGGACTTCTGAACCTTTGAGGAAGCTACCATGCTTGCCAAACCACTTGTTGAAATGCATGCCTAGTTTCCCACAATTTCTACAGGAAGTTCCTGTAGAAGCACAATGAGAAACACAATGAGAAGCACAAGGAGGTGGAAAAAATGATGGAGAAAGGCAAGGGATGGACACACAAGTGCTTGTAGGCCTAATCAACAGATTCCCACCATTAGATTCACTTTTGAAATCGGATTTGACTCGTCCAAAGGTTCTACAGGATGTTTCCTGTAGAAATACAGAGCTTCCTATAGAAGGCAAGAAAATTCCTTTGACCTTGATTTGAGTGCTCCTCCTGTCATGAAACGTCCTTCTTGCAACCTGCAATGTCACTGCTGCAACATGAAATTATTCAATGGAGATTAGCTTTTATTTTTCTTTTTATTTTTCTCTTTTTTTGAAAAACAACTAGGGCGCCTCATGGAGGTTTTCACCCTAATTGCCTGCCTTGGGCGCCTCCAAGGGAGGTTTTCACCCAAAGATCTTATTCTCTTTTCTCTTTTTTTTTCCAACCCATTGACTGCCTCATGGAGATTTTCAATCAATGAGCCAATCTAAGGCGCCTCCGAGGAGGTTTTCACCTTAGATTTCTATTTTCCTCTTTTTTCATTTTTTTTCTTTTTCTTTTTTCTCTTTTTATTTTTATTTTTTTTCTACCCTACCCTACTTGAAAAAACAAAATCATTTTCAAGTATAAGAATACTTCCAATGGAGCCATGTGCACATCAAGATTAGAGACAAAATGATGTGAAGGCTCGGAATGCATGCTTTGACAACTATCCAAATTTCAGAGACAAAATGATCTGACTTTGAAAGTACAAAACATAGCTGAGGAAGAGAGTACTGCTGCAACTTAGTGACTGTCTGGAACCATGTCTCAATATAGCTTTGATATCCTTGGTCCTTTTTCTGATCTGAATCATGTTTCATGTCACCTTCTAACATGACTTTCTCTTCTTCCTCTTTTTTCTGATCTTTCTCTTGACTACATGGAGGGTTTGATGGTAACCATGAGGAAGCTTTCTTGATCTCTGATTCTGATCTCTTCACTTGATCAAGTGCAGCCCATGGTTCTTTGATTTCCTCTTCTGAATCTTCTTTTTCCTTTGGTCCTTCAATGTTGTCAATATAATCTTTGTTTTGCAACACTCTTCCTGAGCTTTGGTGAACATCATTGAGCTCAAAAGGAGTCATTTGCACATGTTGTGCCTCAGCTTTGCATTTGGGTTGAGCTACTCCATTGTATGGCTTTGGAAATGGTACGGGTAGCTGAGTGGAGGTGTGAAATTGAGATGGAGATGGATGGCATTGTGGTTGGGTAGGCATTTGGGGTTGCCTTGGTGGAGGAGGAGGCGATGGTTGTGGATGAGCAGGTGGTGGAGGAAAATGAGCTAGATGAGAGTTGTACTGGGGCCTCCACTCCTGATAAGGTGCATTACACTGAGGTTGTGGCTGAGCATAAGAGTGAAATGAATGAGCAACTGGTTGGGCATAATATGGATCTGTGAAGGAACAAGGAGGATATGACCAAGGAGGAGGTGTAGACCAGGAAGGATGAGCAGGGGGAACCCAAGAAGGCATGAAAGTGGCTTAATAGGGGTCATAATAGGTCTCGAGTGTCCCTTGCAGTTCCTGCTGGTAGGGTACGGGTCCATGTGGCCTCCTTTGGTTCATATAACAGAGTGATTCAGTGGCTCCCTTGGCTCTTTGATATGTAGCTTTGATTCTGGGCAAGGAAGGGCACTGATCTGTAGGATGGTATTCTTCACAGATGAAACACACTTCTAGAGGGTGCATTGGACATTCGTTCCTAGGATGCTTTCTAGTGCACCTAGGACAAAAAATGGCCAAAGCCCTCTTGGCTTCTTCTTGCTTCTTTTGGATCCGCAAGGTATCCAGTTGCATGACAAGAAACTGCCTCATATCACTCTTGAAATCTTCGATCTGATTTTCAAATTCATCTTTGGACAAGGGACTGCTCCCAACATTTCTGCTTGTAGCCATTTGCTTCAGAGGAATGTTTCTTCTTCTTCTCCCCTAGAGGTTCTTCAGATATGTCTTGATGTCCACCCAGGGGTTCTTCAATCACAGCCATCGAAGAAGAGAGAAGGCTGTGGGGGTGTTTTGCAATCATTTTTCTAACTTATCTCTACTCCTACAAGGCATGAAATGAAATATTTTTGCTTGATTTTTGCTTTTTTTCTACTTCTACTTGCAAAACTGAAATAGATTGAACTGCAACTAACTATCTTGCTAAAATGAAAATGCGGAATTAAATTGAAAGCAGGAAAGAACTAATCTACTTTGCTCAAATGAAATTGCAGGAATGAAATGCTAGTTTACGCTTGCGGAATTGAAATTGCGGAATTGAAATGCTAATCTATGAAAGCGAGAAATGCTAATCTATGAAAGCGGGAAATGCTAATCTACTTTTGCATAAACGAAATTGCATAATGGAAATGAAATAAACTACTTAGCAGAAGATTGTAGTGGAAAATAGAAGAAAAGTGACAATCACCAATACTCTGACGCTTCCCCGGCAACGGCGCCAAAAAGATGGTGGGCTCCAGTATTGTAGCAATAATGCTACAACTCCTGGGGCTTCCTATCTCTAATTTTATCAACCCGGTAGTTCGTACAAACTTGGAAGCGACGGTGCTGTATGCACAAGTACTAGCTCTTGTCGCAGCTGTCACTTGGTCAGCTAGCACAAGTCCGCTAGGGCTCAAACCAACTTCTATATGCTCTCAGAAGAAGCTTTCTAAATGATGGACGAAGGCTATTTCAAAGGAAATTAATCTACTTTGCGAAAATGAACTGAAAGCCAACCAAAACATGGAAACCCTAGTAAACCCTAATTCTACCAGCTAGTCCTACTGATGCAAAGGAGAGCATGCAAACTACTGAAAGAGATGCCATTACTTCTAAGAAGGGAAAATGCATGTGTCTAAGTTATTACTATCTGAAGAAAACATATTTTTGTATTTTTGCTTAAGTTGTTGAAATTATCATGCATGTGCTTCTAACTAGTTTTCCACTGTGCAGGGATGGATCAAGGGATGAAATGCTTTGGGAAAGGTTGGGATGGTACAGAGAGGGTCTAAGGGATCCCTAACATTCTTTCTGAGAGTTTCACAAAGTCTGGATGACATGCAACCGTGTTTATGAACTTCTACAGGAAGTCTGCAGGGGTTTCTACAGGATGTTCTGCAATTCTTCTACAGGATGTTTCGAAATGGGATGTTTGAGGATGGATGGTTGATGGAAGATGCATGGATGGTTATGGAGGTAGGATGGGGGTCTGAAGTGACCCAGGAACTGATGGATGGAGTGGTGGGATGATGTGGAAGGCTGACTTGCATCAACGAAGGTGTAGGCAATGGAAAAGCAAGAAGGTAGGGTTACGTGGCAAAAGAGCAGATGGGAGATGAGGAAACAGACTTGGTGATGGAGGAGCTGATCTGGACGAGGCTCAGATGAACGAGGAGGTGATGAAGGTGATAGGGATGCCCTGCACAATGCTCATTCAAACGAATCAATGAATCCTTGCAAACAAACCAAGTCCTAGCTAACTTAATCCAACTGTCAATGAAATGAATAAACAACAGCTTTGTTTGGAAAGAGAACCATGTACATCACGTGAATAAGAACATTCAAAAAGATCTAAATGCATGAAAAACTCCTACCAATCAATTCTAACCATAAAAAGCTACTTTAACCATAAAAAACAACCAAAATAACGAAGCAAGATCTAAGAGCAGATTTCATTTTAAGAACGCAGCAAACACATAAAGATAAACAAGGGAGGTACTGAGCGCTTGAGATGGGCCCAACCCCAAGAGCTACAGCCTCCCAAGAGAGATTTAGAGTTGGTGCAAAGCTGGATTCATCTTTATTAATCAAGAATGAAGAGTTACATCAAAACTGTCCACAAGGAGAACTTGAAAATGAGCTGACAGCAAAACTAATCTATGGCCTAAAAATCAAACTACAAAATGACTACAACAAGACTATGAAATGACTAACTATTGGCTACAAAAATTACTAACCACTAGCTAACCAAAATGAGGCCCTAAGCCTTCTTATTTATACAATTTGAGGACCCAACAGTCCTCCTAAAATTTAGGGACTTGGCTGCCCAAGACTTGTAGTTAACAGCAGTCCTACTTGACTTGCTTGGCTGCCCTTGTGCTCATTGATTTGGTGGCCTTTGAACTCCGAGCTGATGGTGGAGAATTCGAGGTAAGGGCCCATAAATGAGGGGGACACCTTCCTACAAATCCTCTAGCTTGTTCTCCCACGAATTTGGCTGCCAAGTGCTCATTAAGACCTTCAATTTTGTCTCCAAGTTGACCAAAAAGGCTACACAAAGCACCCATTAGACTTGTTGGCATAATGACTAACCAAATTCACTCTATTAACATAAATATAATAAAAAACATGCAATAAACTAATGAGAATGGTGGATTAAGTCAACTTAGGAGGTTGGATGAGCCCAAATAATTGTCCATTTTTGGGGCTCATCAATTATATAATAGGCTATCAAACCTTTGTTCATACATATCACTTTGCAATTAGATACTTAATGAATAAACCTATTACTAATGGCAGAGTTACAAGATGGCTATTACTCTTGCAAGAATTCAATATTATTGTGCTAGATAGACTTGGAAAACAAAACACAGTTGCTGATTTCTTGTCCAGAATTCAAAATATCAAAGATGACACTCTGGTTGAAGATAAGTTTCTTGATGAATATCTTTTTGTAGTGACTACTCAGACCCCTTGGTTTGCAGATATTGCCAATTACTTAGTCACAGGGAAATTGCCTTCACATTTGTTTCCTAGAGAGAAAAGAAAAATCATTCAAATAAGTGCAAGATACTCATGGATCACTAATGAATTGTATAAAACAGGTCCAGATCTCATGATCAGAAGATGTGTGAGGGAAGATGAAATGCCTGAGATTCTTAAGGCATGTCATGGTGAACCATGTGGTGGAAACTTTTTTGACAAGAGGACAACCTATAAAATCCTTTCATTAGGATATTATTGGCCATACATCTTCAAAGATGCCAAAGAATATGTCAAGAGGTGTGACAACTGCCAAAGGGTAGGAAAACCTGCTTCTTCAAATGAAATGCCACTACAAATTCAAGTACTCATTGAACCTTTTGAAAAATGGGCCTTGGATTTTGTTGGACCAATTAATCCCCCATCTAAGCAAAAGAAGTATATATTGGTATGCGCTGATTATGTCACTAAATGGGTAGAGGCTAAAGCATTACCTTTTGCTAATGAAAAATCTGTAGTTAATTTTATTTTTGTGGAAATCTTCACTCGTTTTGGTGTTCCAAGAGAAATTGTGATAGTTCATGGATCTCAATTTACATCTAAAATGGTGAAAAGTATTGTGGAATATTACATGATCAAACATAGGAAATCTACCCCCTATCATCCACAAGAAAATGGTCAAGTTGAATCTACAAATAAGGTGATTGAAGGAATTATCATTAAGACTGTGCATCTACATAGAAGAGATTGGGCAGAAAGGCTTCCTGAAGCCTTATGGGCTTAGAGAAATACATGGAGGAACACAACGGGACACACACCCTATGAACTTGTTTATGGAAAACAAGTCCTATTCCCTATAGAGTTTCAAATCAAAACCTTTAAGATGGCAATCCAATTGGGACTAGATTTATCAGAGGCACAAAAACATAGATTGGAGCAACTCAATGAGATTGATGAAATCAGGCAAGATGCAGTTCAAAGAACCAGTATAGTCCAAGAGCAAAGGGCTAAATGGCATGATAAATATATCAAGGAGAAGAAGTTTCGAGCAGGAGATTGGGCACTTTTGTTCGATTTAAGATTCAAATATTTTCAAGGGAAGTTTCAGACTCATTGGCTTGGGCCATATGAGATTGAAGAAGTCTTTAATAACGGAGCAATAAGGATAAGGACAATAGATGGAAGCAAAATACCTCTTCTTGTGAATGGTCATCGGTTGAAGATATATTAGAAGCCAATTTCAAGAGAGGAATTCATTAAGATTTTTCAGAATAACTCTAATTGAAGTTAGTGAAGAGATACTTGATCAAGCATGTGATAGAAACGGGAACTGGAGGCGGAGCGGTGACGTCAGGAGCGAAGGCGGGAAAAAATAATAGGGTTTCAGAGTTGCTGCAGAGGCAGCGATCCATGGAGGGGTGCAGAGGAGGGAGCTCCACTCCCTCCTTCAAGCAAGCCGTGAACAACAAGGGAAAAAAACCCATGGAAAATGACAGAGGACCTTCAACGGGAAGGAATAAGAATAGTGAAGAGGAACAAAATGGACAGGAATCCAAGGAGAAAAGTATTATTAAAGAGAATGAGGAAGAAGACAAGGAATAGGGAACAAAAAACAAAGCACACATGGGCCCATGTAAGCCCAAAGCTGCAGTTATTCCCAGAGTCACGTTAAATGAGCCTGCTCTGCAGGAGCACAGAAAATACATGCAAACCTATGCAATCATTTGCAAATTCATGGGTTTATGGCCCACTGAAAAAGCCTTACAAATGTGGGTAAGATACCGCTGGAAACCAAAAGGAAACATTGACCTACACCTAGGTTCAAAGGGATTCTTTACCATGGTTTTTGCGAATATCGAAGACAAGGATAGAGTTTTTGAAGGTGGGCCATACTTCTTTGCTGCTGCAGGTCTCTATATGCGACCTTAGATCATGAATTTTTTCCTAGAACGTGAGACCTTTACTTCAGTCCCGGTTTGGGTAAGGCTCTATTCTCTTTTGCTTGATTACTGGCAAACAAAATCATTAATAGCCATAGGAAATAAGCTAGGGCGGTTTGTTAAAGCTTCTAAAGCCACTAGGAGGGGAAAGTATACTTCCTTTGCTCGGATCTGTGTGGAGATGGATCTCTTTGGAGCTCTTCTAGATGAGATAATCTTGGAAGTTCATGATGAATAATGGGTTCAAACCATAGACTACGAACATATTCCGTTCAAATGCCACAAATGTCATGAACATGTACACCTATTCAGGGATTTCCCTCTCACTAGAATAGAGAACAAGAGTAAAGCTAATGCTATGAAAGACTCCGAAGGCTTTCAAAAAATGGCATACAAAGGAAAAGGAAACAAGAAGGGAATAAAAGCACAGAAATCTGAAGGACAAACCAACCAAAACAGGTTCTGAGTCTTGGAAGTGGAAGAAGAAGATAACACAACAGACTAGACGAAAGGGGAAGAATTAATGGAAGAAAAGAAAGTAGAGGACAAGGAACAAACACCAGATAAGATTCTGCAGACAGAAACGATGGTGAGCGATGTAGAAACAGAAATGGATCAGGAGATGACCCCAAGTGAGATAGAAACGGAGGACCAAGAACTTCAGGAGATTCTTGAGAAAGAGAATCTTGACTTAGAAGATTTCTTGATTCAAGGAACTAAAGAAGGGATAGACTCTTCACCTCCAGAGGAGTTCAATAAAGTCCAACAACTATATATATGGAAAACCCAAAACAAAGGACCGGAGAGGCAAAGGAGCAAGGAAAAGCAGAGCAATGAGGGGGTAAAAACAGTAAGACCCATACCTGTATTAGCACCCAGAAACCCAGGAAAAAAAGAGGCAGGAAAAAGCAGAATGAGTTATTAATGGAATGTGGAAAGCTAATGATAGACTCAGGTAAGATGAAAGATCTAACTAGCTACTCCTTCACTAATATTTAATAATGAAGTTTACTTCTTGGAATATCAGAGGTCTTGGTAGTAAAAGGAAATAGACACTGATTAGTAACAGAATGAAACAAATAGCTCCAGATGTGATCTTCATTCAGGAAACCAAATGTTCCATTCATAAATTAAAAGAGATTCATAGCAAGTGGCTCAATAACTATGAGTTTCTGGAAGTCAAAGCGGAGAATACAGTAGGAGGTATTCTCACTCTTTGGAATCCTAAGAAAATAGAAATTTTAGATGCTGAAGCATCTCGAGATTATCTCTCTGTGGTCATCCAGCCTGTCGGAGATAAGGAAACTTACCTAATCACCAATGTGTATGGACCCCAAAGATTGGAAGGAAAACAAAAGTTTCTTGATTCTCTGGAGGAACTAAGGGATAGACATGCAGGTATGCCATGGATACTGGGAGGGGATTTTAACATGATTAAATCGCTTTCAGAGAAAAAAGGTGGAACTAGAATTCAAAGTCAAGACTCTCTGAGGTTTCAGTCTTTCACAGACATTATGAAGTTAGTGGACATTACAACCAATAATGGAATTTTTACTTGGAACAACAAAAGAGGAGGAGAGTCTCAGGTGGCTTCAAAACTGGACAGATTCATGATATCTGAGGATCTTATGCTCAATAATAAGGAAATCTCAGCAAGAATCCTACCCTTTGGAGGATCTGACCATTGGTTGATTTATCTAGAGGTGCAGAGTATTGGCACTCCAAGAAGTAGACCTTTTCGCTTTGAAAACATCTGGATCTCTCACCCAGATTTCAATAGTAATATTGCTAAATGGTGGGTAGAAGATTTGAACATCCAAGGCACCAATATGTTCCTTCTTAAAAAAAGACTAAAACACATTAATCTTAAGCTCAAGGAATGGAACAAGAATGAACATGGCAACATTTTTGTAGCCAAAAAAGCAGTAGAAGGAAAAATGCAGGAACTCAACCAAGCCCTTATCACAGATGGCTTTGATGAAATTAGGAATGATCAAGTCACCAAATACCATCAAGAATGGGAGGAATTGTGCAAACAAGAGGAAATATTTTGGAGGCAAAAATCGAGGGTTCAATGGCTCAAAGAGGGAGAAATAAATACTAGCTTCTTCCATAGATCCACAATGGCGAACAGAGTTCATAACAGAATTTCAGTGATCAAGGATGAGAGAGGCATTCTTCACAACTCTCATGCTGAAATTGAAAAATCCCTAGTCAAGCACTTTCAAGGCATTGCCAAAGAAACTTGTTATAACAGAGAGAATTCCATCAGAAATTTCACAAGACACATTCCTAGGCTGGTGTCCAGTGAGGACAACTTCAACCTCAAAAGGCCAATAACTGAGGAGGAAGTCAGCGAGGTGCTCAAAGAGATGCAAAATGGTAAAGTACTGGGCCCAGACGGTTTCAATGTTGATTTCTTCAAAGCCTGCTGGAGCATTGTTAAAAAGGATATTTTAAATGTGGTAGAAGATTCTAGGATGAATAAAACTATTCTGAAAGCTCTGAACACTTCTTTCATTGCTCTTATCCCCAAGCAGGAGACTGCTTAGACTCCGGACAAGTTTAGACCAATAGCTTTATGTAATGTGGTCTACAAGATAATATCAAAAGTGGTGGCCAATAGACTAAAACCTCTCCTTCCATCTCTGGTTTTTGTGGAACAAGCCGGTTATGTGGAAGGAAGGCAAATTCTCAACAATATCATTCAAGCTCACGAGGTGGTTCATTCTCTGACTATCAACCGAAAGGCTGGTATGATCATGCAATTGGACATTGCTAAAGCCTATGATAAACTAAGTTGGAACTATATCAAGAAAATACTTATTGCCTTTGGGTTTGATCACAACTGGGTAAGATGGATCTTGGCCCTGGTGACTTCCTCAAGTTTCTCTATTTTGGTCAATGGCTCTCCCTCTGAAACATTTCTTCCCTCTAGAGGCCTCAGATAGGGGGACCCACTCTCTCCCTTTCTCTTCATCCTTATGATGGAAGGACTGGGTCGATCTATCAATCATGCCAAAGAAGTTGGTAAGATCAAAGGTCTCCAACTTTCTGACAGGGGCCAGGCTTGGACGCATCAATAGTTTGTGGATGACACGATGTTGCAAGGAATCCCTACAGTCAAAGAAGCTCATGCATTCAAACAGATTCTAAATGAATTTGCCAAGGCTTCAGGTATGGAAGTTAATCTCACCAAATCCAAGATCTTTTTCTTTAATACTAATATTGCCATTCAAAAGAACATTGCCAAAATTCTGGGCTTTCAAAGAGATTCTCTTCCCTCAAAATATTTGGGGATACCTCTTACTTCTAAGCCGCTACACAAAAGCATCTAGGAGCCAATTATCAACAAACTGCAAGACAAAATCAGAAAATGGACGGTTAGATCCTTAAACCTGGCTGGCAGACTAATACTCACAAAGTCTGTTCTACAAGCAATCCCAGTTTTTATGCTTTCTGTTCTCCCAGCTCCTAAAGGAGTTTTGCAACTTACCAGAAACATTCAAAGAAATTTCCTCTGGGGAAAGGAGGAAGTAAAGAAAAAATGGGCCTTGGTAGCTTGGGAAAAAATCTGCAAACCCAGAAATTATGGAGGACTAGAATTAGATGATCTTGAAATTTTAAGCAAAGATCTAGGGGCTAAATTATGGTGGTGCTGGCTAAAAGAACCAAAGGCTCAGTGGGCTAAAATTTGGAAAGAAAAATATGCTAGTTCATGGCCCAGTGAGGATCATATAGGAATGGATGGTAATATCAAGGGATCACACATATGGAACAAGGCCTGGGACAATAGATGTCTAGTTCAACAGAATGGCTTCTGGGAAATTAGAGAGGGAAACTTAGCTCTGTTTTGGGAGGATAGATGGCAACAGGAACCCATTCTTTTAAAAGAAGAATTAAAGGAACTGAAGGCAGAGACAGATGCTAAAGGATTAATCAAAGTTAAGGATTTTTGGGATCGGACCAACAATGCAGGAAAGTGGAGACAATGGAGGAAATTTGATCTTAGAAATGACAACCCTTTAAAAGACAAAGCTGATGTAATAATGCAAGAGTTAGATAGAAGGAAAATTTTTGTTTCTGAAGGGAATGACTAGCTAAGATGGGGCAATAACAATGAGGGTGCCTTTAATCTTAAGGAGGCAAAAAAAATTCTCCTTGGTTTGGCTTCCCAGGCTCCAGATAAAGCTTGGCAAAGACTTTGGAGACAACAAGGTTGGATGAAAATTAAACTCTTCACTTGGCTGGTGCAACACAGGAAAATTTTGACTTGGGACAATATTAGGAAAAGAGGTGTTCTGGGGCCCTCCAGGTGCCAGCTTTGTGAAATGCAAGAGGAAACAATGGAGCATATTCTCAACAACTGCTCCTTTTCCTCCAAGCTGTGGGATTCTTTTGCCTCCATATTCCAGCAGTCGGACAGAGATCTTGGAAGCATCACCAACACCCTGAACAATTGGAGAAGCAATTTCACGAATAACGAAGTTCTTAGCATTGCCTGGGTTCTAACTCCAGGCTTCATAATCTGGAACACATGGAAAGAAAGGAATAACAAGATATTCAAGGAAAAAAAAACCGCCCCTGTACCTTCATGATCAGATCCTAAAACAACTACAAGAGACTGTAAGCTCCATTGTCTGAAATCTTCCTGTGAATCCTCCCTCGGCTTCTGAGTGGAGGATTCTCTACCAGCTTGGACTACAAAGGTTGACTCCTCAAAGCCTGGGAGGGAAGAATCTTTTCAAAGACTCAGAGCTTGAATTTTGGCAACCTCCTCCCAAAGGATTTTTGAAGTTCAACATTGACGGAGCCTCAAAGGGCAACCCGGGTACTGCGGGTCATGGCGGAGTTTTAAGGGATGAAAAAGGGAATATCTTGTTTATATTCCATGGCCATCTTGGAAAAGCCACCAACAATATGGCAGAAATTATGGCTATGGAACATTGTTTAGAATATTTGCTTCTAGATAATCAACACAATGTGATTGTGGAAGCAGATTCTGAGTTAATCATTAACTCAGTCAAGAAGATCAGCTGGGGTACTGCCTCGGAAAAGGTCTCTAAGAACTGGAGGCTCAATTAGATCTTTCAAAGGATCCAAAACCACCTTCAAGGCCTCCATACCATCACTTTTAAACATGTTCGAAGGATGGCCAACAAGCTTGCGGACCTCCTATCCAATCAAGGAGTGAATTGCGCAGAGGAAAAGTTTGCAACAAAATGGCATGAGCTAACTCGACTGATTCTTAAGGCGAAATGCCATGATCAAGCCGAAGAAGATTGGTTGATGTTCAGAAACAGGACCATGGAAGGTAATACTAACAACCCAGAAGCGGCATGAGTAGAGGAGTGGACTCTTTTAGTTTTACAGTGTATAGTAATCTTTGGTGGTCAATTGGTCGAAGAAGCAAGCTCATTCAAAGCCTCTGTGACTGCAAAGCGGGTGGCTCTCCTCTAAGGGTTTCAGACAGACCAGTCAAGGCCTCTTCCCACAATATCTTTGGCAATCTGGTTTGTCGTGTGGATGGGAGCAGGGCACTCTTGACGCCCCCGACTTTCCAGTTTCCAATTTCTAGTTTCCCGCGCGGTTTTCGCAAGCCCCGCGAGTGGGAAGCGGTTTCCACTTTTTCGCAGCGATCACATTCAATGATTGACACGTGGCAGAAGGACAGTTTGAAAAACCACCGTGATCGCACGTTAAATGGTGGCATATAGGGTTCAGCGATATTCCTATCCATCGTTGGATCTGTTGAATTAGATCTACAGCCGTTTTTCATCGGGCTTGTTCGTGGGCCCTGGGTGTTTAGGCCGGACTATCGGGTATTTTTAAAGTTTAGTTTTATAGAATTCTGTAACGAGCACTAGTTTGGTTAACTTTTAACTGTGCTTTTTGGGTTGCTCTTTTCTCGAGAATGTAGTCCTTTGGTTTTGATTGCTTTTTCCATACCATTGGTTGACTTCACCATGGTTTGGTGCCCACTCCGTTCGTGGGAGTGTGTAACATATGTAAATCAGTTTTGATTAATGAAAGGATCATCTCTTGCACTAGCAAAAAGAAGCTAGTGAAGAAGAATTCTTCTTCTCTACTAAGTTTGAAAACCAATGATTGATTGGCATACTTATGTAGGTTTTAAACCTGTACAGAAATTACCTGCATGCGAATTCTAAAACACATAAAATAAACAATGCGAGAGCATAACACATAAAACACATATACATAGAGATTTTCCCCTGGATCCCAAAACCAGAACTACCAGCTTGATTTTTCATTATGTTCCTTTCAATGTTATAATACATATTCATACATGCCGAAGCATCCAATACCATGGACCGAAAACCATCGCGTCCAAAAAACATGTGTGAAAATCATGCACAAAACCATAGGTGGGTCTGCCCAACTTAACATAGGTTCCAAAACCAAAATTTCCTGGGGCACTGCCCCGGACCCCATAGAGTGGGGTTACCTGCACCCCTCAAACCCCCTATGACGCCCCTGCTACGCAATCGATGCGGTTAACTACGTGGGCTAGTCATGGAAAGAATATAACACAACACAACATTCTCCCACTTGTTGTTTTCTTTCCACAGGGGGCCACAAGAAAGCTTAGTCATTTATCCAGCCCTACAATGCCCATTGTTTCTCTACACCAAGAGAACTTCTCAGAGCTCACAAATTTTGTCAATGCATCTGCAGTATTCTTTAAAGTGTCCACCTTTACCAACAACACCTTTTTATCTTCTATCATATCCTTCACAAAGTGATACTGAACATCAATGTGCTTTGTCTTTGAATGATATGCAGGGTTCTTTGCCAAGAAAATTGCACTTTAGCTGTCATAGTCTATCCTTATAGCTCCTTTTACTAACCCCATACTTGAACACAATCTCTGCAACCAAACTGCTTCCTTTCTTGCATGAGTGGTTGCCATGTATTCTGCCTCTGTAGTTGATAGTGCCACTACAGATTATTTCTTACTCATCAAACTGACTGCACCTCCAAATAGGTTAAACACATACCCACTTGTAGATCTTCTCTGATCCAGATCTCTAGCCCAGTCTGCATCAACAAAGCCACGAATATCCAACACTTTGTCCAATCCTAGTCTTCGTTGGTAGCACAAACCATAATCACTAGTGCCACACAAATACCTGAAAACCCGCTTCACTACTGTCCAATGCTCCTATCCTGGTTTTGACATAAACCTGCTCAATAATCCCACTGCATGTGCAATGTATGGTGTAGTACAGACCATTGCATACATCAAGCTACTGACTGCACTTGCATATGGAACACGGGACATGTCCTCTTCCTCTTCTTGTGTCTTGGGACACTGTTTAGCAGATAACTTTACACTTACAGGAATAGGAACCTTCACTGGTTTACTATATTGCATATTAAATCTCTGCAATATTGTCTCGACATACTTCCTCTGGTTTAACCAGAGCTTCCTCTTTGCCCGATCTCTTTTAATTTCCATGCCCAAAATATAGTTTGCAACACCAAGATCTTTCATGTCGAATTTGGAGGACAATTGGGTCTTCAAATCTTGGATAATTTCTTTGTCATTTCCACCTAGCAACATATCATCCACATAGAAGACCAAATAAATAACATGATCAATAATTAATTTAAAATACACACAGTGATATGCTTTGCTTCTGGTGAAGCCAAGTCCCCGTATAAATGTATTAAATTTCTGATACCACATTCTTGGTGACTATTTTAACCCATATAGAGACTTCTTTAACTTGCATACCAATTCTTTCTTACCCTTCACTGCAAAGCCTTCAGGTTGCTTCATGTATATTTCCTCTTCCAGATCCTCGTGAAGAAATGCTATCTTCACATCTATCTGTTCTACCTCAAAATCAAAAGCAACAACAATAGATAAAAGTAATCTAATAGAAGTTACCTTGGTAACAGGAGAAAAAATATCACCAAAATCAATTCCCGGCACTTGGGAACAACCTGTTGCTACCAACAAAGTTTTGTATTTCTCCACCTTTCCTTCTGCATTTGTCTTCTTCTTGAACACACATTTGTTGCCAATGGGTTTCCTCCCAGCCGACAACTCCACCAGATCCCAAGCCTCATTTTTGTGCAAAGATGACATTTCATCAACCATGGCTTCTTTCCAGAGTTTTCCATCCTCTGAATCTACTGCTTCCTTCACAGTTCTGGGATCATCATCAGTAATAGATAAAGAAAATTTTGAACAGAAAGAAAATAAACTATACCTTTTTGGCTACCTTCTTTCTCGAACTGATCTTCTCACACTCGGAGTTTGTGGCTCTTCATATTCTGATTCCTCCTCTGTTGTAGAGTCCGTTTCTTCCTCTTTTAGCTCAAACTCTATCTTCTCAAGTTCCTTTGGTTGGAATTTATGTTTAATAACAACTTTCACCTCTCTGAACACCACATCTCGACTGTACACAACCTTCCTTGTTACTGGGTTCCAAAGCTTATAACCCTTTAAACCATCCTTATACCCAATAAAGATGCACTTTTCAAATTTACTATCCAAATTGGTTTGTTTCTCCTTTGGAACATGTACATATGCATCACATCCAAATAACCTCAGATGTGAAAGAGATGGTTTCTTACCAGTCCATACCTCTTGTGTAGTTTTATCCCCCAACAATGATGAAGGTGATCTGTTGACCAGGTAACATGCTTTCTCCACCGCCTCTTCCCAGAATTCCTATCCTAACTCAGTACCACTGAGCATGCTTCTTTCCCTTTCCATCAATGTCTTGTTAATTCTTTCTGCAACTCCATTTTGCTGAGGTGTATATGGAGTAGTATTCTGTCGTGCTATACCACACTTCTTACATAATTCTTTAAATTCCTTACTGCAAAACTCTCCATCGTTATCTGTCCTTAGCACCTTTATCTTCTTCTTTGTCTAGTTTTCCACCAGAGCCTTGAATTCTTTAAACATGTCAAAGACTTCAGATTTCTTCTTAAGGAAATATATCCATGTATTCCTTGAGAAGTCATCTATAAATGATACATAGTACACAAACTTACCTAGTAATGGAACCTTCACAGGTCCAAACACATCACTATGCACAAGCTCTAATATATGTTTCACCCTCTTACCACCAGAGGGAAACTCACCCGATTCTGCTTCCCATATACACAATTTTCACAGAAATCAAAATCCAGAGAGCTATTACTCATACCTTCTACCATACCTTTACCATGAAGTATTTAAAGGCCCTTCTCTCCAATATGTCCAAGCCTTTGATTCCACATCATGGTCTTCTCTCTAGAGACCACTAGATTTTTTGCTCCACTTTTAGGAACCACAGAACTTTTTCACCCACCAACAACTGTGCTACCTTGCAGCTTGTACAGAGTTCCAATCTGAATTCCCTGCATCAATACCAGTGCTCCCCAAACCATCTTGCAAGTATCGTTCTTGAACACTGTTTTTACACCTGCATCATCCAACTTGTTTACAGAAATCATATTTCTGGCCAATGCAGGAATATGCAGAACACCCGGAAGTGTTCTAACCCTTCCACCTTGCAAATTCAACTTTACTTTTCCGCGACCAACTATTCTAGCCTTCCTATCATCCCTGATGCAGTAGAAACAGTGGTTTAATAAAAACCCACAATGGATCTTTACAACCACTTTAAATATTAAAGTTGCGCTTTAATCCTTCTCAGGACCCACAACCTTTGGAAAAGGCTTAACAACACTTTTCCGTCTTTAAACACATATATGGGGTTTGTTACCGTAGATCCGGATCCGACCAATCCAACGGCTCAACTCGAATCGCTAAATCACGATCGTAGGTGTAAGGCTCCAACTATCGTGCTATTCCATAGTCCCGATGCGATATCACTATCGTTATCAGTGGTTTGCAATGCCCCTTTTTAATATATATATATATATATATATATATATATATATATATATATATATATATATCTATATATATATATATTTCACTCCGATGGCCAATGTGATGCCAATCGGTGATCGCAAGTCGCAATGGTTGGTTGCCGCTTCCCTTAAGTGATGTGATATCTGCCGGACCCGATAGCACCTCAAAGCACCGTTTATAATCTTTCACGTCCGCTTTCTTCAAATGCGCTAAGTATTTAGTGGAATTTCCTTTGTAATAGCTTTCGGCGATGCGATATGGGAAATACAAATAGGCCCGACGCGATGGGGTTCCATGAACCCGATATCAATAAAACTTCTGCCTATAACAGTTGAAGTTCGGATCTCTATTTAAACTGTGTTTTAGCTCGATACTTAGCGTATTCGGGTATTTTTCCCTGCGAAACCAGAAAAATGAAAGGCACCGGCTAATTGATCTTTTAACATAACAATCCCGTTAAAAAACATAAAAACGCAGGCCAACATCAATGTGGTAAGGTTTTAGAGGAAAAATCAAGCATACAAGGCCTCCACGTTGACTAAAGAATGCTACACAGAATATGAATTTTATTCACAATAATAACACAGGGTCTCGGCCTTGGCTAGATTACACAGGAAAATGACCTCTGTTTACACAAAATACAACCCACACACTCTCTGAGCTCTCGCTCCATTCAGCAGTCCTCTCCCCTTTTTCACTCATTACATTTTCCTATCTTTTATCACTCAAATAATTCCTCTAACAATATCTAACAACAATCTTCTATTCTCAAGAGATCTAACAACAAATCCTCTATTTCTTAGCTCTCCTTCACACCTATGCTAACAACTCTATCTCTAAATCTAAAATAAGATAGTCTCTAACTTATTACAATAATGAATTATAACAAATTGCTTGAGAGATCCAACCCTCTCAGTAAAAACCGGTTTTGACCCAACAATCAATGAATTTCAACCTGTTTAGCCACAACATGTGAACAAGTTTTCACATTGCTGGCTAATCCCGATGCTCCTGCATCAGACTCCCAGGGAAGAAAATACTTGTTCTTCAAGCTGTCAGGACTTACTCCATATTTCTGTAGTTCAACTGCTGTCAACCAACTGGAATCTTCCACTGGCTACTCCTTCCACTTGACTAGATATTGGAAATATGTTTTCCCTCTGGTTTTCTTGGATATTCTTTGATCCAAGATGGCTTCTAATTCTTTCTTGACTGCTTTTGGTACCTGTTCCTCCCAGTTCATGGTTTGAACTTCATCACTTGTCTCTTCTTTCTGCAACTTTGTTTCTGCTTCTCTGAATGGATATAAGTCTGCAACGTTAAAAATGGGGGATATGGCAATCCATTTTGGTAACTCAATCTCATATGCATTGGCTGAAAATTTCCTTTTAATTTTACAAGGTCCTATCTTCTTCATTTTCAGCTTGCTATAAGTTTTAGTAGGAAATCTCTCTTTCCTCAAATATGCCATTACTAAATCTCCTACTTGGAGCTCCTTTTCTCTTTTTTTTTTTTTGTAGATCTACTCTCTACTTGTATTTGTTGCTGTTCTCCTACAATTTACCTTTGACTTCTTCCTGTAATCTCTACATCTGTTCGGAAAAATCTTCAGCATTTTCACTCCTGGCTTCCTGTTTTCCCAAATATCTAAGCTCATACACTCCTCTTGGATGCATTCCAAAGACAATCTAAAATGGACTCATTCCAGTGCTTCAGTTTGGAGTATCATTATAAGCGAATTCAGCTTGAGCTAATGCCAAATCCCACTATTTGGGATTCTGATATACTAAACTCCTTAGTATATTCCCCAAGCTCTTGTTCACTACTTCAGTTTGTCCATCTGTCTAAGGATGGTATGCTGAACTAAAACTGAGGTTAGTTCCCAGTTTCTTCCAAAGTGTCCTCCAGAAATGCCCCACAAATTTGGTATCTCGATTTGATACAATACTTATAGGTAAGCCATGCAATCTTACAATATCTGAAAAGAATAAATTAGCTATGTGGGTTGCATCACTAGTTTTCCTACAAGCAATAAAATGTGCCATTTTAGAGAATCTATCTATTACAACATAAATATAATCATTTCCTCTCTAAGTTTTTGGTAAACCCAGAACAAAGTCCATGCTAACTGCATCCCACGGTCGATCTGGTATGGGAAATGGCTGATACAGTATTGTATTTTGACTCCTTCCTTTGGCATACTGACATACCCTGCATTTCTCAACAAACTTTTTAATATCAGTTTGCATTTTAGGCCAATAATAAAAAGCATTCACCTGAGCGAAGGTTTTATCTTGTCCAAAATTACCAGATAACCCTCCACTGTGCTTTTCCTTGATTATGTTCTCCCTCATGGAACATTTGGGAATACATAACTTGTTGCTTTTAAATAACAGGCCTCCTTGAATGAGGTAGTCCATCCACTGACTTCTGTTATGGCTCACTGGATTTTGAACTGTTGTGTAGATATCTCTAAAATCTTCATCATCCTTGTACATTTCTATCATTTCCTCAAAACCTACAACACCCACTTTAAACTCTTGCAAAAGAAAACTTACCCTACTCAATGCATCTACTAGTTTATTAGACTTACCACTGTGATGCTTTATTACAAAAGTGAAACTTTCTAGAAATTCTACCCATTTGGCATGCTTGTAATTCAGCTTTGGTTGGTTATTAATAAACTGTAAAGTGTGATTGTCTGAATATAAGATGAATTCTTTAGGCAGCAAGTAATGCCTCCACTTTTTCAATGCCTGCACAATAGCATAAAACTCCTTGTCATAAGAAGAATATTTCTTCTTTGCATCATTCAGTTTCTCGCTGAAATATGCTATTGGCCTTTTCTCTTGACTCAGTACCGCACCAACTGCTACTCCACTTGCATCTGTTTCTACTTGAAAGACTTTCTCAAAATTAGGCAATGCTAGGATTGGCTCTTCTGTTATCTTCTTCTTCAACAAATTAAAGTTTCTATCCGCGACTTCTGTCCATCGAAATGGCTGATTGACCTCCTTGATTGTCTCAAGGATTGGTGCACAAACTTGACTAAAACCTCTTATAAACTTTCTGTAAAAACTAGCAAGTCCATGGAAGCTTCTTACCTCAAATATGCTTCTGGGAGTAGGCCAGTTCCGAATTTCTTGTACCTTCTCTGGATCCATCTTCAAGCCCTCCTTGGAAACTACAAATCCCAAGTACACCAGCTCCTCCTTCATGAAACTACACTTCTTCAAATTGATTAGCAGTTTCTCTTTCTGTAGAGTTCTCGGGACCAACTTAAGATGTTCTAAATGCTCCTCTTTACTTTTGCTAAAAATCAGAATATCATCAAGGTAAACAATGACAAATTTACCTGCATACTACTTCAAGACCTCGTTCATTAGTCTCATGAACGTGCTAGGTGCATTAGTGAGCCCAAAAGGGATCACTAACCACTCATACCGTCCACTATTTGTTTTGAAGGTAGTTTTCCATTCATTGCCTTCTCGAATCCTTATCTGATGATACCCGCTCTTCAAATCTATCTTGGTAAAGTATTTAGATCCACTTAAACAGTCCATTAAATCATCCATTCTGGGCAAAGGAAATCTATACCTGATTGTTATCTTGTTGATAGCTTTGGAATCTATGCACATGCGCCATTCTCCTCCCTTCTTCAGACTAAGTACTGTTGGCACAACACACGGGCTCAGACTCTCTTTGATCAGCCCCTTATCCATCAGTTCTTGTACTTGCCTTGCAACCTCTGCATTTTCCCGAGGGGTTAGTCTATATGCAACTTTATTGGGTAGACTTGCCCCTGGTATTAAGTCAATCTGGTGGCTAACACTTCTAACCGATGGTAATACATTCGGTAATTCATCCACAATGATATCCATAAAATTATCTAACAAAACTTTAATTTCTTTAGGAAAATCATTTGAATTTGTGGACGTTAAGATTACCTTGGGCCTCCCTACGATAGCGAAGTGAAACTCCTTGCTTTTGTCAACCTCCTGTAGCAATTCTTTACCACTTATCAACATGATACTGTTTTTCAGGCAATCCTTTATCAACATCATTATTCAATGGCAATAATGTGTGCTTGTTTCCATCCTTCTCTATGGTATAGGTGTTCCTTCTCCCGTCATGAATCGCCTTCTGGTCAAATTTCCATGGTCTTCCCAATAGTATATGACATACATCCATGGGCATTATGTCACATAGTGTTGAAAAATGTGCAACAAGAAAAGCTAAATTTAGGAAGTGCTAAAAATAGAACTATTAAAAATAGCACTTCTAAAAATATCAATTTGGCCAATGAGCATTTTGGCCACCTTGGGTGAGAGGTGAAACTGCTAAAAATAGAAACTTCTAAAAATAGCATTTCTGGGTCCCTTCTTAGTTTTAGTAGTCCCTGGTCTAACTATAGGAAGTAGAAACGAATTTGGTCTTACCAGTAGTTTAAAATATTAATTAATTAATCTCAATGAGTTAATTAGTTATGGAAAATTAAACTTGAAGTCTTTGTGAGATCATGCAATTATTTTCTCTCTTGATTTAGGAATTTATCCCTTGATTAAAGGAGATAAGGTTCAGTTCTATATTTAGAGGATCAGTTGACTTAGTTTAACTTAGTCAAGTCTAGTTAGATTAATTTAAAAAGTTGTTAAATCAATGAGATATAGTTTGTTGATGCTTGCATGCATGTGACAACTATTATTTTCAGATAATTGAGTATTCTCTCATGGATAACTTATGCATGGCAATTCAGACAAAGACCCAGTTGAGATTAGATGAGGGACAATGTACTATCAGATGCTAGGATATTTCTAGTAAGTATTCCTTGCATGAGGAAGGAATCTATTTTCTTCTATGACTATGTAGTTGGACCTGAGGTAACAACAGGTATGATTAGGCCAAATTACAACCTATATATTGAGGCCTAGGTAGTCCATGATTTTCATCTTCTGATTACAGAGAGAGCGGGATAGCTATTGAGCTGATTCTTTTTGTATGTTGTTGAGGATCTCCACTTAATTGATAATACAGTGTTGGGGTTTTATGCTGGTGCTTTCCCCAGTGATATATTTTGTGTTATGTGTGATTGAATCCTTCTTATCAATCATATGTGTTCATGCTTGATGTTGCTCATGTTCAATTAAGCTTCCGCTAAGTTTATGGTAGATGTAGATCTAGTATTATGCTTTAGTACATTGCATATATCAGTTGGATCTGCAGGTGAAATTTCTACATGATATCTGTAAGCTAGCTGATTTGTAGAGAAAATTCCACATGGTATCGGAGCACAGGTGATCAAGGAAGAACAGTATACAAGAAGGACTAAGAAGTTTATTATTCGGGATATAGATCTCAAGTCTTATCACATGTATTTCACCGATGGCGTTCTATGGTTTGAGGCTTGAGTATGCCCTTGATGGCAGCTCAAAATATATAGCTTGGAAGGATCGCATGGAGGCAGTATTAGAAGATAACGGCCTTAAGGAATTCATTGATTAAGAAGTCCCTAAGCCTATTGATGCTACTCAACTGGCAGAATGGAAGAAGTGTGTGGCTAGAGCTTAGAGAATTCTCTTGGAGGAAGTGCGAGATCACATTGTCTCGAGCCTCCATGGGAAGGAGACTCTGTTTGCAATGTGGAAAACATTGAAAGATTTATATCAGAATAGTAGTGATCAGAGGAAGCTGGCAGTGAAGGAAAAACTTTGAAAGATCAAGTGTGAAAAGTATGAGACGATCTCTATGTATCTGACGAAGCTCATCACATGCGGGGATGAGCTTGCAAGTGTAGGGGTTGTGGCAACTGATGATGATATGGTGAGTCTAGCACTCCTTGGCCTTCCTAATAGCTGGCATAACTACCAAGACTCGGTTAATGGAAGGGAGAAACTTCCAAATTGGGAACGACTATGGTCGGATTTGATGCAGGAGGAGATCACACGGAGCACCAGAGACGGTTCTTCATTCATGGAGGATGAGGAGAATTGTGCCTTAGCGAGTAAGGCAAAGAAGGGTAAGGAGAAGGTTTCTCTTTTTGAATTTAGTTCTTTCACTGGTGGGAAGAAGGTTGACAAATCAAAAGTGCGATGCTTTCGTTGTCATGAGGTGGGCCATTATGCTGCAAATTGTCCATAGAGGAAATCTAAGAAGGGATCCGGGGAAGGATCTGATGGTGAGGCACTTACTTCACATTTTGAGTTGGATTTCACACTCTTCGCATGCATGGTTTCATCCATGGTGGGAAGTGGTTGGTTTCTTGACAGTGGAGCTTCTTTCCACATGACCAACAACAAGATTTTGTTCAGTACATTGGAGGAGAAAGATCTCCAGATACTCATAGTGATGGGTAATGATGAAAAGTATAGTGTCTCAGGTGTAGGCATGGTTATTTTTCAGAGAGAGCATGGAGCTTTCCTTACCTTGACCGATGTAAAGTATGTACTAGGACTGAAGAGAAACTTGGTGTCGATCGCAATGTTGGAAGACAAAGGCTATGATGTAGTCTTCAGTAAGGGAAGGGTTTTCCTTAGACACATCATCACTAGACAGGTGAAGCAGATTGGTTCACGGGTCAAGAACCTGTATGCTCTTGAGGTTCAAGATGCATGCAAAGCCTTGAGAAACAAGGCAATTGATGGAGACTTGGTGTTGAGAGGGAGGGTATATTACCTCTCAACATGCAGCACCATAAGAAGTCTCAGACAATTGTGGAGGAGCCACAATTGGTGAAAAGCCGCTTCAGGAGGTTGTGGAGCAGCCACAACTGGAGAAGTCGAGAGGAGACCGAGCGGAGGCATCCACTCATGCAGAGGCCTCCAGTAGGGGGAAACTTTGAGCCAGGTGGGCAGAGGGATCACATGTAGCCATACCTCCAGGTAGGAGGTGGGGCGATATAGAGTGATCATCCGAAGGAGGGGTAGGATCCTTGAGGTACCCAACCTCTTGGATGAGACCTTGCTATGGGAGCCTCGATGTGGAGTAGTAGGAACTGACTGATTTGGTCGAGACAGATGCAGATGGAGCGGTAGAGAGAGCTACAGTGAAGGTAATCCCGGGACAACGGAGAGCATGCAGGTTACAGTAATGCGAGAGGCACAAGTGTGTTGCACAGTGCAGTGTAGCACAGAGAAGGGTGCAATAGTGCGAGATGCATGGAGATGTTTCAGTAGCGCAGAGGTCAGAGAGGGAGCACTTGTTAGCAACAGGTAGAGCTTCAGCATCAGAGTATGTTTCTAGCCCAACAGAGAGGTCAGTTGGGATTTTTTTTGTTCTGAGTGTTGCTGGAGCAACCACACTTGGTAGATGTGTTGCATGTAGAACATTCCAGAGTTACAGGATCGGGTTTGAGAGGAAGCCTTTCTTGTTGAGAGGGAGTGTTGAAAAATGTGCAACAAGAAATGCTAAATTTAGGAAGTGCTAAAAATAGAACTGCTAAAAATAGCACTTCTAAAAATAGCAGTTTGGCCAATGAGCATTTTGGCCACCTTGGGTGAGAGGTGAAACTGATAAAAATAGAAACTTCTAAAAATAGTATTTCTTTGTCCCTTCCTATTTTTAGCAGTCCTTGGTCTAACTATAGGAAGTAAAAACGAATTTGGTCTTACCAGCAGTTTAAAATATTAATTAATTAATCTCCATGAGTTAATTAGTTATGGAAAATTAAACTTGAAGTCTTTGTGAGATCATGCAATTATTTTCTCTCTTGATTTAGGAATTTATCCCTTGATTAAAGGAGATAAGGTTCAGTTCTATATTTGAGGATCAGTTGACTTAGTTTAACTTAGTCAAGTCCAGTTAGATTAATTTAACAAGTTGTTAAATTAATGAGATATAGTTTGTTGATGCTTGCATGCATGTGACAACTATTATTTTTAGATAACTGAGTATTCTCTCATGGATAACTGATGCATGGCAGTTCAGAAAAAGACCCAGTTGAGATCAGATGAGGGACAATGCACTATCAGATGCTAGGATATTTCTAGTAAGTATTCCTTGCATGAGGAAGGAATCTATTTTCTTCTATGACTATGTAGTTGGACCTGAGGTGACAGCAGGTATGATTAGGCCAAATTACAGCCTATATATTGAGGCCTAGGTAGTCCATGATTTTCATCTTCTGATTACAGAGACAGCACGATAGCTATTAAGCTAATTCTTTTTGTATGTTGTTGAGGATCTCCACTTGATTGATAATAAAGTGTTGGGGTTTGATGCTGGTGCTTTCCCCAGTGATATATTCTGTGTTATGTGTGATTAATTACTTCTTATCAATCATATGTGTTCATGCTTGATGTTGCTCATGTTCAATTAAGATTCCGCTAAGTTTATGGTAGATGTAGATCTAGTATTATGCTTTAGTACATTCCATACATCAGTTGGATTTGCAGGTGAAATTTCTACATGATATCAATGAGCTATCTGATTTGTAGAGAAAATTATACATGGTATTGGAGCACAGGTGATCAAGGAAGAATAGTATACAAGAAGGAATTTGAAGTTTATTATTCAGGATATAGATCTCAAGTTCTTATCACATCTATTTCACCGATGGCGTTCTATGGTTTGAGGCTTGAGTATGTCCTTGATGGCAGCTCAAACTATATAGCTTTGAAGGATCGCATGGAGGCAGTATTGGAAGATAATGACCTTAAGGACTTCATTGATCAAGAAGTCCCTAAGCCTACTGATGCTACTCAACTAGCAGAATGGAAGAAGTGTGTGGCTAGAGCTAGGAGAATTCTCTTGGAGTGAGTGCGAGATCACATTGTCTCAAGCCTCCATGGGAAGGAGACTCTATTTGCAATGTGGAAAACATTGAAATACTTATATCAGAATAGCAGTGATCAGAGGAAGATGGCAGTGAAGGAAAAACTTCGAAAGATCAAGTGTGAAAAGGATGAGACGATCTCTATGTATCTGACCAAGCTCATCACATGCAGGGATGAGCTTGCAAGTGTAGGGGTCATGACAACTGATGATAATATGGTGAGTCTAGCACTCCTTAGCCTTCCTAAGAGCTGGCATAGCTACCAGGACTCGGTTACTGGAAGGGAGAAACTCCCAGATTGGGAACGACTATGGTCGGATTTGATGCAGGAGGAGATCAGACGGAGCACCAGAGACGATTCTTCATCCATGGAGGATGAGGAGAACTGTGCCTTAGCGAGTAAGGCAAAGAAGGGGAAGGAGAAGGTTTCTCTTTCTGAATTCAGTTCTTCCAATGATGGGAAGAAGGTTGACAAATCGAAAGTGTGATGGTTTCGTTGTCATGAGGTGGGCCATTATGCTGCAAATTGTCCACAAAGGAAATCCAAGAAGGGATCCGGGGAAGGATCTAATGGTGAGGCACTTGCTTCACATTTTGAGTTGGATTTCACACTCTTCGCATGCATGGTTTCATCCATGGTGGGAAGTGGTTGGTTTCTTGACAGTGGAGCTTCTTTCCACATGACCGACGACAAGAGTTTGTTCAGTACTTTGGAGGAGAAAGATCTCCAGATACTCATAGCGATGGGTAATGATGAAAAGTATAGTGTCTTAGGTGTAGCCACGGTTATTTTTCAGAGGGAGCATGGAGCTTGCCTTACCTTGACCTATGTAAAGTATGTACTAGGACTGAAGAGAAACTTGGTGTCGATTGCAATGCTAGAAGACAGAGGCTATGATGTAGTCTTCAGTAAGGGAATGGTTTTTCTTAGACACATCATCACTAGACAGGTTAAGCAGATTAGTTCACGGGTCAAGAACCTGTATGCTCTTGAGGTTAAAGATGCATGCAAAGCCTTGAGCAACAAGTCAACTGATGGAGACTTGGTGGTTGAGAGGGAGGGTATATTACCTCTCAACATGCAGTGCTAGAAAAAGTCTCAGATAATTGTGGAGGAGCCATAATTGGTGAAGCAACTTTAGGAGATTGTGGAGCAGCCACAATTGGAGAAGTCGAGAGGAGACCGAGTGGAGGCATCCACTCATGTAGAGACCTCCAGTAGGGGGAAAACATCGATCCAGGTGGGCAGAGGGATCACATGTAGCCATACCTCCAGGTAGGAGGTGGGGCGATATAGAGTGATCATCCCAAGAAGGAGGGGCAGGATCCTTGGGGTACCCAACCTCTTGGATGAGACCTTGCTACGGGAGCCCTGATGTGGAGTAGCAGGAACTGACTGATTGGGTCGAGACAGATGTGGATGGAGCAGTAGAGAGAGCTACAGTGTAAGGAATCCCAGGATAGCAGAGAGCATGCAGGCTGTAGCAATGCGAGAGGCACAAGTGTGTTGCACAGTGTAGGGTAGCATAGAGAAGGGTGCAACGGTGCGAGATGCATGGAGATGTTGCAGTAGCGCAGAGGTCAGAGAGGGAGCACTTGTCAACAACAGGTATAGCTTTAACATCAGAGTATGTTTCTAGCCCAACAGAGAGGTCAGTTGGGAGTTTTTTTGTTCCGAGTGTTGAGCAAACGCACTTGGTAGATGTGTTACATATAGAAAATTACAGAGTTACAGGATCAGGTTCAAGAGGAAGCCTTTCTTGTTGAGAGGGAGTGTTGAAAAATGTGCAACAAGAAATGCTAAATTTAGGAAGTGCTAAAAATAGAATTGCTAAAAATAGCACTTCTAAAAATAGTAGTTTTGCCAATAAGCATTTTGGCCACCTTGGGTGAGAGGTGAAACTGCTAAAAATAGAAACTTCTAAAAATAGCATTTCTGGGTCCCTTCCTATTTTTAGCAGTCCCTGGTCTAACTATAGGAAGTAAAAACAAATTTGGTCTTACCAGCAGTTTAAAATATTAATTAATTAATCTCCATGAGTTAATTAGTTATGGAAAATTAAACTTGAAGTCTTTGTGAGATCATGCAATTATTTTCTCTCTTGATTTAGGAATTTATCCCTTTATTAAAGGAGATAAGGTTCAGTTCTATATTGAGAGGATCAGTTGACTTAGTTTAACTTAGTCAAGTCCAGTTAGATTAATTTAACAAGTTGTTAAATTAATGAGATATAGTTTGTTGATGCTTGCATGCATGTGACAACTATTATTTTCAGACAACTGAGTATTCTCTCATGGATAACTGATGCATGGCAGTTCAGACAAAGACCCAGTTGAGATCAGATGAGTAGGATATTTCTAGTAAGTATTCCTTGCATGAGGAAGGAATCTATTTTCTTCTATGACTACATAGTTGGACCTGAGGTGACAACAGGTATGATTAGGCCAATTTACAACCTATATATTGAGGCCTAGGTAGTCCATGATTTTCATCTTCTGATTACAGAGAGAGCGGGATAGCTATTGAGCTAATTCTTTTTGTATGTTGTTGAGGATCTCCACTTGATTGATAATACAGTGTTGGGGTTTGATGCTAGTGCTTTCCCCAATGATATATTCTGTGTTATGTGTGATTGATTCCTTCTTATCAATTATATGTGTTCATGCTTGATGTTGCTCATGTTAAATTAAGCTTCCGCTAAGTTTATGGTAGATGTAGATCTAGTATTATGGTTTAGTACATTGCATATATTAGTTGGATCTACAGGTGAAATTTCTACATGATATTAGTGAGCTAGCTGATATGTAGAGAAAATTCTACACATAGAATCACGTCTTTTTATGTACCGATCTGCATTTCCACATTACATTGCTCTGTCACAATGACTTGATGGTCCTTCTGTAACCAAGACACTTTGTAGGGTACAAGATGTACCGTCCTTGCTAACCCAAGCTTATCCACACTCTCTGTGGACACAAGGTTATCAGTGCTTCCACTGTCTATGATTACCTTACAACACTTACCTTTTGATTTACAGGTGGTTCTGAACAAGTTCTTCCTCTGTGCAGGTTCTCTAGTTTCCTTCTCTGCTCTAAGAAAAGTTCTTCTAAATAGTAGTGATTCACCTTCTTCAAGGGGTTCTTCTTTCTCCTCAAGTCGAGGTGGTTCTGGCTTTGCCTCAGCCACATTTGCACCCCTCTGGCTTGCTAATTTGTTATGAGGATAGTCCCATGACATGTGTCCCCATTCTCCACAGGTATAACACCTAACATCTCTTCCTCACCCTCTTCCTCTGGGCGCAAATCTTCCTCTACTAGATTCACCCCTCTATGGTGATCTGCCACTTGAGCTTCCTGCTTCATGCTGATGTTGTGTTCCTCTGGATCTGGCAGCTCCTCTTCCTCTCACTGAGCTCTTTCCTCTATTCCTTTGACTCTGTTTCCTCAATATTTTCTCCCCCGCCTTCAGACTTTCTTGATAGGCATCCTCAATAGTTTTCAAACTTAACAAGCTAATCTCATCTTGTATCTCATACCTTAACCCATTTATATATCTAGCTATCTTTTCCACATCATCTTCTACATGCCCTGCTCTAATACTTAATCTATAGAATTCTTCTGTATACTCCTTAATAGACATTCCTTTTTGTTTCAAATTTTGCACTTGTTTAAAAAGGTTCAAATGATAGTCTTTACTTGGCTTTCAGTTTACTTACCATTTTATCCCATTTCTTGATCTTAGATTTTCCTTTCCACATTCTTGATGTCTATACCTCGTCCCACCAGATGGCTGCATGACCCTTCAATCTAGTGACTGCAAACTTCACCGTCTTATTCTCCTCAATCTCTTCATAGTCAAAGTACTAATCTATGGATATGATCCAATATATAAGCTCTTCCGCATTCAGACTCCCTTCATACATAGGAATCTCCATCTTGGATTTGCTTCCTACTTTTTCCAGCATCTTGATGACCTTGGCAGTTTCATTGTCTTCTTTTACTTCTCCCACATTTGCAACAGATTCTTCTAAAGAGCTCTCAGCTCCATCATCAGGCACTCTTCTTTGGGTTGTCTCCATTGTCTCCATTCGTGCACGCAAACTCCTCACTTCTTCCAATATAATTACATTTGGTTATGGTCTTCCTCGACCAATTCCTCTCCTCGGTGGCATCTTCACTGCAGACATCTCTTTCTTCTACTCTGATACCAAAAATTGATGCAGCGGAAACAATGGTTTAATAAAAACCCACAATGGATCTTTACAACCCCTTTAAATATTAAAGTTGCGCTTTAATCCTTCTTGGGACCCACAACCTTTGGAAAAGGCTTAACAATGCTTTTCTGCCTTTAAACACATATATGGGGTTTTGTTACCATAGATCTGGATCCGGCCAATCCAATGGCTCAGATCGAATCGCTAAATCGCGATCGCAGGTGTAAGGCTCCAACTATCGTGCTATTCCACAGTCCCGATGCGATATCACTATTGCTATTAGTGGTTTGCAATGCCCCTTTTTAATATATATATATATATATATATATATATATATATATATATATATATATATATATATATATATATATTTCACTCCGATGGCCGATGCGATGCCAATCGGTGATCGCAAGTTGCAATGGTTGGTTGCCACTTCCCTTAAGTGATGCGATATCCGTTGGACCCGATAGCACCTCAAAGCATTGTTTATAATCTTTCATGTTCGCTTTCTTCAAGTGCGCTAAGTATTTAGCGAAATTTCCTTTGTAATAGCTTTCGGCGATGCGATATGGGAAATACAAACAGGCCCCACAGACCCGATATCAATAAAACTTCCGCCTATAACAGTTGAAGTCCGGATCTTTGTTTAAACTATGTTTTAGCTCGATACTTAGCGTATTCAGGTATTTTTCCCTGCGAAACTAGAACAATGAAAGGCGCTTGCTAACTGATCTTTTAACATAAAAATCCCGTTAAAAAAACATAAAAAGGTAGGCCGGCATCAATGTGGTAAGGTTTTAGAGGAAAAATCAAGCATACAAGGTCTCCACGCTGACTAAATAATGCTACATAGAATACAGATTTTATTCACAATAATAACACAGGGTCTCAGCCTTGGCCAGAATACACAAGAAAATGACCTTTGTTTACACAAAATACAACCCACACATTCTCTAAGATCTCGATCCATTCAACAGTCCTCCCCCCTTTTTCACTCATTACATTTTCCTATCTTTTATCACTCAAATAATTCCTCTAACAATATCTAACAACAATCTTCTATTCTCAAGAGATCTAACAACAAATCCTCTATTTCTTAGCTCTCCTTCACACCTATGCTAACAACTCTATCTCTAAATCTAAAATAAGATAGTCTCTAACTTATTACAATAATGAATTATAACAAATTTCTTGAGAGATCCAACCCTCTCAGTAAAAACCGGTTTTGATCAATAGTCAATGAATTTCAACCTGTTTAGCCACAACATGTGAACAAGTTTTCACATTGCTGGCTAATCCCGATGCTTCTGCATCAATCCCCTAAGAATACATCACCACCATCGTATTTCTCATACTCACAGAACCACTCTCTATGTGGAGTGAAGTTAAAGGATGCACCTGAGTCAATCAACCATGCCTCGTGATCTACATGTGTACTTGAAGAAGCCAAGGACACATCCCCACCTTCATCTGAGGTGGTTTTTTCCTCTGTAGAAGGAGCATCATCAGATCCCTTTCCTTTATCAGGAGCTTTAGATTTATAGTCCCTTTCGTAGTGCCCTTCCTTTCCGCATTTCCATCACACCACTTTTACAGGTTTTCCTGGAGATTTAGATCTCCCTCTAGATTTAGATCTCCCACTCGATGACTTATTTTGGTTTCTGTTTTGGGACCGTCTTTGTATAGACAAGGCATCAACATTCTGGCTCTCCATATTTTTCCGTCTCATCTCCTCCGTCAGCAAGGATGAGACTATTTCATCAAACTGCAAGGCAGTTGCATTGCTACCTATTGCACTAATCAGACTATCCCATGAATCTGGTAGAGAACACAACAAACTGATGCCCTTATCTTCATTTGAGATTTTAATATCAACAGACGCTAACTGACTTACCACAGTATTAAATGCGTTCAGATGCTTTGTCACCGAGTCTCCAATTTTCATCCTCAGGTTATATAGCTTTTTCCACAGGAACAGTTTATTCACCAGAGACTTAGATTGGTACAAAGTCCCTAACTTGTCCCACAAAGCCTTCACCATAGCTTCCCCTGATACATTCAACAATACTGGATCTGAGACACACAATCGTATTGTCATCTTTTCCTTTTTATCCAACTTCTTCCATTCTTCATCGGACACTCCCGTTGGTTTAGTTCCTGGATCTATCGCGATCCACTAATCTTTATCCACCAACAGATCCTCTATCTTGAGTTTCCACAACTCAAAACTCTAACCATTAGATTTATCGATCTCTATCTTTCCACCGCTCATCATCTTCTTTGACCACTATAATCGATCTTGCAGATCTCCCACTAAACATGGTCTACCACAGGCCCGAGCAAAACCCCTCAGCAACAAAGGCATCCCCTTGATGCCAAAACAACTTTGATACCAAATGTAGGTTTTTACCCCGTGTTAGCACCTAAATCTGCCCTAGGCTGAAGGAAGGCAAAATTCAGGGTAACCACAAACCACGCTCAGTCTGGTAGCTAGCCCTACCAGAACAGGAGAGGGCTCTCTCCGAGTCATGCTCAGTGAATAGATAAGCAAAAAACGGTCTGAGATGACTTACAGTGAAGTATTGATCTTAGGCTAGTAAGTGAATAGGGATACAAGAAATAATTTTTATGAATGACTGAGCTTCTGGGATGGTATGGGACCAACGGTCAACAAAGAACAGAGAATTTAATACAAAGGCATAGATTACTTCGTGAGGCAAGGTAGGTGGAAAGTGTAGCAATTTAGTTTGAAATAACGTGGAATGGAGAGATTGTTTAGGAGAGTGAAAAGGGCATAGGAACATGAATCCTTTTCAACAGAAGAAGAACACTGAACATGAAATTTTCCCACAGGCAGAGCAATAAAATTGAATTCTACCTTATCTAACTCAGAAAATTTCACTGGAAATGAACATGAATTGAATTATGAAACATAATGAAATACATATGAAAAACATAAGTGACACATTTTCTACACTCACAACCACATGAATCTCATGAAACAGAGTCGCTGCCTTTCATTAATTCTCTGTCAAAAATATACAGTGAAGAAGCAGAGTTTCTTTCCCACAGTCTCCCAGAAGTTACAAGCCAACCAACCCTTTGCAAATGGTTTTCATACAATATATAGAATGTGCCATGAAGAGATAGAACGCCCAAGGGTTGGGGAGTTACTCGAATCATTACAAAATGGAGATGAAGAGCCAACCATCAGCTACAGGTGCAGCGTTACAAACATGAAAAATGGCTTGGGTGACCGTTTGCCTTCCTTCGCCACTTGGATAGAAGCCAATCTGGAGAGAAAATACTTTAAATTCCGCCTTAGGTGCCAAAAAATCGAAATGTAGATGAGTGGGCCCACTTGGAGAAGTCGCGAATCGAAATTTCGCGAAATGGAAGCAAATTTGGCAATTTTTCCTGTGTGCACCGTGCTACTTTGGAGCCTGATTTGAGGCACTTGTAGGTGTCCAAAATGTGCCCAAGTGTGCTTGTTGGAAAGCCTGTCCTGTCTACTTTCTAACCCAACTAGAATTTCTAAATTTGGTGCTCATTTTCCCCTCCAAATCTTCATTCTCCCAAGACTGCTTCCTGTGTGTCAAAAAAGGGGCAGAGAGGTCATTTTTTGGGTGTTTTTGACCTCCTAGAGACTCAGATCTTGCCCAAATTTCTTGTCCAAGCACCAGTAGTCGTGATTTTTCATGCTGAATCCAAAAATGCAAACCATTCTTCATTTGTGTTATCACTCGGGTTGTTCCCTTTGACTCCTAAGGGAATACGGCCGAGGTAACCACAGACCAATCTTTGGATCACAGGTTCTAGCCTACCTACAATCAGAGAGGGCTCTCTCTTTAGGATTTAACTTTGTTTTGATAAAGTTTAGGCTAGTTATTACACGCTGAATTTGGTTTAAAGTTTTGGTTGAATGATGTCTTCTAGCAGCTGAGATGAGATCTTCATAAGTTTCAGTCCATTGGGCAATGGAGTCTGTGATTATGTGTTGTTTGAGGTATTGAGTAAGATTGATGAAACTGCAGGGCCATATAGATATATCATGAAACAAACTTAAAATTGTGAATATGAAATATGTCCAGCCAGTGAAAGGAAACTAAGAATCTTTCAATAGGCTGGTGATGTGGGGAAAGGAAATATCACTCAGGAGCAGATTTGAATTCCTGAACAGTATTTACTGTGAGAGATTTAGTATGAAGGTGAGCAACTAAGAATTACACATTCATAACTAATACTGAAGAAAACATTCATAACAACATAGATTGAGTTTAGGGTGTTCCATGAACAAATCCTGAACTATTCTTTTTCTGCGCTATTAAACCTGTGAAATATAGAGCATGAGTGGATTATGAAAGAACGAAATACATAACAAGATGGTTCAGAAAACTTATTGTGACACGAAATAGCGTAGGAATCCTGTAGCAGCAAGCAAGCACACCATAACACCTCAAAACAACTCAGAACTTCAGAAATTCCATTAGCTTCCTGTATTAAAGTCTGAAATTACAGCATAGCTTCTCCAGAAGAAAAATCAACAACCCCAGCAAGTTCATGCGTGGGGATATATATACAATCGTTTTTACAAAATATCTTAACGCTGAGTCATTTGCTCAATAACTGTCTTTACCAACTTTCAAAAATAGCAGATACAACAGTTATTGCTACTTTAAATGGACAATGAATGCCTTTTCAGCTCTGTCAGAAATTCTTTGACTTTTTGGAGGCAACTGGGTCGGTTGGGAGCTTCGTATTGATGAGTAATATGCCCTTTTCTGCTTTGTCGTGGTGTGGCTATCTCAGCCTCGTCATCTGCATCTGTAGTCATCTTCTTTGGCAGTCAAACTGGATTGCTGAGTTGGCCTTTTTCTTAATCTCTCTTCCAGTCAGAGCAAATATGTATTAACTTTCTGAAACTGCTGACTTTCTGATAAAAATACAAAAATATGGTGAACAATCTGTTTTTCACAGCAGTGTTTGTATCATGCCCGTCCACCATTCCTGAGTAGGCAGCTGGTGTCTTAAGATTATGCCTAAAGTTTCATCTGCCTCAGTATATTTGTAGTAGTTTGGAGGCACTTCAAAAAGATGTCTGATCTCATTTGCAATGAAAAATAAATTCTCTATTTTGTCATAGAGACTCTGCCTAGATGGAAGCCCTGTTTCCTCTGGGGTACTTGCTGCTGCAGTGATTTGATTTGTGGCATATGTGTCTACCCTCTTGGCATAATTTTCATGAGATAGTAACCTTCCTGCACTAGTTACTAAGCTGGGAAGGCCTCTGTTATGCAATGTTGTAATCTTCTCAATGAATCTGTTCACTTCTGTTTGCATCTCCTGACACCTTCTATCCAATGTTTGCACATGATTTCTCAAAGTGAGCACTCTCTTCACTAGTAAAATGGTATTAGTCCTGTTAGTGATACCCATTGCTGCCAGCTGAGGGCCAGTGTGGTTATTCAGGACATTGATCATCCTATTAGCTATTTCAGGCATATTTCCAAGAGAGGCTCTTGCTCTTTGACTTTCTTTTTGGGCCCTGCCTATTAGATCCATACGCTCATGGATAGTTTCTATGTATTGCCACTGGTCTGTAATAGATTGACCAATGTTGGTCCACAGGATCTTCTTGATTTCAATGACAACTTTGTCAAGAGAGAGCTCCTTCTCTAGTTCTTTTATTTTCTTCTCAAGAGCCCTTACCTCTCTTGTTTTTTCAGCTACACTTTGCTTGGATTTGTCATATTTTTCATTAACTGTGGCCAATTTTTCTTTAGTCTCATTCAGTTCTGCCATCTGTGCTTCTAAGGCTTCCAGTTCTTTCATCATGTTCTGCATACTTAGGCTGGGTCCCTGATCTGGTGCTGTTGCTGGTGCTGATGTTGAAGGACCAACCTCTGATGTCTGTCCTGTGGGAGGAGCTGCTGTAGTAGTAGAAAGTGGCACACCTTCAGTAGATGCAGATGTCTGTGCTGGCTGCATTGGTGCCTCACTTTGTCTTGATTTCAGTGCCACCTCTAGTGCACTCTCTATTTCCATTAGCCTCTTGTATAAACTCAGGAGTAGAGCCATTACATCCTGATCCTTCTTTTGCTCTGCCACCTCTCCAGTTTGAGGGTGAAGGGTAGCTGGCAGCTTGATATGCTTTCTCATAGCTGCTACATCTTCATCTCTTTTCTTTAGCAGTGCCTGCACACCCTTAGGGTCCTTTGGATCATGACCCAATTCTATAATGATCTCTTCCAAGGACTTGATTCTGTTGTCCTTGGCTTGAGATGATGCTTTCTCCAATTCCAGTTGAGCAGCAGTGTTGTGTAGAGAATTTTGTAATTGGTGTGCCAGCAGGGTCTTATCAGCTAGTGTAGAATATATCATTTCCCCTGTTTGTCTGTGTAGCTCAATTTGATCCAAGGGGTGGATGTCTCTGGCAAAAATTTCCAGATTAGTTCTGATGTAATCGGCAGCTATTTGAGGTTGTTGCATGGTAGGCCTGAAATGACTAAGAGTCATTTTTTGTTCCTGAATGTCATAGGCAGACATTAATCTCTGCTGATTTGTTGGCGCCATTTTTAGGAGATGGTTGTAAATTTGGTGCCTGAGGGGCTCATTCCTTTTCTTTATGTCAATGAATTGCTGCTTGATGCTGGAGTCTGCCTTTGATTTCTGCCTTGAAGAGCTCACTTCTGTCCCATGTGGGATGTCCTGCCCTTGCTGCAGAGAGCTAGTTGATGTTTCAATGCTAGGAGGGGGCATATTTTCAATTGGTCTCTCTGGTACTTCCTCCTCTGAAAAAGAGTTCAACCTCTGTATCTTTTCTTCTTGCTGGTCCATAGAGGTAGTGAGAGGAGTGTCCTCTTGCCTATCCCTCTTTCTTGTCCTGTCCTCGTTAGCAGGTGTTTGTAAAACAGAGGACTCAACTGTCACCTCCTGCCTTGGAGGAATTTGTTCATGTGTTTGCTGTTCTGTGGAGTCAGGTTGTTTGGCCCTGCCTTCCTGCTGCTCTGCTTGCTGCTCCACATTTGGAGGTGTTTCTTCTTGCTGCACTGTTTTGCCTTTAGTCATGTCTGCTACTGGATTAGTTGTTTTGGCAGGTTGCTGAGGAATGGTGGATGAGGAGGCAGCTTCTCCACGATGCTGAATACCAGAAGACCAAACCTGTCCAAAATATTCCAAGTCAACTGCTTTTTCTAAAGTTTTAATGTCCTTCTCTGCTATTTCTTCTTCACTATAATCTTCCACTAATGTGCCCTTTTTCCAATCTATTTGATTTTCATATTTTTCAACTTCTGGAATGCTAATGTGGTCATATGGGGCAAGCCTATGCTTGATTCTTCTGAGGCTTATGAAATGGTTAGGGTCATAGGGTGCCCAATAGAAGCTTGTCTTGAGCTGGAGGGCTTTTAGCATTTGGTCTGCCTCATTCCAAGCTTCTTCCCTCTTATTGAAGATGAATGGACCCAATTGATGCTTGATTTTCAGTTGTGCCTTCTTGTTTTTGCTATGGAAGTGAATCATATCTGCATTGCCGAACTGCCTGAAGTACTCTAGAGCAAAGAGTCTCATGGGAACATACTTTGGTAGCCTGTATGGTGCTAACTCACAGCCATATATCCTGATCACTGTATGGTGTTGGTAAAAGTACCAATCCCCTATGCTATAGTTCTTGGACAGCTGAAGGATTTTCTGCATATCATCAGTGAGTCTAGGAGGAGGTGAACTTTGCAGCAGTGATAAGGCTGGGTGAATGAATAGGTCAATAAATTCACAGTATGTATATGGTGAGTAATGGATATGATGGCAGACTGATGTCCAGAACATTACAGACCTTCTGTTTCCCTTTGGATCTAGTTTCTTGAGGAATAGAGGAAAAGCATCAGGCTGATTGTACAATATCAGATGATATATATAGGAGGTGTACTTGAATACCCTCTCTCTTTCCAAGTTCATGAACTGTTCATGCATTTTATTGGATATAAATGAAGCATAGTCATACTGGACAGCAGGGGGCTGTCTTGGGGTAAAAATGGATAGCACCACCAGTGTTGTCTCATCTACAAACTCACTGGTCTTGAACCCTAGGATGGAAGATATCATATCTACTAATAGTCTCCCTATGTCATTAAACCAGACATGCAGATAAGGAGGAGGCTGCTTAGGCTGAAACTCTGGAATCATAAACAGTTGGCCAATTCTTGTAATTTGTGAGTTGGAGAGCTTGGCACCCTGCTCTAATAAAATTTGCATGGAAAGAGGGACCAATGGCTTTGTAGGTTGAAACTGCAGCATTTGATTTATGGCTTCAGGACTAATATGGAACAAGACTGAGCCTGAAGGACTCAGAACAGCTCTTTGAGTGGGGTCATAGTTTGAGCGACACTGGTGGATCAAGTCAGGAAACTCATTGACCTGAGGGAGATAGTAGATTGGAAAATGGGAATTCCAGATTCCCAGGAGGTCTGTACCATCTTTGTGTTTCTTCCTTAACTCACACACTGCTTCTATGTGGTATTTGTTACACAACTCTATAGTGTCTTTCATCTGATAATCTCGGTCTTCCAGGGCTAGCCATTCCAGGTCCTTTTGTGGGGCATTTAATGGGGCAATATTCAATGCCACTGGAGTCTCCATGGTCAACTGAATTTGGAATTGTATTTGAAGTTTTTTTCTTGGGCACAGCAATATAGAGCAGTGGATTTTGCAGGAGCAGGGCAATTTGCAGAGGGGAAGAGGCAAACTGGGGTGAAAATAAGTCAAAATGCTCCTAGGATAGATTCAGTGAGCAAATGCTGGGATTTGAGAGTTGCTTTCCCGGTGGATTTATCGGGCAGAGGTTCAGATTTGTGAATGCGCATACAAACTGTGAATTTGTGGTAATTCGGCCCAATGTGGAGCCTCTGTAGGTAAACTTGGGCTTACAGTGTGGAGAAGGACCACTGGTTCATGAGGATTTCTTGAAATTACTGTGTTTCTTCTTTTCTTAGTTTGTCCAGTGAATTATGTAAAAAACCAGGCGCGGAGGGGGTAAACTGATAAATACCTGGTATACTCGGACAATGGTGGAAAAGTAGGTGAATTCAGGGCGCCAGCAGCAAGGAGCAGTCTTCGAAGTTGACAGGTAAACGACGTATTTGCTCATGCAGGAGTACAGTGAGTGAATATTGCAAATAACGCGAAAAACGGGTTTTTTGGGCAAAATAGGGAAAATTTGGCTTTTGGCGCGTTTTTGTCGGATGACGTCAGCATGACGTCATGGGTGGGGTCAGGTACGGAATGATGACGTGGCGGCCGGTGAGCGACCCTACGTGGACAGGTGACATGGCGGACAGCTCGGAGCGATGGCGGATGGGGCGGCAACGTAATGCTGAGGCGGCAGTGACGTAAGGGTGACATGGAGGTGACGTGTGGTGGAATTAGCAGAGCAGTAAGCGGTTCCATCGGACCGCTTATAGTACGGGAGCGGTTTTGGTAGGAGGCCACCCGACACAACTTGGGAATGACACGCGTCCGAGCCCTGACGTCACCCTCTGACGGATTTTGGGCGCTATCGTTCGGGCATCGGAGGCGGTCCGATATTGCTGTGGGCTGTTGGATGGGAGGGCCCGGATCCGACGGTAGACGAGCTGCGGAGGTGAGGGATGGATACGGCGGGACCCGGCGTGTTTATTAATAATTTTTCGTTATTTGGCATAGCGCGTCGGGAGGTAAAAAACTTTGGATATATGAAATTTGTGGGTTTTTGTGAGTTTTGCGGAACAAGCAGGTAAAGGATATATTCCTTTATAAAATGCGCTAGGGTTATTAAACCAACCGGTTGTTAGTTTAATTCCCAAAACAAAATATGAACACAAATTTGTATTATTGCCCGACTTTTTGAAGCTATAAGGCTATATTGCCTAGGGAGTGGGGAATACATACTTTTGGGGTTTTTATATACAATGGTGATATAATAATAGGGAAAGGGGGAACATAGGGAATTAAGTAATGATATGGTTAATAGTTAATATGGGAGGGAGATATAAATGAGAGGTAATGGACACTAAGTTTTTAGGGAACAAACTTAGTTTTGAGAGTAGATCAAAATGAAAAGATTTTTGCACAAGAAATGTGGTTCTACTCTATGACAAAGTGATATTGGGATGTTAGTGAGGAGTTTGATAAGGAGTGTTTGGGAGGTTAGACATGATTCACTTTGATACCACCAAAATGCTGAATAAAAGAATCTGCTCTGGCCACCATGGGTTTCCTTTGCTAGGCCAACAATATGAGAGAAGACATGCTTCTGCAACCCCACTACCTACCCATCTTATTTCCTAGCATTTTTTGTTTCTTCAGGGAGGGTGCACTTAGACTTGCAAACCCTCATGTGCTCTTTTCTTTTTGCTGCCCTCCTATCTAAATCTGCCCTTATGTCTGCCAAGGGCCCAGATTAAGCTAGTGGGCTCCTTCCTTTCTCTATCAACTAATCATCTGTCAAGCTTAAACTGTTTGAACAGGTACTCATTACCTACTCCAAAACAAGCAATTCAAAACATGGCATGGCCCAGCTTGAACTGTTGATCCATCCATCAAGATAGAAGTGGCATTTTGATTGGCCACTTTCCTGGTCTTTTCTTTGGGGTTCATTTCAATTCTTTTTTCTTTTGACCATTTCATTTTCTTACCTTTTGATTATTCTTGAAAGGCATACCCTCTTTAAATTTTTTAACTTTTGGCTTTGTCCACAAAAATGGAACCTTTGTATCATCAAAGATGATCATTTTTGGCATTTCCACTGTCAATCATGAAATATGAAACCCTATTGGTATAGGAGGCTAACAATTTGGAGCTCCCAATTTTTAGCGAAACCTGTGTTTTGCCCAAAAATTTGTCATGTGACCAAAATTTCCCCAAATTCCTTGAAATTTGGGCTGGAGGTTCTCTATGGGGTGCTATGATGTGCCAAAGAAGCCTGAGCCAAGATTCGAAGCTGATCTTGCTCTTTTGCCTCTTTTGTTGCTTTGTTAAATTTTGCCTTCAAGCTCCTTATCCGGGCCTTTGCACTCATATTTCGTGTCCGTAATGATAAGCCATGTGTCTCAGCAAGGCATGGTCCTTGTCGGCTTTGTCCAGCAGCCTCTCCAAGTGCATGTTAACGCTTTCGAGATGGGCCTCCCGGTCCTCATTGATCTCTTGCTCCAATGATGTGAGCTCAACTCTTCTTCTTTGTGTAGCTTGGCGATGCTCACGAATGTTTTGTAGCTCCATGATCGCCCGCTGATCCTCTAGCTATTTGTTTCTCTGCTCCAGGTACTTCATGTTCCACTTAACCCTCTCCAAGTCAAGGGATAAGGCCTCAATCACTGATTGCTGCTCCTGGATGATCTCTCTAAGCTCTGCGTTTGTCGGTTCTGTATCAGTCTCATCATCATGAAGGAGAACAAATTCTGTCTCTCGTTCACCTGATGGCTCACCTGAAGGCCCCTCACGGCGCTCATACTGATGTGAAGGACCACCTATCCTATGGCTCCTTACCTCTGTCCTATTCCTGTGTCATCGATGTAGGAAGCGAGGCCCCTTCCACCCGCTTTGCCGCTGCAAACAAATGTCTACTGCCTCTCTGATAGGTGATGAATACTGGCATAGTAGCGGTCTCATGGCGCTCATACTGATGTGAAGGACCACCTATCTCATGTTCTGCCTCTGATACTACCTGTGGAGCGCTGAAGAAGTCACGGGAGATGAAGTCCTCCCAAGCAATGCCCTGCAATCCCAACTGATGATCCACCAAAATCCGGATAAGAGCAAAGTGATAAACACTGTTGAGCTGCTGCTGAGGGGTCTTATGCTGCATGAAATTTTTCATCCTCTCTATGTTCCCGCAAATGAAAAATGGGAGGTTCATCATCCGCACCCTGGTAAAGTGCATGAGCAACCTGATGTGATAGGCATATAGGCGAGAAAACCTCCCCTCACAACTGAAGTATTTCATGATCAATTTCATGAGCGGAGCATACTCATCTTTCAAAAATCTAAATGGGAAGACTCTTGTGAGATGCCTCAAACAACTAGCCTTAATGTAAGGCTCATAATGATGCCTATCCACCTTCTTTTTCTTATGCCACTGTTCTCCAACATTTAGTATGCCTGTTGCCACTGAGATAGTTTTAGGTGTCAATGTGAAGGTGACCCCGGCCAAGATAGACTGACCTCCATGTAGGTGAAGCGCAAACTGACGGGCCAACTCATGATGAACTCTGACATTTGCTACCCTTTGACAAAATTCAAAACATGCTAGGTGCTGGAAACATGACATAACAAGAGGGCATGCCTGCAATTCGGTGAGGGTGTTTGGCTCATCCCTAACATGTTTTCGACTCCTATGATGTCTCTTGGGGGCCTGTTCTCCTGAAGCTGTATCACTGTGAGTTTCCACCTCATACTCTGATGAACCCTCAGATGCCATGACTGCTGTTTATAAACTGTACTTAGGCTGCCCCTTTGATGATGGTGAAGCTGGGTGTTGTTTGTGATATCTGCCACCAAGGGGAACAATGAAACAAAGGGAGTATTAGGAGGGGAGTAATGTAATGGGAATAGGGGTTATAGGGAGAATTTTGTTTAGGGATATGTAGGGGTTTTGGGTATTTTGACAGGTTAGGGTTTGGGGTTTTAATTGAGCAATAGGAGGAAGGGAAAGGGAATATGAGTTTGGTAGTGTTAGGGTAGTGATAATAGGAAAAATGGCATAGGGGAATAAGGAACAGGGGTAAGGTAGGGAAAATAAAGCCTTGGCAGCAACAACACAATGGCACAACCCTAGCAAAATGGTTTTTTGGTGTCTTCTTGTGGTTAACTTTATGAAATTTTTTTCATTTAATCACAGGCAATAAACCACCATATCTTTATCAAATTTGATGCACAAGTGAGTTTATGGAGCCTACCTTGCAATTTATGTGCTTCACAAAAAAAATTTGAGGGAGTTTGGCAAATTATGGGCGCTTTGTCTCTGTGTGCCGCACGCAAAACCTAGTGCGCCGTGCTCTGGGTGTGCGCCATGCCAGTTAAGAATTTGCACTGCGGGCGGGCTTTGTGTGCGCCGCGCCCCTGCCTATATGCGCCGCGTGCCTGAAACTTCCTCCAAACTGCTCCAAATTACGCGCTTGCACACCCACAACTTTGAAATGCTTTCCTTCTACCTTTGATTGCACAATGACTTGGATTTAGGTGGGAATTTGTATATAAAGATTTGGAAGTGATGGGTTACATTTTTGCTTTTTCAAAAAACCCATTTTCTAATGTTTATGTTTGACACTTTTTCACTGACTTTAAAACAACCTTGATTTTCACTTTTCCTCTGAATTTTGGCTCAAGTGATGAAATTTTCGGCACTCTTTGCAGGGATTGCTTGACAGGACATTTGGCCACGGAAACCATGACTGCACTTGAAGAAATCAACTGAAGACCTTTTTGAAAATTTTGTCACCAATAACACTGTTTGACTTTTCTTCAAAATAGAGTTTTGAAGAACAGTTGAAGTTTATCAATATGATGATGAAACTCTGTGAATCATTACTTTGCAAGGGCATCACTCTGGCCTGCATGGGTTTACTGGACATATTTAAAGACCAAATTGATTTAATCCCTAGACCTAATGACCGAAAATGACTTTTGTCCACTAAAGGACCAAACCTTGACTGTCATGGACTTTGGTGATCATTGACAAAAGACCTAAGCCAGCAGGAGCCAGACATGAGGGGAAATGACTAGCATGACCTTCTACGTCAGATCATGGCATGCCCCTAGCAGAATGCATCTGAGTGAATGGAGCGGGACACCTAAAAATGAAATGCATAAAGAGTTTTGATCTCTGACGGAGGACTAACCAGACCAACTCTAACACCCCGTACAGAAATTACCTACATACGAATTCTAAAACACATAAAATAAACAATGTGAGAGCATAACACGTAAAACACATATACACATATATTTTCCCGTGGATCCCAAAACCGGGACTACCAGCTTGATTTTTCATTATGTTCCTTTCAATGTTATAATACATATTTATACATGTCGAAGCATCCAACACCATGGACCAAAAACCATCGCGTCCAAAACCATGGACCGAAAACCATCGCGTCCAAAAAACATGTGCGGAAATCATGCACAAAACCATAGGTGGGTCTGCCCAACCTAACATAGGTTCCAAAACCAAAATTTTCCGGGGCGTTGCCCTGGACCCCATAGAGTGGGGTTACCTGCACCCCTCAAACCCCCTGTGACCCCCCCGCTATGCAATCGGTGCAACGAAGGGGGGGGGCGGAATCCCCCGGTTAACTATGTGGGCTAGTCATGGAAAGAATATAACACAACTCAACAACTTATACAGAAATTACAGGGTGAAAATCAGAGATTTTTGACATCCTATATTTTCCATTTCCTTTTTGTAATAAGTAGTGACAAAAAGCTACATTCATTTGCAGTTTAGAGTCTACAAATTCATAATCTCATTCCATCTCATTATGTTTTCAATTTACTTTAGAGTTCCATTTCATCTCACTGTCATATTTCATTTACATTTTATTTTTACATTTTTACTCCATTTCACCCTATTTCCCATTTTATTTTACATTTCATTCCATCTCACTGTCGTAACCCATTTCCATTTCATTTTTACACTCATATTCCATATCCATGCTTCACTTTTCTTTCTTTTTACATTTTGCAGCTGATTCCATTCTGCAGCTACAACTTACTTATCAACTCTGGCACAATTGTACAACTCACAAATAAATCATGAATGTAGGAAATTGAAGAATCAAGTTTTGGAGACAAAACATGCCAAAGGTACCTACGAATCAACACCAAAGAGTTATCAAGTAAAAGGTTAAGTTATAAAGGTGAAATGCAAAATTTATTTCAAACAGCAAGTTTAAAACATAAGGCATGTATAGTATGAATAATCGTATGTCTCCTTAACGAGTTACCATTTGATTTGACTGCCACTTCATCATACCACATCTTCGCTACACTCTCCATACTCTATACCTAAACAGTCCCTAATACCTCCATCTGTTAATGGTCATGGCTACGATGTGACCAACCCTCACCATCTACTTATTCCATGCAAACCTGTAGTTCTTTTCACCATACTCGCAGTGGGTCCATTCCATAGACCAGGAGAGTAATTTTGAAGGTTAAGAAATTTTGCGAAACAAAAGCCATGTGATTCATTGTCAGGACAAAGCAAGTAGGAGCAAAATATATGGAGGGATACCCACAACTCAAGGAAATGCTGCAGAAGGCTGGATGGCTCAACTTCATTGAAAAATTTGATGGTTTCCACAAAGAGATCACAAAAGCTTTTGCTAGATCATTTGATGGTACAAAAATAGAAATTGGAGACATCAAGTTTCCAATAACAAAATCCTACTTAACAGAGGCTACAAAACTACGAAGACAAGGTGAAAGATGGTTCAAAAACAAGGAATTCCACTGTGAATCATGGAAAGTAATCCTTAGGAATCCATGTGTGGATGTCTCTATGTTTAGAAAAGGAATTTCTATTTCAGCACTTAAAAGTAAATGGAGAAGCATGCTTTTGATATTACAGAAATTCATTACCTGTGAGGGGAGATTCGGGTGCATGTATGTCTACCATATACGGTTATTGATGAACTTTCTAGAAAATGGAGAAATCAATCTCCCTTTCTTCCTGCTAAACATTTTAAGAAGGATGGCTTCAAATGTATAGAAGAAAATAGAATTCATAGACACAACCATGTACCATCGTGGGTTGGTAAAGATACTGGTTGAGTTTCATTTGAAAAGTATAGGAGATACTTGGGAAAATTTCCTAATAAGAAACTATTTCCAAGGGGCACCAGAATCACCTGAAGAGGGTAATGTTAGAAGGATTAGGAGAAAGAAGACCGATATAACCATTCAAAGCAAACCCGAGTCCTCAACACAAAAAAAATGATGAAGAGCTAGTCTTTGAAAAATTGACAGAGATCAAGGAGTAAATCAAGCAAAAAGGGAAGATGAAAAAGAAAGATGGTAAAACTACTGGAAACAAACCTGAATCTTCATTACAACAAGATGATGAAAAATTAATGTCTGAAAAATTGACAGAGATTAGGAAACAAATCAAGAGAAAAGCAAAGATAAGAAAGGAGAAAAAGGGTACAAAGGAGGAGAACCGAAGCCCTCTACAACTTATAAGGATCTCTGGACTCCAAGGTATGGTAAAGAAGATATCATCGAAGGGAACATAATTCATAAATTTAGAAGAAGAAACCCTAGTACCATCTCTTGATAATGTTCCATCTGCACACAGTCCTCAAAATTCCCCTGAACAATATTTTGAAGGCAGCCCCAGCAGAAGATCTCTAGGCATAGACCCAGTGCAACAACAAATATATGATTATATAGAATCACTGGAGAAGAAAAGTGCCTCAATGGATCCAAAATCCTCTATCAATCCAAAACCCTCTATCAATCCACAAGAACCTCTAATTGACTCTCTCAAATAGGAAATCTATGAGTTAGAGATATTGAACAGGCATATCAAGAAAGAAAATGAAACCTTGAGGGAACGAAGTAAATTGGAGAAGGCTATTCATGATAATACAATACTGCATCTAGGGCTATGATATAAGAAGAATAGGAAGTTGAAGAGAAAGAATAGAAGCTTGAACAGAACAGTCATCAACCTTAAATACAAGCTTCTTATGAAGAAACCCAAAATGGCAGTCACTTCAAAGAAGAGAAAAAGAAGAAAATTAGATGTACTAGCAGAAGTGTCTGAGCAAATGCAATAGGGAAGAGGAATTCAAATTTTTGGAAAATTACATGAGGATATGCAATGATTTTGTAGTGGGGGTATGTTGAACCTTAGAATTACCCTCTCCTTGACAACTTTCCTCACTACTTCCCCTTGGTTTTCCATAAGATTACAGATCCCAATCAATGATAAATGATAGGTTTTGTCTTAAGGAGGGCATTAAATGATTGGAATGTTATATTTTTATGTGTTTTCTATTTGAATAAATTTTTGCAAATCAGCTATAGAACACAACCTATTCTGCAACTAAACGTGTATTTTGTAGCTACTTCCATGGTCTGGCAGGTTCCAAGTGTCAAATGAAGAATCGGCCACATGGGCATCTCTAGAATCGTCTCCACATGGATTCTATCCTAGTCACTCTGCCAGATCGATAAGAAAGCAATCTCAAGATCGTAGTCAAAGGTGGAGTCAAACATATGATACCCGGAATCAATAGGACTCTTCATCTACTCTTTCGTGGTTAATCAAAAAATCCAACAACTATGTTGCAACATTAACTCGGATCAGCCACCTGTGTTAAAAGTTCTATTGCAAACATCTCGCTCGAATTCAAGTTACTTGTAGCTGATCAGATGTTTACGCAGTCCTGTTGTAATATGTATAGGCCACTTGTAGCTAGTTTTCCTCAAAGACAATTATGATTATTTCCTTTTAAATACTGATTGTACAGAACCAAGGGGGGTTCGAAGAATTTGATGTATTAAGTTCATACTTTCAGCTCTGTATTTTTGGACTTTGTTCCTGTCTATAATATAAAATCGTGTGTTGACCAATGATCGTTTAAAAGATAATTTTCAATTAGTTAGCAGCTTAACCCAGTTAGTTGCAGAGGGCCCCTGCACTGAAGGAGGCTTTTTTTCCATTCGTTTTCTGTTTATTTTTAATTTCACCATTTGCTTTTAGCAGTATTTATAACTTAGGTTGATTTATTTTAGTTTTGATCAATAGCATAATGTTAAAACTTAATTGTGTAGTCTTGTTTCTCCAACACATTTCATGAAAGGAAACAATTTTGTTTCTAAACAGAGTAAGGTTGAAGTAATGAGAATGCATTGTTGACTAGTTTACTCACTATTTTGTTATTTATTTTCTAGTTTAGATTGTCAATACACTGTGTTAATGAATGTTTTTGATCACCATTTCAAGTTGATTCTCATCCTAAACTAAATGGTTAAAATTTCACTTCACAAAATGGTTGAAATCAATCAGTTACCTTCTACATGTTTTCATTTAGTTCTCTAGATCATAAAGTACAAAATGTTGCTTGTATTCCATCTCAAGAAGGTTATCTTTCAAAATTGAAGGTTAGAGTAACTAGAAGTACTTCAGTTGATTTCATTCTCTATATTTATTTCAACATGCATTACAACTTCACCTTTTAATTTTAAGAATTAGATTCATGACTTAGGATTAATGACAAGATAGGACAGATGCTCTGTTTTTCCTTCCTTTAAATTAGATTTTGACTAGTTTTAGCTCTTGGTTCACCATTAGGAAGTTTAGATTCAGTTTCTCATAGTTTAGATTGTACATCATTAGGAATCAAAGAACAGAAACCCCCAAAACAATATAAAAATACAAAAACAACGAAGTAAGAAGGGTTAACTAAGCACATATAGTGTACTACAATTCATCAACTTACAAACCTCAGTTGATAATTTATGCAAGAAATTTAGGACACTAAATTGACTAAACAAGAGCATCAATTGTATGCCAAGCTTAGTAAATTCAATTTCTTTCAGAAATAGGTACATTACTTGGGTCATGTTGTTTCCAAGGAAGGCGTAGTAGTGGATCTAGGAAAGATAAGGGCTATCATGGAATGGGTATCTCCTAAGAATGTGGATGATGTAAGCTCATTTATGGAGTTAGTAGGTTACTATAGGGGGTTCATTAGGAACTTCTCATAGATTTCATATCCTATCACATCATTGCAGTGAAAAGGGAAGAAATTTGAATGGAAAAAGGAATGTGCAACAAGTTTTGAGCAGTTGAAATAGTTGTTGACAAATGCTCCAATTCTAAAGATTGCAGATCCAGATAAATAGTTCGTGGTGTGTACAAATGCTTGTAAAATAGGACTTGGTGGAGTCCTGATGTAGGAGGGATAGGTGGCATGTTACGAATTAAGGAAACTGAATGAGCATGAGCAGAACTATGTGACACATGATCTTGAGTTGGTAGCAAACATCCATGCTTTGAAGATGTGGAGACACTCTCTTCTTAGTAGGAGGTTCATCTTGATGAGTGATCATAGTGGATTGAGATACTTATTTGACCAACTGATCCTGAACAACAGGAAAACTAGATGGTTGACAACGATCAATGATTTTGACTTCAAGATCGAGTACATTAAGCGAAAAGAAAACAAGGTCGAAGATGTTGTTAGCAAAAGAGTGCAGTTGAATCACATAGAAACTCTGAGTTCTTATGGGACATATTTACATAATCAAATCTTACATGCAGGACAACAAGATGTTAGGTATAGGGAGCTTAGGTACAAGTTACAAAAATAGGGTATATGTGATCAGGATGTGGACTATCATCCTACAATAGATGGTTTGATAAGGTTTAGGAACAAAATCTATGTGTTGAACAAAAATGAGCTCAAGAAGATTAACTTGAGGGAATTTCGTTTTAAGTCATATTTAGGTCATCTGGGATATTAGAAGACAATGACAATGGTGAAGAAGTTCTACTATTAACTAACTCTGAAGAAGGAAGTGGTAGAGTTTGTGGCTAGATGTTTATATTTTCAACAGGTAAAAGCAGAGTGTAAGCATCCAAGTGGTTTACTACAGCCGATTATGATTCCAGAGTGGAAATGGGAGGTCATTTCTATGGATTTCATTATAGGTTTGTCGAGGACATCTAAGAAACATGATTCCATCATGGTTGTGGTTGACAGGTTGACAAAGGTAGCACACTTCATTCCAGTGAAGTCTACTTATTTAGTTAGTGAGATAACACAATTCTTCATCAGATATATAGTGAGATTGCATGGTGTTTCGAAGAATATTGTATTAGACATAAATTCCAAGTTCACTTCCAGGTTCTGGAAAGAGTTATTTGTAGGATTGGCTATAGAGTTTTCCTTCAACACAACTTATCATCTGCAGACATAAGGACAGATAGAGATGGTCAACAAGATATTGGAGGATATGTTGAGGATGTATGTGATGCATCAATAGTGGAATTGGGAAGAGTATCTTCCACTCATTGAGTTTGCTTACAATAATGTGTATCGAAAGTCATTGAGGACAAGTCTGTTTGAGGTACTGTATGGATGGAGTTGTAAATATTACTATTTGTTGGAGTGATCCAATGAACAGGGTATTGATAGGGTTGGACATGTTGGCAGACATGGAACAGGAAATGCGGGTTATCAATAAGAGTTTAAAGGCAACACATAATAGACAAAATAGTTATGCAGATCAACAAAGGGTATTTAAGGAGTTTGAGGTTAGAGAACATGTGTACTTGAGCATCAATCCCAAGAAGAGATCCTTGAGAATTGGGTCATGTGCGAAGCTAGAACTTAGGTATTTCGGGCCTTTCAAGATCCTAGAGAGGATTGGACTAGTGTCCTATCGAATTGCACTACCTCTGATAATGAAAGTTGATGATGTTTTACATGTTTCATTGCTTAAAAGATATGCAAAATATGTTGATCATGTTATTGATTGGTCTGTGTATCAGGTGGAGGTAGAAGGACAATTCTAGCCGAAACCTCAGTGCATTTTGCAGAGAAATATTCTCATGCCTTAGAATCGAGAAATCGAGTACGTTAAAGTGCAGTGGAATCACTTTTGGCCCGATGAAGCTACATGAGAGATGTAGGTTAAAGTGCAGTGGAATCACTTTGGGCTTGATGAAGCTACATGAGAGATGACTGATCAAATGCGGGCTATGTATCCTTCCTTGTTTTCTTGTTGAGGCAAAGAAGTTTATATATATATATATATATATATATATATATATGGGTTTAAATATTGCCATGAGCTATGTTATAAAGCTCCAATAAGCGATATGGTTGTCATGTTTTTATGTTTGTCATGTTGGCGTTTCTTTTCAACAGATTATTCATTGTAAATAATGCATCGAGTTAAGTTATAAAGCTCCATGGGTAGTGTATTTTGGTTTTCAACGGATTTGCTGGTTGTAGATGTCATTGAATGCTGAGGACAGTGTTCCCCTTAGGGGGAGGGGTCTGTAAAAGCCCCGGGTTAAAAAATCCATGTAATAAAGTTAATAAAGGAAAAATAAGACCAAGGTCATGGGACACATATTCCAAGATGAATGTTGGGCAAAACATCCTAGCAGTTGTTCATTTGGTTTATTATGGCTAAGGGGAAATTGGCAAAGGAATTTGAAAAGGAAAAGAGGCATTATTTGGCATTTATTTATGAAAAATAATGGAAATTAGGAGAAAAGAAGGTGAAAGGTCACATGTTGCATGTGAGGAGTAAAATGAAGGAAAAATAATGGAAATTGAATAAAATAGAGGCCTCATTGATAAAAATAATTCTGAGGATCAATTCACAACCTTTTGTCATTTTTAGCTTGGAGCTCTGTCTATTCTCTTTCTCTCTCTCTCATACTCTCATACAATTAGATAATTCTTGGAGCACTCTAGCACTGGAGCAAGGAATGAAAAGGAAGGAAAATAAAGCAAAGGAAAGCAAAGGAAAGTAAGGATCAAGCAAGAAAAAGTTGGGATCAAACAACTTTAGCAGGAATACTTGCAGGTAACAAGTTGCATGTGTGATTTCCTAGCTGGTTTATGGATGCATGATACATGCATGTATGTGTTTAGTCCTCTTGCTGTCATTGGCATGGGATTTTCCAGGTGTGACAGTGGTTTCAGCCTTGCCTTGCCATTTCCATATAGCCATGTGATGATGTTATTTCTATTGGTTGAGATCGATTTTTGGATGGTTTCAAAATTGAGTGGGGTGGTCTTAGGAAAATTCCCAATGGCCTAGAAATCCCTGGACAGGTATAAGGTGGGACATACAGTAAAGCCTTAGGGTGGAGAAAAGAAAATTTATCATGGTGTAGGTGAATAAATCAAGAGGCATCCATGCTTGTATAGGCCTACTGATACTTGGACCAACATATGGTGGGATTGCGGTAAAACCTAGTGGTGTATGTTTCTTGTTTGGGCCTAGGAATTCTTGACAGATAATTGCGGGATATATGGTAAAGCATAGTTGTATAGATGCTTGCTTCAGGCCTAGAAATCATGGACCAATTTTTGTGGGATATGTGGTAAAGCTTGAGAAGCATAGTCATTTTGTTGTGTCCCACATTTATGCTTGGAATATGGAATGAGGGTGATTGGATGAAAGAAATATTTGGTTCATCCTAATCTATGTGTTAAACTCACACATGAAATAGACAAAATATGAAAGATAAGCATGAGATGCCCTTATTATTCACAAGATATACATTTATAATATATTGGTGTGACTCTTTGATTCATCTTCCAAGGTCTCTTGGACTCTCTTTGAATGTTCAACTTCCACACCATAATAACCCTTAGCAGATTAAGTGTCCAACATTCGCCCCCTTAATCCAAAGAGGTATATACGAGTCCAAGAAGAGAGCTATAATACAAAATACAATAATTTAGAACAGTAATAGACTAAATGTGCTTTATCAAATGAAGATATAAGGTGGGAGAACTCAAGGTCTGAACCGGTGATGGTTTAAGGATGACCACCAACACTTGAATGCTCAGTGAAGTTCCTAAAACTCTTCCAAATCTGGAAAGAAGATGAGGTCTTTTGTTAGAGGAAGTGCTTCTTAATTCTTTGAAGAGGGATACCTTCAACCTAGAAAAGGGAGTTCTACAACCTGCGATGGTTTAAGGAAAGCCACCAACCAAAGGAACACTTAGCGCGATTCCTAAAACTATTCCAAATTTGGAAAGAAGTTGAAGTCTTCTACTAGAGGAAGTGCTCAAAGTTTTGGAGAAGGAGACCTTCAACCTGAAAAAGGGAGGCATGAAAACTGTCTTGGTTTAAGGAAGGCCACCAACCAAATTCATTCTTAGGGGCTTCTGTGTCTCTAGCTACAACTCTGAGTCTGGGTATGGTTGTCTCTCACTGTAGGCTCAGGCAACAAGTTTGGTTGTGTCTCAAACTCCCTTGATTTATCTTTGAAACTTGTAGATGACCATCAATTCCCCCCTTGTCAAATACAAGGTGAGAAGATGGAGAAAACCCAACTGCAATATTTTTTAGTATTCGAGAACAAATTCTGTCGTATGATTTAAATATATTCTTGGTTGTTGAATCCCATTACGAAGAAGCGATCCATCCAAGGTGAATCTTTGTTCTTGTAGGAGGTTTGTTTATGAAGAATCTGTTTGAAGAATGAGTATGCTGACCACAATTATTGCATGGGTGAAGATCAAAACAATGATCTTTCACAGGGACAACTTGGTCACAATGTTGACATCTGCAAATCTGTGGTTATAGAGGAGGAGCAGAAACAAATGAAGATGTACCATCTTGAAGAAATCCAAGACTATGAAATTGGATTGGCTTAGAATAGTGTGGAATATGAAAGGACACATCCTTTTCATATGAAATACCAGTTCTATGCCTGTTTTTGACAAGCTCTTCCTAAGGTCTAATGATGGAATTAGGAAGTGTAGGTTGAATTTCTACTTATTCATTCAAATCCGCTCTTGCATTAGGCTCAGTGACCTGAACAATTTATGGCTACTGATTAGAGTAATCTTTGGAATAAAAAATGGGATTATTCTGAACAAAAACAAGTTCAAAATGTTGTCTTTTCTATTGTAACTCATCTTGTTGAAGTTGAGATTCAAGCTGCAAAAGGCCAATTTTGTCATGTGCGTCTTGTAGACAAATTTGTACGTAAGCAAGAGTGGTTTCACTGATTTTTACTGTATCATGATCAATGGAGTGTATCAAAGTTTTTAAGAACTTTAATACCTCAATAATTTTGGCCATTTTCTCTAGGTCAAGTAAATAAAAGGTACTCTAAGCAACTAAGAATGCACTACTATCAGGCTTCTCTATGAGAAAAATCTTTCCACAATAATTTTAATATGGAAGCAAAGAAAGAAAACTAAAAAATTTCAATCTAGATCAGAGTCACAGTGAGAGGAAGTTCCTCCACTATATGTTGGGTGTGGAGCCTAATTATCTTCTATAGTACCGGCATATTGGACCCCAGTTCAAAATGGGGCGGCAACGCCGCCCGTAAAATAATCGCTGCCGTGGGGGGTCCAGGGGGGGCGGCGTTCCTTGGATGGTGGTGTTCCAGAGGAAGCATGGATAGGGAAAAAGGTAAACTACTCTATTTTAAAACCTTTTGGTTGTGAGGCCTTTGTCCATATTGATAAAGAAAATAGAACAAAGCTTGAGGCAAAGTCAAAGAAATGTACCTTTATTGGATATGGTGTTAATGATTTTGGTTATTGCTTATATGATTATGAAAATCACAAAATCATTAGGAGCGGAGATGTAATATTCAATGAAAAGGTCTTGTATAAGAATCAGTTGCAGGAAAAGAAACAAGAAAAAGGAAACAAGGAATACGCAGTCCTTGATGAAATTACTGAAAAAGTAAAGGTGCCTGAAAATAATAATAATCAACAACCACAACAACAACAACCATCACAACAACAACAGGCACCCCAAACACCTGAAAGTGGTGTTAGAAGATCTACCAGGACAAGTAGACCTCCTGAACGATACTCTCCTTCATTATATTATTTATTGTTGACTGATTCCGGTGAACCTGAATGTTATGAAGAAGCAATGCAGGTTGAAAGCAAGAAGAAGTGGGAGGTAGCCATGGAAGAAGAGATGGACTCCTTAATGCATAACCAGACTTGGGATTTAGTCAGGTTGCCTGCAGGAAAAACTACATTGAAGAATAAATGGGTTTACAGGCTGAAGGAAGAAGATGGAGGAAAGCAAAGGTACAAAGCTAGACTTGTGGTGAAGGGGTTTGCACAGAAGAAAGGTATTGATTTTGATGAAATATTTTCTCCTGTTGTTAAAATGACTTCAATCAGAACTATTTTAAGTCTTGTAGCAGCTGAAGATTTGCATCTTGAGCAGTTAGATGTAAAGACAGCCTTTCTCCATGGGGATTTGGAGGAAGAGATATATATGCAGCAGCCACAAGGATATGAGGTGAAAGGGAAGGAGAAACTTGTGTGCAGGTTGAAGAAGAGCTTGTATGGTTTAAAACAGGCTCCAAGGCAGTGGTATCTAAAATTTGACAAGTTTATCTCTGAACAAGGTTATACTAGATGTCACTCTGATCATTGTGTTTATCTGAAAAATCAAAATGATGGCAGCTATATTATATTGTTATTGTATGTAGATGACATGCTTGTTGCAGGATCTAACATGCAGGAAATAAATGTGCTCAAAAGAAAATTGGCAAATTCATTTGCAATGAAGGTTTTGGGTGCTGCAAAACAAATCCTTGGTATGAGAATAACTAGAGACATGAAAAATAGAAAATTAACATTGTCTCAGAATGAGTACATACAAAAGGTGTTGAAAAGATTTAACATGCAAAATGCAAAACCAGTTAGTACACCTTTTGCTAGCCATTTCAAACTTAGCAAAGAAATGTGCCCAAAGACCCAAGAAGACATGGATTATATGTCTAAAGTTCCATATGCATCAACAGTTGGAAGTTTAATGTATGCAATGGTCTGCACAAGGCTTGATATTGCACATGCAGTGGGAGTTGTAAGCAGGTACATGAACAATCCAGGAAAGGAACATTGGATGGCAGTGAAATGGATTCTCAGATATTTGAGAGGTACCACAAATCAGGCATTATGCTTTGGTGGTTCAAACATATCCCTACAAGGATATGTTGATGCAGATATGGCAGGTGACAGAGATAATAGGAGGAGCACTACAGGATATGTATTTACTGTCGGAGGAACAGCTGTCAGTTGGGTTTCAAAAATCCAAAGTGTTGTTGCACTTTCAACAACAGAAGCAGAGTATGTTGCTGCTACAGAGGCTAGTAAAGAAATGATTTGGTTACAAAGGTTTATGGGTGAATTGGGTAAGGAGCATGATATGGGCACGTTATACAGTGATAGTCAAAGTGCCATTCATCTTGCAAAGAACTCAGCATTTCATTCCAGGACAAAACACATACAGCTCAAGTACCATTTCATACGATCAGTGTTGGAAGATGGAGAGTTGAAGCTGGAAAAGATACACACTAGCCAGAACCCTGCAGATATGCTAACAAAAGTTGTAACCAGGGAGAAACTGAGAATATGCTCAGTTTCAGTTGGTCTTCAAGGATGACGATGAAGATGAGAAACAGCCAGGTCCAAAGAGGAGTCATTGTCCAGCAAATGGAGCAGCGGTGGAGTTGCTACAATCAGTCTCCAAGTGGGAGATTGTTGGGTGTGGAGCCTGATTATCTTCTATAGTACCGGCATATTGGACCCCAGTTGCCGCCCGTAAAATAATCGCTGCCATGGGGGGTCCAGGGGGGGGCGGCAGCGACTTTTGGGAGCCCCCCCCTGGCGGGGGGTTTCGGGGGCAGCGCCCCCGAAGCTAAAAACAGCTGTAAAATTGCCTTGTAAAAGTATAATAATTTCTAGTCAATCTGGGCCGTTCATTAGGCGGATGATCTGACGGTAGAACTTATGTTTAGTTTAGGGTTTTTTGCCCTAGAAGGCAACCCCTCTCTTTATATGAGGGCATTGTATTTGAGGCTGTGATATAGATGTGTATTCGGTGAGCGAGAAACATAGAAGTGAGACTGTGAGAGAAAACAGAGGATATTACAGCGGTTTTGCTGTAGGTTGTATCTCTTCATTTTGCTGGATAATAGAAAGGAAGGATTGGCTGTTCGGGGTGGACGTAGCCCACACTGGGTGAACCACATATATTTGTGTCTCTCTTGTTTTGTGCGTTTTTCTGTGTTTATATTTCTGCAATATTATATGTGTTCCATTGCTCCGTAATATATAATTTTCTAACACTATACACAAATAAATTTTTGGATCCAAGCTTGCTTAAATTACATAATGTTGAACCTTTGTTAGAGTTTTATGTGTAACGCAATAATTTCAAATCTACTAGCTCGAATATGTGCTTCTACAAGTATTCCAAAAAATCTAGCAATGGCATTTATACCATTAGTTGTTCGAGTGTCCCTCTTATCACGAATGTGGATACCACCACCAATATCAACATGTTGCAACCGAATAACCGTTCTGCTTGTAATTGCATCACCTTGTGTGATGAATCAGGTATTGGGTTTATAATTCAATAACAATTGGCATTATGAAAAATTTGGAAACCAATTTGGCTGTTATTGGAGAAGCCACAATTTAATGGTGGCTATTGGGTTGTGAACAGTCAGACTTATGTTATATAAAAACCAACATGAAACAACTCCAACACATATATAAAGCATGAATTGGAGATTAATTAACGTGCACATAAATCATCGCTCTGAAAATTGTATGCATTAGTTTGAACACCCACTATTGCAAAGCCATAAAAACTCGATATTAATGAACTCAATTGAAATATTCTTCAAACACTTGCAGGAAATTTGAATTGAATCCTCCTAGGTCAAAGCATCCCCTCTAATTTCTTGCATGATGCCAAACACACTGTCTATTATACGGAACTAGAGTTCACTCTCTCGATTCTTGGTTTCCAAAAAATGTAAAATCTTACCACGCCGACAATTTTGTTACCATTGTCACTCTGCTATGTTGAAGGGTTGTGTGATATCTCATTCAAATTATATGAGCGATGTTGTTCTACTAATGCCCAACAGGAAGGTGCCGTCATAAACAATACACTTCCTCCAGGCCATAATCTAAACAAATTGAACTTCAGATGGGCGTGAAGGATGAGAAGTTGCTAGTTAGCTTATGACAAAGAGGTGAAGGTAACACTCACTGGCGAGAAAATGAGGTTGGATGAACGACAAAATATGAGTGAAAAGTTTAAATGCTATAATAAATTATAGAATATGCGGAGGGAAATCTCATCACTGAGAACAAAACAAGCAGGGAGGTTGCGACCATGAATAAAATGTAAAAATTTGACAACGAGCAATACCTCTTGAAGGATATTGGTACACGATGGTTCCGAGAGCCTGTTGTATTATGTAGCATACAAACATACCAATATTACACATAACTATTACTCAACAAATGCCGTAGGTGATCCAAGATATGAAAGAGGGCCTCCAATGAGAGGGGCTCTCAACTCACGTTGTGTAAATCAATTTGCGGGAAAAGTTTTGTAAGTTTGATTCTCCGGATTCGAGGCTTTCTAAACATCATCTAAAACATCAGGTGCAGAACCAGGAAGATTGGTGTAACCTCCAAAGAATTCAAGAGAAATAATTCATCATGGAATTTCCATGGAATAACTATTCAGGTAGGCACACTGTCCATAGGGTTCACCATGCATCACCTCAGATCTCAAAGAAATTAATTTGAAGTCGTAGACTTCCCCTCGACCCAAAAAAATCATGCACAACAAAGATTTCACTTTCAATAACATTGGCATGCTGTTGTGCAGACAAAACCATTAGTGATGAGTAGCAAAACATTACAACAATTTGGTTATTTGTGTGGAGTATAGATAGGTATGGAGACTTTGATAGGCCACAAGCAGGAATACACTTCTTAGCAACACAACCGCTAATTTGGGATGTTGCAAGTCTGATGGGTTTAACTTTGAGAAACACACAATAAAATAAATGGGCTTGTTATTTACTGAAAACCATAAACAAACCAATTACCACATAACAAGTGCAAGCAACATAAATGTTCACTTTGACATGCAAAGCACAAATAGAACAACGAATTGTAGAGAGGGGGTAGGTGTACCAAAACACTCAAGATTATTCAAGAAACCTAAATCTCTGATACTATGTTAAACTCACACATGAAATATACTAAATATGAAAGATAAGCCATGAGATTCCATTATTATCCATAAGATATACATTTATAATACAATGGCATGACTCTTGAATTCATCTTCAAATGTCTCTTGGACTCCCTTTCACTGTTCAACTCCCACACCATAACCCTTAGTGGATTAGGTGTCCAACACTATGGTCAGGTGGTACGTGGAAGTCCCTGACTTGGTTGGATTTTACATATGTTAATAGGATCTCTTTTCCAATTGTATTTCATGATTATTTATACTTGTTATTATGTAGATTTAATGGTTGTTCTATCATTGTTATTATTCTGGTTATATGATTGTTATAAGCATGGTTTTATGACAGATCTTAGTCGTGGATCTCATCATGTTTTGATTAGTAAATTAATGGATAATGAATTTATGACTTAATATATGATAATGAAACTATCATGAGAGGGCCTCAAACCTTCTTAACGATTCCTAGATAAGTATGATACACCTATGTTCAGATATGTAAATATGACTTGCAGATTTGATGTTCATGATGTGTTTGATGAAATGTCTCTCATGGTTAGGCCTTTCTAGGTCATGTTCTTGTCTAAGTTTGTATAGAAGGCCTTTCCCATGTGTCATTTATCATTTCTGAAAGTTTCATCAAGTTATGGGTAGTGACTTGGAGTCTAGCCCTAAAAAGGTGGCACAAAATTCATGTTAGTAGGCAGAGAACTGTGAAATTGAGACTGTTGACACCTATTCATCAGGATTGGGTGACTATAATGTAAATAGATAAATAAGTAATATGAACAATCATCGGGAGATGAAGTGAACAGTCTCTTCCTCATGTATATAATAAAGACCTACCTGAAGGAATAAAACATACGAATCAATTTTGGTTGAAGAGTTACTACCTGGTCTGACATGGTATCAGAACCAGCTCCATTTTTGGCATAGTCTTGTAACTCCCTTTTTGTTGTTGGGAAAAGTATCTATTCAGAACGCCCCTATCCCACTCTAAGGTGTGATAGTGCCTTAGCAACAAACAAGGAAAACTACTAGAGTATTCTTCTTTATGAAATGTAAATGAGGAGAAAGGATGCAACTAACCTGTGTCTTCCGCTAGTTTGTTGATCCAATCGCTCCTCTTTTCAATGACTCCCAGCTCCCTGCTCCCTTATCAGCCCAGCTCCACCGAATTCCTGCAAGATCACAAGAGAGAGAAACTACACGAAGATATAGATATACATTCATAAAAAGCTCAGGATCAGATTAAGCTAAACATGCAAATATAGCAAAACATCATTGATACACAGCATGTAGGAGAAACTCAAATAGTTTATTGATAGAATAAGAAAGTCCAAGAGGAGATACAACCAAGTGAGTCCCGATCCAGCATCTACCTCCCAGCAAAGGAATCCCTTCCTCTCCTCCAACAAAGCATAAATCACCCAATGTACTAATCTCAATCTCAAACCAACATCAATTCTCTGCAAAGTACAAAATTCCAGCCTCTGGATCTCTGGGATGAGGGATCCATATATAGATGTAAGCAGAGAGGATGAGTCAGCTTATGTTTTGACTTGTGGCTTCCCTCTGTCAGTTCTTGCTTCCACTTGGAGACTGAGAGCCTCTTACTCATCACTTGGTCGAATTCAGTGAGGCAAGTGTCATTGGAGAAGATTCTGGAAGCTTCCATGGTCTTTCCACCTCGTTGAATGACTCTGCCACTTGTCATTTCCCGCTCAACGCACCTGGGTAGTGCATTCAAGTGCGTTGCAACGCACCTAGCCAGTGTATTTGGGTGCTTTGCAACGCAGGCAGCTAGTGGAGCTTCTGAATTGATCCTGATTTGACTAGTTCTGAGTGGTTTTTGGTGGAGAACTTCTGGGAGAAGCTGTCATTGGTTGACCTTGTTCTTTTAGGAGCTATAACAACATCTTTAGGGACTTTGGATCCCTTGGATTATGGACATTTCATGCTTATAGCTGTAAGGCACAAAAATGTCTATAACAGTTGCCCCCTAAAGTATGAGGCCGTTTATCGGGTGAAATGATTTATTAGGAGGATCCGAAGTTCATTCAATGTTGGGAGGAGACCTGTAATAAGATACAATACAATACATTATTTTTCATACTGTTTTCATGATCTAGCTGAGGCGGGCATTCCCATGCTCAGCTTTATAAATTCATTTTTATGTACATAGGACAGACAATCGTCTGATGGTAGACTAATGATTCTGATGAAATCATCATCTTTTTGGTAGGATGATCATCTGTTCTGCAATGTTGTACATGTCAATGTCTTTATTTTTCCTGAATATATATCACTGCCCGGATAGATGAAACTAAATCCGGGGCCTTCAATCTCGTCCGATCTTCACTCTAAGTACAAGTCGATCCATGTGAGAAATGTTTTGAAGTCGAACATGGAAAGACATCGCTTGATTACTAGTCGATGATGTAAACTGTTAACAAGCGCGAGAGGAATCACCGATAAGGATGATGACCCTCAAGGTACTACAGTACAATTCACGTGGTGTGAATAAAGGACTTGGCGTCGAACACCACGCAAAATCTTTCGGTCGAAGGTCATTGATGTATACCTGTCGCCGGAAGTGAGAAACTTGCCATTGAGGCATGCAAGCTTCAAAGTACTAAAGGGGGTGTTCCTAGATCAACTTCTTGGATAATGAGCTGATGTCGATAAGAAGCGATCCGTCAAAGGAGGGCCTTGATGTATCCCACATCAGTGACACGGAACGGAGCAAATGATTTTGATGGAGGTGAAAACGATCTGATGACACATGGTTCAGGGTGGCGGTCATGAAAGAATGAAGTATAATGTATGGTAGTGGATGGGACACGGTTGACTTCTCTGGATGACTTCTCTTGAACATATCGGCGACACTTATGTGATGGATTGGTAGCATTTACCCCAAAGGTGGATGGTATGGCGAGACTATGGCGATGTGACCGGTGGATGAAACAACCCAACCCGACTCAGGCACGGAGTGGAAGTGTCATGTTCAAGAGCGACTTGCTACCAATAAAGGTTCTTTGAGTTTCTTCCCAATTTTTCCCTAGTCATTGCTGACCAGTACCTCTTTATTTTTGTCAAGCTTGAGGAGGATAACATATGCTTGTTCTATAATTTGCCCTTCGGGCAAACCCATCGCTATGTTTTAACGAGCCTAGCGATAGTGAAACTCATTCTCGTCTAAAGACAAGTTTGTCGCTATTAATCTTTTTAACGAGTCTAACGACAAAGATAACTCGGTCCTTTTCATTTTTAGAGAGTCTGAAAATGTACGTAAACTTAACTCCGAAAGTCCTTTTTTGTCATCTAATCCCTTAAGTCCGAAAAAGTATAAAACAATACAGAAGGGATGAATTTTCGATAGTTTTAACGAGCCGAACAAAACAAGCGCTCGATCTTTTTGTGCAATAATCCCTCAGGTCCAAAAAGATTAAAATCTAGAGGAGGGATAGCTCTTCCGGTCGCTTTAACGAGTTGGAAGGCCAAAACTCGGCAATCTTTTCATATTTTACGAGTCAATTGAAAAGAGCTTAAAGAAGACTCGTCTTTTGAGGAACGAGTGATAAAAATGGGTAGCAGCTGATTCTAGGTAAGGGTTGGAATTTTCCAAGCACGGCAGTGTCACAAGGATGGCTAGTGATATCACTCTTCGCAGCTGTTCCTCAAAATGGGTAAACAATCATATGGAGGTGAATGGTCGGCCAATGGAAAAGTGGAGGTGACGGTGCAAACACGACCAAGGCTTTAATGGCTGATAATGCTACATTCACGGCGGTTATTTACCGGAGGGTAGTTCATTTTTTAACGAGCTTAAACGCGGGTTGAAACACTTGCTCGATCTTATGTTTATTTTTTAACGAGCATGAACTATGTGCTAAAACTTCTCGATTAATCCAGTCATATGATAAGAATGTCTCATATAAGATGCCATTTTTTATGGAGCTTGCGCCTTACAAAGCTATGCCCCGCATCCTTTCGTTATGCAAGTTCGGAAACGACTAATCCTACGAGTTTAAAGGGTTAGAGGTCCTAAAAATTTAAAAAATAAATAGCCGCCCCTTGCTTGCACTCCAAAATGTTTGCATGCCCCCAGGTATAAAACAGAGTTTCGAGGTCTCCCTCTATTCGAGCTGACAAAACATTCATTTTATCAGGAAGGGTCACCCTTTATTCGAGCTGACAAAACATTTGTTTTATCAGGAAGGGTACTACCTCTTACAGGCTATCCAAAGATTGTTCTATTTACAGTGTAAACAAAACACTTCTCTGGCAATGTCTACCGAGATAAACAAAGGTGAGTGACAACGAGCGCCACACACATAACTTTGACAAGAGAATCCTATTCTAGAACAACCCCTCTTCCAATCACGGACGAGGTACGGACTAGTCATATTCTCCCGCGGAAACCTACCCTATACCCAAAGTTTTCCTGCCGAAGCAGACCAGGACGCATGCCCCCTGGGTTCCAGTCATATCCCTCCGAATTACTCGCGCTCATCGAGAGGACGGACCGTAGGTTGAGACATTTCTTGCGTGAAGAGACCATTTAGGGATGGTATATGACTATTTGCGATGCGTGATCCGGGAAATGAAAGCTGGTCCACGAGCTTGACCACTCTTCCTTCGTGCAGAAAACACATTACTCTAAAGAGTGAGGAGACGATGGCTCCCATGCAATATATATAGTCTCGTCCAAGGAGTAGGTTATAATCCAAGGGTCCTTGAACGACCATCACATTCATTTGAACGGTCTTCCCTTTCAATGTTATGGGCACATTGGGGAGGATCCCTAAAGGTCGACTGGTTCCTTTATCGAAGCCTGTCAGATTTCTCATTTCAGGCAAAAGCGATGGCGAACCAAGCGCTTTCCAAGCAGTAGAGGAAAGGATACTCACAGATGCCCCCTCATCAATGATGGTGCCAGCCATGACCATTCTGTATATTTGGACGATAATTCTGAATGGTATGCTTGCTGGCAAACGGGGTCTGCCTAGTTGGTTCCAGTCGAAGGATACAACTAGGTTGCTTGGTGGTGGGACCGAGTAGACGGCCGGGTACGGCTCTAACGAACTTCCTTCCTGCGATAAAGGAATGGGTGGGTTGCCCCCGTGTTCGTCGGAGTCTGTGTTGATGAAGAGAATTTGGATGGTGTCATCCTTATTCTCCTCAGTGACTGTACCATTCGAAGATAAAACCCCTGAAGGCAAGACCGGGTCAACTGCCGCCTCGACCTTTTGACTTTCGTCGGGTATGGATTCAGCTGGTTCATCTTCAATGACCGACGCTTCAGCTGACCACTTGGGCGGGCCAGCTAGATTTTCAACTAACGAAGGACTTGGCAAGAGTTTTTTATATCCAGGAGGAAGTCGCAACGGTGAAACTGGACGATCATCCAAAACTCTTTTAGCTTCGTCTAAGAAGGGACAACGGTGGATGGCGTGGTTGCCTTCGCACAGTTTTCAGGGAGATCTAGCTCTCCCTTTTTGTCCTGGGAAATCACTTTCGCTAGTTGACGGTGTGCATTCAACATGGCTATCAGAGGTTGACGCCACCGGATTGTGCAAACGGGGAGACCAGTCCCTTAGTATCCGAGGGATGCAAGGACAATCTCTGTGAAAGTGGTCTCCCTTGCAAATGACACATGGCAATTTAGGCCTGGTCAGTGCAGTGTGTGGATTTTCATTAGACGACACTCGTTTGCCCCCAGTCACTTTTGGCTCCTTCTTCTTATTCTCTTTCTTCTTCTTTTCCTTCTTCTCCTTAGGAACTTGACTTTTGGCTTTGCCAGCCCCATCAAGCGAAGAGGAAGGAGGAGAGGAAGAATTAGAGGAATTAGAAGGCTGGTGGGTAACTCTGGACTGGTCTAACTGCTGACTCGACTGTTCAGGAATAGTGGTGTTCTGAACGACATTGGTTGAGAAGAGCTAGACCGGCAAGCCAATTGTCAGTTCTGGAAGCGACAATGTGGCCATATGGGGCACACCAACATCTCCCCAAGAGGAGAAGGGACTAGGATTTCCACCAAGGGGAATTCCTTGGTTGGTAGGCTCCATTTTCTCAACCCAAAGATCAACGCAGGAAAAAGGGTATGAATATTCCATTTAAAATAAATTTTAACGACGCTTGGACACAACTTGCTTTTTCAATTTTAAAGAGTCGAGAAAAAGCAAAAGATGACTCTAGTCTCCTTCGATGTTTTAATGAGCCCGAAGTGACAAATGCTCGGATGGACTTTTTCCGTTATAGAGTTTGAAAAAGGCCAAAAGGAACTGCTCTGGAGATCTAGGTAGAGGGTGTGCCAAACCAATCGCAAAACCGCAGAATACTTTTTAAGGTACGGGCGGTCAATCTTCGCGAATGCTGTGTTCAGTGCATTGCGATGAGTAGGGCGGCCGACACAGCTTCCTATGGATAAAGGTTTTATGCCTATAGGGGTCTCCCAATATATACTCGACGGTACGTGGGAGCACAATCCGTACTGGTGCTTATCGTCTCTCAGGAGGAATCACCCAACCATCAGCGAGATCGATAGTCACCAGGTTTTATGACGCCGGAACACGTCTCTAGCCTAGACCTCTATGTTGTGCGTTAAGTTCCAATGCGTTGTTAAGTTCATTCAATTTATTTTAGGTTGATCTTTCTTAGAAGTTTGCCTTTTTGGATCACCACGAGATGTAGATACAATTCCTAAATGTAGTCTAAAGATGATAAGCAAGCATTTATCTCTTTTCAACAATGAAAATCCTAGCTACAAGGGGAAAAGAAAGACACAATCTTTTCTCAAAGAGCATAGAGCACACTGTAAATGCACTTTTTCCTAAATCAAACCATACAAACGATCAATATGCAAATGCACAAATGCATGTATTTGTTTTCACTTTCTTAATATTGATGCCTAAAAAGAAAGCTGTTGTACAAATTTGAATTCGATTTCAAGTGAAAACACAAACAAGTTTCTTTTTGAAATCCAAAAAGACGATTACGACACTTTATGATTTTGAAGTAAACACTTGTTTCGACACTAGAAATTCATAAATTCAATCCAAAAGACAAAAGTAAAAGCGCAATCAACTGTCAACAGCAAATACACTTACTCCTAAGATCAAAACGACACTTACGACAGGTCTAGATCTAAAGGCGACAGTATGACTAGTTTACTTTTGTAATGGGAAACTACGAATGATGTAACAAATACACAAAAACAAATACAGTTTCTTTTATACAACTGAGGTGGAATTAAGGCAGAGAAAAGGGGTTTTCAGATAGGTACACACACTGATAACAGGCTGCAAAAATCAGAGATAAAACTGAACACAAGGATGCAAAGAACCACAGCTGCACAGGGCAAAGGCTGATCAGCACACCTGTTGCACAGAGAAACTGAATTGCAGCGCAGGTAGCCCTCTCGGGACCTGCGTTGAAATGCAGAGTCTCTTCACAGAGCCTGCGCTGAAGCAAAAACGAGAATTGTCTTTGGGTTCTGGGTCACGGTTTGCAGTTTGATCTGAGGTTTTTGGCCGGATAAAAGCTATCAATAAGGTACAATTAGGAGGATGATTTAAAGGAGGACTAAAGAGCTATCACAAAGGGCTGTTAGAGAATTTGTGGATCAGTTGTTCAGATCATAAACAGGCCCAGTGAGTGGACTAGAGTAGCAGATCTCTACTTTGCATTTGTAAATGGCAAATGCAGTTCGATTCAGCACTCCTGAGTTTATGAGAAGAACAACAATAGAAACACAAATAAACTAACTAGATACGATCCCCAGCGGAGTCGCCAATTTGTTGTTGGGAAAAGTATCTATTCAGAACGCCCCTATCCCACTCTAAGGTGTGATAGTGCCTTAGCAACAAACAAGGAAAACTACTTGAGTATTCTTCTTTATGAAATGTAAATGAGGAGAAAGGATGCAACTAACCTGTGTCTTCCGCTAGTTTGTTGATCCAATCGCTCCTCTCTTTAGTGACTCCCTGCTCCCTTACCGGCCCAGCTCCACCGAATTCCTGCAAGATCACAAGAGAGAGAAACTACACGAAGATATAGATATACATTCATAAAAAGCTCGGGATCAGATTAAGCTAAACATGCAAATATAGCAAAACATCATTGATACACAGCATATAGGAGAAACTCAAATAGTTTATTGATAGAATAAGAAAGTCCAAGAGGAGATACAACCAAGTGAGTCCCGATCCAGCATCTACCTCCCAGCGAAGGAATCCCTTCCTCTCCTCCAACAAAGCATAAATCACCCAATGTACTAATCTCAATCTCAAACCAACAGCAATTCTCTGCAAAGTACAAAATTCCAGCCTCTGGATCTCTGGGATGAGGGATCCATATATAGATGTAAGTAGAGAGGATGAGTCAGCTTATGTTTTGACTTGTGGCTTCCCTCTGTCAGTTCTTGCTTCCACTTGGAGACTGAGAGCCTCTTACTCATCACTTGGTCGAATTCAGTGAGGCAAGTGTCATTGGAGAAGATTTTGGAAGCTTCCATGGTCTTTCCACCTCGTTGAATGACTCTGCCACTTGTCATTTCCCGCTCAACGCACCTGGGTAGTGCATTCAAGTGCGTTGCAACGCACCTAGCCAGTGTATTTGGGTGCTTTGCAACGCAGGCAGCTAGTGGAGCTTCTGAATTGATCCTGATTTGACTAGTTCTGAGTGGTTTTTGGTGGAGAACTTCTGGGATGAGCTGTCATTGGTTGACCTTGTTCCTTTAGGAGCTGTAACAACATCTTTAGGGACTTTGGATCCCTTGGATTATGGACATTTCATGCTTATAGCTGTAAGGCACAAAAATGTCTATAACACTTCTGCTAGTTTCATGCAGTCTATCCATTGCTGGGCTCTCTGTCTCTCTATCCCCTCCACAGTCACTGCCACTGTCTAAACGTTGCGCATAGACCAGTCCGCCCAGTCCGCCCTCTAACGATTCTTCTCGGTGGTATTTAGTGGTTTTTTTTACTATCTTGAGTCTGGCCCCTTAGACCACTCGGCCATCCTGATGGTGGTAGCTGGAGGAGATAGTTAATATGATGTTGCGCTAAAGTTTTTTTTTGTCTGCAAGTGGTCTTATGTTTTGGTTCTATAATAATCCTGTTGATGGTAGAGCTATATGCTGGTAACTGTCCCTGGGCTTGGTATTTCGATGTTCTGTAAACTCTGTCTGGTTTTTGATCTGGATCTCTGTTGCTCTCGATGAGCTGTATCGAAGCGGAAAATCTGGTTCTAATACATCTGTAATTGCAATCTAAATATGCACTATACGGTTTTACTATCTCATACCCGGTCCCTTACCTCGCTCAGGCCTCCAGCTCGCCGGTTGTGACAGAAATGCCAGTTTCAACTATCTTTGCATTTGAGCCACTTCTCCATCGATAACGACCACACTGTAGATGTCTAGCTTATTATTATTATCATTTGCAGTGCTTATTGTTAAATATTGTGTCAATATTGTGTTTAGATGTCGGGGGTGGTAGTTTGATGGACGTTGACCTGTAAGGATTGCAAACCATTGTTTTTAGCCTACAGAAGCCACTCAACAACACTAGATTGCCACCTGCAAACAAGAACTGATTCGATAGCAAATCCTCTTGAAAGAAACGGGGAACAGTCTTTTGCAATATACATAGGTATATTGGTTCCGTTGCCTATGGAGGCGTTTTATCTGGTTCAGCTGTACGTGACCGAATTATTAGAGCATTTTTGGTCGAAGAACAAAAGATTGTCAAGAAGGTTTTGAAGATGCAAAAGTCCAGAAGCTGAGTTTGAAGACTCGCTCAAAAAAATCCAGAAGCTGAGTTTGAAGACTTATATAATAACTTATTATTATTTCTCTTGAATTGCAACCATACTGTAATACAAAAAAAAAAAATTGTGATAGTCTATATGCATAGAATATAGTTTTGATCTTTGTATATTAAATGAAGAAGGAAGAATAAGGCTGTAGTATTTTGAAGCACATTTTCCCAGCAGAAGTATTTTTACAGTACACAGATTTTTTGCCAGCAGAAGTATTTTTTTTACAATATGCATTCAATCATATCTATTGTGGGAATAGTTATCACTGGCAAGGAGAACTATCCTGAGTGGTCCCCGATGATAAAACACACCATCATTTTCAATGAGTTGTGGAAAGGAACGTGTGTCGAAGATGGGGACAATGAACTAGAATAGCCTACCTCAGACAAAGAGCTTGTCATTTGGGAAAACAAGAACAACAAAGCTTATGCATTAATCGCAACATCTGTAAATGAAGAGGTGAGTCGCCATATTTCGTCATTTTCAACTGCCTTTGAAGCCTTACAAAAGCTGAAAGAACTCTATGACTCACATTCTGCACTTGAAGTTGTTCAACTCATGATTAAACTCTTCACTCTTGAACTACAAAATAATGATCCTCTTGCTCTTGCATCTGAAGTAAAGTCTATAATGCATGATATCAAATCCACTAAGGTTGAATTGGATATTCCTCTTATCGCTTTTCTCAATGCACTTTACCCTACTTCAACTATCTTGAGTCATTGCAAACAAATGGAAATCTCAAAGATATCACCTTTGACTCTCTTGTGAAAAAGTTTGCTGAAAGAAAGAAAGCTTTTGGAAAGAACACACCCCCTGAATCTTCTGAAGAGGCTGTGTGCCTTGCTCATAAAGAAAAGCATCCTGCTCAAGATTCTTCAAGAGGAAGAGGTGGTCGAAGAGGAAGAGGAAGACATTTCAGAGGCGGGGGGGTAGACACTCTCAAGGAGAAAAGGTAGATTTGCATTGCATACGCTGCAAAAGAAATGGATCACATGATGCCTCTACATGAAAATTACCATGGGACAAAATTGAGCAGTAAAGAAACCAACAGAAAGGTAAAACTGATGATATAGACAAAGGTAAAGCACCTAAATCCACTCACTATGTTGTGGCACAATGTAACATTGGAGTAAATGAAGATTTATTTAATGCTTCACTTGCTTATTGGAAAAATGATTGGTTTCTTGATTCAGGAGCAACCTGCCACATGACTCCTAGAAAAGATTTTTTTGAAGAATTGAAGAATTTACTAACAATGCTGATGGAGCAGTATACTTTGCAGACCAATCAAAAATCAAGCCATCAGGGCTTGGCACAATCAGGCTTAAACTGCCTGGTCTTCCAGACTTTCTTCTGCATCATGTTCTATATCTCCCACAGCTCAAGAGAAACTTGTTGTCCTTGGTCCACATCTGCTAGCAAGGTCACTCCATTCATATGTTTGATTGCAAGCTTGAGGTAAGAAAAGCATCTGACCACTCACTTGTCATGAGAAGAATAGAAGAAGAAAGGCTTATCAAGCTGCAAGGTACCTCTGCTCGTGCACAACATTTCTCATACAATTCTCATCATGAAGAAGGTAAACTTCCATCAAATTTATTATGGCATGCTAGATTTTGACATTTGAACTATGACAACCTCCGCTTGTTGAAGAAAAATGGTGTTGCTGGTTTGCCTACAATTCCTAGGAAACTTAAGCAATGTGATGCTTGCATTCTAGGAAAGTATAGCAAACAGTCTTTTCATGATTCACATTCAAGAGCACATAGAAAACTTGAACTCATTCATTTAGATTTATGTGGACCAATGCTTGTTCCTTCTGCAAATGGAAATAAATATATGATGACATTTATTGATGACTACACCAGAATGTGTTGGGTTTATTTATTGAAGAACAAATCTGATGCTTTTCAAACATTCAAGAATTTTCATAAATGTATTGAAAATGATGCACAATCTCATATTGGGTCTATTCGCACTGATAATGGAAAAGAATACACATCACATTAATTTTAAAACTATCTTCGCCAACATGGGATCAAACATCAAACAACTGTGCCTTATAATCCCCAACAGAATGATGTAGTTGAAAGAATGAATAGGAAAATCTTAAATATGGTATGATCCATGCTATTCTTCAAAAATGTAAAGATAATGATTTGGGTTGATGCCATTCTATGTGCTGCATATATAAAGAATAGATGTCCATCTAATGCTATTAGAAACAAGACTTCTTATGAAATGTGGTATGGACATGTTCCTTCGGTAAAGCATCTCAGGGTCTTTGGTTCCACCTGTTATGCCTTGATACCAAAGGTACATAGAAACAAACTTGGTGCTAGAAGTCGTAAGTGTATCTTCATGGGGTATTCAATCACCTCCAAATCATACCGTCTCTATGATGAAGTAAATAAAAAGTTTGTTGTATCTAGAGATGTAATTTTTCTTGAATCATCCAAAACTGACAATGTTGTTGAGCGGCAACTTGATCGCTTGGATAGATTCGTAAAAGCAAAATCATTTCAAGAATTTGATAATCAGATTCCACATCTTGAAGGGGGGATTCCTATACTAGATCAACATGTGGAATGTTCTTCTGAGGAACACTCTCCCCCGCATGAAACTCCAACAACAAATGATGCTTTAAGTGACGTGATTGATAGAATTGGGAGACTCAATCTTGATTTAGTCCCAACTCAATCAACGGAGCAGCCTGGACCATCTGAGAAAGGTCCCCCAAAGTGGCTGACAAAGACACTTGAAAGTGTTCATCCTGATGAGGTTGGAAAGACAGGAACTAGAAATTCAAACCGGAAAAATGGAGGTGATGTAGATGACTCTAATTCACCTGTTGATATGGATGTTTCTTATGATTTTGAACTGAACTTGTCTACAGATTTTGAGCCAACTTCCTTCAAAGAAGATGCTTCTCATGATGAATGGAAAGAAGCGATGCAAAAGGAGTACGATGCCCTCATAAAGAACGACACCTGGAAGTTGGTTGATCCTCCATTAGGAACCAAACCAATTGGCTGCAAGTGGGTCTACAAGAACAAGTATAAAGCTGATGGCTCACTTGACAAGCACAAAGCTAGGCTTGTGGCAAAAGTTTTGCACAGAAAGAAGGGGTCGATTATGAGGAGACTTTTTCCCCCACAGCAAAATGGGCTACCATCCGGACACTCTTTGCCCTAGCAGCTCAGAACGGTTGGAAAGTCCATCAAGTGGATGTAAAAACTGCTTTCTTAAATGGATATCTAAAAGAGAATGTTTTTATGTCTCAGCCTAAAGGATTTGCTGTGAAAGGACATGAACATAAAGTATGAAAACTTTTGAAGTCCTTGAATGGCCTCAAACAAGCATCGTGAGCTTGGTATGAAAAACCAACTGAGCATCTTCTGAAACTCAATTTCAAACATTATGATCTTGATGATGCAACTTTATTTGTCAAGAAAGTTGGAAAAATAGTTGTATATCTTGTGGTATATGTAGATGATCTTTTGATGACAGGGAACAATGAAAGCTACATTGCATCCATAAAGAAGGAATTGGGAAAAAGTTTTGAAATGACTGATTTGGGCTATGTTCATTACTATCTTAGTATTGAAGTAACTCAACATCCGAAGTCCATATTTCTTTCTCAAAAGAAGTACATTGGAGATCTGTTAAACAGGTTTGGCATGACAGAATGCAATCCTCTTACTACTCCAATGGAACAAAACTTAAAGCTCACATCTATTGAAGGAAAAGAATTTGAGGATGCACCAAAGTATAGACAGCTTGTAGGAAGTCTCAACTACCTAACTACTACTAGACCAGACATTTCGTTTTCTATTGGAATCCTCTCCAGGTTTATGCAAAAGCCTTGTGAGGGGCATTGGTCTACTGTAAAAAGAGTTCTAGGGTACTTGAAGGGAACTTAAGACTTTGGAATCAAGTATACAGAGGTGGACGACTTCAGCTTGATTGGATACTCTGATTCAGACTTCGATAGAGATAAATAAACTGGGGTATCTACTTCAAGATATGCTATGAGCCTTGGATCAGGAGCTGTCTCCTGGAGATCACACAAACAATCAGTTCCAGCAGATTCCACAACAGAAGAAGAATACGTGGCAGCAACTGAAGCAACAAAAGAAATTGTGTGGCTCAGGAAAATTCTTGAATATTTGCAAGTAAAACAAGTACAGTCAACTCCACTCATGATTGAAAATACCTCTGCAATAAAGTTGGCCAAGAACCCAAAGTTCCATGATCGAACGAAGCACATCAATACTAAATATCATCTCATTCGACATCATGTTGTGGCCAAAACAATCCATCTCCATCATTGTTCCACTAATAAGAAAATTGTCGACATCTTCACCAAAGCTCTTGGAAGAGAAAAGCTTGAACGATTCAGAATGATGCTTGGACTCACCAACATCCCTTCAGATTAAGGGGGGGAATGTTGACACCTAATCATCAGGATTGGGTGAATATAATGTAAATAGATAAATAAGTAATATGAACAGTCATCGAGAGATGAAGTGAATAGTCTCTCCCTCATGTATATAATGAAGACCTACCTGAAGGAATAAAACACACGAATCAATTTTGGTTGAGGAGTTACTGCCTGTTCTGACAGAAATTGTAGAAATTAATGTGTAGATTCAATACTGGTCATGAAATTTGCTAAATCACAAGACATGAAGCTACTCAACTGATCTCCAAAATTTAATTCACCATATAGAACAAGAATCATTGACATGCAAAAGGAAACATCACACATGCACAAATATTAATCTAGGGGAAATAAACTGCTCAAAATCCCTTATTATCTATATTGCATTAATCAGAGAATAGAGAAGAAATACATATACTTTCTCAAGCTTGAGCACACCCTGCAAGTGTATAGTATATCCCTCTTCCTGACTAACTGAATATGGCCAACACTTAGCCAATTTTCAAGCCCTCCAAGCTCCTATTTCCTTGCATTGTTCCCTTGGTAAATTTCCCCTATTTTTTAGGAATTTCACACCATGGAATTGCACAATTACCTTAGGTAATTCTCTGACTGAATTCACCACCTGTACACATTGGAATATGCTACAACTGATAGTACATTGCCTTGGAATATCCATCTCAAATGGGTAACTTGAATTATCTACATGCAACATTATATTGGATTGATTGATTAGTTAACTGGTTGATCACTGTGTGTGGTTGAAGTTCCACTTCCACAACTTGACCTCCACTAGTTCTTCTGACTGTTAGAACTAGTTAAAGTGACAATAACTCAAATTAACTGAAATGTATTTCTACAAATTAGAAATAAAACATAATGAACTTAACTCAAGCTTCCCCAACTCGAATTAACTGAGTTAACTAAGTGACAAGTGCCATGTCACCTTAGTTAACTACCTCCAAGTATTTTGCTAAAATAGAAATTCAAATTTTCTCTAGTTTGACCAAAGCAAAGTCAAATGATATTTTATTTCTATATTTTCAACACTCCCTCTCAAAAAGAAATGGATTATAAACTACCCTTATCTTGCACCCATGGAACTCAAACTTCCCTCTTGACAAGGCCTTTGTCAAAATATTTGCATCTTGTTCCTCCGTTGGAATGTATTGCAGCAACATAATCTGCCTCTGCACACAATCCTGTAGATGGTGTTACCAGATATCAATATGCTTCGATCGATCATGAAAAATAGGATTTTTCAGACATTTTGATACAACTTTGATTATCATAGTAAATCACAATAGGATCCATCATCTGACCAAACAAACCGACAATTATCTTTCTCATGCAGATCGACTTACATGCTGCTTGACTTGCAACCATGTATTTTGATTCTACTGAGTTGTGTTCTACTAATATCTGCTTCCTATTGTACCAAGAAACCACTGCAGACCCAACACTGCAAATCATACCTAATGTACTCTTCTTGTCTGATGGACTTCCTACCCAATTTTCATATGTGGAGCCACACAACTTTGTTAAAAAGAGCAACAAGAAATTCCAATTTAATTTGTCCTTGAATTAAATTGTAATTATTTTCTCATAGCAACTTGTAATAGTTAACTAAGTTAAGTTTACTTATTTAGCTTAGGAAATTCGAGTTGGAAGTCTATCTAGATTCCTGTAAAGTGATGCATAAATTTTAGGTGCCCAGGTTGAGTTCTTTGGAGTTGTAATTATATAACTTAGTCTAACTAAGTTATAGTGAGTTAAACTAGTTCTAACTGTTGGAGGAACTAGTAGGGGTCTAGTAGTGGAGTAGTGCACCAGTGCATCACTAGTACCACACTAGTTAACTAAAGATTCATTCATAAATAACTCATGCATGTCAGTTCATAGGAAGATTGAGTTGAGATTAGAGTGCAGGGACAATGTACTATCCGTTGTATTATTTTCCGACTTGTACAGATGGTGCATGCAATTAGTTGAGGACCTAAGTTTTGATTGTGCATTTATGGAGGAATGCTTTCCCAATTAAATATGGGATGATTCTCTCAGGAATTGTGCAAGGAAGTAGGGGCTTAGCAGGTAGCAAATTTGGCTAAGTGTTGACTTGAGCTAGTTTGTGAAGCAGAGAGATAGATTATAATTATGCAGGAATTGTTCAGGTTGAACAAGCATTGTATTTTCTTCTAAGATCTTCTGGTTAATGCAATATAGATAGTCAGGGTTTTGAGCAGTTGCTTTCCCTAGAGAAATATTATGTTATGTGCGATTGATATTCTTCCTTTTTCTGATTATTGTTTTCATCGATCATTATTAGTTTCCGCAGTAAAGAGTAGAGTAGATCCTTGTCTTATGTTTTAGTATATCACATGAGCTGTTGAATCTACAATATATACATGGTATCAAAGCTGAAGACAATATAGAAGAGGATATTTCAATTTTTTTGTGTAGGAGAAAATTAAATTTGCAGGTCATACTTCATATAAAAAGTATGTCTTTCTACGGGTTGCGACTTGAGCATGCCTTGGAAGGAAAATCGAATTACATACCATGGAAAGAAAGGATGGAAGTAGTGTTTTAAGACAATGGTCTCAAGGAATTCATTGATTAATACATTCTTAAGCCTCCAGCATCATATGCTCAAGATCTTACTGAATGGAGAAAGTGTGTGGCAAAGGTGAGGCGGATTATTCCTGAGGGATTTTGATACCACATTGTCTCGAGTCTCCATGGAAAGGAAACTCGATACTCAATGTGGAAGGCATTGACTGACCTGTTTCAGAATAGAAATGACCATAGGAAGTTGGCACTCAATGAAAACTTAGAAAGATCAAGATGGAGAAGGGCGACTCAATTCCAAAATACTTGACCAAGTTCACTCATTGTTGTGATGAGCTTGGAAGTGTTTGAATTATTGTTGCTGAGGATGATATGGTGAGCCTAGCTCTTCTAGGACTCCCCAAGAGTTGGCACAATTATAAAGATTCTATCTATGGGAGGGAGAAGATTCCAGATTGGGAACGACTATGGTCGGATTTGGTATTGGAAGAGATTTAGAGGAACACCAAAGACATATCCTCATCAAAGACTAATGATGAGGAAAAATGTGCCTTAGTGGGTAAGGCAAAGAAAGGGAAGGGGAAGGCGTCCCATTCCAAATCGGATTCTTGTCATGGAGGCAAGAAGAAGGACATGTTGAAAGTCAAGTGCTTTCATTATCATGAGATGGGACATTTTGCTACAAATTGTCCACTCAAGAAGTCCTAAGGAGGAGCGGTAGGTGAGGCTCTTGCCTCACAATTCGAATAGGACTTTACCCTCATTGCATGCATGGTGTCATTGATTATGGGTAGTGTAGGGTACCTAGACATTGGAACTTCTTTCCACATGACTCGTAAAAAGGATCTCTTCAGTGACTTGGAGGAGAAGGATCTCCATATGCATATCGATATGGGTGATGACAGGAGGTATAGTGCTACCAGGTTGGGTACATTTACCTTTTAGAGGGAGCTAGGTGCTCCCCTCAGTTTTCGAGACTTTATGTATGTTCCTCGTTTGAAGAAGAACTTGGTACCTATTTCCATGTTGGAGGATAGAGGCTATGATGTGATATTTAGTAAAATAAAGGCGTTCCTTTGTCACATAGGCACGAGACAGGTAAAGAGGAAAGGGATTCAGGTGAAGAAAACTCTACAAGTTAGAGGTAGACAATTGTTATTCCTTGAGCATGAAAGAAGAGAAGGTGCAGAGCTAAGACATCAATGAGTTGTGGCATAAGCGATTAGGTCACTTGCATCATGGCACTTTGAAAATCATGCAAAAAAATTATGCCAGTCTTCCCAAAGGTACACTAGAGCAAGTTGACACATGCAAAGGGTGTACTCTGGGAAAATTCACCAAAGCTTCCTTTCACAACAAAGACAGTTGACAACAAGTGATCCTAGATCGATTCCAATAAGATGTGTGTGGACCGTTCTAAAAAACATTGACGACCAAACAAAGGTATTATGTTATATTTGTTGATGATTTTTCTCGTAAATGCTGGATCTTTTTCATGTAGAAGAAAGATCAAACTTTTGCAAACTTTTGTGAATTTAAATCATTGGTCGAGAAAGATACAGACAGGAAGGTTAAATATCTTAGGAGTGATAATGGTGGAGATTATGTTTCAAACGAGTTTAAAAAATATGTGTGGTAGAAGGCATTAAAAAAGATTTGGAAACACCCCATAACCCACAATAGAATGGGGTGGCTGAAAGGAAGAATAGAAGCATTGTAGGGGCATCATGAGCAATGTTGCATGATTGGGGCCTACCACTACACTTGTGGGTCAAGGCATGCAACACAACTATTTATTTGTAGAACATAAGCCTTATCAGATTCTTGAGATGAGTACACTAGAGGAGGATTTCTCAAGGAAGAGACCAGATGTGGGTCACTTCAGGATTTTTGGCTCATTGGTATATTTACATGCGACCAAATATGCATGGAAGAAGCTTGAGCCGAAAACATAGTTGGTGATATTTGTGGGGTACACTGATACACCTCACAACTATTGGGTGTATCTGCCGACTAGTAGGATGACAATGGTTCGCAGGGATATCAAATTCGATGAAGAGAAGGCCATGGGATCTTCCCTTGAGTGTGAGCTTTAGGTACATGCGATTGAGGAGATTTAGATCCTAAGGAGGAGCCTTGGATTGATGTGGAGCAGCCACATGCAAAGGATCCGGGAGTGGAGACATCCACTCAGGAAAAGTATTTCAGAGATGGGACAAAGCACACTAGAGAGGTTGATATGTTATTGTAGGATGCGAGAGAGAATGTGGGAGCACCCATGTCACAACATAGGTAGAGGAGGCCACCTGAGAGGTACACTGGATACATGGCTCTTATGAACGGATGCGTTGAGACAGAACCATATTATTTTGAGGAGGCAGTGCAACAATCGATTTGGGTTGATGCCATGGTGGAGAAGTATGAATCCATTGTTTGTAATAGTGTTTGGGATGTGGTCCCAAGATCGACAGACAAGTCAGTGTTGAGTTCTCGATGGCTTTACAAGGTAAAGCAGGCATCATATGGTAGTATGGAGAAACATAAGGCCAGGTTCATGGCTTGAGGATTTTATCAAGTAGAGGGGATTGACTATGATGAGACCTTTTCTCCTGTTGCAAGGTACTCATAAATCAAATCCATATTGGCACTATCAATGTACATCAGTTGGAAGATACATCAGATGGATGTAAATACAACCTTCCTTAATGGCATGATTGAGGAAGGTGTATATTGAGAAGACGAAAGGTTTTGAGACCTTTGACCGTGATTCACATGTGTGCTGACTCAAGTGAGCGTTGTATGGGTAGAAGCAAGAATCCCATGCTTGGTACACTAGGATCGATAGCTACTTCATCGGGTTGGGCTTCACCAAAATTGAAGCGGATGCGAACCTGTACCATATTGTCATGGAAGGTAAATTGTTGATTATTTTTTTATATGTCGATGATTTGATTATGACAGGTGATGATAAGATGATCAATTCTTGCAAAGAGGATCTTGCAAGAGAGTTATAAATGAAGGACTTGGGGCTCATGCACTACTTTCTAGACATGGAAGTATGGCAAGGTGATGGGAAAATTTTTGTCTCTCAGGGAAAGTATGCTGATGAGATACTGAAAAGGTTTCACATAGAGAGTAGTAAACCCATGGTGACACCTCTAGTAGGTAACTGGAGGAAGGAGGATGCTACTTCGAGTGAGGTAGTGGAAGCTACTATTTACAGGCAACTTGTGGGTTCACTCATGTATTTGGTGAACACACGACCGGACATGTGCTATGAAGTTAACAAGCTTAGTCAAGCGATGGTTAGGCCGACCAAGTTGTATTGGAAGGCGACCAAGCATGTGTTGAGATACCTCAGAGGAATTTCTCAGTATGGATTGTGGTACAGATGGACAAAGGGAGTGAAGCTTCAAGGATTAACAGATGAAAAGTAGGCAGGGAGTGCATCCGACAGGAAGAGCACATAAGGAGATATTTTCAATATTGGGTCAACAGTTATTTCTTGGTACAACAGGAAACAAATATCAGTTGCACTCAATTCAACAGAGGCAAAGTACATGAGTGTTAGTCATGTAGCTTGTAAGGCCATCTAGATGAGGAAGATTCTGGTTGGTTTATTTGGTCAGCAAATGGACCCAACTGTGATTTACTATGATAATCAATGTTGTATCAAACTCTCTGAAAATAACTTCTTTCATGATCAGTCCAAGAATATTGATATCTGGTATCATCATCTTCGAGATTGTGTGTAAAGGCAGATTATGTTGTTGGATTACGTTCCCACAGAGGAGCAGGATGCTAACATTTTGACAAAGGCATTGTCAAGATGTAAATTCGAGTTTCACAGAGATAGGATCAAGGTAGCTAATAATCCCTTTCTTGTTGAGAGGGAGTGTTAAAAATAACAAGAAGAAATTCCAATTTAATTTGTCCTTGAATTAAATTGTGAATTAAATTGTAATTATTTTCTCATAGCAACTTGTAATAGTTAACTACATTAAGTTGACTTAGTTAGCTTAGGAAATTCGAGTTGGAAGTCTATCTAGAGTCATGTAAAGTGATCCCTAAATTTCAGGTGCCCAGGTTGAGTTATTTGGAGTTGTAATTAAATAACTCAGTCTAACTGAGTTATAGTCAGTATAATTTTTTGGGTTGTACAAATGGTGCATGAAATCAATTGAGGAACTAAGTTTGGATTGCGCAGTTGTGGAGGAAGGATTTACCAATTAAATATGGGCTGATTCTTTTAGAAATTGTGCAAGGAAGTAGGGGCTTGGAAGAAATATAGTTGGCTTGAGATGGTTTGTGAAGCATAGAGATAGATTGTACTTATGCAAGAATTATTTGGGTTGAAAAAGCATTGTATTTTCTTCTCAGATCTCCTGGTTAATGCAACACAGATAGTCGGGGTTTTGATTAGTTTCTTTCCCCAGTGAAATATTGTGTTATGTGCAATTGATATTCTTCCTCTTTCTGATTATTGTTTTCATCCATCATTATTAGTTTCCACTTTAAAGAGTAGAGTAGATTCTTGTCTTATGTTTTAGTATATCACATGAAATGTTGAATGTACAGAAATATCTACAAAATTCACTCCCTTTGTCCGTCTGTACAAAAGTCCAAACTCAGTAGTGCCTCTGAGGTAACCTACACCATGCTTAGCTACCCTCCAAAACAGTTTGCTTATCCTAACCATAGCTTGACTCAGCTGGTTGACTACATAACACATGTATGGTTGTGTGTTCACAAGATACATGAGTGAACCACCAACTATTGGTAAAGAGTCATCCACTTACTCACCTAAAGTGGAATCCTGACCAGCTAGAGGAGTCTCTATGGGTTTGCACCTGTCCATGCAGAACCTATAAAGTATCTCGTTGGGATACTTTCCCTAAGAGACAAACAATTCCCCATCACCTTGCCATACTTCCAATCCAAGGGAGTAGTGCATGAGACCCATGTCATTCATCTCAAACTCTCTTGCAAGTCCTGCTTACAATATCTAATCAACTTCTCCTCACCATTCAGGATCAATTCATCAACATATAAAACAATAATCAATAATTTACCTTCTACCAAAATATGATAGAGGTTTGAATCCACATCATTTTTGGTGAAGCAAAAACCAGTGAGATAACTACCGATACTAGTGTACCAAGCATAGGGTGTTTTCTTGAGACCATATAAGGCTTTCTTGAGTATGCACACATGAGATTCTCGATCAAAATTCTTGAAGCCTTGCAGTTTCTCGATATACACCTCCTCCTCAATAACTCCATTGAGGAATGTTGTTTTCACATCCATTTGGTGGATCTTCCACCCCATATTTGCAACCAACACAAGGATTGATCTGATGGATGAGTACCTTGCTACAGGAGCAAAGGTATCCTCATAGTCAATCCCCTCCACCTAAGAGTACCCCTTGGCCACAAATCTAGCCTTGTACTTTTCTATGCTTCCATATGCTTCCTGCTTCACCTTGAAGATCCATCTCGAACCCACAACTGATTTGTCTGCTAGTCTTGGGACCACTTCCCAAACACTGTTCTTCAAAATGGATTCATACTCCTCCACCATTTCATAAACCCATACTAGTTTCTCTATTGCTTCCTTGAAAGAGGATGGCTCAGTCTCTACTATTTAAGTTATTAGAGCCATGTAGCTAGTGTACTGATCTGTTGACATTCTCTACTTGTGCTGATTTAAAGGAGCACCCACATTCTCCCTCACATCCTACACAAATCTCATATCTTCTCTAGATGGCTCTGATTGAGTGGTTGTTTCCACTCTCTTCTCCTCAACTTTTGGTTGCTCCACAACATCCTGAGGCTCCTCCTTTGGAGCTAAAAGCTCCTCCTCTGGTGGGATATGAAGCTCCCTCTCAAGAGAGCACCACATGGCTTTGTCTTCATCAAATTTGACATCCCGTCACACAACTGTCATTCTAAGGGATGAAAAATACACACGGTAGTTATGGGGAGTTTCTGTGTAACCCACAAATACCCCCAACTCTATTGTTATCTCTAGCTTCTTCCTTGATTCTTTGGAGACATGGAAATAGATAGAGGCTCCAAAAATCTTGAAGTGTGACACATCCAAATTCCTCCCTGAGAAAGCCTCCTCTAGTGTGATCATGCAAAGAATCCAATGAGGACTCCTATTTTGCAAATAGACCATTGTGTTGCATTTTTTAGTCCACAAGTGGAGAGGTAGCATTTGGTCATGCAACATTGCCTGTGATGCTCCCATAATGCTTCGGTTATTCCACTTAGCCACCCCATTTTGTTGTGGGTTGTGGGGTGTTGTCAACTCTCATCAAATGCCTTGTTTTATAGAATTTTTTTTTTTAAACTCATTTGACACGTACACACCTCCATTATCGCTCCCGAGAACCTTCACCTTCTTGCTTGTTTCTTTCTCCACCAGTTCCTTGAACTCTGTGAATTTGGAGAAAGTCTCATCCTTCTTCCAGATGAAGAAGATCCAGCATTTCCACGAATAGTCATTAATAAATGTGACAAAATACTTATGTCTGGCAGTGGTGACTATCGAGAAAGTTCCAAAAACATCAGAGTGGATCCTTTCAAGGACTACACGTGCTTTGCTGTCATGATCATGGAAAGTGAATTTTATATACTTCCCTAAGGTACACCCTTTGCATGTGTCCTACTGCTCTAGTTATCCTTTGGGGAGACTCGTGGTAATCTACTGCATGATATTCAAAGCACCATGATGCAAATGGACAAGTATTTTATGCCAAGTTCACGAACATCACGGCTCTGCACCTTCTCACCTTTGTGCTTAATGCAGCACAATCCTCCACATATAGCTTATAGAGGTTCTTCACATGAACCCCGATCTGCTTGACCTATCCTGTGGCTATGTGTCTTAGGAATTTCTTTCTTTTACTAAAGATCACATCGTAGCCACGATCTTCCAAAACTTCAACGGAGATAAGATTCTTCTTTAGACCCGGAACAAACATCACATCCTTGAGCCTAAGAGGGGAGTTTGACTCCCTCTAAAAGGTGACTATACCAATCCTAGTTGCGCTATATCTTCCATCATCTCCCATCTTGATGTGCATCTGGATATCCTACTCCTCCAAATCACTGAAAAAATATCTATTCCTCGTCATATGGAATGAGGCACCACTATCAAGATACCACACACTTCCCATCATTGTGTTGGTCATGCATGCAATGAGAGTAAAATCAAGCTCTAATTGTGAATCCAAAGCTTCACTCACTACTCCTCCTGAAGGCTTCTTGCTTTCCTTCTTGTGTTGACACTTCGTGGCATAGTGCTCGAATTCATGACAGTGAAAACCCTTGATTCTAGACAAGCCTTTCTTCTTTCGCCCTTGACTAGATTTTGCTTTGGATTGGGATTTATTCCCTTTCCATTTCTTTGTCTTTCCATCTCTGGTATTTCGCCTTATTTCATCCTCTACCAAATCAGACCTTAGGTGTTCCCAATTTAGTAGTTTCTCCCTCTCATTCACTGAATCTTGGTAGTTGTGCCAGTTCTTGGGGAGGCCTAGAAGAGCTAGGCTCACCAAATCATCCTCTTCTACAACAAATCCAACTTCACCAAGTTCATCACGACATTTTGTGAACCTACTCAGGTACTATGGAACGATCTTGATATTTCAAAGTTTGTCCTTGAGTGCGAATTTCCTATGGTCACTACTATTGTGGAACAAATCTATCTGTTCTTGCCACATTGCATGCAAAGTCTCTTTCCCATGGATATTTGAGACAATATGGTCTCGTACTCCCTCTAATATGATCCTCCTCGTCTTGGCTACACACTTCTTCCATTCTGCCAGATCCTTAGCATTCGTAAGATCATTACCAATTAATTCCTTCAACCCATTATCCTCTAGTTGTGCCTCCATGTGGTCCTTCCATGCAACATAATTTGAGCTTCGCTCAAGGGCATACTTGACCCTTAGTCCATTGAAAGCCATCTTCTTTTTCCTGAAGAAAACCTGCAACATTGACTTGTAAATTCGAATCTCCTACAATGAAAACTTCAAAATATCTACTTTATGGTGATTCCAACTCTGATACCATGTAGAAATTAATGTGTAGATTCAATATTGGTCATGAAATTTTGTAAATCACAAGACATGAAGCTACTATAATGATTTGAGGAAGTTAATTCACCATCTAGAGCAACAATCATAAACATGCAAAATGAAACATGACACATGCACAAAGATTTATCTAGGGGAAAGTAACTGCTCAAAACCCCCTACTATATATATTGCATTAATCAGATAATAGAGAAGAAATACAAATTCTTGCCGAAGCTTGAGCACACCATGCAAGTGTATAGTCTATCCCTCTACCTGATTGGTTGACTCTGGCCAACACTTAGCCAATTTTCAATCACTCTAAGCTCCTATTTCCTTGCACCATTCCCTTGGGAATTTGCCCCTATTTTTTAGGAATTTCACACCATGGCGCAATTATGTTAGGTCATTCTCTGATTGTATGCACCACATGTACACATTGGAATATGCTACAACTGATAGTATAATGCCTTGGAATCTCCATCTCAACTGGGTAACTCGATTTCTCTACATGAAACAATTAATTTGGGTTGATTGATCTTTGAGTGTGGTTGAAGTTCCACTTCCACAACTTGACCACCACTAGTTCTTCTGACTGTTAGAGCTAGTTAAACTGACAATAACTCAAATTAACTGAAATAGATTGTTACAAATTAGCAATCAAACATACTGAACTGAACTTAAGCTTCTCCAACTCGAATTAACTAATTTAACTGAGTGAAAAGTGCCATGTCACCTCAGTTAACTACCTCCAAATATTCTGCTAAAATAAAAATTCGAATTTTCTCAAATTTGACCAAGGCAAAGTCAAATTGATATTTTCTTGTTGCATTTTCAACATTGTAGTCGCTCCCTTGCAAGCTTATGCATGTGGCTGGAGGCTTTTAGTCGCATGGATGCAGGCTTGTGCAGGCGACTAGGAGTTGAGGTCAATGAAAACAAAGTTAGCTCAAGGTCTAGGCACTTGGAAGGGTGGTTTTTTCCTTAGGGGTCTTGTAGAACCTAAGGGAAGTTAGTAAGGTTTTGGTTTGTCGATTCCACTTCCTTAAGGTGATCTAGGAGGTTGAATCATATCATAATAACTCTTCATCACATGTTTACCACGGTGGGCCGATTAACTTGGGTAAATGTAGAAGGAGGGTGTTACATGTACACTATTATTCATGGCTTTCTATGTATTCTTTTTTCTTTTGCTAAAATACCCTTAAGAGAAAATACCATAAAAAGTAAGGAGAGTTGGAGTAATGGGTAGCCGAATATGTATAACTTTTCACTTTCCATTCTTTAATTTTTTTTATTTGATTTTATGAATTTTCTTTTCATTTTTTTCTCTTTTGAATTATTTATTTTTACATTTTTTTAAGTAGTGAGAAAACTTATTATAACTTAGTTGTCAAACTATCACTGGGGATAGTCATCACTGGTTGTTATAAGTGATTGTTCAAGGAAAATAAACCACCTCATCTAGAATTACCCCATTGGTGGGTTGTAAGAGGGTAGGCTTCCACTTCTCGTGGATACCTTTGGGTCTTGGGCCCTATTTTCTTGCATCCAAGGAAAACAATATCTTAACCAAGAAAAAACAATTTTAGGGCATACTCAATAGTTTTAGGGTATAATGCAGGCCTATATTTACTTTTAAATTGTCTTTCTTTTATTTTATTATTATTTTTTTTCATTTTTTTTTATCTCTTTTGAATAATTTAATTTTATGCCCACGGGGCTTTGGATTGATGGTGAATGGGTGCACCGTTAAGGCACTCCTTATAATAGGTCACTAGTGGATTGATGGTGAATGGGTGCACCGTTAAGGCACTCTTTGTTAAGGCACTCTTTGCAATAGGTCACTGGTTCAAATCCCCCGTAAATACTTACCTACCAAAAAATAAAGAATAATTTAATTTTACATTAACATTGTTCTTCATAACTTATCTAACCTTATAAACATTAAATATTATAATAATTTACTTATTCAAATCTATTTTAAATTAAATAAAACTAAATTATTTTTTAAATTAATTTGAATCAAATATAAAATTATTTTGAAAACATAAAATTGTTTTGATAAAAAATTTTATTATACGTAAAATTCAAACTATAATAATATAACATTTCAATGTTAATAATATAATAATATAACATTTAAATAATAGGTTCATAAAAAAATTAACCATTTTAAAAATACATTTCTTATAATTTGTTTTGATAAAAATAAAATAAATTTGATTATATCTAAAATTCAAACTATAATAATATAATTTTTAAATATTAATTTTATTAAAAGTTTAACCATTTAAAAAATAAATTTAATAAGGACAAAAAGAATTTTGACTAAATCCAAAAATTTGTAATTTGAATATTGGAACCTTACAATAACACAACACAACATTTCTTTAGAATGTGCAGGTTTGATGGTAAAAAGGAAAATTAAGTTAATTTGTATTAAAACTATTCTCAAACAACACAACAATGTTTAGAGAGTGCATGTTTTATGTTTTATTGTTAAAAATAAAATAAAATAAAATTAAATTAAATTAAAGAAAAAAAGAATTTGACTAAACCAAAAAATTGTAATTTGAATATTATAATTATTTTCAACCAAAGTTACAATAACACAACACAACATTGAATGCAAATTTCATACGAAAAAATAAATAAATTAATCTATAAATAAATATGTAACATTAACCATTATTTATTTTAAAAAATAAGTATCAAATAATCAAATTTGAAAATTAAGTTAATCTACACAGTGTGAAACTGACCATTATTTATTTTAATATTTGAATATCTAATAATAATAAAAAAAATTATAAAGGAAAAAAAAATCAACAAGGAAAAAGGGAAATTCACCGAACTTAAAGATTATAATATAAATCATTAACCGATAAAAAAGAAGAAGAAAAAACTCACTATTTACGGAGAATAAAATTTTAATAGGGGAAAAATCATTAAATTTAGAGGTTGGAATTTGAAGCTGCCACAATTTCAACCAGGAGGAAGTGTTGGAGTTGAAGACGACATTTGTATGTTAGTTTTTTTATGACCTCGACACAACCTTTGGATGTTAGGTTTTATGAGGAAAATGATGTGTATCTTTATTAATATTTTATAAGGAAAAAAGGGAAATCAGTTAAGTTTGGAATTTGGATATTGAAACAATTTTACAAATCAAGGTTTCGATGTCATCCTTTACCAAAATGAACATTTCACACCTCAGATTTACACCTTATCCTTCTAGTAAAATGAAATTTTAGATTTTAAGTGTTAGGTTTGTTAGCAAACTAACCATTTGCAAAGGTTAAGATTCAACAAAGAAATCAGGATCAAACAGGGAGGTTGGAAGATCTTAATAGAGCCATGAATAGCCCTGGTGTGATATTAGGTTCTTGTTTACGTATTTGAGTTTCATGAAAAGGCTATCCGTGCTTCCCGAGAATAATGTCTAGCTGTATCAAGTAAGGTTGTTATTTATCTAAAATAATAGTTAGAAAATAGTTTTTGAGATTCAGGTAAGGGATATCCGTGTAAGAATATGGAAAGCATTGACTCTCTTTTCATCCATGTTTAATTTGTAGTTATATAAAAGCCACAGAGTACAGGGAGGTAGAAGAGTGGCGCAGTGAAGAACTTCAAATCAGGCGTTTGGGTACCCCTTGCGCTTGCTTCAGTCCTCCTCGTTTTCATGGCGTAGTTTAGTTTCCTGGTCTTTCGAACATTTGCTCGGGCTTCGTGTTTTGATTGACTAGCATCCATTCATTATTATGTGTTGAAGCGAAGTATCGCATGTCGCCGATCGGCTTTGTTCATTTATAAAATAAGATCGATTTGGTCTTTTAATGGTATGGGATTCAAAGCCATAGAAATAAAACTGCGTACTGCAATAATCAGTTTATTCTGTGTCGTTGACAGAGCTCCTGATGATCACAAATGCTGCACTCCAGATATATGTACTTGCCTAGACACATTATTATTTTAAGATTACGATGATGATTATTAGGAGCAGAATGATTATGATCGTGAGGATGGTTGGACTTTGGTTTTTAGCGATTAGCTGGTGAGTTTTAAGATTGGATTCTAATATGGGTGGGGAGCTATTTCGGTTTGTGTTCTAGAGGGTGTCTGGAGCAGTATGACGGTTGGGTTGACATGTTGGTCATGGAGATATTTCAGTTTGTGTTCGAGAGGGCGTCTGGAGCAGTATGACTGTTGGGTTGACATCTTGATTATGGAAATACAATGGTTTTGGTTTATCATTTCCTATAGAGTGTAACTCTAACTTGCAATGACCTGTAGTTGAAATCCATGAACTATAAATTACTTGTATTGAAATCCATGAACTATAAAGTTTATGGTCAAGTAAAAGTAAAATCACGGAAAGCTCATAACCAGTTAGTCAATTTTGACAGTTGAAATCCATGAACCATAAAGTCAAAGGCAAGTAAAAGTAAAATCTCGAAAAGCTCCTAACCAGTTAGTCTAGTTTGACAAAATGAGTATTACATTCTTACATGCCATGTTGTTCATATCGTTTATGTGATTTCCCATTAAAACCTTAACTTTGGGATTTGTGTACAAATGCTTTTAATGTTTATAATTTCATTGTGTAACTTGATTATTTATCGTTACATGTTATTTACTTATGGATTTGATGCATTTATGTTTAACACAACTTTTGTCGCATAAACCCTGATTGAGGTTTATGACAATATATTTACATGTCACCGGATAATGATTATTTCCAGTATAATCATGTGTGTTAAAATTGGCATAAGCATTTTGCATCTGCATTCATGAAAATCCTATACACCCATGTGTAGAAATGACTATGTTAAGGATAGGGTTTTTCGTTTCCTTGGAGAAAACATATGTTTTAGGTGATGTGGTTATGGTAGTGTTTCCCAGTGGGAGGTTGGGGACGTTACAGTAGAAATGCAGAAATGCACTTCAGAATGTTGTTGTATGTTGTTGTACAAGTTTTAGGACATGTATTGATTGTGGAAGCTGTGAAATAGGTTCACAAGAAAACTTGTAAAGTGATAGTCAAGGTGAAGAGTGAAGTTATGATAGTTGGTTCTTAAACTATCTATGTCGCTTTTTTCCTACGCCAATAAGGATCTATGCTAGATGATTCAAGTTTCCCACATGAAGATTGAAAGGAACAATCATGTACTTTATTTCGTGGTAAAGACAATATTTGTTTTTCAACTTTGAACAATAATGTAAAACATTTTGAATCTATGATAAGCCAACATTACATTTCAATGGGTACGCTTGCATGATGTATAAATTGGCTCCCTAATGGAATCGAAGGATATGATTCTTATTGTTTTAATCCGTGAATTGTAAAGAATGCAATAATGGTAGTTAATATAAAGGGTAGTTGATGTCCATTAAAATGCTATAAGCATGATTAAGTTGTTTCCTTTTCCATTGGAGTTTCTTTAGGCAATACCCACCTTGTTTCAGGAGGAGTACCTTCTCCACGAACATGTATCATTGTGTAATTATAATGGTAGTTATCTATGTTTTGATTTAATATTGTTTTCATGTGTGGTAATTATTGCATTGTAACAATTTTTGCTAATTGATATTGTTGTTTAATATCATTATTTTATGTTAATAATTCATGTTAATTGGTATTGCTATTTGATATTTGGATTATATTAATCTATGTTATTCGATATTATTATGGTATTATAGTAATTTCGTGTAATTGATAGTAGTAGTTTTATTACTAAATTGGTAAATTCATTATTGACGTAGATTACATATAATTGCATCTCATTGTTATTTAGTTAGTCTACTGATTCTATTTGCAATATAGGTTATGCATATGGTTTGTTGTTGTGTAGACTCAAAGAAGATTCCATTCTTGTTGTAATATCCATCTGGTTGACCTATACTCTTTTGGTCCATGCTGCTAGGAAGGATAGAGATTAGCCCATGTAGCTCACAACTCTGTTTAGTGAATTGTCGATTTTAATTTCGGCAACCAACACTACATTTTACGTTTGTGTTATTGCTATATCATAAGTTTTGGAGTCTCTTTAATCATATTTCTTGTTTTAATGTAGAATGCATGCTTAATTGGGATGACTAATTGACATAGTGGGAATTTTTTACTCACTGCCTTGCATAGGTTCCTTTTATTTAAATAGTTAACTACATTGATAAAGTAAACTCTCTTTTGCTATAAGAATTTGTGGCCTACACAAATAGTGCATAATATCCTTTGAAACAAAAATACTTAATGTAGTTGGTAATTAATGTTAAGGAAAATTGATTGTTTATTATGAGCTATTAATTTGAACTAGCAAGGAAACAATTATCTATGGCCATTTCAATTGAATGACCATCTTACATACCCTACATGCTACTTTTTGGATGCTTAATCATTGGTAAATTAGTTCCTCCACCAACAAGTCATTATTCAACCAAATTGAAACAAAATAAATTCCATTCCATGCTTTAGATCTTTCTCTACTCTCTCCTATTTCCACCAAACAATTACTTTCTTTGTTGGTGAGGATGATCTCTTATGTTGTTGTAACTCCTTGGATGAATTCTACTCCTTGGCCCAATTAAGATGAAGGGAACTTTTCATCCTCTTTATTCTTCATCCACAATATTCTAATGTTGTTGTAACTCCTTGGATGAATTCTACTCCTTGGCCCACTAAACATGCAGGGAACTTTTCATCCTCTTTATTCTTCATCAACAATCTTCTTTTGGCTATGTGATTTTCACTGTGAAATTTTGTATGACATCACCAAAAATTTGCTTCATAATGGTCACTCAACTTGTAATCATCGTGAAATTCTTAGTGCTAATATATGGACTACTTAACATAGTTGTTTTCTTCCTATTCCTTTGAATTCACTATTGGTTTGGGGAAGTATTTTTTCTAGTCCTCTTTTGAAACCATTCAAGCTTTGGGAATATGACCCACTTCTCCCAACAACATGTCTTGAGATGACCCTTATTCCCATAAAAGAGACATATTTTGGCACACTAATAGCTAGCAACACTATGGCCTTTCCTCTTCTACTAGAAACAAATAAGGGATGCCTTGTTTGGTATATACTTCTTACTCTTTGTCTTCTTATTTTGGTTGATATTCTTGCCACTTCTTCTAAGTGTTGGTGCAAGTTGAATCTTTGCACTTTCCTCATCGTTTCTCTTTTGCAATTTTCCATAAGAAGAAGACAATGATAATGGGCTTGCTCATTCTTTTGATGAGCTAGACAAATCTATAATTCCTTTACCTTCACAAAAGGGGGCTCCATGCTCATGGGATTTTCCCCTTTACCATTGAAACTGTTGATGGTGTTGGACCTGCCAACATGTCAAGGGGATCTCCCTGGTAAGAAGTCCCAATTATACCTCAAACCATTTGCTGTAGGAGTCCCAACAATGGGCCGTAAGGTAATGCCTTAACCGCGGTGTCGCACGGAGGCAAGTAGAATATCTCTGTCAGCAACAAGGGTGTGACTGATTCAGTGAGTCAAGGAAGGTGTATGAGAGGTTACAACACTTCGAAAGGGGAAGGAGGTGAAGGTGAGTTCCAGGTTGAAAGGGATCAGTCCCAACTTGACTAGGAACACACAACACAAAGGACATGCATAGCTTCTAGTGGAGCATTCCACTCAGATGTGGTAGTCACATCATACAAGGTAAGATAACACGTACAACACTCACGGATCAGTCTGAGACGAGTGTGACGGTTGTTATAGAAAGTTTCAAGTTAAAGGTCTGTCTGATGTTCGACAGAGCAGTGGACACGGACGGTGACAAAATTAACAACATGTGCGACACATTTTCATGTGAATTAGTTCATACTCAAGTACGTAAGTTAAACAACAAATATCATTAAAGCAACCGGAGCAGTCCAACTATAATAACAACATATGCATGAAAATGTGCTAGCTCTTATTATATAAAGAAGTGTAAGTCACAATCATACAATACATCCATGTAAACCTACTAGCCCCAATAGTGGAACGTTACAACCACATCCGCCTGCTCCTCCAAAGAGATGTACTAGCTCCATGCAGTGGAGAAGCCAAGGTGTGTTACAATATTGTCCAAGCCTTCTTCAAAATAGCCTTAGTAGAAGCTTGTTTAACCAAAAGCCCTTACAATGAGTTATGATGGACTATTTATAGCAAAGGGTGGGGTGACCCTTGACATTCCCCTTTGTGACAATTCAACTACCCTCATGACTCTTCACCTACTCTATGACTGTTACATCCAGCCATTGATACTTGACTTACACTTTACATGACTCAACATTGCAATGCACATGTACTCATGTGAGACAACATGGCTTAAGCAAGCTTGGTAGGACATCACTGACACTTAGTCCGTTGTGATGAGACCAAATCTTTGACATGTTTATGATGGTGAAGGTGGTAAGATGATGCCAAGCTTGGTGGTCTGTGATGATATGCATGCACCTCATGGTGACATCTTGCTGAAGCGAACTCTTGCCTATGTTGCAATCAGTGCATTGGTTCGGCCCCTTCATCCAAATCGTCTGCTAACATGTGCATGGTATTCTTGGGTACAATTGAACCGGCAACACGTTGATGCATAGTGTCCATGCTGATCTTCAAGTGTGCACTCGTGGTCATGCTCATCAACTTTCCAAAGTACATGTTCAACCCTAGTTGGACTTGCTTCTTGTCTTTGCCTTGATGAGTGTGTTGAATGGGTTGGATTGCATGCGTGCGTTACAAGACATGCATGCTGTTGAATCCCTTGCATGCGTTCAACAACACTTCTCACCATGTCTGCTCCGTGTTAGCTATTGGGATGGATCCTTAACTTGTACAGGTGCAATTTCATCCGTGAGTGCATGCTGCACCCACTGTTGTTCTTGTTGTTGTTGTAACTCATTTGTTTGTCTACGCAGCTTCATGTTCTTCCTGAGTTGTTTTTTTAGCACATGCAACACCTTCTTTGTTCCATCTTCTGCTTTCGTGTGATCTTCATGTCATGACGTCACTTCATAGCCAGAGTCTCTAAAGTTTCTTTCATCGTCAATGGACCTACTTGAGCTTGCAACCTTGTTCCACCTCCATGTTGTGAACAACCCTCCTCTTGCATTCGTTGCATTTGGTATGCTATCTTCAGCTATTGTTCATGATTTTGCTCGTTTTTATGTTGCTGTTGTCATGTCTTGATGTCCTTGTCTATGAACAACTTGATTTCTTCATGGGTAGACAAGTCCATAGACACTTGATCGACCGCATCCCCAAGTGTGCTTTGAATGGTGTCTTCATCTCTGCTCTCCTGGAAGCCATTGTACCCGTACTACTGAGAGGAAGATGAACACTTATGATACATGGAGACATGGCAACACTCATGGCAAGCAATCTGTCAGTCGAAAACCAAAATGAACATGAGAACTGACTTGCAACATAATCAAGTAAATGATCATGAAGGTTGCGCAATTTTGGCTGGGAGGTCAGGAGACTAACTGCCAAGATTGCTCAAGGCATAGTCTGGGCTATTGGGAGACTAGTTGACTGCTAGAATTTCACAATGCACAGTCCAGTTTGGATGTTGATTGCTGGGATTGCGCAATGCGCAATTCCAGTTGGGAAGGACTATTGGGGCAGGGACAAATTTGTGCAATTTCTTGGGCCAAGCATCCATCGTCCTCCAGAAATGCACAAAATAGTCCCAAAGGCCAGTTATAGGTAGGAATGCACAAATATGGAGAGGAAGGTGAGACTTCCTTCCCCAGATTGCGCAATGCTACCTTGGTGAACGCAGATTCCAGGCGAAGGTTAGTCCGACTCGTCGATGGCCAATTGAAAGCAACTAAGACAGTAAATTCATGGCGACACTAAGTGATAGCAGAAGTTATTGACAGTGCATGCAAAACATTAATGAAGGATTTAACAAACAGATCAACATGCATATGGGTGAGGCAGTTCGTCGGTTGGGCGAACGTTTGTGCAAAATAGTTTCATGCATGCGACAGCAGTGAGATAGCAACAAAAACTGAAACAGAGCTAGGACAAGCTAGTATATATGTAAACGACAACAAGCATTCAAATAAATCAAGAAAACAATACTCCCACAAGAGAAAACACAAAAAGTGACAGAAATGCAACACAAGGCATGGGAAGCAGGCTTACCCCAAAACAACTGAGTTGAATGTGCCGACTGCTCCTAGATGTGATGTGGGATGTCAGAGCTACAAGTTTGATGTGAGGAATGAGCTCTGCAACATCCAGTTGATGATTTTTGATAACATCGAGGTCGTGACACGCATGCCACGAATCTAGGGGAAGCGACACTTGGTGAGAGGTTTCAGAATTTCTCCTTGCATGCAACCTCCAATTACTAAACATAGATCCCTTAAACAAGGGATGCCTTTGCATACTGCCTTGGGAGAAGAAACCCATGCATGCAAGTTGGTTTTGCTCAATCTCGGAGGGAATCGGTCAACTCAGCTGCACATGCAAGAGACTACTTGACTGTTAGAGAAAAATGCGCATTTCTGGCTGGGAGCTGGGCTGGCTTCCCAGGAGATTTGCACAATTTCTAGGTAGAGCAGCTGACTGCTGCCGATATTTGTGCAAATCCTGGGTTGAATAGCCTTCTGTTCAGAAAATTTGCGTAAATCCTGTTGGGAGGGTTGGCTAGCAAGATTGTGCAATCTTGGAGCCCAGCAGGCTGTCAGAGAGGATTGCGCAATTCCTGTAGGGAAGGTTGGTTTCCCTCTAGAAATGCACAATTTCAAGGGGAAGTTGCTCAGCTTGCAGTTGGACCAAGTCCAGGTGAGCAACCTATGAGGGTAATGGATCAACTGTGATCAATAGGCTGCCTTTGTGCGAGGAAAACACAGGAAGCTTGAGTACTTGAAGAAGCAAGACAAAGTGCTTTGTAAGGTTGGCAGGGAGGCTCCAAAACAGGTTAAGGAAAAATTTTGGAGGGTGGTTGTAGCCGCTACAACACTTGGCGACACAATGGTAGAACTCTAGCTCTCTGAATGAACCTTGTTCATGAAAAACAAGTCTAACACCTCTGGAAGTATTGTTCAGCCCTCAACTTGTCTTGGCTTCACACTAGCTTGATGTAAGATGTAGCATCTGCCAGACTCTTGGTTGAATGACACACATTCCAAGCCCAGACAACATAGTTGTTTTGATTGGGGTTGAGGGGTATATAGTTGCACAAGCAGTATAGTCGTCAGAGTATTAGTTTCATCTTTGGTGTTGCTCCACTGCCAGCAGGCCTGGACAGTACCCCAGTGGAGTCACATAGGAACAAAAGCATGGCTCCACTGCCAGTAAGCTTAGTTAGTACCCCAATGGAGTTACTTGCATCACCTCCCTGCGTAGGAATCCTTTCTCTTCTTTCACCTTATTCATTTTTCATTTTGAATTTTTGACCTTTTATTTTTTCATTGTTCACTGTGCATAGCACTTATTCATTTCAGAGATAGAAGAGAGATCCCAACTTATTGAGAGCAGAAGGGGTTGTTCCAGCAGAGAAGTAGTTTATTGTATTTTTGACGTGCCTGTTAAGGTTTTCCCCCTTACCTTACTCTACTTGACTGAGCTGACAAGGGTTAACCCAAAAATAATCGACTAGCAAAGGTGACACTAGTTAGTGCACAAGCATTGTGTTTACACCAAGGTTCACTTCGAACAATGCATATTTTCCTTCGACGTATCATGGAATAAAAGTAACGAGCTCATCATACAGAGGTAAGATGACAGATAACCAAGTAGTGATAGATGTAAAAGCCCTCTTGTACTTTACCCAGCTTGCTTCAAGAGTCATACATAGTTCCATGCAAAACTAACCTATGAACGAAACAAGTGAATGAACTAACAATCAACAAAGCAAAGCAAGAATAGAAGAAAAAATGAAAGTGAAGCAAGTAAACAAACAAGAAAACAAAGCACGTAAGCAAACAAGCATGCAAGAAAACAACTAAAAGCAAACACTACTCCTACTCCTACACTAACGGTACATGGCCATGATCACGTGAAGTGATAATTCCAATGCAGCTATTGTCACATTGGTAGACCCTTGTTGGTGAAGGCTTGGTCCACGAGCAACCTAGTTGTGCGAACCAAAAAGAAAGAAAGATATAACAATGAAGACAACCACACTTCGTGATTCAAAGTGCCCACAGGACATAAGTGAGTGCATGTGCATGACGGACAGTCTGTGGACTTATCATGGTGCTGTGTGACTACACGCAACTTTGAAGCATAAGAACACTCTTGACTATGACATGTAAGCAAACGAGAGAAACAAAGATAACTTGTGTTGCAGACGAGTGCTTGCAATGTAAGACTCTTCCAATGCATGAGCAATGGGATCATGTAGTTCGAGTGGAGGAAGTAAAATCTGAGCATTGGATTGATCTTGAGTGCATACAGATGAGTGATGAGGAGCCTTGAGCATTTGAACAATTTCCTGATCGGAAGTGAAACCAACGTTAAGATAGTGAGGGCTTGACATAACCATCAACTTGGGCTGAAGTGCCTTGACAGTTTATGGGGTTTTGACTTCATTGATAGATGGATCTTCATAGACCAGTGGCTTAGATAGATTAACAATGAGTGAATCAACATCGTGATCGGATGATGAGGTGAAGAGATCACGACAACCAAGATCAGAAAATTCAGGATGTTGGTCGGCATCCTCATGGTTGGATGAATCACATAAAGGGGTAGATGAAAAGTGAACAAACTCATCCTCTGTGTTTTCAGAAAATATAGATGAAGGATCAAGTGGATTTTCAACGAGTAACTTATCCTCTCCGTTTTCGAATGATGGACTAACATCCGGTGAGTCCTGTGAGTGATGAACAATGGGTGCATCCGTGGATGAAGATACACATGCAAAATCATGGATGGTAGGTTCACCAACAAGGTTAGGAAAGAATGAAGGGGACTCAGACAGAAGGGAGCCATACTTCGCTGAGTGTTGATGTTCAAGCTCCCACTCATACTGTTCATGAATGACAGTGCATGTTGGTTGTGCAACAATGACTTCGTCATTGGGTTTTTCCTCGTTCACAACAAGTGGAGAGTCCGGAATGGATGAACAAAAGATAGCATCATCCGGAGGAACCCCTAAGTGCGAAGATGAAGGTCGAAGAAAAGAATGCATATGATAACTCGAAGGACTCACAACCAAATCTGCACGAAAAATCAAGTGGAGTGATGTTGGGAGAGTGTGAAGGATAAACAGGTGTGTAAGCATGATCCTCAACATCACTGGGTAGTGGTGGAGTTGCTGAATGAGAGGGAGGCGAATAGTCATTTGAGACAGTGCCCGCTCCCACATGAGATTGTGCTGTTCCGTCAATGAAGAATGTTGAGCGAGGCTTGATATCAAGATTCCTCTTGGGACAAGCAGATTTCTTAAGGAAATACTCGAACTAGTCCCAAAGATAAGCAAATTTCATCCGCCTCTTCGGAGATTGAAACTGCAAGTCATGGAAGCTCTGCTGAAAATCAATAATGGATTCATGTGGAGCCCTCTGTTGTTGTAACAATTTCCGGTCAAGATAGTCTAGATCAAAATGATAGAATGTGTCTTCAATGAGATCACAAAAGTGCTTAAATGAGTGAACGGTGTCAGTCGGTAGGTTGAGCACCCAATGAAATGGAGATTCACGAAGTGTGTATGCAAGCATCAAATCGACCTGTTCGTCAAAAAACTCATCTTCCTCATAAATCATGAAAAGAAAGTTATATAAGTGCTTAGGTCAGGCCACCTCGCCTTCATCATCATACGTGTGAGTGGACAAGAGATCAAAAAGATTCCCCGAGATGGAGACATCTTCACGATTCAAAAAACACCTCAGGGGAATAAGAATGCAAAACTCCATGAAAGATATGCAAAGGTTCAAAATTAGATGAGAGGACACTTCTTGTCATCAGGCCCTCCTTCTAGTGCCAAAAATGTTGACGGTGCTGGACCTTCCAACATGTCAAGGGGATATCCCCGGTAAGAAGTCCCAATTATACCTCAAACCATTTGGTGTCGGAGTCCCAGCAGTGGGTTGTAAGGTAATGCCTTGACTGCGGTATCACACAGAGGCAAGTAGAATAACTCTGTCAACATCAAGGGTGTGATTAATGCAGTGAGTCAAGGAAGGTGTATGAGAGGTTCCAACACTTCGAAAGGGGAAGGAGGTGAAGGTGAGTTCCACGTTGAAAGGGATCAGTCCCAACTCAGCTAGGAACACATAACATAGAGTTTTGACAAAGGACATGCACATCTTCTACTGGAGTAGTCTACTCAGATGCTTTAGTCACATCATAGAAGGTAAGATAACATGTACAACACTCACGGATTAGTCCGAGACGAGTGTGACAGTTATTATAGAAAGGTTCAAGTGAATGGTCTGTCTGATGTATGGAAGAGCAATCGACATAGACAGTGACAACACTAACAACATATGCAACACATTAAGAACAAGATTCATGTAATTGCATGTGAACTAGTTCATACAAAAGTACATAAGTTAAACAAAACATATCATTAAAGCAATCAGAGCAATCCAACTACAATAACAACATATGCATGAAAATGTGTTGGCTCTTATTATATAAAGAAGTGTAAGTCAAAATAATACAATACATCCATGTAAACCTACTAGCCCCAACAGTGGAATGTTACAACCAAATCCACTTGCTCCTCCAAAGAGATGTACTAGCTCTGTGCAGTGGAGAAGCCAATGCACGTTACAATACTATCCAAGCCTTCTTAAAAATAGTCTTAGTATAAGCTTGGCTGACCAAAAGCCCTTACAATGAGTTATGAGGGACTATTTATTGCAAAGGGTGGGGTGACCCTTGACATTACCCTTTGTGACAGTTCAACTACCCTCATGACTCTTCACCTACTCTATGACTGTTACATCCAACCATTGACACTTGACTTACAATTGACATGACTCAACATTACAATGCACATGTACTCATGCGACACAACATGGCTTGAGCAAGCTTGGAAAGACATCACTGACACTCGGTCCACTGTGATGAGACCAACTCTCTGACATGCTTGTGATGGTGAAGGTGGTGAGCTGAAGCCAAGCTTGGTCATCCGTGATGGTGTGCATGCACGTCATGGTGAAATCTTGCTGAAACGAACTCTTGCCTCTGTTGAAATCGATGCATTGGTTTGGCCCCTTCATCTAACTTGTCTACTAACATGTGCATGGTCTTCTTGGGTACAGTTGAACCGGAAACACACTGATGCATAGTGTCTGTGTTGATCCTCAAGTGTGTGTTGGTGGTCATGCACATCAACATGCTGAAGTACATGTTCAGCCCAAGTTGGACTTTCTTCTTGTCTTCGCCTTGGTGAGTGTGTTGAATGGGTTGGATTACATGCTACACTCAACGAAATGCATGCTGCTGAATCCCTTGCATGCGATCAACAACACTACTCACCATGTCTGCTCTGTGTCAGCTGCTGGGATGGATCCTTAACTTGTACAGGTGCAATTTCATCTGTGAGTGCATGTTGCGCCCACTTCTGTTCCTGTTTTTTTTGTAACTCATTCGTCTGTCAGCGCAGCTTCATGTTCTTCCTGAGTTGTTGCTTCAGCACATGCAACTCCTTCTTTTTTCCATCTTCTTCCTGAGTTACTTTCATCATCAATGGACCTCCTTGAGCTTGCAACCTTGTTTTGCCTCTGTGTTTTCAACAACCCTCCTCTTGAATTAGTTGCATTTGGTATGCTATCTTCAACTGCTATTCATGATGTTGCTCGTTGTGATGGTGCTGCTATCATGTCTTGATGTCCTTGTCTATGAACAACTTGATGTCTTTGTGGGTAGGCAAGTTCATAGATACTTGATCGACTACATCCCCAAGCATGCTTTGAATGGTGTCTTCATCTCTACTCTCCTAGAAACCATTGTACCTGTACTGCTGAGACGCAGATGAACACCTGCGATACCTAGAGACATGGAAACACTAATGACAAGCAATTTTTCATTCGAAAACCAAAATGAACATGAGAACTGACTTGCAACATACCTAGGTAAATGATCATGAAGGTTGTGCAATTTCGGCCGGGAGGTCAGGAGACCGACTGCCAAGACTACTCAAGGCATAGTCTGGGTTGCTAGGAGACTGGATGACTATTGGAACTGCACAATGCACAGTCCATTTTGGTTGCTAACTTATGGGATTGCGCAATACGCAGTTCCAGTTGGGAAGGACTACTGGCCCAGGGATAGATTTGCGCAATTTCTTGGGCCAAGAAACCACCATCCTCCAAAAAATGTGCAAAACAGACCTAGAGGTGAGTGCTAGGCATGAATGTGAAAATCTGGAGAGGAAGGTGAGCCTACCTTCCCTAGATTGCGCAATGTAGCCTTGGTGAAGGCAGAGTCCAGGCCAAGGTTAGCCCAACTCGCCAGTGGGAAACTGAAAGCAACTAAGGCAATAATGCATGGTGACACTAAGTGATAGCAGAAGTGATTAACAATGCATGAAAAACATGAACGAAAGATTAAACAAACAGATCAACATGCATGTGGGTGAGGCAGTTCGTCGGTTGGGCGAACGTCCGTGCAAAACAGTTTCATGCATGCGACAACAGTGAGATAGCAACGAAAAATGAAACAGAGCTAGGACAAGCTAGTATATATCTAAACGACAACAAGCATTCAAATAAATCAAGCAGACAATACTCCACAAGCGAAAACACAAAAAGTGACAGAAATGCAACACAAGGCATGGGAAGTGGGCGTACCACAAAACAGCTGAGCTGAATGTGTCAACTGCTCCTAGATGTGATGTGGGATGTCAGAGCTACAAAGTTGATGTGAGGAATGAGATCTGTAGCATCCGGTTGATGAGTTTTGATAACATTGAGGTCATGAGGCAAATGCCACAAATCTAGGGGAAGCGACACTTGGTGAGAGGTTTCAGAATTGCTCCTTGCATGCAACCTCCAACTGCTAAACATAGATATTTGAAACAAGGGATGCATTTGCATGCTTCCTTGGGAGAAGCAACCCATGCATGCAAGTCTGTTTTTCTCATTTCTAGAGGGAACCAGTCAACTCAGCTGCACATGTAAGAGACTGCTCGACTACTGGAGAAAAATGCGCATTTCGAGCTGGGAGCTGGGCTAACTGCCCAGGAGATTTGCGCAATTTCTGGGCAGAGCAACCGACTGCTGCCCAGATTTGCACAAATCCTAGGCTGAACAACCTGCTACTGGGAAAATTTGCACAAACCCTACTAGGAAGGTTCACTGGCAGGATTGCACAATCCTAGAACCCGATAGGATGTTAGAGAGGATTGTGCAATTCCTAGAGGGAAGGCTGGTTGCCCTCCACAAATGCACAATTTTCAATGGGAAGCTACTCAGCCTACAACTGGAGCAAGTTTGAGTGAGCAGCCTAAGAGGGGAATGGATCAACTGTGATAGAAAGGCTACCTTTGTGTGAGGAAAACACATGAAGCTTGAGTACTTGATGAAGCAAGGCAAAGTGTTGTGTAAGGTTGGTAGGGAGGCTCCAAAACAGGCTAAGGACAAATTTTGGAGGGTGGTTGTAGTTGTTACAACAGAAACCTAGGCCTTCATGTATAACCCTTGGTGTAGCTATAATGGGGCTTAGGATGCCTTGTCTTCTCTTTCCTAACCCTTGTCCATCATAGCTTATTTTCCTTAATATTTTTGAAACAATGCATGTTTGTAACCACCTCCTCCCAAACTTACCCAAGCTTACTGGTCCACCGAGGTGAATATGTGATGAAGAGTTACTACGACATGAATTAACTCCCTAAGTATAGTTAGGGAAGTGGAGTCAATGAACTGAAAACAAACTCACCTTTCTTAGGAGCTACAGGACCCCCAGGAGCTAGCCAACCACTCCATGTGCCCAACCCTTGACTTAACCTGGTTTTTCAATGACCTGAGCTCTCAATCGCTCCCATGAAAAGGCAAGCCAATGATTGTAACCCTCTAGTCGCGCCACAAGCCTGCTTCCCGGTGACTATAGACTAATTGACTCAGTTTTGTGCCAGCAACCCTGAGATCTGAGCCACTTTTTCACGGCTATGACACATGCATCTACCCAAAACTCAATAAAACTCTAAGAAATGATAAATAACATAGAGACAAAGCCTTTAATGCAAAACTTAAATAATGACTTAACCTGACCCATCCCAACCATGACATACATTTCGTCAAACACATCATGAGAAAGAATGTATAGGTCATAAATACACATATAAACAAATGGGTCTCATACTTATATGAGAATCTTCAAGAAGGTCTAATTCCAACTCACAATGGCTGCAATATCATCTATTAGTTCATGAATTCATTAACATTTCATTTACTAACCAAAACATGATGATAGTGATAACTCAAGTATGTCATAAAACCATGATTATAACCAACATATAACAAGAATAATAACAGTAATAAAACAACCATTAAATCCACATAATAACAAGTTTAAATAATCATGAAATACAAGAGGAAAAGGGCTCTTATTAACATATGAAAATCCAACCAAGTCAGCGACTTCCACGTACCACCCGACCATAGATTGGGATGAACCAATTCTTTCTTTGAGAAAATCACCCCCATGCCATATTCCAAGCATGAATGTGGGACTCACAACAAAAAAAATGGGGCTTCCTCAAGCTTTATCGTGCATCCCTCCATTAACAGTCAAGGGATTCCTAGGCCCAAAACCCTCATCTATACAACCAGGATTTATGGTGTATCCCATTATTACCGGTAAAGGGATTCCTAAGCCCAAACAAAGAAACATACCTTACCAGTGATCCAGGTGGATATTGGTGGCCACCTATTTATTCCACCTAGACCTATGGTCAGCTTCATCCATTTCCTTGGTTATAACAACATATACTATTTTTAGCAGTTTTTTAGGTCTTGAACTTTTGGAGCTGTTTTGAGCCCAGAAAATAATTTTATTGAGGTCCGTAGAAGTTCTATAGCCATACAATGGATACTGAACAAACTTATGGAAAATCATGTAGTACTCAGACAGATCTTTCCAATGGGATATGTATGCACCAAACAAAGATCATATGACCAAGTTACAACCTCAGGAAGTTGGCTGCCCAACTAACCCCAACGCGGCCCACAAACTCTTGGTGTTTCATCTCCTAGAGTTAGGGTTTTGGTTGTTTATGGTTTTTATTTGTTGTTCAATAATAAAAAGGCCCTTGAGTCTCATTGTAACACAATTCAGAGGCATGTATCCACCACATATCTTGTCAGAGATAAGCTAGATTATTTCCATTTTGTATTTAAGAAGATTTCAATTCTTTGATATTAATGAAATGAAGTTTTATTTCTATTGCATCTCTGTGTTTATGTGTGTATACATATTTTCATTCCTGCATAAATTTAGATTAGTGGTATCAAAGTGGTCTACTCTTATTTGTTTTTCTTTGCATGTCACCAATAGGGTCAGGGTATAAGGAGTTAGGGATTGAACTGGTTGAACCTTTGCAAGACCAGCCTCGCAAACCCTGATGAACTCCCATGGCGGAAGAAAAAAAAGATGAGGGAGAAAAATATCCTTTCAAAATATTGCTCGAGGAAGCCCTCGAATGATAAAGGAATGCGAGGAAGGATAATTTTTCCCAGATCCTTCGGCAGCTACCCACAAGTGACGTATCTTCATCCAGCAGCCCTTCTGTAGGTGCCACTCCTTTTAAGGTACAAGTTAACTTTGACATTCCCATATTTGAAGGACAGATAGATGAAGACACCATATATAGATGGTTAAATATTGTGGAAGGATATTTTTAGTTCATAACTTTTCCAATCGAGAAAAAAATACTTTTGCACTCCTCAAAGCCACACTCCATTTCAAGGATTGGTGGGAAACCTACTGTTAACAAAAGGATGAGAGGTAATCCTCATTATTTTTAGCTGAACCCACTTGGAATTCTTTCTGAGATGCCATCAGGGAACAATATTACCTTGTCAAGAGATCTGAAGATAAATACATAAAGTGGACCACACTGCAGCAGGGATGGGACCAAGATGTGTTGGAGTTCAAAAATATTTTTTCATACCCTTCACATGAAGCTAGGTATCAAGGATTCTAAGCGGCATTTGGTACTCAAGTATCGAGGTTGTTTACATAAATACATCTAAGACGAGATGGAGTTCCTGTACATCTTCTCGCTTGGTGTCGCCTATCGATACACTATCAAGATCAAGCATAAATTTAAATAGAACAAGAAAGACTTTGGATTTGAAAATCTGAAGAAAGGGAAAGGCACCCCAAAATCGTAGAATAAGGGACAAAGCTAAGGCAGGGTGACCTAGGATAACCCAATAAAGCCACAGGCAAAGAAAAAAACCATTAAGATAAAGAAGGACATAGGGGAATGGTGAGAGTTCTATAAGAGCCCCACTCACAACACAAGCGAGTGTCAAGCCAAGAAGTAACTGGTGGCCAAGCTGAAGGCTTCCAAATGAAATGCATGTTTTGACTCTGAGTCAGAAATCGACAAGGGGAATGAAAAAAAGAAGCATATTATTGATGTGGAGCCTAGTGCCATTGTTTCCACCATAAAGATCCATAATATTAAGCCTGAAGATCCATATGAAGGGGAGCAGGTCTTCCACTCCCAAACGTGGGTGAATAGTTCTTCCACGGATCTTCGCTATAGTGCATCATCAAGAGCAAAGGCCAAAAGAGCCTCATTTTAGAAGAGGTCGTGAAGTAGTTGCGCCTACTGACCACACAACACCTCTAGTCATACACCATCGGGTGGCTTCACCAAGGGTGAGATCTCCACATATGTCAACGATGTCGCCTTCCCTACAATATCAATCCCTTCACAGATTAGGTACTATGTGATGTTGCTCCTCTTGAATTTTGTGATGTATTATTAGGCCAATAATACTTGTGGAAGTGTCATGCTATGTATGATTCTAAGCCTCACAATGTCATTATTTCTTTGGGAAATAAGTAGTACAGGATACTAGAGGTAGCACCACCTACTGCCATCTCTTTGATCTCCACGACGCAATGCAGTAAGATCATTTCCCAAACCAAGAAATTTGTATTCCTTATGATTCACCCTTAGTGCAAGAAGAATACTGTGGCCACATCCACAACCTCCAGACATGGCTCCTATGCATGAGAGCAGTAGATGGACAAATTCATGGAAGAGTACAGGGACATATTCACCTCACCCACATGGGTACCCCTGCATTGTGAGGTCAAGTACTCCATCGATTTGACCTCAGGCCCATTGCTACCCAACGGACTAATCTACTGATGCTCTGTTCTAGAGAACGATGAAATCAAGAGGCATATTTAGGAGCTTTTGTAGAAAGGGGACATCAATCCAAGTTCAACACCCCGTGGGAGCACGATTGTGTTGGTACATAAGAAAGATGACATCTGGAGACTCTGTATCAACTATCTGGAACTGAATAAGATCACTATCCAAAATAGGTATCCAATCCCACAGATTGATGACCTTCTAGACTAGCTCATGGGGGCCAAATATTTCAGCAAGATCGACATGAAATCTGGTTACACCGGGTACCAATTAAACCCTTCAATGTGGAGAAGACTTCTTTCAAATTGAAAGATGGCCTTTCCGAATGGGTGGTCATGCCTTTCAGGTTGATGAATTCCCTCACAACCTTCATGCAACTGATGGATGACATCTTGCGGACCTTTACCAACTCATTCGTGGTAGTGTAGCTGGAATATATCTTGATCTTTAGCCAAATTTGGGAAGAACACATACAAAATATCTAACAGGTCTTCGAAACCCTGTGACAACACAAATTGTGTGCCAATTTGGATAAATGTACTTTTGGTATGACCTAGGTTAAATATCTAGGGTAATCATTAATGACCAGGTGTGCATGTGGACCCATCCAAGATACAAGTTATTCAATATTGGCTAGCCCCAACCACTCTAACAAAACTTCACAGTTTTCTGGGACTTACCAAGTTCTATCGCAGGTTGATGTTGAGATTCTCTCATATCACTTGGCCTTTGACTCAATTCACCAAGGGCGGAGCGAAAGCAAATTTATTTTGGTTTGAATCCCAAAATAATGTGTTTGTCGAGTTGAAGCATTGTCTCTGATTTTCACTAGTGCTCACATTACGAGACCTACAACAACCATTTGAAATTGAGACAGACACCTCAAACTATACTATTGGTGCAGTTCTTACCCAACAGGGGAATCTGGTGGCATATCACAGTGAGACACTTTTAGATACAACCCAAAAGTATCCCACTTATGACAAATAGATGTATTCTATTGTGCAGCTATGCCAAAAATGGAAGCATTACATCATGGGTAAGGAAATGATCATCCACACAGACCACCGACCCTTGCAATTCATACAAACACAAGGGAAGTTGCAGAACAATTGCCATAAAAAATGGTCTACATATCTGCAGTAGTTCCATTTGAACATCAAGTATAAGAAGGGAAACACCAATAATGTTACAGACTATCTTAGTTGACCACCAGTTATGGAACTAACCACTGTGCTCGACTCTTTTGGACACGAGATTTTGCAATGGCCTCATCTTTAGAAGAGAAATCTAGAATTTGGTAACACATACCAAACACTCTTGGAAGGAAGGGAAGTCCCAAATTTTCACCTCTAGGGCGCACTGTGAAGTCACTTGGGACACCTCTGTGTTCCTACAAGAGAGCGTGCCAAGATTATTTGGGAGGCGCATTACAGTTGGGTCAATGGACATTTTAGAGTAGAGAAAATAGTGGAAGTGTTGCAGAAGTATTTTTATTGGCCGAACCTTTGATATAATGTTGGGAAGTACATCAAATCCTACACTGCCTGTGCCATTTCCAAACCAACAATCAAGAAGAAAGGCCTATATACTCCTCTACATACTCCTATTTGACCTTGGGAATCCATCTCCATGGATTACATGTTGGGCCTTCCTTCTAAGAATGGAAACGACTGCATCTTTGTGGTCGTCGATAAATTCCCTAAGATGGAAATTCCGACAGCCTACAAGAAGAGTATCATAGTAGAAGCCACTGCTAAGATCTTCTTTGAATGAGTGTGGGTACATTTTGGGATCCCATAGTCAATTATCTTAGATCGGGACACCCTATTCCTGAGTACATTTTGGTCAAGGCTTTGGTCGATGCTGGATACCAAGTTCATTAAGTCCACGACCTTCCACCCCCAAACTGATGGAAAAACAGAGGTCGTCAACATAATGATCATGCACATTTTGTGCATGTACAACTTGAAGCATCCACACACATGGGATGAAAGCCTCCCCTATGTCCAACAAAACTACAATAGATATATATATAGATCAACAAGCCATAACCCCTTTTAGGTGGGGTTGGTGTCCAACTGCTATGTCACATTGATGTGGCGATACCATTTGTAGCTACTCAAGTAAATTTGGATCATGTCTAGTTCGAAGCTTATCAGGCTAACAACTTCTTTGAGTGCATCTAGCACATCTGCCAACAACACCATGACATATTTAACAAAACTAATACTAAGGACAAGCAGTGTCATGATGAACATCGAGTGCCACACAAGTTCCAGGTGGGTGATAAAGTTTGGTTACATTTGTAGAAGGAGCGCCTCATTAGGTCCCACCGTAAGCTTCAACCACTCTAATATGGGTCATACACCATCACCAAGGCTATAGGGGACAATTCATTTGAGCTCAACATTCCACCATTCCTTTGTCTACACCCTGTATTCAATGTGGACAGGCTGCGGCCATACTTTCCTCAATTCTCGGACACATATGACATTGCTGAGCAGCTGACACCAACAAAGCACAACCCAAGTTGCATCGAGCAAACCACAACTGACAAGATCATGGACACACAGATCAAGAACACTTACCAGCAGAATATCCATCTATATCGAGATGTCAAAGAAGGCCAACTCCTTCACCAAAGCAAGTGGTTCACTAGGGAACAGGTTCAACAAAAATTTCCTCACCTCATCGAGGTGCTGCACACAATGGGGACCATTGCTTCCTAATGGGGGAGGACTGATCTAGGTGGATATTGGTGGCCTCTAGCCTATTCCACCTAAACCTCCAATCAATTTAATTTTTTCCTTGATTATAGAAACATTTACTATTTTTAGCAAATTTTTGGGTCTTTAATTTCTAGAGCTATTTTAACGCCCTAAACGAAATTTTTTTGAGGACCGAAATAGGCCCACATTTGGAGGAAAGTGCCTATAGAAAATCCTGTAGTACTAAGAGAGATCTTTCCAACGAGGTATCATACGCACCAAATGGAGATCATATGACAAAGTTACAATCCCAGGAATTGGCTGCCTAACTAACCACAATGGGGCCCACAAACTCTTATTGTTTCATCTCTTGCAGTTAGGGTTTTGCTTGTTTAGGGTTTTCCGTTATTATTCAATAATAAAATGGCTCTGAAGCCTTATTGTAACACAGTTCAGAGGGATATAGTTGCTGTTTATTTTTTTGTAGCTTGGGAGGTATTCCAAGCCCTAGGGTTCAGGGATTGGAGGGAAAAGCGCCATAAGTAGGTTGATGAGATTGGAATCCAAGCATGGGGTTTTGCACCCATAAGGATTTGGGCCAAAAACATGAGCACATTTTGACATGTGATGGATGAGGATGATAGCTCTTAGCGAGACGATTGTAACGCAACGAGAATCATCTGATTCCCAGTTGTAGAAATGGGGTTATCAAATTTTCAAGTTATTTGATGGTTTTGCACATGAAGTGTTAAGGTCAGCTTGGTGTAAAAATGACCTGTGATAGTTGTTCAAGTCCTTAGATAATGTTGGAGAACCCAACTTGTTGGTGTATAAATAATAGGTTTTGTGGAGGTTATAGTGAAACCTTAAGGAGCATAGAAAGAGGTTCGTTTAAGGAGGAAGGAGGCTGAAGTATACCTCAGGGAGCCACAACCCTAGGAGAACTAGAGAAGTGGAGAATGAGGTCATTCTTGTGACCGCTGGGATGGTTTTGGGAAAATGCAGCCAACAAGGAAGAGAGGGTCTAAATGAGACTAGGCTGAGTAAGTGAAAGGTGTCTTGGGCATAAAATCCATGGTTATTTTCTATGTTGCAGGTTGTAGTGTTGCGTCGCAAGTGCAGGTGGGTAGAAGACCTATTTAGGGAGGTAGATTAGGGTACTAGGCTCCCTAAAGAAGTCTGCATGCATCTCTAGCAATAATGTAAGGAACGAAGGACTGTAGGGTGTAGAAAATATAATTTTATGCAAACCTTGTATGCCCTAACCAGGCTGAGACCTTGAAGAGTTGAACACAAACCTGTTTGAGGTATTTCTTCAAAGGAGAATCGTTGGGAGAGGTAGTGGAGATTGTTGTGGGTAGGTCGCAGGCCCTACCAACTATTTCAAGGGTAGTGTTTGGGTATTTAGGGGTTGTTTATGCCTAGAAAACAACCAAGGAAGTTAGCACCTCTCCAAGGGTAGGCCACATCCAAGGAGGGTTGTTTGTGTGACTATTTGGGGGCTGTTACAACAGTTCAAGATGCCCTAACCAGTGATATTCACAACAACAGTAGAGTAGAATTGTAACATTATATTGATGTGTGATGGATCGTAGTTTAGGATTAGTTTTGGATCAGTTTACATTGTAGTTTGTTGGGAGCCATTTGTTAGAGTCGCCTTGGGCATGACATAACTCAAACTAGGAGAAGATGTCACTATGGAGTTGTAGAAATTTTGAATAATAAACACTTATTCACAGATATTATCCCAATTATGCACTATTGCGGAATACATGCACAATACATAACCTCCTCTACGTTGATCATCAATTTAGCAGCATTAAAAACAATGAAACATCAATCGCATGCGCACATTAACACAGTATGTAACCCGGGGAAAGCATACAGCTGAAAACCCCACACTATCTGTATATTATAATGATTGAGAACATGTAACAATACATAGTACAATACTCCTCACAAGTACTCAATACTATCTCCACCTGTTACACACAAAACTAGCTCAGATCTGAACAAGTCACAGGTTCAAATCTCCTCCGCTGCTTTGCCTGCCTCCACTGCGCAATCCCAAGTGAAAATCACGTGAGCATAGGCTACAATTGCCTTGATATTGGCCCACACTGTGTAATCCTCATTAGCATTACTCAATCCATTGCATGTGCAAATCTCATGCACAACTGATAGTCACAACTCACCCTTTCACTTACCTCAACACCTATCTCTGTTGAACTTTCCATGAACTGAGTTAACTGATGTATTCTTTAGTTGCTTTATGAGTTAATAATTAGTGAATTAATTAATAATTAATTCACACAACTCATCACTAGTGTATTCTTTAGTTAGACTAAATACAACTAGTTCAACCAAGTCAAACTGAACACAACACCATCAACTCCACATCCAACTCCACAGAACTCACATGCATGAGTTCTAACTGAAGTCCTCCATGCAATAGCTCAACTAACACATAAGAAACCATGTGATTCCTTCTATGAGCTGCATGTGCCACATCCGTAGCTCGAATTGAAGTGCTCCAAGAGAATAAGATAAAGTTTATAGTCCAAATATTACTAAGGGCTAATAATATTTGACTGTTTCTATTTTTAGCCTGGCAGTCTAAAAATAGACTCTGATCACTCCGCTGTGAACCAAAAATAGAAGTCCATCTATTTTTCCCAACATGACCAATCATCCATAAAAAGCATCCTGCAACTCATAGACCATGATCCATATGTCTAAAAATAGACATAGTCTAAAAATAGACTTTGCGCCAAAAATAGCCTGTGGGCCCACTTAGTGAAGGCGACTCCTTTCCACTAAGCTCCATCATCTTGTTGCATTTTCAACAGGAGTGATGTAGGTTTCCTAGTGTGTACATAGTTGTTGGAGCCTATGGAATCCAAGGAGGTAGGGATGACATGGCATGTTAGAAGCCCTAACCAGTGAGCAGTTTCATAATAATGTTTGGAGTCTAGATTTGTGCAATATCTCTTTCATTGTAGAGAGAAGGGAAAAGTTGGAGAAGTCTACAAGAAGTTGTGTGTACAAGTCTCCTAGATGTGAGGATACCCTAACTAGGTGTAGATACTACAACATGGACTTGGTCACTCATGGTCTATTGGAGGTCAGCGTGAGAGTGAACCAAGTGTGAATGTGATTGGGAACTTATGGTATGCTTGAGGACAATGTGATAGTGTCTAATTTGGAACCTGGTGAGAAACACCTTGATGGACAAAGGTAGTTGCGATAGAGGCAGTTGTTGAGCTCAAGGGTCTGATAAACTAGGAGCAGTTTTTGGAGCCTGAGACTTGTGTGTGGAGAAGGAATTCTACAATAGATTATGGGCAGTCCTCCTATCCCATGCTCACTGTGGGAGATGGACATCTTGTAGTGATAGGTGGCAGACCTCCGTGCCCTATGTTCGTCTTCATTAGAGCAGTGCAGGAAGACCATAGTGGGCTGAAGTCCTTGAGTAGTTGAGGAGCAGTAGTGGGTAGATAGAGAGTTGTTCACAAGTGGAGCTATGACCAACTCGAAAAAAGTCTCGATGTGTTGTGGCCTTGATGGGCTAAGGCACAACTAGTGAGCAGATTGATATTTGAGGTTTAATGGTCACATGGACTTGGATCATTGACAGAGGAAGTGATGTAGATCAGGAGCTGAAGGACTGGGTAGGTATAGGGTACGATGAAGAGGATCTAAGAGAGTCGACTACATCAGTTAGATGGTCAAAGTATCTTGTTGAGCATAGATTGGTTTTCGATGGACCGAAACCATGCCCCAATTTGTATTCTTGTAGTGGATGTATGAGGTCCATTATCCCTAGTACGAGAGCCCTAGACTATTGTATTATATGTTGTTTAATATAATGAAGTTGGGTTGAAAAATGTAAAAAGTTGTTTATATGTTGTGCATGTGTGATTTACTGTTGTTTATATTCCATTGTGCAAAGTAGTTTCATTGAGATTCTTGGTTTGGTAGTGTTAGATATTTTAAGATTCTATCCTAGACCCAATATCGTGGAAATTCATAAGCTTCCACATCTCTTCTCAGAGGTAAGCTAGTTTTTTTCCATTCTGTATGTAAGCAGATTTAAGTTCTTTCATATTAATGAAATGAAATTTTATTTCTGCTACATGTTTGTGTTTATGTATATATATATATATTGTTGAGTTCCTGCATAAGTTTGGATCAGTGGTATCAGAGCGGTCTACTCTTTCTCTATTTTTCTTTGCATTTACTGTTGGGAACGGGTCCCCTAGGGTCAATTTTGGGGTTAAAAGCCCAAGTTTTGGGGCTAAAGGCCCAAGTTTTTTATAAATAATGTAAAGTCTCCACATTTTGTGGTCGTGGAGCACGAAGATGTAATAATTTAAAAATGGTTTCCACCCTTAGTTTAGGTAGCTTGTGTCGGCTTGATGAGAGCCACCCTTGGTACGCGGACCATGGGAATGTATAAAAAGGGTCTTAGAAGAGTCTAAGGTAGTTCAATTCTTAGTAGGTTTTTGGGAAATTGATTGATGTAATGGGTTTGTGAGAGCTAAGAGCGAAGAGTCTTAGCATAGGAAGGAGGCTTTGTAGTTGAGTGTGCAGAGGCCTAGTGTAGAAGTCCGTAGCTGAGTGCAGGGACCCCTGTAGCTGTGTACGCAGGGAAGTTAGAGTCTGTACTAGAGATCTGAACCATCAATAAGGAGAATTATTCTAGAGATATCTGTGTATGAGCTATTTTACTTATATTATGAATATATGCGGGTATGTTATGTTGAATATTGGGTTTATGATTTAATTTTGTATTGATGCGTGAATCTATGTGTTTTACTTTGTCATATGAACGCAAGTAAGATATTTGTTTACATGAAGATAATCATAATGCGTGTTGAAGTTAACCAGTACTTAAGCTAATCTGGGTAGACACAGAAGTAAGAGTAATTCCAGAGGTACATAAGCGTTTGAATTTCCTATTTAGGGTCCGCGAAGGATGATTGAAAACCTTCGCGAAGGTTTCAAATTCGAATAAGAGAAGTGCATTGATAAGCCCTAAAAGGCTTATCGATCTGTGCGTAGGAAGGGTTAGGGTATAAAACGACATCACAACTATCTTAGGGTGCAGAAACTTGGTTCTTGCATCCCCCCATACTGCTTCGAGTGAGACTTCAGTCCGCACTCCGTGAATTGATGCTGAAAGGGCCAATAGTGTAGGGATTTTCTTGGCTAATTAACGCTGAACCTGGGTCAGGGCCCATCAAGCCAACAAATGGTTTTGTTGCCGGGACCAGGATCTACATAACGAGATGTGTGATGTCGCATCATTGGAATCCAACTAAGAAGGAGATCAAAGACTGGTTGGATAGAAAGATCCACGAATTCACAGCGCAAGAGAACAAGAATCCACGATTGATGAAAGAATAGTGGTTGGAAAGATACCTGTACACAGAGATATACGGTATCTTCTTTTTTTCCTTCCCGGTTGAGTTGTACGAGTGGATCGCGAAATTGGCAGATGACCAAGGAAGGTGGAGGCTTGACGGTCCAATAGTCTGGACCCCAGAGTTAGTGCAGAGATTAGAAGCCTCTGAAGATAAGATTGTGCGCATTGTAGATCATAGGCTCAATCGTATCATAGGAGGGTTCGTGACAAAGTTCGTGGTCAATACCTCAGTCAGTTACAGCAAAGCAAAGTGTCGCTTCTTCAAGGGGCCGCGAGGTAAGTATTTAAAATCGTTAAATACTTGGATTAAGATTCTCTTGTGTGAAAAGTGGGTTATGTAACTACCTTGATGTTTGGGGCTACGCGAAGTGGAAGGACATTCAAGAACAAGGGGAAAATAGGCCCTGAATATAGCCCGCTAATTGAACCTCCTTTCAGTGATGAAGAGGAAGCAACACAGGCATCTCCGCCCAGCAGTGTTCAGTTGATAAAGCAAGGGTTCCCACGAATACCCCATCCACCCACACTACCTCCATATTCACCTTTGCCGCATACATCTTCGCCTACACCACTGCCACCTCCACCACCGTTCAATATGGCGAACTCAATAAAGCTACCTGTGTTCAAGGGCATGGAAAATGAAGATCCGTACTAGTTTTGGTTTGTCGCGAAGGCTGTATGGGAAGCTCAGGGTATCATGAATGATTAAATGAAGAAAGAAACGTTGGTTAGTGCTTTGCAGGATAACGCGTTAATGTGATACATTACATACTGCACTAATAATCCGACGCCTGTGTTGGAAGATATTCAGAATGCGATGAATAAGGAATTCAATAGACCTAAGTCTGAAGCGCAATCAATTGTGAGATTCAAAGAGATCATGATGAAGCCTGGTGAGACACCTTGGGATTTAGTTTAGAGATGGAAGTGTATAATCCATGAGGCTAACATGAATCTGACTGATGGGCAGAACTGCGAATGGTTTGTGGCTTCACTCCTACCTCATCTAAGGGTTGCGTTATCACAACAAAATATTGGGACCTAGGTAGAAGCCCTGGAAATTGCGATGAGATTGCATGAGACACTGATGCAATATGCTAATCTGGGGGTTCAACATATTCATGCATAATTGTAGAACCTTTGCCTAGAAATCCAGAGTCTGAAGAAAGATAGAACAACTTGGCCTGACGTGTGTGAAGAAGTTTGGTGCCTGAAGTGCAAAAGCCAGGGGCATGACAAAGATCATTGTCCAGTTTTCGCAAATTATGTTGCAGCAGGGGGACCAATGCCTCTGAGGCCGGAAGCTCTAGCAAGGCCAAGTATAGGACCCATGCTATGGTGTGCTATCTATCAGGTAGTTGGAAAACATGCGACAGACAATTTCCATTTGCTGCAGAAATTCGTACAAATATTACAACAACTCTTCCACAACTTCTTTCAATCAATGGGTCATGATGAGCGCAATTATAGTAGTTATGAATTAATGATGGATAAAATGCCTTCATATAGGGTGTAGGCAAAAACCTAACCTCTAGACCAAGGCATTGGGGGAGTGCGAGGCGAGTGTCAGGGGTGCGGATGAGGTTGAGGTGGAGGAGGACCTAATAGAGGTTGGGGGCAGGTCGTTTGTTACAAATGTGGGGTACTAGGACACTACACGTGAGACTTCCTAAATCTGACACATCTGTCATGCCGCTATTGTACTCAGTTTGACCATGCGACGAAGGATTGCCCTATATTATTAGCTAAGATATGCGAAAGGGGGCGCAGCCTCAGCAGCTGACTCAGAACCTGCAGATGATGAGGGTTGAGCCTCGCGAGGAAGATCCTAAGGTAAATATTGCGCTGCGGAGTGGAGTGACGATTGGTGAAGATAAGGAGAAGCAGCTTGAAGAAGATGAGTGGGTTTTAAAAAACACCAGAAAGAGAGACCAGGTTTGATCTAGAACGTGCAAGAGAAACATTTATGGAAGCGAAGAAAAGCTTCGCTAAGGCCTCTACCTCAGGAAGTCAGGAGAAGCTGGTTGAAGAAATGGACTCGTCCATGATTAATACTTTCGTAGAAACCTTTATGAAGCTATTGCGCGATAGAAAGGCTATGAAGGGACTGCAGGAGCTAATAAATAGGTGTGTTGGGAAGGAAAACACTACTGACGGACCACACGTAGTCAGGAATATTGGCAGGCATAAGGCAAGAACGGGGCGTGAGATGAGGCTCACTGCGCAGATAGGAGAATATGAGATGGATCAAGTTATTCTAGATCTAGGGTCGGACGCAAATGTTTTGCCTAAACAAACATGGGAAAGGATGGGGAGACCTGTGCTACAACAATCTCTGATTTAGTTAAGGATGGCGAATTAGCAGAAAATCATCCCCATGGGAAGACTGCAGGGAGTAACGATTGATATTGAGGTCGCGAGCGCACTAGCTGATTTTAAAGTAATAGAGATTGTGGATGACAACAATCCCAAACCCACGCTCCTTGGGATCGATTGTGCCACTAACATGAATGGGGTAATCAATTTGAGGAAGTAGAAGATGATATTTGAGAAGAAATCGCTTCGTGTAGTGGTGCCCCTCGACCTTGCAGAAGGACCGTGCTATACTGAACCAGTTCGCGATTATGAAAGTGATGATGATTTGGACCAGATTTACAACATAATGGCACGAGATCAGGATTGGGTGAATCCAACAATAGATGGGCATATTGCATGGGACCATGAAAGTTCCTGCACATTAGATTCAAATGAAGAGTTGGAGCATTGGCAGAATCGACTACATGAAGTATCTACACTATGCTGTAATATGATGACCAAGTCATTGCGCTGTGTATTGTCAGAGGTAAGAAATCTGCCCTACTATGATGGTTTAACTGATGTCGATCACTTTTTGGATGCATTTGAAAGAGAAGTACCAAAGAAGCATTTATTCCAGGCTTTGGATTGGGCACTGCGCGCTACGCTTGCAAGATGGTGGGGCATGAACAAGGACAATTTTGATGATTGGCGCATGTACAAAAAAATGATGAGAGTGTGGTTTGGTCACCCACAAGTGTGGCTAACAGAAAAATATGATGGGAGGAATGACCCGTGTGACCATTTGGCCAAATGGACTAAAGTGTATGGAGTGGAGCCTCAGCCAGAGTGGGTACATCTGTTTTTTCATACCTTGGATGTTATACCAATGAATTGGTACTTGGAGACAAAGCTCTGCCATGGCACTAAAGAATGGGATGTTTTGTGCCAATTTTTTTTTATGAAATTCAGCTTTGAGGATGGGTTTGAATGTATTGATGAAGCATTGCAGGAGGTCAAGGCAGCGATCTTCAGGATACTACAGGATCCTCTAGATTTGATTCAACCTGATTGGACTACCCAGCTGAGCCATGCGCTGGAGTGCTACAATGTGACAGCGGAAGAAGAAGATGAAGACCTAAGGAAGATTAATATTCCAAAGACTAAAGGTCACTGCGAAGTTGAAGGACCGTAACTAGAGAATCTAGACATCACCAAGCCACTCAAAACTAGACAGGTGAACATTGGCACGGAGGCAGAGCCGAAGTTTGCAAAGATTGGGGACTACTAGGATGACGTAGTAGATAAGGTCGCCGAATTTCTTTGCGAATATCAGGATCTATTCCCTACGAAGTTTTCAGATTTGAAAGGGATAATAGGGGACTTAGGTTTCATGAAGATCACTCTAAAACCAGATGCGAAGCCAGTTAAGAAAAGGCCTTACCGCCTCAACCCGAAGTATAAAGAAAGGGTCTGCTTGGAGTTGGATAAAATGCTTGCAGTAGGCATCATTGAACCAGTAGAAGAGTCTGATTGGGTAAGTCCCATGGTAGTTTAGGAAAAGAAACAGAAGGATGAGATACGGATATGTGTAGATCTTAGGAAGTTGAATGATGCTTATGTGCATGATCCTTTCCAAACTCCGTTCACCGATGAGGTCCTCGACAATGTTGGTGGCCAGGAAGCATATTCATTTACTGATGGTTTCTCATGGTACCATCAGGTTAAGATCACGCTGGAGGATAGAAGTAAGATGACCTTCGCAACTGAATGATGATGCTTCTAGTATACGGTGATGCCTTTTGAGCTGAAGAACGCACCGACGATCTTCTCGCATGTAGTCATCGTAGCATTCAAAGATTTCATTCACAAATTTCTGGAGGTATACTTTGACGATTGGAAAGTTTTTGGCCTGGTAAAGTGCCATGTAGCAAGTCTGCGCTTGATGTTGGATACATGCCGGAGGTACTAGATCGCACTCAATTTGAAGAAATGTTTGTTCTGCGTACTTTTTGGGATCTTTCTGGGTCACGTGGTATGCAGACAAGCCTTGATGGTAGACCCTACGAAGATCATGGTTATAATCAATTTGGAGGCACCAAGAAGTGTGAAACAACTGTGCGCGACGTTGGGGTATACAGGGTACTATAGAAAGTTCATCAAAAGTTATGCCCAGATTACCGCACCAATGGAGAAATTGTTAAAAAAGGATGCTACATTCTATTGGAATGAGGAATGTCAGAGGAGCTTGGATGTGATAAAAGAGAAAATGGTCACCGCGCCAATCCTAGTCTTCCCGAATTGGAAGAAGGAATTTCATGTGCATGTGGACGCGTCATGTATTGCGTTGGGAGAAGTACTGACATAGGCCAGTGAGGGAGAATTGGATCATCCTATAGCATTCGCAAGTAGGAAGCTATCTAAAGCTGAGAATAATTATTCAATGACAGAGCACGAAGGTTTGGCTACAATATATGTGCTCCAGAAGTTCAGGCACTACTTGCTAGGCAGACACTTTAAGATGTATATAGACCATTCTGCATTGAAGTACTTGGTGAACATGCTTGTGTTTGGGGAGAAAATATGTAGATGGCTGTTTCTATTTCAGGAATATGATTTTGAGGTTATTGTGAAACCAGGATGATTGAATGCCGGGCCGGATCATTTGTCGCACATTGAAATAGGAGAGGAGCCTACTAATTTGGAGGAAGGACTACCTGACGCACAACTCTTTGTGGTGTGCATTGTAGACAGTCACTTTCAAGATATTATACACTTCCTAACGACAGAAGATTGATGTAGCGTAGGTCACTTGTATAAAATGGGATCATATGAAATACTCGACGTTATGTGCCAGAATTTGAATGAAACAACATCCTCGCTGAGGCTCATGGAGGAGTCGTAGGAGGACATTATGCAGGAAAAGCAACAATGCAGAAGATTCTACGCGCTGGGTTGTGGTGGCCGACACTGCATAAGGATTCAAAAGCATATTGTAGGGCATGTGATGCATAGCAAAGGATTGGCAGACCATCGCAGAGGGATGAGCTGCCTCTAAATCTATAGATATCGTTACAGCCATTTGAGAAGTGGGTGATTGACTTTGTAGGACCTATTCAACTTCCAAGAAAGAAGACAAGTGCGCGGTACATCGTCACAGTGATTGAGTATTTAACCAGATGGACAGAGATGCAACCTGTGAAGGACAGCACAAACGAAACAACAGAAAAATTCATCTTTGAGTATGTGTTGATGAGGTTTGGTTGTCCGAAAATTTTGATGAGCGATCGTGGTACGCATTTTCTTAATGAAATGATCAGCGCGTTGACGGAGGAATTTCAGGTTTACTATCAGAAGAGTACACCATATCACCTATAGGCTAATGGAATGTTAGAAGTGTTTAATAAGATACTAGAGAGTGCGTTGACAAAGGTTTGCAATGCACAAAGAAATTAATGGGATGTGCGTGTACCCGCGGTGCTATGGGATTACAAAACAACTTGTAAGAAGCTGACTGGACAAATGCCTTTCAGGCTGGTTTATGGCGTTGAAGCTATGATGCAAATGGAATACATTGTACCTAGCCTGTGCATAGCGCATTCATAGGAATGATGGATCATAGAGCCATGGAAGAAAGGCTCGTGCAACTAACAGAACTGGAAGAAGATATGTTTTTGGCTAGATTCCATCAACAAGTTCAAAAGGAGCACGAAAAGGCATGGCACCATCGGCACATCAAACTGTGCACCTTCAAGGTAAATAATTCAATGTTATTATATGATAGGAAGTTTGATAAATTTCTAGGAAAATTTCTGATACATTGGCTGGGGACCTATGTTATCAAGGAGATTACCGATGGTGGAGCAGTTCAGTTGGTGAAGTTGAATGGAGAACCATTTCCAGGGAAGGTGAATGGTAGTCGATTGAAGACATACACCGGGGATCCCTCTAGATGACTATATGGTGGAAACATAGTCTTAGCGCTCCAGGCAACTGAAAGGAGGTGCGGGACTATAAACTACACTTCCTAGGTTGTAGAGCTGCGCGATTGGGGTACTGCGTGGAATGGAGGATTGTCATAGTGTCAGTAGAAGTGCGAGGGGAGCTATGTTATTGAAAGAGAGACTGCGCAGGGCAGTCGGAAAGTGACCGTTATGGTCACTATTCATGATTTGACAGTGGGAAAATGGCTAAATGGAGTGGGGGGCGGCAATTAAGTCGAAATTTAAGAGCAATATCTTTGAAAATCTATCGCCACTCTAGCATTTATGAACAGATTTTGGGGGGAATGGTCGGATTCAAATTCGAAATTGCCTATAAATTACAGATGGCTGACCAACGAAAAACACTTGGCATTTTGAGAATTGAGGTGTTGAGCTATCAAGCACGCATGAACCTTGACTATTTCGAGGCTTTAGTAGTGAGTTCAGTGTTTGAGAAATTGCCGAAGGAAACTCAGGAGCTCTTAACTGGCATCATGTCAGCACCCGTGGAGACTGCAAGTGTTGGAGAAGCGATGGCAGCTAAGGGAGCTGCCCCGGAGGTAGTGAGTGTAGAGGTACCTACAGAAGTACCCAAATCATCGAGGTCGCCCAGGCCAAGGCCTTCGCCGACCATAGAGGGTCCAAAACCAAAGAAGGATAAGCAAGAAGCGGTACAACTGATGGACATGTCACCTAGAAAACACCCACAGAAAGAAAAGCCCACTGCATAGGAGAAGGGCAAGGTAGTAGACCTAGAACCTGATGAGGACATAGAAGACGTTGATATGGGTGTGGAAGATGTTGACATGGGGGCAGAATACATTGATGTTGAGGGGGCAAACCCTATCTCCAAGCTGCCAGCATATGTCCCTTTGCACCGAGGCAAGGTGAAGGTACCAAAGGACATCGATGAGAACAAAATCACACTTTTCACACTGTTGCTGCTAGAAAAAATCACATTTGAAGGTCTGTGTTTGGTGCACATCCCCCATTTAAAGCTAGAGGATTGGGATTTGGCAGATACAGAGTGCTTTCCCCACTTGGCGACCAATACATTCATGCACCGCGTCTTCTATAAAGACTCTGGTGTGACTGCGCTGGAGCCGAGATAGTGGATAAAAGGGGTGGACAAGGCAGGACTGTTGAACCTGCTATGGGTGCTGCATTACAACTGCGCGCCCATAAATTTGATAGTGATCAAACAGCTATTATGCTTGGTGCATGAGGCATGCCTGTGGTTAGGAGATTTGATATCGATCACTGACATGCTAATCCACAGGATCACTTTGCTCCCGCATTTAGGCTTGAATCTAGCCATGGCATTTGGCAGAAAGACAGGTGAGCGCAACCTCGCCGAACGAATGAAGGAAAAGTTCAAGCTTTCCAAGAAGCCATGCAGCTACTCCATCTCTAGCATAACCAACCCCACAGTTAGAGTAGCCACCCAGATCTTGGCAGGGAAAATAATGAGGAAGTGTCACGTAGATGAAGTGTCGGCACCATTTGTATCTTTAGCAGCCCAATGCATGGAGGGGGTACAATTTAACTAGGTGTGCTACCTCTGCAGTGAGTTCCTCGCAAACTACAAAGAAGCGCAAGACCAAAGCAAGACCTTCCACTATGCATGGTTTCTACTGTCGATTGTACTGGTTGCGTGGGACTTACCGAAGGATAGTCAGTTTCCTCCAATTGCAGCAGAGCTTCTAGAAGTAGCGAAGTTCGCTTTGCTTTGGGCCACGAAGGACCCCCAAAGGGTCAAGAACAGTAAGATATTCTGGATTCTCATGGAATCAAGCATCCATGCTGCAATCAATTGTAAGCCACGGCTATCATCAACTGTCTTTGAGCAGTTTTTCGAATATGTGGAGTTCAAGGAAAACTTCCACTGCGTTTCCATCAGATCGTGGAAGGAACCTGCACAAAAATGGTATGATATTCCATACCTGGCGACGGATGATGCAATTTTCGCGGTTCTGGAGACTTGGCTAGTAGAGTGGTGCACAGCCTCAGACTTATCAACTAGGTCTAGTAAGTCTGCCACGAAGAAAAAGAAGGAAGAGGTCATGTTAAATATGGAACAATTAGCTGAAAGATGGAGGAAGGAAGCTGAGGACAAAGCCAAAGAAAAGTGCGTTGGCAAAAATCAGGCAGAAGGGGAGGAGGAAGAGGAAGAGTGTGACTCTGATAGGAGTCAGAAGTTGCCTTCTTCATAGACAGAGGAGGAGGAGCAATGCTTAGAATAGGGAGGAGTAGAAAAAGAGACTACTCCATTCTGGGTTAAGCGCACAAGGGAGTAGGAGAAAGTATGGTTGTGGAAGAAGTCTAAGGCCAACAAATCATCCCTTAACCCAATCACCTTGACAGAGGGTGATTTGAATGATATCGGCGATACAGTGAGGGATGTGACCACAGAACTGCTGCAGCAGTTCGAGTAGTAGCAGAAACATGCCTTGGTCGCCATTCAAACGAGTCTGCGCAAGCTGTAGATCCAAGCTACTAAGGTGCAGACCAGTGTAGGGTAGGGTAGCACGACGTCAATCAGTTTGGCGTCTGGAACCTCAGATATAGCAGAGATGGTCTGTTCAATGGATCCCCAAGTTGTCGCACTGCCGGATGGAGCATTGACCATAGAAATAGAGGCTGACAGGGCCACTGTAAGCGCCCTTAAGAAAGTTGGGTTAAACTTGCCATGCTTCCAAGTGAAGCCCTTCACACCCTGCAGGATGGTGTGATCACAGAACTATGGGCTCAAGAACAACGCACCTTGAATGTTATCAGCGAGTAGAAGGTGACCAATGCCCAGATATTCGTAGAAAAGACGTTTGCCATTGATCTTCTTAAGAAGGTCATAGAAAAGAATGAGCGCACAACAACTGTGGTGGTTGAGGCATGTCAGACTATTCCAAAGCTAAACATCCTAGAAGATGCGCTAGTCGACGCAAGAATCTGGAAGCTCGCTGCAGGTGTGTGCGACACACGAACAGAGCTGGCTAAGGTTCAGTTTGAATTGAACCTTAAGATCACAAAACTTGAGTTGATGGCCTATCCTACTACTCCACTAGAAGTCAGAGAGCAGCACGAGACTGCTTTCAAATATGTCATTACTGTTGTTGATACCGCAATGAAGGATTGCATTGCGCTCTTCAAACAGGCGCTTGAAGTAGTTACTAGCCTGCAGGAAGATCCCAACCTTCACAGGCTAGAAAGTGAGGCATGGGAGCTTCAGTATAGGTACAACGAGGTCAAAGTGATGGCACGCACTGTCTCCATCACGTAGAGGTTGGCGAAGCTGGAGGAAGTGAAGGCACTAAAGGAATAGGTGGACGCAGCTTAGTGCAAGGAGGTAGTACTGAAGGCCAGATTAGGGCCTTGGCTAGAGGAAGCCTATGTGTTCATGGCCCCCATTGAAGAAAATTGGCCAGTATGCAGGCGACATAGCAGAAAATACAGGCAGATAACACAGGACCAGCGACGGAGCAACTGGTCGAGCAGGCTAAGCAGGCAGCGACGGAGTGTACCACCAAGGTTGCAGTAGTAGAAGTGGAGCTGGGAGGTCTTTGCAATAAGATCTTCACACCAGCCGAGTGACTCAGGGTGAGTCACCAGATTTGTGTTGGGGGCCTGTTAGGAACGGGTCCCCTAGGGTTAATTTTGGGTTAAAAGCTCAAGTTTTGGGGCTAAAGGTCCAAGTTTTGTATAAAGAATGTAAGTATCCACATTTTGTGGTCACGGAGTGCGAAGATGTAAATAGTCAAAAAGGGTTTCCTCCCTTAGTTTAGGTATCTTATGTTGGCTTGATGAGAGCCACCCTTGGTACACGAACCATGGGAATGTATAAAAAGGGAGTTTAAGAAGAGTCTAAGGCAGTTCAGTTCTTAGTAGGTTTTTGGGCAATTGATTGATGTAATGGGTCTGTGAGAGCTAAGAGCGAAGAGTCTTAGCGTAGGAAGGAGGCTCTGGAACTGAGTGTGCAAAGGCCTAGGGTAGAAGTCCGTAGCTGAGTGTGCAGACCCCTGTAGCTGTGTGCACAGGGAAGTTGGAGTCTGTACTGGAGATATGAACCATCAATATAGAGAATTATTCTGAAGATATTTGTGTATGAGCTATTTTAATTATGTTATGAATATATTCGGGTATGTTATGTTGAATACTGGGTTTATGATTAAATGTTGTATTGATGCGCAAATCTATGTGTTTTACTTTGTCATATGAACGCAAGTAAGAATATTTGTTTATGCGAAGATAATCATAATGCATGTTGAAGTTAACCAATACTTAAGCTAATCTGGGTAGACACAGAAGTAAGAGTAATTACAGAGGCGTGTAAGCATCTAAATTGCCTATTTAGGGTCCATGAAGGACGATCGCAGACCTTCGTGAAGGTTTCAAAGCTGAATAAGAGAAGTGCATTGATAAGCCCTAAAAGGCTTATCGGTCTGCGCAAAGGAAGGGTTAGGGTATAAAATGACATCACAACTATCTCAAGGTGCAGAAACTTGGTTCCTGCATCCCCCCATACTGCTTCGGGTGAGACTTCAGTCCGCGCTTTGCGGATTGATGCCGAAAGGGCCAGTAGTGTAGGGATTTTCTTGGCTAATTAACGCTGAACCTAGGTTAGGGCCCATTAAGCCAACATTTACCCAACAAGGTTAGGGTATAAGGAGTTAGGTCTCAAACTGGATAAACCTTTACATGACCAACCTCGTAAACCCCGACAAGCTCCCATGGAAGAAGGAAAAAAAGACGAGGGAGAAGGAGATCCTTTCAAAATATTGCTCGGGGAATCTCTTAACTGACAAAGGAACGCGATGATGGATAACTTTGCCTAGATCCTTCGACGACTACCCACAGGTGACACATCTTCATCCAACAACCACACTATAGGTGCCACTCCTTTTAAGGTATAAGTTAACTTTGACATTCCCATATTTGAAGGCCAGATAGATGGAGATGTCGTAGATGGATGGTTAAATATGTTGGAAGGATATTTTTTGGTTCATGAATTTTCCAATCGGGAAAATATTACTTTTTCAATCATCAAAGCCACCCCCCATGTCAAGGATTGGTGGGATACCTACTATGAATAAAAGGATGATAGGGAATCCTCACTGTTTTCAGCTGCACCCACTTGTAATTATTTTCGAGATGTCATCAAGGAACAATATTACCCTATCGAGAGCTATGAAGCTAAATATATAAAGTGGATCATGCTTTGATAGGGAAGAGACCAAGATGTGTCAGAGTTCACAAATATTTTTCATGCCATTTGCACGAAGCTATGTATGAAGGATTCTAAGTGTAATTTGTTACTCAAGTACTTCGGTTTTCTACATAAGTACATCCAGGACGATATGGAGTTCCTGAACATCTCCTTGCTTGGTGGCACCTACCAATACACTGTCAAGATCGAGCATAAATTTAAACAAAAGAAGAGATGCTTTGGATATGTGAATCTAAAATAAGGGAAAGGCGTCCCCAACCGACATGACAAAGGACAAAGACAAGGTAGGGTGACCTAGGACAATTCGTCAAATCCACAAGGAATGAACCACACCATGAAGATAAAGAAGGACTCAGGGAAATGGTGTCAGTTCCATAAGAGCCCCACTCACAACACAAGTGAATGTTGAGACAAGTAGTCATTGGTGTCCAAGCTGAAGGCTTCTGAATCAAATGCATGTTCCAACTCTAAGTCAGAAACCAATAAGGGGAATGAAAAATGGATGTAAATTATTGATGCGGAGCCTAGTGCCACCTTTGCCACCACCAAGATCAATAATATTGAGCCTGAAGATCCTGAGGAGGGGGAGAGACTCTTCCACTCATAAATGTGGGTGAAGGGTTCTTCATTGTAGTTCATTGTTGACATCATAATCCAAAAGAACCTCATTTCAATAGAGGTCATGAAGTGGTTGGGCATACCAACCACACCACCCCCGCAACCGTACACCATCGGGTGGCTTCACCAAGGGCGAGATATTTGTGTCAGCCAAAAATGTCGCCTTCCCTATAACATCAACCCCTTCACATATGAGGTATTGTGGGATGTTTCTCCTCTTGAATTTTGTGATGTATTATTAGGCCAACCATACTTGTGGAAGCGTCATTCTGTGTATGAGTCTAGGCCTCACACTGACATTATTTCTTTGGGAAATAAGTTATACATGATATTGGAGGTAATATTGCCTACTGCCATCTATTTTATCTTTGTGAAGAAATGCAGTAAGATCATTTCCCAGACCAGGAAATTTTTCTTCCTTCTAATTCGCCCTCAAGGTAAGAAGAAGATTTTGGCCACATCCATAGCCTCCAGACATGTCTCCTCTGCACGAAAACAATAGATGGACAAGGTCATGGAAGAGTATAGGGAGATATTCTCCTCTCACACAGGGGCACCCCTACACTGTCAGGTCAAGTACTCCATTGATCTTAGCTTGGGCACGCCGCTACCCAACAGACCAATCTGCTGATGCTCTATTCCGAAGAATGATGAAATTATGAGGAAACTTCATGAGTTGTTGTAGAAAGGGAACATCAGGCCAAGTTCAGCACCCTGTGGGAACCCGATCATGCTGGTACAGAAGAAAGACGATACCTAGAGACTATGTATTGACTATTAGGTGTTGAATAAGATCATTGTCTGGAATAAGTGTCCAATCCCACAAATTGATGACCTTCTGGACTAGCTCAAGGGGGCCAAATAGTTTAGCAAGATCGAATTGAAGTCTGGTTATCACCAGGTACCAATTGAACACTTCGATGTGTGGAAGGCTAACTTCAAATCTAAGGAGGACCTTTTTAAATAGTTGGTCATGCCTTTCGGATTGACGAATTCCCCCACAACTTTCATGCAGTTGATGGATGATATCTTGCGGCCCTTTACCAAATCATTCATGGTAGTTTACCTGGATGATATGTTGATCTTCAGCCGAAGTTTGGAAGATCACATACACAATATCTGACAAGTCCTCCAAACCCTGCGACAACATAAATTGTGTGTTCAATATCTAAGGTACATCATTAATTAGTAGGGTGTTCATGTGGACCTAGCCAAGATACAAGTTATTCGAGATTGGACAACCCCAACCACTCTAATAGAGCTCCACAACATTCTGGGCCTTGCCAATTTCTATCGCATGTTCATGTTGGGATTCTCTCATATCACTTGGCCTTTGAGTCAAGTCACCACAGGCAGAGCGAAAGCAAAGTTATTTTGGTATGAATCCCAAAAAAACATGTTTGTCTATTTGAAGCATCACCTATGCTTAGCATGAGTGATCAAATTACTATACCTGTAGCAATCATTTGAAATTGTGATAAACACCTCATACTATGTTATTGGTGCTTTTCTTACCCATTACGGGCATCTAGTGGCATATCACAGTGAGACACTTTCATATACAGTCTGAAAGTATCCCACTTATGAAAATGATATGTATTCTATCATGAAAGCCTGCCGACAATGGAAGCATTAAATTATGGTGAAGGAAACAATCATCCACACAGGCCATCGACCCCTGTAGTTCATACAGACACAAGGGCAATTACAGAATGATTGCCATAAAAAATTGTCGACATATCTACAACAATTCAATTTGAACATCAATTACAAGAAGGGAAACACTAATAATGTTGCAAACTATCTCAATCAACCACTGTGTTTGACTCTTGTGGACATGAGACTTTGGGGTGGATGCATCTTTAGAAGAGCGATCCAAAATTCGACAACACATCCTAGATGCTCCTAAAAAGCAAGCAAGTTCTAGATTTTCACCTTCTGGGCACAGTGTTATGTCACCTGGGACACCAAGTCTGTGTTCCTACAAGTGAGCATGCCATGATGATTTGGGAGGCGCACTACAGTCGGGTCACTGGATATTTTGGAGTAGAGAAAATAGTGATAGTTTTGCAGAAGTGTTTGTATTAGCCAAATATTCGACAGGATGTTGGGAAGTACATCAGATCTTGCACTTCCTGCGCCATTGCCAAATCAAAAGTCAAGAAGTAAGGCCTATATACTCCTCTAGCTACTCCTAGTTGGGCTTGAGAATCCATATCCATGGATTATATTTTGGGCCTTCCTTCTACTAAGCATAGATATTCCAGTGTGTTCGTGGTCATTGACAGATTCTCTAATATGGCCATTATGGCAGCCTACAAGAAGAGTATTATAGCAGAAGCCATTGCTAAGCTCTTCTTTAAATGAGTGTGGTTACATTTTTGGATCCCACAGTCCATTATCTCATATCGGGACAACGGGTTCCTGAGTACAGGTTGGTCAATGTTGGATACCAAGCTCACTAATCCCACGACCTTCCACTCCCAAACTAATGGCCAAACATAGATGATCGTGCACATTTTCCGCATGTACAACTCAAAGAATCCAAACACATGGGATGAAATCCTCCCCTCTTTCTAGCACAACTATAATAGAGCTCTTTATAGCTCAACTGGTGATAACCACTTTCAGGTGGGATTACGATTCCAGTCACTATGTACCATTTATGTGGTCATACTGTTTGCAACTACTCAAGAGAATTTGGCTCATGTCCAGTCTAAAGATGATGAGGCTAACAAATTCATTTAGAACATTTAACACATCCACAAGCAGGACTATGACATATTGGATAGAGCCAATGCTAAGACAAAGCAACGTCATGATCAACATCAAGTGCCACACAAGTTTAAGGTGGGTGACAAAGTTTTGTTACATTTTCAGAAGGAGTGGCTCGTTGGGCCCCACCATAAGCTTTTCCCACTCCGATATGGGTCGTACACCATCACCAAGGCTATAGGGGACAATGCCTTCAAGCTCAACATTCCACTATTCCTTGGTCTGCATCTAGTATTCAGTGTGGACTGGTTGTGACCATACTTTCCTCCATTGTTGGACACATTCGACATTTTGAGAATCTGACACCAACAGAGCTCAATCCAAGCTTCAATGAGTAGAACAAAACTAACAGGATCATGGACATAGAGATCAAGAAAACTCGCAAGTAGAGGATCAAGCTATATTGAGTTGTCAAAGCAAGCCAACTCCTTCACTAGGGAAAGTGGTTCACCAGGGACCAGGTTCAACAAAAAATTCCTCACCTCATGGAGGATCTGCATGAAATGGGGACCATTGCTTCCTACGGGGGAAGAAATGATCTAGGTGGATATTGGTGTTCACCCCCCTATTTCACCTAGACCTCCAGTCAGTTTCTTTTGTTTTCTTGATTATAGCAACATTTACTGTTTTTCGCAAATTTTCAGGTCTTGAACTTTTGAAGCTATTTTGAACCCATAAATGTCATTTTAAGACTGCAGCAGACCTATAGCCATAGGAAAGGGCCTACAGTTATCCTATAGTACTCAGAGAGATCTTTCAAATGAAGTATCGTACGCACCAAACAAATATCATATGACCAAGTTACGACCCTGGGAAGTTGACTTCCCAACTAACCCCAATAGGGCCCACAATCTCTCAACATTTCATCTTTTGGGGTTAGGGTTTTGGTTGTTTAAGGTTTTCCTTTGTTGTTCAATAATAAAAAAGTGTTGGAGCCTCATTGTAACATTGTTTAGAGGCATGTAGTTGCCACATCTCTTCTCGAAGATAAGCTAGTTTATTTCCATTATGTATGCAAGTAGATTTCATTTCTTTGATATTAATGAAATGAAGCTTTTATTTTTGCATCTCTGTGTTTATATCTATATCTATATTTTTTGTGTTCCTGCATAAGTTTGGATCAATGGTATTAGAGTGGTCTTCTCTTCTCTATTTTTCTTTGCATGTCCCCAACGAGGTCAGGGTAAAAGGAGTTAGGGATTGAACTAGTTGAACCTTTGCAAGACCAACCTCATAAACCTTGAGACCTCCCATGGCAGAAGAAAAAAAAGATGAGGGAGAAATATATCCTTTCAAAATATTTCTCAAGGTATCCTTCGAGTGACAGAGGAACACGAATATGGTTAAATTTCCCTAGATCCTTCGACGACTACCCACTGACGATGCATATTCATCCCACAACCACTCTTGAGGCGCCACTCTTAAGGCTAAAGTTAACTTTGACATTCCCATATTTGAAGGCCATATAGATGCAAACGTCATAGATAGATGGTTAAATATGTTGGAAGGATATTTTTTGGTTCATGACTTTTCCAATCGGGAAAATATTACTTTTTCACTCCTCAATGTTGTCCCCAATGTCAAGGACTGGTGGGAAACCTACTATGAACAAAAGGATGAGAGGGAATCCTCACTGTTTTGAGTTGCACCCACTTGGAATTATTTATGAGATTCCATCAAGGAAAAATATTACCTTGTCGGGAGCCAAGAAGATAAATAAATAATGTGGATCACGTTGCGGTAGGGAAGGGACCAAGATGTGCCCGAATTCACAAATGTTTTTCATACCCTTTACATGAAGCTAGGTATCAAGGATTCTTAGCGACATTTGGTACTCAAGTACCACGACTATCTACACAAGTATGTCCAGGATGAGATGGAGTTCTTGGACATCTCCTCGCTTGGCACTGTCTATCAATATGTTGTCAAGATCGAGCAAAAATTTAAATAGAAGAAGCGAGACTTAGGATTTGCAAATCCAAAGCAAGGGAAAGGCACCCCCAAAACACAGAAAAAGGAAAAATCCAAGGTTGGGCGACCCAGGACAACTCACCGAAGAAACACCATGAAGATAAAGAAGGACACAGAGAAATGGTGTAACTTCCATAAGATCCCCACCCACAACAAAAGTGAGTGTTGAGCCAAGTAGTCACTTGTGTCCGAGATGAAGACTTCCGAATCAGATGCATGTTTTGCTTGTGAGGCAGAAAATGACAAGGGGAATGGCAAAGGGAAGAAGATTATTGATGCAAAGCCTAGTTACACTGTTTCCACCACCAAAATCTATAAGATTGAGCTCGAAGATCTGGAAGAGGGGGAGAGAATATTACACTCACAGATGTGGGTGAATGGTTTTCTGTTGTAGTTCATTGTCGACAGTGGAAGCCAAAAGAACATCATTTTAGCAGAGTTGGTGAAGTAGTTTGACTTACCGACCACACCACATCTGAATTCGTACACCATTGAGTGGCTTCACCAAGGGAGAGCACACTGCATCAGCCAACAATGTCACCTTGCCTACAACATCAAGCCGTTCACATATGGCGTACTGTGTGATGGTGCTCCTCTTGAAGTTTGTAATGTATTATTAGGCCAACCATACTTGTGGAGTTGTGTATGAGTTTAGGCCTCACACTGTCATTATTTATTTGGGCAATAATTATACAGGATACTGGAGGTAGCATCGCCCACCACCATCTCTTTGATATCTACGAAGAAACATGGTAAGATCATTTCCCTGACCGAGAAATTTGTCTTCCTTGTGATTCATCCTCAGGGTAAGAAGAAGACTACGGCCATATCCACAACCTATAGATAGGGCTCCTCAACACAACAACAATAGATGGACAAGGTCATGGAAGAGTACAATGACATCTTCACCTCACCCATAGGGGTACCCCTACACTGTCAGGTCAAGCACTCCATCAATCTGACCCCAAGCCCACCGCTACCCAACAGACCGATCTGTTGATGCTCTATTATTGAGAATGATGAAATTAAGAGGCATATTTAGGAGTTGTTGTAGAAAGGGCACATCATGCCAAGTTCATCACCCTGTGGGTTCCCGATCGTATTGGTACAAAAGAAAGACGACACTTGGAGACTCTGTATTGACTATCGGGTGCTAAGTAAGATCATTGTTCGGAATAGGTATCCAATCCCATGGATTGATTACCTTCTGAACCAGCTCAAGGGGGCCAAATATTTCAACAAGATCGACTTGAAGTCTAGTTATCACCAGGTACCAATTGGAAACTCTGAAGCATGGAAGGCTTCCTTCAAATCCAAGGATGACCTTTTCGAATGGTTGGTCATGCCTTTTGGGTTGATGAATTCCCTCGCAAAATTCATGCAGTTGATTGTTGGCTTAGGGGGTCTTGACCAAGGTTTAGAGTTAAGTTTTCCAAACAAATCTCTACACTACTGACCCTTTCGACATCAATCCGTAGAGCGCGGACTGAAGTCTCACCCGAAGCAGTATGGGGGGATGTTGGAACCAAGTTTCTGCACCCAGAGATGGTTATGTTGCGTTTTATGCCCTAACCCTGCCTTCGCGTAGATCGATAAACCCTTAAGGCTTATCTATATGAATTTCTCTTACTAGCCTCTAGACCTTCGCGAAGGTCTACAACTGTCTTTCGCGGAGCTTAAATAGGCGAATCAACTACTTACGCGCTTCTGAGATTGCTTCTACTTTTGTTTTTACCCAGATATGATAGTTTTAACATGCATTAAGATACTCTTCGCGTAAGCAGATATTATGACTTGCATTCATATAAAAATGTAAAACATATAGATTCACGCATCAACACAACGTTAAATCATAAACCCATTATTCATCATAACATAAACGAATTGATTCATAACAAAAGTAAATGGATAAAACATAGATGTTTCCAGAACAATCTCTTTATTGATACTTCATATTTGCTTACAGACTCAAAAATTCCTTGTGCACTCAGTTGCAGGGGTCCACGCACTCACCTGCAAACTCTTCTCTAGGCCTCTGCGCACACAACTATAGAGCCTCTCTTCTACTCTAAGACTCTTCACTCGTCACTTCTACTGACCCATTACATCAACTATGACTTTTTCTCCCTGAACTGCCTTAGACTCTCTAAGACTCTTCTTTTTATACAATCCCATGGTTCGCGGACCATGGGTAGGTCTATACAAGCTGACACAACTTACATAAAAGAAGGGAAAATCACTTTATGACACTTACTATCTATGCGCTTTGCGATCATAACTTGCGGAGACTTTACACTTTACATCACAAAAACTTGGGCTTTCAGCCCCAACACTTGACCTTAGGGAACCCTGTCCCAATTGGTCCCCAACACAAATATCGTGACTCGCCCCCGAGTCACTCTACTGGCATGGAGATCTTACTACGAAGACCTCCCAACTCCACTTGCACTATTGCAACTTCAGTTGTGCATTGCGTAACTATCTGCTTGACCTGCTCCACCAGCTTCTCGGTTGCTGGTCCTGCGCTAACTTCCTGGATCTTCTACTGTGATCTCTACAGGGTGGAAAACTTCTCCCCAATGATGGCAGAGATCACATAGGTCTCATCCAGCCAAGGCCCCAATCTGGCCTTGAGGATTGCCACTTTTCGTTGTGCTGCTTCCACCTATTCTTGCAAGTGCTTTTCCTCCTGCAGATTTGCTAATATCTGTGTGATAGCGATGGTGCGCACTGTTGCCTTTGCTTCGTCATAATGTTGTTGCAGTTCCCTGGCCTCTGTGTTCAACCTCTGTAAGTTAGGATCTTCCTGCAAACTCGTGATTAGCTCCATAGACTGCTCGAGGAGCGTAGTACATTCCACCACAGCGACATCTACTGCAACGAATCCATCCCTCACAATAGCTTCATGTTGTTCTTTGATCTCTGGTGGAGTTGAAGAGCATGTCCTCAACTCAAGCTATGTAATTTTTAGGTTTAGCTCAAACTGAACCTTGGCCATCTCGGTCTTCACGTCACGAACACTTGCAGCCAACTTCTGAATCTTGGCTTCCACCGACGCTTCTTCTGGGATATACAGTTCCGGAACGGTTCTGCATGCTTCAGCTACTACTGCTGCGGTGTGCTCATTCTTCTCCTGAACCTTCTTCCAAGCTTCTAGTGCAACTATATTCTCAATGAATATCTGTTCGTTGTTGATTTTCTACTCACTGATCATGCACAACATGCACTGCTCTTGGGCCTTAAGCTCTTCAATCACACCTGTGGGTGTGATGGAATTCTTTGGGGAGCGTGGCCAAGTTGAGGCCAACATTCCTCAACATGTTGACAGTAGCCTTGTCAGCTTCCACCTCTATGCTCAGAGCTCCATCTGGTAGCATGAATTCCCGGAGATCCAAGGATTAGACCAACTCTGCCATGACCATTGTCCTTGGTGCTAAATTGGTTGAGGTCACATTTCTCTGCCCTGCTCCTACCTGTAGTTTGGTTGTTTGGATCTGAAACTTGTGCAGACCTGTCTGTATGGCACTAAGTGCCTGCTCCTGCTACTACTCAAGTGGCTGCAGCGGTTCTACGGTTGTATCCCTTACCTTGTCCCTAATGTCATCCAAGTCACCCTCTATCAAGGTGATCGGGTCTAGGGACGACTTAGTAGCCTTGGTCTTTTTGTGCGGCCCTTCCTTCTCTTGCTCCCTATTCTGCTTCACCCGGAAGGGAGTGCTTTCTAGATCTCCACCACCCTATTTTGATTGCTCTTCATCCTTTGTCTATGGTGAAGGGGATTTTTGGCTCCTGTCAGATCCGTGCTCTTCCTTCTCTACTTGTTCCTTGGTAGTGCGCTACGCTTCTGCGCATGCCTTCTCCTCAGTCTCCTTTTTTCTCTTTTCAATCAACTGTTGAACTTTCACTCGGGCTGCTTCTTTCTTCTGATTTTCCATGGACTTACTAGTCCTGGCGGACAAATCAGATGTTGTGCACCAGTTTGCTGGCCACCGGTCGAGGACTACTACAATGGCATCATTTGTCGCAAGGTGTGGTAAATCATACCATTTTTGTTCTGGATCTTTTCGCGCCTGGATGGAGATATAGTGGACGTCCACTTTGAACTCCGCATACCTAAAGAACTGCTTGAAGAAGGTGACAACCGTGGCTTTCAGTTGATGGCCATATTAATGCTCATCTCCATCAATACCCAAAACACCTTACTCTCCCAGACCCGCTCAACGTCCTTTATGGCCCATAGAGAAGCAAACTTTGCTACTTCTGGAAAATCTGGCACGATTAGAGGAAATTGGTTGTCCTTCGGCAACTCCCACACGACCAGCACAATCGAAAGTAAGAGCCATGAGTAGTGAAACGTCTTGCTCTGGTCATGTGCCTCCCTGTAGTTCATGAGGAACTCGCTACACATGTAGCGCACCCAATTGAATTGTACGCCCTCCGCACACTGGGCCGTTAGTGAAACAACTGGCACCAGCACCTCGTCCTTGCGACACTTTCTCATTATTTTTCTAGCCAAGATTTGGGTGGCCACCTTCACCGCGAGGTTTGTAATGCTTGAAATTGAATACCCACGTGGCTTCTTGACAAGCTCAAACTTATCCATCATCCTTTTGGCGAGGTCGCACTTGCCCGTCTTTCGACCAAATACCTTGGCTGGATTTAGTCCAGAATGTGGTAGTAAGATGATCCTATGGATCATCATGTTGGTTATAGGGATTGGGTCCTCCAACCACAGGCACTCGTTGTGCACCAAGCACAGTAATTGTTTGATAACAATCAAATTTATGGGAGCGCGGTGGTGATGCGATAACCATAGCAGATTCAATAATCCTGCCTTTTCCACCCCACAAATTCACTTCACCGGCTCCAGCGCAGTGATGCCATACTCCTTGTAGAATACTCGTTGCATGAAATTATCAGTAACCAGGTGGGGGAACCGCTTAGTGTCCGCCAAGTCCCAATCTTCAAGCTTCCGATGTGGGACACGCACCTAGCGCGGACCTTCAAAGGTGATATTCTTTAGTAGCAGGGGTGTATGAAGGAGAAACTTTCCTTCATCTGGGTCCTTTGGGACCTTCACCTTGCCTTGGCGTGGAGGGATGTATTCTGGCAACTTTGAAATAGGGTCTACCCCCTCAATATCAATGTCATCTGCACCCTCATCGCCTGCCAGGTCGACCACTTTTCCCTTCTCCTACACGGTTGGATTTTCCTTTATTTGATGTTTCCTTGGTGACTCGCGCACCGGCATCGTCTTCTTTTGTTTATCCTTCTTCGGCTTGGGAACCTCTCCTGTTGGCGTAGGCTTCAGCCTAGGTGACCTTAGTGATTTTGGCACTACTGTGGGCACCTCCATACTTACAACCTCAAGGGCAGCTCCCTTAGAGGCAATAGACCCTCTAGCACTTGCAGTTTCCATGGGTTCAGACATGAAGTTGTTAATAAGCTGTTGGGTTTCCTCAGGTAACCTGTCAAACACAGAACTAGCGACCAAGTCCTCAAAGAACGCACGGTTCATGCACACTAGACAACATTACACATAACTCTTAGAATGCAAGTGTCTCCCGTTGGGCGGCCATTTGTAATTTGTAGGCAAGTTAGAATTCAAATTCGACCATTCCCCCCAAAATCTGCTCATAAATGCTAAATTGGCGGCAGATTTTGAAAGATCTCACCCTTAAATTCAGCCGTAAATGCCACCCCCTACTCCTCTTAACCGTTTGCTCACTATCAAATAATGAATAGTGATGGTAATGGTCACTTTCTAGCTACGTTGCGCGGTCTCTCATCCTGTAGCACAGCTCCCTTTGCACGTCTGCTGACACTGTGACACCCGTCTATCCCACGTAGGCCCCTCATTGCGCAACTCTACAACTCAGGCAGTGTAGTTTATAGTCTCACGCCTCCTTGCAGCTGCATGGAGCGCTAATACTGTGCTACCATCATATAGTCATCTGGCGGGATCCCCGGTGTATGGCTTCAATCGGCTGCCATTTACCTTTTCGGGAAACGTATCTCCATTCAATTTCACCAATTGAATTGCTCCACCATCAGTAATCTCCTTGATCACATATGGCCCCAGCTAATTCATCTGAAATTTTCCTGGAAATTTATCAAAGTTGCTGTCATATAATAAAACTAAATCGTTTACCTTGAACATGCATATTTTGATGTGTCGATCATGCCACGCATTTTCGCGCTCCTTCTGAACTTGTTGATGGAATCCAACCAAGAATATATCTTCTTCTAGATCTGTCAGTTGCGCGAGCCTTTCCTCTAAGGCTTTGCGATCCACCATACCTATGAATGCCACTATGCGTAGACTAGGCACAATATATTCCATCGACATTATTGCTTCTATGCCATAGACTAGTTGAAAAGGTGTCTGTCTAGTCAAGTCATTACAAGTAGTTCTATAGGCTCATAACACTGCTTGTACATTCATGTCCCAATCATTCCTCTGCACATTGTAAACCTTTGTCAGTGCTTTCTCCAATATCTTATTAAATTCTTCCACCATCCCATTATCCTGAGGGTGATATGGTGTGCTCTTTTGATGATACAATTGGAATTCCTCAGTCAGTGCACTGATCGTTTCATTAAGGAAGTGTGTACCGTGATCACTCATCAAAATCTTCAGGCAACCAAACCTAGTCATCACATATTCAAATAGGAACTTCACTACTGTTGCCCTTGTACAATCCTTTACAGTCTGCACCTCCGCCCTTATGGTCAAATACGCAGTCGCGGTGATCATATACCATGCACCTGTCTTCTTCCCTGGAGGCTAAATCGGTCCTACAAAATCAATTGCCCATTTTTCAAATGGCTGCAGTGATCGCTTACCCCCTCACCCACACCACTGCCACCTCAACCACCGTTCAACATGGAAAAATTCGTAAAGCTAGCTGTGTTCAAGGGCATAGGAAATGAAGATCCAGACCAATTTTGGTTCGTCACGAAGGCTGTATGGGAAGCTCAGGTATCACGGATGATCAAATGAAGAAAGAAACATTGGTTAGTCCTTTGCAGGACCGCACACTAACGTGGTACATTAAGTACAATACTAATAACCCGACGTCTGCGTTAGCAGATATTCAAACTGCGCTGAATAGGGAATTCAGTAGACCTAAGTCTTAAGCACAATCCATTGTGGGATTCAAGGAGATCATGATGAAGCCAGGAGGGACGCTCTGTGATTTGGATCAAATATTGAAGTGTACAATTTGTGAAGCCAACATGAATCTAACTGATGGGCAACACAGCGAATGGTTTGTGGCCTCGCTCCTCCTCAACTAAGGGTTGAGCTATCACAATAGAAGATCGAGACCCAGGATGAAGCTCTGGAAATCATGATGAGACTGCAAGAGACACCAATGCAGGATGCTAATCTGGGGGTTCAGTAGATTCACGCATAGTTGCAGAACCTTTGCCTTGAAATGCAAAGCCTAAAGAAAGATAGAAGAACTCAGCGAGAGGCGCGTGAAGAAGTATGGTGCCTGAAATGCAAAGGTCAGGGCCATGACAAAGATCACTGTCTAGTCTTTGTGAATTATGTTGTAGCAGGTTGACCGATGCCTCTGACGCTGGAGGCTGCAGCAGGGCCAAGTACAGGGTCCACGCTATGGTGTGTTATTTTCCAGGTAGCTAGGAAAAATGTGACTAACAATTGTGATTTGTTGTAGAAATTCATACAAATGTCACAATTTTGCAATTTTTGTCAATCAGTGGGTGATGATGAGCGTAATTTTCGCAGTTACGAATTAATGATGGACAGGACACCTACATACAGGGTGCAGGCAAAAATGCAGCCTTCGGACCAAGGCATTGGAGGAGCGCGAGGTGAGTATCGGGGCGTGACCGAGGCTGAGGTGGAGGAGGACTTGGTAGAGGTCAAGGGTAGCTTATTTGTTACAATTGTGGAGGACTAGGACACTACGCGAGAGACTGCTTGAATCCTACACGAATGTCATGCTGCTATTGTACTCAGTTCGACCATGTGACTAAGGATTGCCCTATATTGTTGGCTAAGGTTTGCGAAAAGGGGGCATAGCCTTCGTAGCCAACTCAAAACCTATAGATGATGAGGGCTGAGCCTCACGAGGAAGACCCTAAGGTAAACATTATGCTACGAAGTGGACCAACGACTGGTGAGGATAAGGGGAAGTAGCCTGCAGAGGGTGAGTGGGTCCGCAAAGCACCAAAAAAGGAGACCGGGTTTGATCTGGAACGCGCAAAAGAAACATTTATGGAAGCGAAGAAAAGTTTCACTGAGGCCTCTACCTCAGGAAATCAAGAGAAACTGGTTGAAGAAATGGACCCATCCATGATTACCACGTTCTTGGAGACCTGCATGAAACTACTCCGTGATAGTAAGGCTGTGAAGGGACTGTAGGAACTGATCAATCGGTGCGCTGGTAAGGACAATGCTACTGGCGAACCATGCGTAGTCAGAAATCTTGGTAATCATAAGACAAGGATTGGATGGGAGATGAGACTCACCGTGCAGATAGGAGAATACGAAATTGACCAAGTTATCTTGGATCTGGGGTTGGAAGCGAATGTTTTGCCAAAACAAACATGGGAAAGAATGGGGAGACCTGCACTACAGTGGTATCTGATCTAATTAAGGATGGTGAATCAACAGAAAATCATCCCAATGGGGAGGTTGTAGGGGGTAATAGTTGACATCGAAGGTGCGAGCACACTGGCAGATTTTGAAGTAATAGAGATTGTGGATGATAGAAATCCTTACCGCGCGCTTCTTAGGATCAATTGGGCCACTGACATGAATGGGGTAATCAACCTGAAGAAGTGAAATATGATATTTGAGAAGAAATCGCTCCATGTAGTGGTGCCACTGGATCCTACAGAAGGACCGCACTATACAGAACCAGTCTGCGATCATGAAAGTGATGACAATTTGGACTAGATTTAAAAGATAACTATGCGAGACCAGGATTGGGTGAATTTGACAGTAGACAGACTATTGCACGGAACCATGAGAGCTCCTGCACATCAGATTCAGAAAAAGAATTGGAGCACTGGCAGAACTGGCTGCATGAAGTATCTACGATGTGTTGTAATATGATGACCAAGTCATTGCGCTCTGTATCATCAGAGGTAAGAAATCTGCCTCATTATGATAGGTTAACTGGTGTTGATCGCTTTTTGGATGCATTTGAAAGGGAAGTGCCCAAGAAGCACTGCTTCTAGGCATTAGATTAGGCGTTGCGTGCTACACCCACAAGATGGTGGGGTACACACAAGGACCGTTTTGAGGATTGGTGCGAATATAGAAGGATGATGAGGATATGCTTTGGCTGCCCGAAGGTACGACTAACAGAAAAGCATGATGAGAGGAATGATCCACACAAACATTTGGCCAAATGGACTAAAATATATGGAGCGAAGCCTTAGCCGGAGTGGGTCCGTCTATTTTGTTATAGCTTTGATGTTATACCAATGAATTGGTACTTGAAAACAGAACTCTGTCATGGCACCGAAGAATGGGATGTTTTACGCCAAGGATTTCTGATGACGTTTCGTTTTGAGGATGGATTTGAATATATCGATGAAGCATTGTAGGAGGTTAAGACAACCATCTTTAGGATACCGTTGGATCCTCTAGACCTGATTCAACCTGATTGGACTACCCAGTTGAGCTATGTGCTGGAGTGTTACAATGTAATAGTGGAAGAAGAAGACAAAGACCCTAGAAAGATTAATACCTCAGAGACTGAAGGTCACCGTGGAGTTGAAGGAACACAACTAGAGAACCCCGACATAGGAGAGTCGCTCAGAACTAGACTGGTGAACATTGGCATGGAGGCAGAGCCGAAGTTTTCAAAGATTGGGGACTATTGGGATGACGCAATGGTAGATAAGGTCACGAACTACTCCGTGAATATCAGGACTTGTTACCCACGAATTTTTTCGATCTGAAAGGAATAATAGGAGACCTGGGTGTCATGAAGATCACCCTAAAACCAGACACGAAACCTGTGAAACAAATACCTTACCACCTCAATCCGAACTATAAGGAAAGGGTCCACGTTGAGTTCGATAAGATGCTAGCGACGAGTATTATTGAACCAGTGGAAGAATCTGATTGGGTAAGCCCATGAGTGGTTCAGGAAAAGAAGCAGAAGGAATAAATAAGGATATGCGTAGATCTCAGGAAGTTGAATGATGCCTACATGCATGATCCCTTCTCAACCTCGTTCACCGATGAGGTCTTGGATAATATTGGTGGCCAAGAAGCGTATTCGTTCACTGATGGGTTCTCTGGGTGCCATCAAATCAAGATTGCACCGGAGGATAGAAGTAAGACGACCTTCATAACTGAATGGGGATGCTTCCAATATACGATGATGCCTTTTGGGCTGAGGAATGCATCGACGATATTTTCACACATAATCATCGTGGCGTTCAAGGATTTTATTCATAAATTTCTGGAAGTATACTTTAATGATTCGACAGTGTTCGGGCTAGTTAAGTTCCATGTTGCAAGTCTACGCTTGATGCTAGATACATGCCGGAGGTACTAGATCATGCTCAATCTAAAGAAATATTTGTTTTGTGTCCCTTTTGGGATCTTGCTGGGCCATGTGGTATGCAGACAAGGCTTGATGGTAGACCCAGCTAAGATCACAGTCATAATCAATTTGGAGGCGCCAAGGAGTGTGAAACAGCTGTGCACAACACTAGGGCATACGAGATACTATAGGAAATTCATCAAGAGCTATGCCCAGATTACCGCGCCGATGGAAAATTTGTTAAAAAAGGATGTTACATTCTATTGGAATGAAGAATTCCAGAAGAGCTTGGATGTGCTGAAGGAGAAGATGTTCATTGTGTCGATCCTGGTCTTCCCAGATTGGAAGAAGGAATTTCATGTGCATGTGGATGTGTCATGAATTATGCTGGGAGTAGTACTGACACAAGCTGGTGAAGGGGACTTGGATCATCATATAGCATTTGCAAGTAGGAAGATGTCCAAAGCAGAGAAAATTATTCCACAACAGAGTGCGAAGGATTAGCTATGGTGTACACACTCCAGAAGTTTAGGCACTATTTGTTGGGTGGACACTTAAGATGTATACAGACCATTCCACATGGAAATACCCAGTCAACAAGCCTGTGTTGGGGTGGAAGATATGCAAGTGGTTGTTGTTGTTGCAGGAGTATGATTTTTAAGATATTATGAAACCAGGATGCTTGAATGTTGGACCAGATCATCTGTCGTGCATCGAAACGTGAGAGGAACCTACTAATTTGGAGGAGGGGATACTTGATGTATAGCTCTTTGCAGTGCACGTGTGGACATTCACTTTAAAGATATTATACACTTCCTGACAACAGGTATGGCTTCGGAAGGATATACAAGCCAACAGAAGAAGGAACTGGTGGTGCACGCGGTAAACTTTTCTTTCATTGCAGGGCACTTGTACAAAATGGGATCAAATGAAATATTGCGACATTATGTGCCAGAGTTTGAATGAAACAATATCCTCTCTGAGGCTTATGATGGAGCCGCGGGAGGTCATTATGTAGGAAAAGCAACAACGTAGAATATTCTATGAACTGGGTTATGGTTGTCGACCTTGCATAAGGATTCAAAAGCATATTGTAGGGCATGTGACACATGCCAAAGGATGGGCAGACCCTCACGCAAGGATGAGCTGCCGTTGAATCCATAGATATCACTACAACCCTTCGAGAAGTGGGAAATTGACTTTGTAGGACCAGTTCAGCCTCCAGGGAAGATGACGAGTGTGCGGTACATCATCACTGCAACTGAATATTTAACTAGATGGGTGGAGGCACAATCTGTGAAGGAGTGTATGAGCGTGACAATAGCAAAATTTATCTTTGAGGACGTGCTGACAAGGTTCGGTTATCCAAAAATTCTAATGAGTGATCGCAGTACACACTTTATCAATGAGACGATCAGTGTGATGAAGAAGGAGTTTCAGGTTTACCATCAGAAGAGCACACCCTATCATCTGTAGGCTAATGGGACGGTGGAAGAATTTAATAAAATATTGGAGGGCATGCTCACGAAGGTTTGCAATGCCCAAAGAAACAACTAGGATGTTTGCGTGCTCGTGGTGCTATGGGCTTATAGAACGACTTGCAAGAAGTTCACTGGACAAATGCCATTCAGACTAGTTTATGGCGTGGAAGCTATGATGCCGATGGAGTACATTGTACCTAGTCTGCGCATAGCAACATTCACAAGAATGGCAGATCGTAGAGCCCTGGAGGAGAGGCTTGTATAGCTAACAAAGCTTGAAGAAGATAGATTTCTAGTTGGACTCCATCAACAGGTTCAAAAGGAGCACAAAAAGGCATGGCATGGCCGACACATCAAACTGCACACCTTCAAGGTAAATGATCTGGTTTTGTTATATGACAGCAAGTTTGATAAATTTCCAAGGGAAATTTAGGATGCATTGGCTGGGGCCCTATGTCATCAAGGAGATTACCGATGGTGGATCAGTTCAGTTGGTAAAATTGAATGGAGAACCATTCCCAGGACGGGTGAATGGATGCCGATTAAAGCCATACACTAGCGATCCGGCAAGATGACTACATGATGACAACATAGTTGTAGCGCTTTAGGCAGCTGAAAGGAGGCAAGAGACTATAAACTACATTGCTCGGGTTGGGGAGCTGCGCAATTGTGGAACTTTGCGGAATGAAGGAATGCCATAGTGTCAGCAAACACGTGCAGGCAGCTCCACTATCCAAGAAGGGACCATGTAGGGCAGCCGAAAAGTGACCGTTCTGGTCACTGCTCATGACTTGATAGTGGGAAAACGGCCAAATGGAGCGGTGGGGTTGGCATTTAAGTTGGAATTTAAGGGCAAGATCTGTGAAAATTTGCTGCCAATCCAGCATTTATGAATGAGTTATGGGGGGAATGGTCAAACTTGAATTTGAAAATGCCTATAAATTACAAGTGGTTGCCCAGAGAAAAACACTTGGAATTTTGAGAATTGAGGTATTAATCTCTCAGGTGCGTATGAACCCTGAGATATTTGAAGCCCTGATAGCGAGTTTAGTGTTTGAGAAGTTGCCAATGGAGACATAGGTGTTGTTTCCTAGCATTATGTTGGCACCCACAGAAACCGTGAGTGCAGGAGAAGCAATGGCAGTTGAAGGAACTACCTTGGAGGTAGTAATGGCAGTTGAGGGAGCTGCCCCAGAGGTTGAAAGCGTCGAAGTACCAGCAGAAGTGCCTAAATCACCGAGGACACCCAGGCCGAGGCCTACGCCGACCAAGGAGGGTCCAAAATCAAAGAAGGATAAGCAGAAAGCACAACAATCGGTGCGCGCATTACTTAGAAAGCACCCATAGACATGAAAGATCTAGAGCCTGAAGCCAATGTTGAAGAACTCCATGTGGGCACGGATAACATTGAAATGGAGGGGGTGGAGGACATTGATGTGGAGGGGTTTGACCCCATTTCTAAACTTCCTGAGTACATTCCTTCACGCAAAGGCAAGACGAAGGTTCCAAAGGATATTGATGAAAGTAAGGTCACACTGCACACACCCTTACTATCGGACCAAATCATCTTTGAAGGACTGTGCCTGGGGCGCATCCCCCTTTTAAAATTGGAGGACTGGGATTTGGCTGATGTGGAACGCTTTCCCCATTTAGTGATGGACCAACTCATGCATCACATCTTCTACAAAGACTCTGGTGTGACCACGCTGGAGCCAAGGAAGTGGGTAAAAGGGATGGATAAGGCAGGTGTATTAAATATGCTATGGGTATCGCATTACAACCACACACCCATAACCATGGTAGTGATCAAGTAGCTACTTTGCTTGGTGCACGATGGGTGTCTATGGCTAGAAGAGCCAATACCCATCACTGACATGCTGATCCATAGGATCACTTGATTGCCGCACTCGGGAGAAAATACGGCCATGGACTTTGGCAGAAATACAAGTGAACGTGACCTCGCTGAAGCAATGAAGGACAAATTCAAACTCACTAAGAAGCCACGTGACTACACCATCACAAGTATAGTTAACCCTGCAGTCAAAGTAGCAACGCAAATCTTGCTAGGAAAGATTATGTGGAAGTATCGCGCAGATGAAGTGTTGGCACCAGTAGTAGCCTTAGTGGCAAGTGCGCAGAGGGCATACAGTTTAACTAGCCACGCTACCTCTACGGGGAGTTCCTCGCTAATTGTAGAGAGGCGCAGGATCACAACAAAACATTCCACTATGCATGGTTGCTGCTATCCATAGTGTTGGTTGCGTGGGAGTTACCAAAGGATAGCCAGTTTCCTCTGGTTGAGCCCGACCTACCAGAAGCACCGAAGTTCACTTCGTTATGGGCTACAAAGGACCCTCAAAGGGTCAAGGATAGCAAGGTCTTTTGGATCTTGATGGAGATGAGTGGATATCCATATGGCCATCAACCATAAACCGCGATTGTTGCCAACCATTTTTGAGAAGCTACAAGAGTATGTGGAGTTCAAGGCCAACTTCCTTCAGGTCTTGATAAGCACACGAAAAGATCCTAAGCATAAATGGTATGACCTGCCATAGCTGGCCACAGACGACACGATTATAGCGGTCCTCGACCGCTGGCCCGCAGATTGGTGCACTGCCTCAGACTGGATAGCTGGTTCTAGCAAGACCACAACGCAGTGGAAAAAGGAAGAGGCCAAGCTGAAGATGGAATAGTTGGCTACAAAGAGAAAAAAAGGAGGTTGAGGACAAGGCCAAGGCAGAGCACGCCACCGCGAAGTAGATGGGAGGATAGGTGGAAGAAGAGGAGCATGGCTCTGACAGGAGTCAGAAGTCGCCTTCCTCGGAGAGAGGAGGAGGACCAACAGTCGAACCAGGGAGGAGCAGACCCAGAGACTACTTCATTCTGCATTAAGTGCAATAGATATCCAGAGAAGGTAGGGCCACGAAATAAGTCTAAGGCTAGCAAGACTTCTCTCGATCCGATCACCTTAACAGAAGGTGATTTAAATGATATCGATGATATGGTAAGGGATGCCACCGCAGAACTACTGCAGTAGTTCGAGCTACAATAGAAGCAGGCCTTGGGTGCCATTCAGATGGGTCTGCGTGAGTTGTAGATCCAGGCATCGCAGGTCTAGACCAGCGTGGGACGAAGCAACACGACGTCAACTAGTTTGGCACCCGACACATCAGAAGCAGTAAGGATGGTGCGCACACTAGATCCCCAGTCAATAATGCTACCAAAGGGAGCGCTAACCATAGAGATTGAAGTTGATAGGCCCGTTGTCAGTTCCCTCAAAGGAGTTGGGCTCAATTTGGCTGCGCTTCCCAGTGAGGCACTTCACAATTTGCAGGATGGCGTGATCGCGAAACTTTGGGCCCATGAACAACGCAGGTTATAGGTAATCGGTGAAAAAAAGGTCAACAACACTCAAATGACTGTACAAAGAGATTTTGTTGTTAACCTCGTCAAAGTTATCATAGACAAAAATGAGCACACGACCAAGGTAGTGGTTGAGGCATGCAGGTTTGTCCCAGAGCTGGACATTCCCGATGATGAGCTTGTAGATGTGCAGATTCGGAAGCTCACTGCCGACGTGTGCGACGCCATTTCAAAACTATAGTTGAAGGTCCAGTATTTAACCCCGCTAGAAGTCATAGTGCAGCGCGGGATAGTTGTGAAAGATGTCATGGTAGTAGTGAACAACGTAATGAAGGAGTGCACCGTGCTCTTTGAGCAGGCACTCGAAGTGGTTACCAATTTGTAGGAGGATCCCACCTTGCAAAGGTTGGAAATGGAGTCTTGGGAGATGTAGCAGAGATATGATGAAGTCAAAGTGACGACGTGCACTGTCGCCATTACGCAAAGGCTAGAAAAATTGCAAGAGTCAACGGTACTAAAGGAGAAGGTGGATGCAGTGCAATGCAAAGAGAGCGTTCTCAAGGCTAGAATAGGGCCTTGGCTTGATGAAGCCTATGCGCTCACTGCCACCATTGAAGGAAAGTTAGCTGGTCTGCAGGCGACTCAACAGAAGATACAGTCAGATAGTACAGGGCCAGTGACGAAGTAGCCGGTTGAAGAGATGAAGCAGACGACAACACAGTGCACTATCGAAGTTGTAATCATCTAAGTGGAGCTGGGAGTTCTTCGCAACAAGATCTCCGCGCCAATCGAGTGACTTGAGGGTGAGTCACCATGTTTTTTTTGGGAACAAGTCCCCTGGGGGTCAATTTTTGGGTTAAAAGCCCAAGTTTTGGGGTAGAAAGCCCGAATTTTGTATAAAGAAATGTAAAGTCTCCACATTTTGTGATCACAGAGCGCGAAGATATCAAGAGTCAAAAAGGGTTTCTGCCCTTAGTTTAGATAGGTTGTCTCAGCTTGATGAGATCCACCCTTGGTCCGCAAACCATGGAATTGTATAAAAAGGAGGTCTTAGAGGAGTCTAAGATAGTTCAGTTCAGAGATAGAGTCATTGATGAGTCTGTAAAGAGATAAGAGCGAGAGTCTTAGCGTAGGAAAGAGGCTCTGCAGTTGAGTATGCAGATGCCTAGGGTAGAATTCCGTAGCTAAGTGCGCGGACCCCTGCATCTATGTGTGTAGGGCAGTAGAGTTTGTACTAGAAAATCTGAACCATCAATAAAGAGAAGTATTCTAAAATTACTGTGCGTTTTACTTCTATTAATTGCATGTGATTATGTTATGTTAAGCATTGGGTTTATGTTTCATTGCTAATTTGATGCACATATATATATGTTTTCCTTTGTTATATGAATGAAAGTAGAGATATATGTTTACGCGAAGAAAATCTTAATTGCATAATAGAATTGGCGAACACTTAAGATAATTGGGGAAACTATACAACAATGTAGTTACGGAGGCACGTAAGTGCCGAGATTGCTTGCTAGGGTTACACGAAGGATGATCACAGATCTTCGCAGAGATTCTAAAAGACTAATAAAGAAGTACATCGATAAGCCCTAAAGGCTTATCGATTTGCACGAAGGCAGAGTTAAAGTGTAAAACCGACATCACAACCATCTCAGGGTGCAGAAACTTGGTTCCTGCATCCCCCCATACTGCTTCGGGTGAGACTTCAGTCCACGCTCTATGGGCTGATGCCAAAAGGGCCAGTAGTGTAGGGATTTGCTTGGCTGACTAACGTTGAACCTGGGTCAGGGCCCATCAATCCAACAATCCTTCAACAATGTTTCCATCGGCGCGGTAATCTGGGCATAACTCTTTATAAAATTTTGATAGTAACTAGTATAACCTAGTGTTGTACGCAGCTGTTTGACACTTCTTGGCGCCTCCAGATTGATTATAACCATGATCTTAGCTGGATCCGCCATTAATCCTTATCTGCATACTACATGACCCAGCAAGATTTCGAAGGGAACATAGAACAAACATTTTTTCAAATTTAGCGCGATCTGATACCTCCAGCATGTATCCATCATGAAGCGTAGACTAGCTACATGGCATTTTACTAGCCCACACACCATCCAATCGTCAAAATATAACTCCAGAAACTTGTGAAGGAAGTCCTTGAACGTCACAATGAATACGCGCGAAAATATCGTCGGTGTGTTCTTCAGTCCAAAATGCATTACAATATACTGAAATCATCCCCATTCAATTGTGAAGGTCATCTTACTCCTATCTTCTAGCGTGATCTTGATCTAATGGTACCCCAAGAACCCATCAGTGAATGAATATGCTTCCTATCCTCCTACATTATCCAATGCTTCATCGGTGAAAGAGGTTGGAAAAGGATCATGTACACAAGCATCATTCAGCTTCCTGAGATCTACGTAGATCCTTATTTCATCCTTCTGCTTCTTTTCCTGAACTACCATAGGACTAACCCAATTGGATTCCTCCACTGGTTCAATGATTCCTGCTGCCAACATTTTGTCCAATTCTAAGCAGACCCTTTCTTTGTACTTAAGATTGAGGTGATATGGCCTTTGTTTCACAGGCTTCACGTTTGGTTTCAATGTTATCCTCATCACTCCTAAATCGCCTATTATCCCTTTCAAGTCTAAAAACTTTGTAGGGAAAATATCCTAGTACTCTTGAAGAAATTTAGTGACCTTATCCACTGTAGAATCATCCCAGTATTCCCCTATCTTAACAAACTTCGGCTCTACCTTTGTCCCAATGTTTACTTGTCTTGCTTTCAGCAGTGTGAAGGTATCTGGATTCTCTATATATGGCCCCTCAACTTCACGGTGACCTTCTGTCTCTAGGATATTAATTTTCCTTGGATCCTCCTCTTCTTCTTCAGTAGTCACATTGTAGCACTCCAGCGCATGGCATAGCTGGGTGGTCCAATCTAGTTGAATCAAATCCAAGGGATCCTGTGGGATTCAGAAGATCGCTGCCTTGACCTCCTGCAGTGCTTCATCAATGCACTTGAATCCATCCTCAAAGTTGAATGTCATCAAGAATCCCTGTCTCAAAATATCCCATTCATTTGTGCCATGGTGGAGCTCTGTCTCCAAGTACCAATTCATAGGTATTACATCCAAGGTGTGACAAAACAGATGCACCCACTCCGGTTGTGGTTTTGCTCCATAAGCATCGGTCCATTTGGCTAAGTGATTGTGCAGATCACTCCTCCCATCATATTTATCTTTCAATCACACCTTTGGGTGACCAAATATCACCCTCTTCAGTCATCCGTATTCACGCCATCCATTGAAATTTTCTTTATGCGTACCCCACCATCTTGCGGGCATAGTGTGCAGCGCCAAGTCCAAGGCTTGGAAGCGATGCTTCTCTGGCACTTCCCTTTCAAATGCATATAGAAATTTATCAACGTTAGTTAAACCATCATAATAAGGAAAACTTCTTACCTCCGACGATATGCAGCTCAACGATTTGGTCATCATGTTAAATCATAGCATAGACACTTCGTGCAATCTATTCTGCGAGTGTTCCAATTCCTCATATGAATTTGATGTGTAGGAGCTTTCGTCTCCCATGCAATACATCCATCTATTTTCAGATTCACCCAATCTTGATCTTGCGTTGTTATCTTATAAATCTAGTCCAAATCATTGTCATTTTCGTAATTGCGGACTGGTTCAGTATAAGGCGACCCTTCTATAGGGTCCAACGGTACTACTACGCGGAGTGATATTCTTTCAAATGACATTTGTTTGCTTCTTCAAATTGATCACCCCGTTCATGTTGATAGCCCAGTCGATCCCAAAGAGCACGGGGTGGGGATTGTTGTCATTGAAAATCTCTATTACTTTGAAATCCACCAATGCGCTCTTGCCTTCAATAATGACTGTCACTCCCTATAATCTTCCCATGGGGATAATCTTCTACTGGTTTGCCATTCTCAATTGAATAGGAGACCATTGCAGCGCAAGTCTCCCCATTCTCTCTCATGCCTATTTCAGCAAAACATTCACATCTAACCCAAGATCCAGAATAACTTGGTCCATTTCATACTCTCCTGTTTGCATGGTGAGCCTCATCTTATGCCCTGTTCTTGTCTTATGCTTACCAATTTTCCTGACCACGCGCGGTCCCTCAGGGGCATTACAAGAACATTTATTTCAACTCCTGTAATCCCTTTACGACCTTGCTATTGTGTAGCAGCATCGTATAGGTCTCCAAAAAAGTAGTAAGCATGGGTGGGTCCATTTATTCAGACTGCTTATCTTGACTTCTTGAGGTAGAAGCTTTAGCGAAGCTCTTCTTCGCTTCCATGAAGGTTTCCTTTACGCACTCCAATTCAAACCCAACCTATTTTCTTTGAGATTTACGAACCCATTCACCTTCTTCAGACTGCTTTCCCTTATCTTCACCATTCATCATTCCACTTCGCAGCACAACATTCACATTGGGATCCTCTTCATGGGGTTCAACCCTCATCATCTCCAGGTTCAGGGTAGGCTGCGTTTCCTTTTAGCGCATTTTAGTTATTAATATAGGGCAGTCTTTTGTCATGTGGTCAAACTAAGTATAATATCAGCATGATAAGCACGTCGGGTTCATACATTCTCGCGTGTAGTGTCGTGGACCTTTACAATTGTAGAAAATAACTTGCCCTTGACCTCGTGCAGGTCCTCCTCTACATTGGCCTCATCTGCGCTCCTGATATCCTCCTCGCGCTCCCCGACCGCCTTGATCCGGAGGCCTAGTTTCTATCTGCATTCAATACGTGGGCGTTCTATCCATCATTAACTTATAGCTATGGCCATTGTGATCATCATGGCCTACTGATTGGCAGAAGTTGCAGAAGAGTTGTTGCGGTGTCTGTACAAATTTATGCAACAAGTGGCAATTATCTGTCGCATGTTTTCCAGCTACCTGACAGATAGCACACCACAGCGCAGGCCTTGCACTTGGCCCTGCTTGAGCTTCTGGCCTCAGAGGCATCGAACCTCCTCCTGCAACATAATTCGTGAAGACAGGGCAATGATCTTTATCATGCCCTTGAATCTTACATTTAAAACACCAAACTTCTTTGCGCACCTCCGACCGAGCCGCTCTATCCTTCTTCAAACTCTAGAATTCCAAGCAAAGGTTCTGCAAATCCGCGTGAATCTGCTAAAATCCCAAAGAAACATCTTGAATTGGTGTCTCGTGCAATCTCATCGCAATCTCCAGGGCATCTGCCTGGGTCCCAATCTTTTGCTGTGATAAAGCAACCCTCAGATGAGGTAAGAGAGAAGCCACAATCCATTCGTGGTGCCACCCATCCATAAGATATGTTAGTTTGATGGATCTTGCACTTTAATCTTTGATCCAGATGCCAAGGTGTCTCGCCAGGCTTCATCATGATCCCCTTGAATCCAAAAATTTATTGCACTTCAAACTTGGGCCTACTGAATTCCTTATTCAGCGCAGTCTGAATGTCCACCAACGCAACCATCGGGTTATCAGTGCAGTACTTAATGTACCATGTTAGCGCGTGTTCCTGTAAAGCAGTAACCAACGTTGCTTTCTTCATCTAATCATCTATAATGCCTTGGGATTCCCACACAGCCTTCACAACGAACCAAAACTAGTCCAGGTCCTCATTCCCAAGCCCTTGAAAACATGCAATTTTATTTAGTTCGCCATATTGAACGGTGGTGGAGGTGGTGGCACTGTGGGTGAAGGCATATGCAGTGGAGGTGAAAATGGAGGTGGTGTGGGGTGGAATTGGTATTCGTGGGAACCCTTGCCTTATTAACTGGATAGCTATTATATACCTAGGGGGGATAATATGGGGTACCAAGGGAGGTACCCAAGGTAATAATGTAATAATGGGATGGGCCATAGTAATAAATAAGGTGGTTAACCCATATCATGTAAGGGACTACAAGTAGTTAGTAATAATGTAATGGGCCCATGGTATCAGTTTGATGGTATGAGGGAACCATGGTAATGACCCATGGTATTGTATATATGAGGCCTATATAGAGGCTAGAGACTCCACATGGAGGGAGGTCAAGGAATATTGTGAAGGATTATTGTATGAACAGGCATATGGCTTGTGGAGTGTTCTCCTTCCTTAAGGAGTGAATGTATGGTGTTGCCCTACCTTAAGGGTTTGATCAATAAAGAATCATTTCATATTATTCTTGGGTTTATTTGCATTGTATTATATTTTTATATCAGATCTATAATATTTCTAGGTTAGATCTATAACAAGTGGCATCAGAGCACTTTCTTGGGAAAAAAAAAAAAGTGGAGAATTTTTTTTATTTTTGCAGGATTTCGGGGGCGGCGAGTTGTAGATCAGATCTACACGTTTTGGTGTAAGATCTGCAAAATATAATTGTAGATCTGGATTCTATGTGAAAAAATACCCGATTTCAAAAAAAAATCGGTCGAATCGGAGTCCGGATGAAGGAGATATCGCTGATTTAAAAATCAGTGGGGTTGCAGACAATTTTTCGGGGCAGCAAATTTGCGGCGCAGATCTGGACGTCTTGGTGCAAGATCTGCAAAATATAATTGTAGATCTGGATTCTTTGTGAAAAAATACTCAATTTCAAAAAAAAAAATCAGTCGAATCAGAGTCCGGATGAGGGAGATATCGCTGATTTAAAATCAACGTTTTTTTCAGAAATTTTGGTGACGGCGGGAGAGTAGCAGCGCAGATCTGAAATTCTAGTGCCTGGATTAGGATTTCTATCATATGGGCAGATGCAGAATGGTTGTTCCATTTCCAAAAACAAGTCATAATAGGGATTCTGAGCAATATTGACAGAATTGTGACCATTTCAAATTTTCGCCATTTATTTATTTATTTATTTTATTTTTTTATGATGGCGGGCCCAAATCAAAATTTAAGGGACATGTATAAATTTGATGGCTCTCATCCAGCCAAATGGCTAGCACGAATGGAGAAATTTTTTAGATTGCATTACATCATGGATGATGAGACTCAACTGAGTGTGGGAAAAATGTACTTAGACAATGAAAGAAGGCAATGGTGGCAAGGGCATCAACGTTGCTATCGAAGGCCCTTGACTTGGGACACATTCACAAAAGCTCTTATGGACCACTTTGACTGTAAAGCTAATCTTGTGGATAAGCTCACACAGATAAACACACAGCCTAGCAAAGATTTTATTTTTACAGGAAAGAAGGAAACTAAGGAACCTAAAGGGTTATTTTCTGCTGGTATCTCCTTATTGCAGGTTCATGGATTGATTCAGAAGGAGAAAATCATTGTGTCTATAAATCCGAGTTGCAAGCAAAATCTCATAAATGTCAACTTGGCAAAAAAATTGCAAATTCCAGCAAAACACATTGAAAACACACAAGTGGATGATGAGGATGTTCAAGTGTACAAGGATTTGAAGATTTCTATGGATAAGTATGTGTTGCATGGTGATTTTTATGCTTCAGATATGGATAACATGGATGTTGTTTTGGGATACCCTTGAATGGAATCAGTGGGTACTATCAATATTAATGTACAGAAGAAATTCCTGAAGCTCTGGTATAAAAAGAAGAAAATTACATTACAGGATATTCCCATTAATAAACAGGTAGAGTCCAAGGAGGCTGAAGCAGAAAATGTTCCAGGGTTTGACATATTAGATGATGAGCCAGTGATGATAGACAATCAAACACAAACAAAGGCTGAAGCAGAAAAGGTTATAGGTGGTGATACATCAGAGGAGGGCTCAGTGGTTGAAGTAATATTGAAAGATAAGACACCACAACAGGCACCACAACATGCGCCAGATAACAGTCAGGCTCCCGTAAGGGGTGAATTAAAGAAAAAGCCATCGTGGGTTAAAACTTCAACATATCATCACCCACATCACCCCGTAAGACGACCATCAAGATGGCAACCAATTAGCCACACGGACAACAACCCCCGCAGGACAGATAGAGAGGAGTGAAGATCCACCTACTACACATCAACACAGAAGAGATACCACGGTCAAATTCCATCTCAAGCAAGCGAGGCACCAGCGAGACCGAGGGTTCACCTTTCTCTTGGATGGCTAGATGCACGTGCATGGTACCAGTGGACTACTCTTTTGAGTAGATCTTATTATTTGTGTTCTTCCCATGTTTCGGGGACGAAACATGCTAAGGGGGGTGGAATGTTATATACCTAGGGGGATAATATGGGGTACCAAGGGAGGTACCCAAGGTAATAATGTAATAATGGGATGGGCCATAGTAATAAATAAGGTGGTTAACCCATATCATGTAAGGGACCACAAGTAGTTAGTAATAATGTAATGGGCCCATGGTATTAGTTTGATGGTATGAGGGAACCATGGTAATGACCCATGGTATTGTATGTATGAGGCCTATATAGAGGCTAAAGACTCCACATGGAGGGAGGTCAAGGAATTGTCAAGGAATATTGTGAAGGATTATTGTATGATCATGCATATGGCTTGTGGAGTGTTCTCCTTCCTTAAGGAGTGAATGTATGGTGTTGCCCTACCTTAAGGGTTTGATCAATAAAGAATCATTTCATATTATTCTTGGGTTTATTTGCATTGTCTTATATTTTTATATCAGATCTATAATATTTCCAGGTTAGATCTATAACAATAGCTCTCTGCGAATAATCCTATGTTGCTTCTTCGTCATCACTTAGAGGAGGCTCAATCAGCGGGCTATATTCAGGTCTTATTCCCTTTCTATCCCTAAATAACTTTCCACTTTGCGTAGCTCCAAACATCAAGGTAATTGCATAACCCACTTTTCACACAAAAGAATTTTAATCCAAGTATTCAAAGATCTTAAATACTTTCCTCACGATCCCTTGAGGAAGCATCATTTTTCTTCGCTGTAGCTAACCGAGGTATCAACCGCGAACTCTGTCACAAACCCTCCGAGGATACAATCAAACTAGTGATTGACATCACGCGCAATCTTGTCTTTAGAGGCTTCCAACCTTCACATTAACTCCGAGGTCTACACTATTGGACCGTCAAGCCTCCACCTTCCTTGGCTATCTACCAATTTAGTGATCCACTCGTATAATTCAACTAGAAAGGACATAAGAAAATTCTATGTATCTCTGTGTACAGATACCTATCCAACCACTATTCTTTCGTCAATGGTGGATTCTAGTGATGCGACATCACACATCTCTCTATGCAGATCCCTGTCCCAACAACGAAACCATTTACTGTCTTAGGGGATCCTGAACCAGGTTCAACATTAAGTTTTCCAAACAAATCCCTACATTACTGGCCCTTTCAGCATCAATCCGTGGAGTGCGGACTGAAGTCTCACCCGAAGCAGTATCGGGGGATACTGGAACCAAGTTCCACACCCAAAGATGGTTATGACGTCGTTTTATGCCCTAACCTTGCCTTTGCATAGATCGATAAGCCCTTAAGGCTTATCGATATGAATTTCTCTTACCAGCCTCTAGACCTTCTCAAAGGTCTACAACTGTCTTTTGCAGACCTTAAACAGGCGAATCAACTACTTACGTGCTTCTGAGATTGATTTTATTTCTATATTTACCCAGATAATCTTAAGTGTCTAATATTTTTAACATGCATTAAGATACTCTTAGCGTAAATAGATATTATGACTTGCGTTCATATAACAATGTAAAACATATAGATTCATGCATCAACACAACATTAAATCATAAAACCATTATTCATCATAACATAAACGCATTCATTCATAATATAAGTAATGGATAAAACACATATGTTTCCAGAATAGTCTCTTTATTGGTACTTCAGATTTTCTTACAAGCTCAAAACTACCCCGCGCACTCAGCTGTAGTGGTTCGCGCACTCAGCTGCAGACTCTACTCTAGGCCTCTGCGCACATAGCTGTAGAGCCTCTCTTCTACTCTAAGACTCTTCACTCGTCACTTCTACTGACCCATTACATCAACTATGAATTTTTCTCCCTGAACTTCCTTAGACTCTCTAAGACTCTCCTTTTTATACAATCCCATGGTCTGCGGACCATGGGTAGGTCTATATAAGCCGACACAACTTACATAAAAGAAGGGAAAATCCATTTACGACACTTACTATATACACGCTCTGCGATCATAACTTGCGAAGACTTTACACTTTACATCACAAAAACTTGGGCTTTTAGCCTTAACACTTGACCTTAGGGGACCCTATCCTAACATTGATGGATGACATTTTGTGGCCCTTTACCAACTCGTTCATGGTATTTTACCTAGACTATATCCTGATCTTCAGCTGGAGTTGGGAAGAGAACATACACCATATCTGACAGGTGCACCAAACCCTGCGACAACACAAATTGTGTGCCCATTCGGAGAAATGCACTTTTGGTATGAACCAGGTTCAATATCTGGGGTACATCATTAACGACCGGGGTGTGCATGTGGATCTAAAAAAGATACAATTTATTTGAGATTGGCCAGCACCAATCACTCTAACAAAGCTCTACTGCTTTCTCGGCCTTGCCAATTTCTATCATAGGTTCGTGTTGGGATTCTCTCATATCACTTGGCTTTGAGTCAAGTCACCTAGGGCAGAGCAAAAGAGAATTTATTTTGGTCTGAATCCAAATAGAAGGTTTTTTCTGAGTTGAAGCATCACCTTTTCTTTGCACCAGTGCTCACATTACCAGACTTGTAACAACCATTTGAAATTGAGATAGACGCCTTAGACTATGCTATTGGAGTAGTTCTTACGCAGCAGGGTCATTCGGTGGCATATCACAGTGAGACACTTTTAGATACATTCCAAATGTATCCCACTTATGAAAAAGAGATGTATTCTATTGTGTAGGTCTTCTGGCAATGGAAGAATTATATTGTGGTGAAGAAAATGGTCATCCACACAGACCACTGACCCTTGCAGTTCATACAGACACAAGGGAAGTTGCAAAACAATTGCTATCAGAAATGGTCCATATATCTACAACAATTCCATTTGAACATCAAGTACAAGAAGGGAAACACCAATAATTTTTTTGATTGTCTTAGTCGATCACCAACTATGGCGTTGAACACTGTGCTCGACTCTTATGGACACGAGACTTCGGGGTGGCCACATCTTTACAAGAGTGACCTAGAATTCAACAACACATACCAGATGCTCCTGGAAAGCAAGCAAGTTCTAGATTTTTGTTGGGTTGTGTTATATTCTTTCCACGACTAGCCCACGTAGTTAACCGGGGGGTTAGAAGGGGGGAAGACCCCCCCCTCCCCCTTCGTTGCACTAATTTTGTAGTGGGGGGAGTCACAGGGGGTTTTGGCAGACCTACCTATGGTTTTGTGCATGATTTTCGCACATGGTTTTGGATGCGATGGTTTTCGGTCCATGGTTTTGGACGCAATGGTTTTTGGTCCATGGTATTGGATGCTTCCGCATGTATAAATATGTATTATAATATTGGAAGGAAAGTAATGAAAATCAAGCTGGTAGTCCCGGTTTTGGGATCTAGGGGAAAATCTCTGTATATATGTGTTTTATGTGTTACACTCTCACATTTTTTATTTTATGTGTTTTATAATTCGTATGCAGGTAATTTATGTACAGGTTTAAAACCTACATTTGGTATCAGAGCTATTTTGGCTTCAAGGGGACGCCTTTGTTGTTGAGGGGTTTCACTCGGGCCTATGGTAGACCCTGTTCAGTGGGAGATTTGCGAGATTGATTCTGGTGGTGAAAGAAGATGGCGAGTAGTGGAATATCGAGAAATTTAATGGTCAGAGTTTTGAGTTGTGGAAACTCAAGACGGAGGATCTGTTGGTGGATAAATATCAGTGGATCGCGGTAGATCCAGGTACTAAACCAACGGGAGTGACTGATGAAGAATGAAAGAAGTTGGATCGGAAGGCAAAGAGCACAATATGATTGTGTGTCTTAGATTCAGTATTACTAAATGTATCAGGGGAAGCTGCGGCGAAGGCTTTGTGGGACAAGTTAGGGACTTTGTACCAATCTAAGTCTCTGGTGAATAAATTGTTCCTGCCGAAAAAGTTGTATAACTTGAGGATGAAAGATGGAGACTCGGTGACGAAGCATCTGAATGCGTTTAATACTATGGTAAGTCAGTTATCGTCTGTTGATATAAAAATTTTAGATGAAGATAAGTGCATTAGTTTGTTGTGTTCTCTACCAGATTTGTGGGACAGTCTGGTTATTGCAATAGGTAGCAATGCAATTGTCTTACAGTTTGATGAAATAGTCTCATCCTTGCTGACAGAGGAGATGAGACTGAAAAATATGGAGAGCCACAATGGTGATGCCTTGTTTGTATGAGGACGGTGCCTGAATAGAAACAAAAATAAGTCATTGAGTGGGAGATCTAAATCTAGAGGGAGATCTAAATCTCCAGGAAAACCTGTAAAATTGGTGTGCTGGAAATGCGGAAAGGAAGGGTGCTATAAAAGGGACTGTAAATCTAAAGCTCCTGATAAAGGAAAGGGATCTGATGATGCTCCTTCTGCAGAGGCGAAAACCACCTCAGATGAAGGTGGGGATGTGTACTTGGCTTCTTCAAGTACACATGTAGATCATGAGGCATGGTTGACTGACTCAAGTGCATCCTTTCACTTCACTCCCCATAGAGAGTGGTTCTGCGAGTATGAGAAATACGATGGTGGTGATGTCTTCTTAGGGGATGATAGGAAGGATAGAATCGTTGGTCATGGAAAAGTAAAGTTGAAGTTGCAAGGTGGAAGGGTTAGAACACTTCCAGGTGTTCTACATATTCTTGCATTGGCTAGAAATCTGATTTTTGTAAGAAAGTTGGATGATGCAGGTGTAAAAACAGTGTTTGAGAAGGATACCTGCAAGATGGTTCGAGGAGCACTGGTATTGATGCAGGGAGATCGGATTGGAAATCTGTACAAGCTGCAAGGTAGCACAGTTGTTGATGGGTGCAATAGTTATGTGGTTCCTGAAAGTGGAGCAGAAAATCTATTAGTCTCTGGAGAGAAGACCATGCTGTGGCATCAAAGGCTTGGACATATTGGAGAGAAGGGCCTTCAAATACTTCATGGTAAAGGTATGGTAGAAGGTATGAGTAATAGCTCTCTGGATTTTGATTTATGTGAAAATTGTGTATATGGGAAGTAGAATCGGGTGAGTTTCCCCTCTGGTGGTAAGAGGGCGAAACAACTATTAGAGCTTGTGCATAATGATGTGTTTGGACCTGTGAAGGTTCCATCACTAGGGAAGTTTGTGTACTATGTATCATTTATAGATGACTTCTCAAGGAATACATGGATATATTTCCTTAAGAAGAAATCTGAAGTATTTGACAGGTTTAAAGAATTTAAGGCTCTGGTGGAAAACCAGATAGAGAACAAGATAAAGGTGTTGAGGACAGATAACGGTGGAGAGTTTTGTAGTGAGGAATTTGAAGAATTCTGTAAGAAGTGTGGTATAGCACGGCAGAAGACTACTCCATATACACCTTAGCAAAATGGAGTTGCAGAAAGAATGAACAAGACGTTGATGGAAAGGGAAAGAAGCATGCTTAGTTGTGCCGAGTTAAGATAGGAATTCTGGGCAGAGGCGGTGGAGACAGCATGTTACCTGGTCAACAGATCACCTTCATCAGCGTTGGAGGATAAGACTCCACAAGAGGTATGGAATGGTAAGAAACCCTTTTTTTTCACATCTGACGGTATTTGGATGTGATGCATATGTACATGTTCCAAAGGAGAAATGAACCAAGTTGGATAGTAAATCTGAAAAGTGCAGCTTTATTGGGTATAAGTATGGTTTAAAGGGTTATAAAATTTGGAACCCAGTAACAAGGAAGGTTGTGTATAGTCGAGATGTGGTGTTCAGAGAGGTGAAAGATGTTATTAAGCATGAATTCCAACCAAAGGAACTTGAGAAGATAGAGTTTGAGCTAAATGAGGAAGAATCAGACTCTACAACAGAGGAGGAATCAGAAGATGAAGAGCCACAAACTCCGGGTGTGAGAAGATCAATTTGAGAAAGAAGGCAACTAGAAAGGTATAGTCCATCTGCTTTCTGTTCAAATTTTACTTTATGTATTATTGATGATGATCCCAGAATTGTGAAGGAAGTAGTAGATTCAGAGGATGGAAAACTCTGGAAAGAGGCCATGGTTGATGAAATAACATCTTTGCACAAAAATGAGGCTTGGGATCTGGTGGAGTTTCCAGCTGGAAGGAAACCCATTGGCAACAAATGGGTGTTCAAGAAGAAGACAAATGCAGAAGGAAAGGTGGAGAAATACAAAGCTCAGTTGGTAGCAAAAGGTTATTCCCAGGTGCCGGGAATTGATTTTGGTGATATTTTTTCTCCAATTGCCAAGGTAACTTCTATTAGATTACTTTTATCTGTTGCTGCTACTTTTGATTTTGAGGTAGAATAAATGGATGTGAAGACAACATTTCTTCATGGGGATCTGGAAGAGGAAATCTACATGAAGAAACCTGAAGGCTTTGCAGTGAAGGGTAAGAAAGAATTGGTATGCAAGTTAAAGAAGTCTTTGTATGGGTTAAAACAGTTACCAAGGATGTGGTATCATAAATTTGATACATTTATACGGGGACTTGGCTTCACCAGAAGCAAAGCAGATCACTGTGTGTATTTTAAATTAATTGGTGATCGTGTTATTTATTTGGTCTTGTATGTGGATGATATGTTGCTGGTTGGAAATAACAAAGAAATTATCCAGGATTTGAAGACCTAATTGTCCTCCAAATTTGACATGAAAGATCTTGGTGCTGCAAACTATTTTTTGGGCATGGAAATTAAAAGAGATCAGACAAAGAGGAAGCTCTGGTTAAACTAGAGGAAGTATGTCGAGACAATATTGCAGAGGTTTAATATGCAGGATAATAAACCGGTGAAGGTTCCTATTCCTATCGGTGTAAAGTTATTTGCTGAATAGTGTCCCAAGACACTAGAATAGGAAGAGGACATGTCTTGTGTTCCATATGCAAGTGCAGTCGGTAGCCTGATATATGCGATGGTCTGTACTAGACCAGACATTGCACATGCAGTGGGATTGTTGAGCAAGTTTATGTCAAAACCAGGGAAGGAGCACTAGACAACAGTGAAGTGGGTTTTCAGGTATTTGCATGGCACTAGTGATTATGGTTTGTGCTACCAAGGAAGACCAGGATTGGACAAAGTGTTGGATATTCGTGGCTTTGTTGATGCAGACTGTGTTGGAGATCTGGATCAGAGAAGATCTACAAGTGGGTATGTGTTTAACCTATTTGGAGGTGCAGTCAGTTGGATGAGTAAGAAACAATCTGTAGTGGCTCTATCAACTATAGAGGCAGAATACATGGTAGCCACTCATGCAAGAAAGGAAGCAGTTTGGTTGTAGAGATTGTGTTCAAGTATGGGGTTGGTACAGGGAGCTGTAAGGATAGACTATGATAGCTAAAGTGCAGTTTTCTTGGCAAAGAACCCTGCATATCATTCAAAGACAAAGCAATTTGATGTTCAATATCACTTTGTGAGGGATATGATAGAAGACAAAAGGGTGTTGTTGGTAAAGCTGGACACTTTGAAGAATACTATAGATGCATTGACAAAATCTGTGAGCTCTGAGAAGTTCTCTTGGTGTAAAGAAACAATGGGCGTTGTATGGTTGGATAAATGACTAAGCTCTCTTGTGGCCCCCTATGGAAAGAAAACAACAAGTGGGAGAATGTTCGGTTGTGTTATATTCTTTCCATGACTAGCCCACATAGTTAACCAGGGGGTTAGAAGGGGGGCAGAGCCCCCATTTTGTTGCACTGATTACATAGCAGGGAGAGTCACAGGGGGTTTGAGGGGTGCAGGTAACACCACTCTATGGGCTTGCCCCAGAAAATTTTGGTTTTGGACCCTATGTTAGGTTGGGCGGACCTACATATGGTTTTGTGCATGATTTTCGCATATGGTTTTGGACGCGATGGTTTTCGGTCCATAGTTTTGGACGCGATGGTTTTCAGTCCATGGTATTGGATGCTTCGGCATGTATAAATATGTATTGTAACATTGAAAGGAAAATAATGAAAAATCAAGCTGGTAGTCTCGGTTTTGGGATCCAGTGGAAAATCTTTGTGTATATGTGTTTTATGTGTTATGCTCTCGCATTGTTTATTTTATGTGTTTTAGAATTCGTATGCAGGTAATTTTTGTATGGGGTTAAAACCTACAATTTTCACCTCCAAGGCACACTGTTATGCCACCTGGGACACCTCTTTGTTCCTACAAGTGAGCATGCCAAGATTATTTTGGAGGCAGACTACAGTTGGGTCGTTAGACATTTCAAAGTAGAGAAAATAGTGCCAGTGATGCAAAAGTATTTTTATTGGCCGCACCTTTGCCAGGATGTTGGGAAGCACATTAGATCTTGCACTGCCTGTGCCATTTCCAAACTAACAATCAAGAAGAAAGGTTTATATACTCCTCTTCCTGCTCATAGTCCACCTTAGGAATCCATCTCCATGGATTACATGTTAGAACTTCATTCTACTAAGCATGGAAATGACCACGTGTTCATGGTCGTCAACATATTCTCTAAGATGGCCATTCTGGAGGACTGCAAGAAGAGTAACAACAAAATCCACTACTAATCTCTTCTTTGAATGAGTGTAGGTACCTTTTTGGATCCCACAGTCCATTATCTCAGATTAGGACTGCAGGTTCTTGAGTACATTTTGTTTAAGCCTCTTGTCGATGTTGGATACCAAGCTCACTAATTCCACGACCTTCCACCCCCAAATTGATGACCAAACATAGGTCATCAACAGGATGATCGTGCACATTTTGCACATGTACAACTCGAAGCATTCACTCACATGGGATGAAATCCTCCGCTACGTCTATAACAACTATAAAATATCTCTCCATAGCTCAATTGGCCACAACCCCTTTCAGGTGGGGTTGGGATTCCAATCGCTATGTCCCATTGATGTGGCTATACCATTTGTAGATACTCAAGCAGATTCGACTCATGTCCAGTCTGAAGCTGGCTAGGCTAACGACTTCATTGAGTGCATTAAGCACATCCGCTAGCATGTCCATGACATATTGGACAGAGCCAATGCTAAGCACAAGCAACATCATGATCAACATTGAGTGCCACACAAGTTCCATGTGGGTGACAAAGTTGGGTTACATTTCCAGAGGGAGCACCTCGTTGGGCCCCACCGTAAATTTCACCTACTCCAATATGGTCCATTCACCATCACCAAGGCTGTAGGGGATAATTCGTTCGAGATCTATGTGGAACGACCACAACCATACTTTCCTCGATTGTTGGAGACATCTGACATTGCTAAGCAGCTAACACCAACAAAGCTCAACCCAAGCAGCATCGAGCATGCCACAACTAACAAGATCATGGACACATATATCAAGAACACTTTCTAGTAGAGGATCTAGCTATATCGAGGTTTCAAAGAAGGCCAACTCCTTCACTAGGGCAAGTGGTTCACCAAGGACTAGGTTCAATAGAAATTTCCTCACCTAATGGAGGCTTTGCACGCAATGGGTACCATTACTTCTTAAGGAGGGAGGACTGATCCAAGTGGATATCACTGGCCACCCACCTATTCCACCTAGGCCTCGAGTCAGTTTCATCTATTTCATTTATTAAAACAACATTTACTATTTTTAGCAGTTTTTCGGGTCTTGAAATTCCAGAGTTGTTTTGACCCACTAAACGAAATTCTTTTGAGGTCTGAAACATGCCATTTCTATAGTTATGGGCTCACAACTAATCCTATAGTACTAGGAGAGATCTTTCCAACGAGGTATCGTATCTGCTAAACGGAGATCATATGACCAAGTTACGACCCTAGGAATTTGGCTTCCCAACTAACCCCAATGGGGCCAACAAACTCTTGGTGTTTCATCTCCTAAGATTAGGTTTTTGGTTGTTTATGGGTTTCCTTTGTTGTTCAATAATAAAAAGGCCCTGGAGCATCATTGTAACACAATTTAGAGGCATGTAGCCGCCACATCTCTTATCGGAGATAAGCTAGTTTATTTCCATTAAATATGTAAGAATATTTCAGTTCTTTGATATTAGTGAAATGAAGTTTTATTTCTGTTGCATCTCTATGTTTATGGCTATATCTGTATTTTGTTGTGTTCCTGCATAAGTCTGAATCAACCATGATTTACTGCAATCTCGCCATTATCGGTCAAGGGATCACTAAACCTAAACAAGCATGGATGCCTCCATATTTCTTCACCAATACCTTGGGGATTTTTTCCATCTCCACCCTCAGGATTTACCATGTATCTCATCATTACCATTCGAGGGATTCCTAGACCCTTGGGAATTTTTTTCCTGAGACAACCTCAATCAATTCCAAAACCATCTGGCAATCCAGCTCAACCAAATGAAAGAACCCCATCACACCATGACTATCCAGAAATGGCAAGGCAAGTTTGAAAACCACTATCACACCTGGAAAAAACCATGCCAATGTCAACAAGAGAAACAACACACACATGCATGTACCATGCATGCCAAAACTAGCAAGGAAATCATACATGCAACTCGATACCTGCAAGTAATCCCCCCGTAGCCATTTGATATAACTCTTCCTTGCTTGATCTTGCTTCCCTTTGCTTTTTTATCCTTCCTTTTCCTTCCTTTCTGCAATGCTAGAGTGCTCCAAGAATTGTTTAAGTGTGCAAGAGTACGAGAGAATAGAGAGAGAGAGAGCTTCAAAAATGAACTAACAAAAGATGTGAACTAATCCTCATAAGCCTTTTTATCATTGAGGCCTCTATTTTCTTCAATTTGCATTATTTTCCTTCAATTTCCTCCTCACATGCAACCTATAACATATAGCCTTCCTTTTCTCCCATTTTCCTTTATTTCATAAATAAAATGCCAATTAATGCCTTTTTTTCTTTTCAAAGTCTTTGCCAATTTCCCCTAGACATAATAAACTAAATGAAACACCTACTAGGATTTCTTGCCCAACATTCAGCTTGGAATAAGTGTCCCATGAACTTGGTCTTATTTGACCTTTAGTAACTTTATTGCATGGATTTTTAACCAGGGTTGTTACACCCTTGTACACTTTTCAAATTCACTAAAATACTCGTAGAATTTTCTCATACACAATATGCCCAAGACAAATGAGATGCTAATGATTTTTCATTACGATCATATAGACATGTGAATTGGAAGAAATACATACATACATATAAAGACAAGAAACACTTCCTTAGACTCAAAAAGGTTCATCCAACACTCTATAATTTTCTCACCCTATAATATAAAAACAACTAGAAAACATATTAATAAATAATATGGTGCAAGTGAAAGGACCCTGAGATCAAACTTGATAATTTGGTAGCTCTCTCTAGAATTAAAGGAGTAATGAAAAGGGAAATATGTTTCAATTTTGTATAGCAAAAAAAATGCATGGCCTTTCTATAGATTTCACCACCCATGTGTTCAACTATCATATGAGTAAAGGAGCATTGGGACAGGGAAAACTTTAAGTATTTGAGTTTATCTTAGAGTTTAGAAACCTTGGTGAATCATACTAGTCACTAATATGCTAATTGTAAAATGTTTGTCTGCATAAAATTTTGGTGATTTTCATGGTAAAATAATTTTATACTATAAATTTTGGCCAATCTTTTTTAGAAAAAATAGAAATTGGCGATTTGTTTTTGGAAAAAAATGTCAAAAATTAGCCCACATGTGAATATTAACCCCTAAAATTTTCCTTGCATTAGGATGCCAATAATCTCAAAAGACCAATGCACAACCAACCAACAATTGTGTACACCTATCATACAACCACATGTAACCTATATGTGGCTCCCCACAAGCTCTTACACCTTAGAGGTCTGTACAACCTTAATAATATCTAATGGTTTGAATGGAGTGAGAATTGTTGATAAGTGTGTACAACCTTAGTAATATCTAGTGGTTTGAATGGAGTGAGAATTGTTAGTTACAAGGATTGAAAATAAAAACTATAGCAAATAACTAGTAATTCTCCATAATATTTATACAAATAGTGACCATTTTAGAACTATTAACATTAAATAAAAATTCCAACCAATACTAAAATTATAAATTAAATAATTAGAACTATAACCAAATATAATAATTTAATTAAAAAAAGTCTTCCACTAACTCATACATAGTTTTTTACACAAACACTAAAATATATATTAATCATTCACACCATCTTACCGTGGAAACCCAAATAAGAAAATCAACTTCGAGTGGTTTCTTAGTTTTTCATTTTGAAAATCTCTAGATACAATGTTCATAGCTCTCTATCCATTTTAATCATTAGCCAAAAAAAAAAAAACTCTTCAAGAGTGAAAATATCATAAGAAAGAGGGAGAGTTGGGTAATGGGTAGGCTACTATATATGGAATTTAATTTTTAATTTTATTTTATTTTGGTTAGAGAGGAAAGAGATGTATGATCTTTAATTTTCTATTTTTTAACATTTTTTTATTTTATTTTATTATGTTTAAAGATGAAAGAAATTGTCTTCCTCAGTTATATAAATATTTTGACTCAAAAAAATAAAAAATATATAATTATTAATTAAAATATTTTGACTATATTAAATTACTTTAATAAAATAAATAATTATAATTAATAATTAAATCAATTAAGATCTATTTTAAATTCTTTTTCTCTTTAAAAAAATTACACCTCAAGAGATTTGGTCCGTATTAATACTTAATAAATCCAGAATTTTCTTTTCATTTTTTTTACTTTACTCAATTAATTTTTAAAATAATTTTCATAATTTATTTAACATTAATTAAATACTAAATTATCTTATACAAACTAAATCATATAATTATTCACTTGTTTAAATCTATTTTGAACTAAATACCAATCTAATTATTAAAACATTGTTAAGCATACACACATTGCACCGAACTTAATTTAAAACAATTCACCAACTTAATTTAAAACATTTATAAAATTGTTTTGATAAAATAAATTAAATCTGGTTGTATCTCATATTCAAAATATAATAACTTAATATTTAAATATTAAATTGATTAAAAACTAACCATTTAAAAAATGCATTTTCTAAATTCAAAATTTAATAAAGGAAAAATAAAATTCGACCAAACCTAAAATTTTGGAATTTTAATACTAAATTCATGTCCAAATGTGCAATTACCAAGGTCCCAAAAAAATTAACATAAGATTATTTAAAAATATATAAAAATAAGACAAATTAAGTCATTTTACACATACACGTGTAACATTAATTATTAAAAATACAACATAGATATACCAATAAATATGTAACCTTAACCATTAAAAACACAACATAAATATTAAAAATCGCATGTTTACACCACACAACATAAATTCATTCATTCTAGAGTTTAAAATTTGAATTCAAGAGTAATTTAAATATAAAGAAGAGCTTTCACTAAGTTATACATATATGTTTACACAAAAACTAATTAGTAGTTTAGTGTTTCATTTTGAAAAATTTGTGTACAATGTTTTTCATGGTTCTTTTTAATGTACTCTTTTTCTTCGTTGGAGTAATGGGTAGTCCAATATATATAATTTTTTATTTTTTATTTAATTTAATTATTTATATATATATATATATATGAGTTATTTAGTTTTATATATTTTTTAAATGGTGGAAAATTTATTATAATTTAGTTTTCAAATTATTAGTGAGGATAACTATCATTAATTTTTATTATTGAATGTTTAAAGAAAATTACATAACTTGGAATTACTTTGTTGGTGCGGTTTATTTTATTGGTGTGGGGTAAGAGGGTATGGTTCCACTTTTACTGGATACTTTTAGGTCTTGCGCTGTGAACTTGTTTCCTTACATCTAAGGAAGACGACATTTTCGCTAATCAAAAGTAGTTTTAATGCATACTCAACAATTTCAAGGTTTGGTAGAGCTTACCCTATTGGTGTGGGGTAAGAGGGTATGGTTCCACTTTTACTAGATACCCCTAGGTCTCGGGGCGTTAACTCGTTTCCTTACATGCAAGGAAGACGACATCTTAGCCAATCAAAAGTAGTTTTAATGCATACTCAACAATTTCAAGGCATACTCAAACCCATATTTACTTTTAAGTTGTGTTTCTTTTCTTTTATTAATTTCTTTTTCATTTTTCTCTCCTTTCAATAATTTACTTTTACATTTACATTTAAGTTTACACGGTTCTTAATAGCTTATCTAACTTTATAAAATTAAATATTATAATTATTTAGTTTTCAAATGTATTTTAAATTAAATAGAAATTTATTTATTTTTATTACAGAGGAATCGACAACTGGAGCATCCTTGCAACTCAGGTAACATGGGGTCGATTCTGACCGCTACCACTATAACCCCTAAGAACTGAACCGCTCCTCTCCACTGCTCCGGGCTAGTGTGGGGGATTTGAACTTGTGACCTTCAGTACTGAGCCGGCCTTTCTAAGGAACTTCACCGCATTGTGATTACCAACTCGCCTACCCCGTGGGGCTAATTTAAAATTATTTTGATAAAATAATATAAATTTTGTTATATCTAAAATTCAAACTATAATAATATAATATTTACTAAAAATTTAGTCACTTAAAAAATACATTTTTTAAAATTAAAATTCAATAAGGAAAAAAAATAAAAAAAAATAAATATTGAACAAACCAAAAAATTTGTAATTTGAATATTGTAACCATCCTCAAAAGTGTAAATACCAAGGTTACACTAACATAACATATAATTGTTTAGAGAGTGCATGTTTTATAATAAAAAGGAAAATTAAGTTAATTTATGGATAAAAGAAGAATTTGACCAAACTCAAAAAATTTAATTTGAATATTGGAACTATTCTCAAAAGTGTGAATACCAAAGTTATAACAACACAACATAATGTTGTTTAGAGAATACATGTTTCATAATTATGAGAAAATTAAGTTAATTTGCAAATACATATGTAACATTCACTAGTATTTATTTTAAAAAATAAATATTTAATAATCAAAATTTAAAAATTAAATTAATTTACAAATAAATATATAATACTAATTATTATTTATTTAAAAAAATAAATATTTGATAATTAAAATTTTAAAAATAAATCTCTAATAATGAAAATAAAAAAATAAAAAATTAATAAGTAAAAGGGGAAAATCACCAAATTTAAAGATTAGAATTTAAATCATAAAAAAAAAGGAGAAAAGTAACCGTTGTACGTCAATTCATTAAATTTAGAAGTTGGAGTTTGAAGCTAGAGCAATTTCAACTAGAAGTGTTAGCCCTAGAAGGAAGTGTTAGCCCTTAACGCAACATTTGGATGTTCGATTTATGACCTCAACACAACATTTGGCGGTTAGGTTTTATGAGGAAACTGACGTGTGTTCCCTAAAATTTTATATGGGAAAAAGGGAAATTAATTAAGTTTAGAAGTTTGGAATTTGAATATTAAAGCAATTTCACACATCAAGGTTTCCACCTCATCCTTTACCAAAATGAACATTTCACAGTGAAGGTTTACGCCTTCTCCTTTACCAAAATTAATATTGCCAGCAAACCAACATTTGCCAAGGTTAAGATTTTAACAACGAAATATAGATTAAACTAGGAGGTTGGAAGATGTTAGTAAGGCCATCATATAACCATGCCATATTGGATTGTTATTTACTTATTTGAGTTTTAGGAAATTGTTATCTATCATTCCCGAGAATAATGTCTAGCTGTGTCATGTAAAGTTGTTATATTAAACAAGTTTTTGACTTTACCTCCAGGGCAACAATCCGGAAGGCGTTGACCGTTAGACTCTCTTTAGCACAAATTCCAAGTCTGTAATTCAAAGTCCATTCTATCTATTAAAGACAAGTCAAGGATGTAACCCGAATTTATATGGTATAAATCAATTGCAAATTTGAGATCTTAAGAAAATCAATAAATAAAAACATTGTCAAATAGTTGAATTCGCTCCTATCCACATCTGTTTAATAGATTTCCAAAATATTGAATCCAAAATACTGAATGTATAATGTATTCATGGGAACAAAGCGAGAAGATTAAATCCGTTAATGTGTAGCTAAGGCCCGAGATCTAGCCTCTCATTGGATACCTACTGGCTTTTTCTCATTCTCTGTGCCTGTTAGTGCTGAATTTTTCTATCATGCCATCGAGTTTAGTCCATTCACTTTTCATCCATGTTGAACGGGTGGTTATATATAATCCACACCCACAGCCACAGCTACAGTCAGGCTTAGCGACTCAACTGATGTGAAGCATCACAGAGCACAGGGAGTTAGCAGCTGAAGCCCATATAATTTCCTGACATTCATCATCGACTGCACCATCATATCACTGGAAGGTAATTCTAATGAATGCAATTTTCCCTATTCGCTGGATATATATTTGAATCTAATGCATAGCACATAGAGCAATCCTCCTCATCAGATCCCTCAGTTTTGGAATCTATTTCAATCTAATGCATGGCACAGAGCAATCATCACTGGATCCCTCAGTTTGGTGTTTCAGAGATGATTTCTGCTCAAAGTTGATGACTCTACGTAAGATCTGAGAAATATTATAGTATCAAGGGTACGTAGGTTCGATGATCACAATCACAATACACAAATTTTGATTATATGCTTCAGAATGAAAGATTTTCCCATATTCTTTTTACACTTCTGCAATAGATGGAATTAATTTAAATCCATGATTATGTTTCGGCATTTCTCTAATTTTTAAAGTTACAATTATGTTTTCACATTTATCTATTCTGATTATAAATTTATTATACTATTGGTTAACTAATACTGCTTAGCAGATTAGTGAAAAGTGGATTGATTAGCTATTTTAGTAACGCTCAAACTTATTTGGATTCACCAACTTAACCGGTTGTGCGACTTCATAGAATTCAAATGCTGAAATTCAATTCCGGATCTGGTGGTACTTTGTGGCTGCAGGTCCATCGAAAATGCGGTGCAACAACAGACTGTACTCTCTCATTCTTCTGTGGTTATGCATTCAAGCTACTTCTTGCAGACCTCATGATGGGGTACGGGTGGGAGATCGGGCTTTCGCAACCGAGACTGGCATTGTCAGCGTTGAGTTTGCAGCAGTTGAAATCCCTGAGACTTCAGCAGCGCTAGGCGCCACCCCTAATGCCCCCGAGAGCACGCCAGACGCGCCGATCGCCAGCCCTGAGGCCTCCCAGAACACACCAGAAGCGCCGGTCAGCAGCCCTAAGCCCTCCGAGAGCATGCCAGAAGCGCCGGTCGCCGCACCCAAGGTGCCACCCACTTCCAAAGCTCCTCCTGCGGAATCTCCCACTTCTAGTCCGCCGCCTGCAAGCTCAGCCTCGCCCCATTCTAAGACCCCCGCCAAGTCAGCACCCAAAGCATCTCCGGCGGCGCCGTCCGTTCCGGCTCCGCCGACAACCGGCCAAAGCGAGGAGCCCCCGGTCTCGGCTCCTTCCGAAGCTCCTTCCGTTTCTAACCAGACTGCACCGGTTTCTTCGCCGGAAAGCGAGGCTCCTTCCGGAGTTCCGGCAGTTTCTTCGCCGCCCAGCGAGGCTCCGTCGGGCACCGACGCAGAATCTCCAGCGGAGGCAGCGGGTCCCACAAAACAAGAAAATGCCACGGAAGCTCCAGCGCCACCACCAACGTCCCAACATAAAAGGTCCGCGGGGTCTCCGACTCCACCACCCTCCAAGGCCAGAGAGGCTCCTACTTCTCCACCCCCCAAGGCCAAAAAGGCTCCTGCTCCGGCTCCTCCTAAACACAAAAAAGCCGCAGAAGCCCCGGCGCCGGTGGTAGGGGAAGCTATTCCTCCGGCAAAGCAGAAACAACGTCCGAAACATCACCATGCTCCTGCCCCGGCTCCTGTTTTGAAGTCGATTTCCACTCCCCTTGCTCCCGACTCCCCTTCTTCCGTGGATTCCTTCACCCCCGCCGCTCCACCTGATTCAGCGGTCAGTAATATTTATTATTAATATTAATATTATATATTTTTTAATCAATTTCAATATTTCAAATATAATTATTTCATAAATATTAACCAGAAATAAATAATTCAAATAACATAAATAATATTTTTACTATATCAATATACTCATTAAACAATAATGAATGTTTCAATATTTCAAATACAATTATTTCATAAATATTAACGGGAAACAAATGGTTCAAACAATACTTTTACTATACCGATATACTCATTAACCAGTAATGGATGTCTCTGAACGTTTCGTTTTCTGATTGCAGAACGGCGGAGTGAAGAACTTCAAATCAGGCATTTGGGTGCCCCTTGCGCTTCAGTCCTCGTTTTCATGGCGTAGCCTAGTGTCCTGGTCTTTCGAACATTTGCTCAGGATTCGTGTATCCATTCATTATTATGTATTGAAGCGAGGGATCGCGTGTCGCCGATCGGCTTTATTCATTAATAGAATAAGATCGATTTGGCCTTTTTATGGAATGAGATTCAAAGCCATAGAAATAAAACTGCGTACTGCAGTAATCAGTTTATTCTGTGTCGTTGACAGAGCTCCTCATGATCACAAATACTGCACTCCAGATATATATACTTGCCTAGAGACATTATTATTTTAAGATTACGATGATGATTATTAGGAGCAGAATGATTATGATTCGGAGGATGGTTGGACTTTGGTTTTGAACGATTAGCCGGTAAGCCCTAAGATTGGGTTTAATACAGGTTGGGAGCTATTTTAGTTTGTGGCTTAGAGGGTGTTTGGGGCTTTTGAGCCTTATGACTGTTGTGTTGGCATTTTGATCATGGAGATACAATTGTTTTGGTTTATCATTTCTTATATTTCTTATAGAGGTGTAACTTTAGTGTGATACAATTGTTTTGGTTTATCATTTCTTATATTTCTTAGAGAGGTGTAACTTTAGTGTGGGGTGACTTATGGTTGAAATACATGAACCACACTGTTAATGATAGAGTGAATATGGAAAATTATTTATTTTAACAAAATGAGTATTACATTCTTATGTGTCATGTTATTTATGTGATTTGCTATTAAAACCCTAACTTTGGGGTTTGTGTACAAATGCTTATAATAATATTGTGTAACTTGATTATTTATTATTACATGTTATTTACTTATGGATTTGATGCATTTATGTCTAATACAACTTTTTTCATAAACCTTGATTGAGGTTTATGTCAATATATTTACATTTCACCGGATAATGATTATTTCCACTGCGCAATGTATAATTATGAATCATGTGTGTTAAAATTCATGAAAATCCTATACTGTATGTTTTAGATGATGTGGTTGTGGTAGTGTTTTCTAGTAGGAGGTTGGGTACATTAAGATATTGTTGTAGAAGCTTTAGGACATGTATCTGTTGTAGAAGTTGCAGATCTAGCATCTACTGTAAACGCTGTGAAATAGGTTCCAGAGGAAAACTTGTAAAGTGATAGTCAAGGTGAAGAGTGAAGTTATGATAGTTGGTTCTTAAACTATATATGTCACTTTTTTCCTAAGCCAATGAGGATCCATGCTAGATGATTCAAGTTTACCGCTTAAAGATTGAAAGGAACAATCATGCACTTTATTTCGTGGCAAAGACAATTTGTTTTTCAACTTTCAACAATAATGTAAAACAATTTGAATCTATGATCTGAAGGCAACATTACATTTAATTGGGAACATTTGCATGATGTATAAATTGGCTCCCTACTGGAATCGAAGGATTTAATTCTTATTGTTTTAATCCGTGAACTATAAAGAATGTAATAATGGTAGTTAATATCAAGGGGAGTTGATCTCCATTAAAATGCTATAAGCATGATTTAAGTTGTTTCCTTTTCCACAAGAGTTTCGTTAGGTAATACCTTGTTTCAGGAGGAGGGCCTTCTCGAGGAACATGTATCATTGTGTAATTATAATGGTAGTTATCTAGGTTATGATTTGATATTGTTTTCATGCGTAGTAATTATTGGATTGCCACAATTTGTGCTAATTGATATTATTGTTTAATATCATTGTAATAATTCATGCTAATTTGTATTGGTTTTTGATAATTGAATTATATTAATTTATGTTATTTGATATTATTATGGTATTATAGTAATTTCATGTAATTCGTAGTAGTAATTCTGTTATTTAATTGGTAAATTTACTTTTTGTCGTAGATTACATATTGTATTTCATTGTTACTCCATTTTATTTGCAATATAGGTTATGTACATGGTTTGTTGTTGTGTAGCTTGAAATAAGATTTCATTCTTGTTGTAGTATCTATTTGGTTGACTTATAGTCTAGTAGGAAGAATAGAGATTAGCCCAAGTAGCTCACAACCCTGTTTAGTGAATTGTCGATTTTAATTCCATAACCAACCTTTTCTTATCTAGTCTCTGCTAGTGTAGTGCTAGATATTGATTTGATTTGGTGACTTATCACTGCATTTTAAGTTTGTATTATTGCTATATCATAAGCTTTGGAATCTCTTTAATCATAGTTCTTGCTTATTGCTATATCATAACCTTTGGAGTCTATTTAATCATAGTTCTTGCTTATTGTTATATCATAAGCTTTGGAGTCTCTTTAATCATAGTTTTTGTTTAAAAGCAGAATGCAGGGTTAATTGGGATGAGTAACTGACATAGTGGGAATTTTTTGACTCACTGTCTTGCATAGCTTCCTTTTATTTAAAAAGTTAACTACATTGATAAAGTAAACTCTCTTTTTGATAAGAATTTGTGGCCTACACAAATAGTGCATAATAGTCTTGAAACAAAAATACTTACCCTAGTTAGTAATTAATGTTAAGGAAAATTGTTTTTTTATTATAAGCCATTAATTTGAACTAGCACGGAAACAATTCTCTATGGCCATTTCAATTGAATGATCATCTTACATACCCCTACATGCTATTTTTTTGATGCTTAATCATTGGTAAATTAGTTTCTCCACCAAGAACTCATTATTCAACCAAATTGCAACAAAATAAATGTTATCCCATGCTTTAGATCTTTCTCTACTCTCTCCTACTTCCACCAAACAACTACTTTCTTTGTTGGTGAGGATGATCTCTCATGTTGTTGTAACTCCTTCGATGAATTCTACTCCTTGGTCCATTGAAGATGAAGGGAACTTTTCCTCCTCTTTATTGTTCATCCACAATCTTCTATTGTTGTTGTAACTCCTTGGATGAATTCTACTCCTTGGCCCACTGAAGATGCATGGAACTTTTCATCCTCTTTATTCTTTATCAACAATCTTTTTTTGACTATGTGGTTTTTATGGTGAAGTTTTGGATGACATCACCAAAAATTTGCTTCATAATGGTCACTCAACTTGTAATCATCGTGAAATTCTTAGTGCTAATATATGGATTGCTTAACATAATTGTTTTCTTCATATGCCTTTGAATTCACTATTGGTTTGGGGAAGTATTTTTTCTAGTCCTCCTTTGAAACCATTCAAGCTTTGGGAATATGACCCACTTCTCCCAACAAGATGCCATGATATGACCTTTATTCCCATAAAAGAGACGTACTTTGGCACACTTGTAGCTGGCAACACTATGGCCTTTCCTCTTCTAGTAGCAAAAAATAAGGGATGCCTTTTTTGGTATATACTTCTTACACTTTGTCTTCTTATTTTGGTTGATATTCTTGCCACTTCTTCTAAGTGTTGGTGCAATTTGAATCTTTTCACTTTCCTCATTGTTTCCCTTTTGCAATTTTCCATAAGAAGAATACAATGGTAATGGGATTGCTCATTCTTTTGATGAGCTAGCCAAATCTATAATTCCTTTCACCTTCACAAAAGGGGGCTCCATGGTCATGGGATTTTCCCCTCTACCATTGAAACCTAGGCCTTCATGTATAACCCTTGGTGTAACTATAACGGGGCTTAGGATGCCTTGTCTTCTCTTTCCTAACCCTTGTCCATCATAACCCATTTTCCTTAATATTTTTGAAACAATGCCCCTTTGTAACCACCTCCTCCCACACTTACCCAAGCTTACTAGTCCACCGGGGTAAATATGTGACGAAGAGTTACTACAATATGACTCAACTCCCTAAGTACAATTAAGGAAGTGGATTCGACAAACTGAAACCAAACTAACCTTCCTCGGGAGCTACAGGACCCCCAGGAGCTAACCAACCACTCGAGGTTCCCAACCCTTGGCTTAACTTGCTTTTGTAATGCCTAGGCTCTCAATCGCTCCCATGAAAAGGCAAACCAATGACTGAAACCCTCCAGTCGCTCCCACAAGTCTACTTCCCAACGAATGTAGACTAATTGACTTAGTTTTGTGCCAACAATCCCGAGATGTGAGCCACGTTTTCAGGGCTATGACACAGTCCTCTACCCAACTCAATAAAACTCTCAAAAATGATCAATAACATAGAGACAAAGCCTTTAATGCAAAACTTAAACAATGACTTAACCTCACCCATCCCAACCATGACATACATTTCGTCAAACACATCATGAGAAAGAATGTACTGGTCATAAATACACATCTAAACATAGGGGTCTCATACTTATATAAGAATCGTCAAGAAGGTTTGATGCCAACTCACAGTCGCTGCAATATCATTTATTAGGTCATGCATTCATTAAAATTTCATTTACTAACGAAAACATGATGAGAGCCATATCTCAAGTTTGTCATAAAACCATGCTTATAACCAACATATAACCAGAATAATAACAGTAATAAAACAACCATTAAAGCCACATAATAACAAGTATAAATACTCATGAAATACAAGAGGAAAATGGCACTTATTAACAAATGCATATCTAACCAAGTCAGGGACTTCCACATACCACTTGACCATAGATTATGTTGAACCAAATATTTCTTTCAGCTAATCACCCCCATGCCATATTCCAAGAATGAATGTGGGACTCACAACAAAAAAACCAAGGCTTACTCAAGCTTTATCGTGTATCCCTCCATTACCGGTCAAGGAATTCCTAGGTCCAAAACTCTCATCTATACAACCAGGCTTTATCGTGTATCCCACTATTAGCGGTCAAGGGATTCCTAGGCCCAAACAAATAAACATACACTACCAGTGATCCAGGTGGATATTGGTGGCCACCCGCCTACTCCACCTATACCTCTAGTGGGATTCATCTGTTTCCTTGATTATAGCATCATTTACTATTTTTAGCAATTTTTCGGGTCCTCAACTTCCGGAGCTATTTTGACCCCCTAAATGGAATTTTATTGAGGTTCGTAGAGGTCCCATAGCCATGCTATGGCTATGGAATGGGCCTGTAGAAAATCATGTAGTACTCAGAGATATCTTTCCAACAAGGTATCGTACGTGCCAAATGAAGGTCATATGACCAAGTTACAACTCCCGGAAGTTGGTTTCCCAACTAACCCCAATGAGGCCCACAAACTCTTGGTGTTTCATCTCCTGGGGTTAGGGTTTTGCTTGTTTAGGGTTTTCCTTTGTTTTTCAATAATAAAAAGGCCTTGCAGCCTCATTGTAATGTAGTTCATAGGCATGTAGTCGTCACATCTCTTCTCAGAGATAAGCTAGTTTATTTTCATTTTGTATGTAAGCATATTTCAGTTCTTTGATATTAATGAAATGAAGTTTTATTTCTACTGCATCTCTGTGTTTATGTCTATATTTGTATTTTTTTGTGTTTTTGCATAAGTTTGGATCAGTGGTATCAGAGTGCTCTGCTCTTCTCTGTTTTTCTTTGCATGTCACCAATAAGGTCATGGTATAAAGAGTTAGGGATTGAGCTGGTTGAACCTTTGCAAGACCAGCCTCACAAACCTCGATGTCCTCCCATGGTCGAAGAAAAAAAAGATAAGGGAGAAAAAGATCCTTTCAAACTATTGCTCGAGGAAGCCCTCGAGTGATAGAGGAACACGATGATGGATAATTTTTCCCAGATCCTTTGATGGCTACCCATAGGTAACAAAACTTCATCCAACAACCACTCTAGAAGTGACACTCCTTTTAAGGTACAAGTTAACTTTGACATTCCCATATTTGAAGGCCAAATATATGAATACGTCATAGATAGATAGTTAAATATGTTGGAAGGATATTTCTCGGTCCATGAATTTTCTAATTGAGAAAAGATTACTTTTTCACTCAAAGCCACCCTCCCTGTCAAGGATTGGTGGGAAACCTACTGTGACGAAAAGGAAGAGAGGGAATCCTCATTGTTTTCAACTACACCCACTTGGAATTCTTTCTGAGATGCCATCAAGGAACAATATTACCCTTTCAGGAGCTATGAATATAAATACATAAAGTGGATCACGTTCGACAGGGAAGTGATCCACATGGCTCCAGACACATGCAAAAGTCCAGGAGGGCTCAGAAATGGTCAAAATTGAAATGTGATCATATTATCCTCAAACCAACACTAGATCTAAGTGCTCATCGCCCTGATTCCAACAATGTGAACTACTCTCAAAACCAACCTCATATGAGGGAGATAGAGCCAGTCAAAGTTTTGGTCAAAGTTGCCATGTGGGCCAAGTTTAATGGTCCTACAAATTGACCGAGTCCGAGACATGGACTTTGGCTCTCAAGAGTGAGAGAAATTATGGGATGGTTAGTTTGCCTAATATCCCCTAAATCGCAAAAAATCAATTAAATTGTTTTATAAAATAAAATAATATTAAAAAAATGGTGGAGGGCTACCAACCCCGCCACCCCTGCATGGAACCATATCATATAAAATATGTGATTGGGGGCAGGCCACCCCCGGCGAACCCGCCACCCACGATGGAACCACCATAGCCGAGACCGGTGGGGCTTGAACCCACTCGGCCCATGTGGTCGGCCCCCACCAGGCGGTCTCACCAAACACCCAATGGCAGATTATATTAATAACCAATGGTTTGAAGAGTTCCAATAAATACACACCAAAGAAAACATGTATGCACCCATTTTGGCAGGGGGCGGGATTTGATCCCCCGACCTCCTTGCCTCCAAAAATACACCCTAACCAACATGCCAAATGCACCTGTTGGTTAATCTGGCCATCCATATGTATTTAAACTTACACATTTGTCATTCAACGAGTGGATGGAGGAGCCAACAAGTTCTTCAACAAATAATAATATTTTAATTGCAGGGTAGCGGAACCCTGATTCCAGAACCCTGAGCAGGAGTGGAACCTCGCCTGACAGTGGAACCATGATGCAGTGACAGAGGGTAGAACCATAATTGGCATGCATTTCGAGATAGATTCTCAGAGAATATTCCTTGATGCTTGAAGATTCTCCCGGAGGTAAATTTTCCTTTTGTCAGAATGATATGAATTTTACAGTAATTTTAACAAGAATTTTGCAGGGAACATGATGGTGAAATCAGAATCACCATCTGAGCAGCAGATTTGCAGATTCCCAACAGCGCAAAATCTTTGAAGAATCTTGAGGGAATCTTCCAGATTTCTTGGACGCTGAAATTCGCAGAGTCATAATGCAGCAAACTTTATACACAAAAGTCTGAGAATATCGCAAGGATCATTATGGCGAGATCATTTTTCTAATCTAAGTTGCAAATTTCCAGTGAGCCCAAAGAAGGGAATCTTGGGAGAATCTAGGGGGAATCTAAAAGATTCCTATAGGCCGAGATTTTGACGATGTCGGAACTCGACAAATGGATAGTCGATTTTACACCTCTCAATGATAGAAATTTAGTGGTGCAATCAGTTTTTGCAGTTGAGCCTTCCATTTTTCGTCCAACATCAGAAGTGAAGGTACATGAAGCAGTCATGTCATGTTTTCCTTCATAATCGCTGAGAAGATGTATTATGTTTTTGAGATCCCTACTTGATGTTATGTTGTGGGATCTCTTTTGCCACATTATGTGAGATGTATTTAGCTTGTATTGCTATGTATTGTTGTTGAGATCCCTCTATAACTATATTGAAGGGATACTCATTGCCACATTGTGTGAGATCACGTTAAGTTGTCATGTCGAGAGGAAGCATTCTTGAGTGAGAATTCCTATAAGCATAATGTCTCATGGAGAGACAAGCCACTCTTGTTTGAGGGCATATGTACTTGCTATGCAAAAGTGTTGTCCATGTACATCATCATCTTTTTCCATTATTAGATGAAGTAGCCAACACCATCTTGACACTAGGCCCGAAGACTTAGTCTACACTGGACGAACTCTATTATCAAATGTGTCATGTTCATGATTTTTTCATCGTTGTCATGTTCCCTATTCTTTAAAGCATGCATATATGTTCATTTGTTCTCTTTTAAATGAAATTATAACAACATAATATAAGTAAAATATCTTGCATGATTCTAGTAGCTGAAGGAACCCAGATCAAGTTTGGTATCAGAGCGGTCTTCTCGCTGATGTGAATTGTGAGCATGAATAATTGAACATGCAGCAAATGGAGGATGACAAAGACATGTACAAGGCCATGCTCAGGATGTCCAAAATGGTGGACATGTTGTATGAAGCTTATGAGAGACAGGAGAAAGAAGAAGCAGAAAGAAATGCTTCATCCACACCTTCCAGTGTACACTCATTACCTTCATCGTCTTCTCATCATTCGAATGAGGAGATCAACCAGAATCTTCAAACAAATAACACCAAATTGAAGATGCTTCTATGAGAAGAGAAAGAGGAGAAGAATTGATTGGAGCTTCAGTTGCAAGCCTCAAAGGCAGCCTTAGAAGAATTGAAGTGAAACGACTGAAGCTGTCAAGAAGAGAATGTTGAATTATAGAGGCTTTTATAGGAAGAGAAAGAGGAGAAACAAGGGTTTCTACGTTGACTGTAAGATAAGGACTAGGCCTTGGAAAAGCTACAGCATGACCCCTGTGAGGTAAAAAGTAATTCTCCGACTTCATGTATGTTTCCTGATGATGATTTTGTTGTTTTTTAAAATCATACCACAAGAATCGACTCCAAACTGTTAAAGAGAATGGGGTATCAGGGGAAGGGCCTTGACATTAATGGCCAGGGCATCATAAACCCCATCAGAGTAGAGGAACTACCCCTTCAGGTAGGACTTGGTTATATCAGGAAGGAGGCTGGGGAATGCGCTAAAACAACCAGTGAACCACCAAAAATAGATGATGAGAAGCCCTCATCAGTTCTTTCAAACTCGATAGTGGAGGTAAAAGATGTTGATTTCCCTTTAGTTTCATCTTCACATAGTATAATTTCTATTAGAAATGTGGAGATACCAATTACAGGGGCAAACATGAAGCTCCTTACTAGGATGAGGTACAAGGAAGAATAAGGACTTAGTGTTAATAGCCAAGGCATAACTTCGCCATTAGAGGTCTTGCAAAGACCTCAATTTGCATGCTTGGGATACGCTGAAGGAGAATGATCAAGGGTGTTAGAAGCTTCCACGACACTATTGAAACTGTCAAAGAAAGAGGATGATGGGAATACATCACCATCAACCTATGGCAGTATGAATTGCGGAGAAAGAGCTGAGGCAAGCTCTTGTTCCCATGATCATACCAAAGACCAACAAGAAAGGTATAACCAGTCTTGGTATTCTAATGTTCATTTTGATTACAACCATATTGTTAATAATGAACAAAAATCATGGCATAAAAGAACTTCAAGTTTTTGTGGATTGCATAACTACATGTTTGCTAAGTGTTGGAAAAGAATAGCAATATGGAAAAAGATGAGGCATGAAAGACCCTCTCAACAACAGGAGAAGAAGCATGTTAAGAAGATTTGCAGGAAGAAGGCTTATTGTAGTCATTGTGACAAAGGTGGTCATTAAAGGGCCACATGTTGGAGGCTCCATCCATAGCAGCGTCGCAAGGACAAAGCATCTATGCATGAATCAGGTGAAATAGTTGTTCGACGAGTGAATGCACCACAAGGAGACGACCCATTCACTTTGATAAGTGAGAGATGGTTTTTCTAGGTTTGGCAGAATGTCATATTTTTTCCAATCATGTATTGCATTTTAAATTGTAAAATTGATGATGTGTTTTCCATCACTTGTTGTAGCAACAATGATGTCTGACATCATTTTGTATTGCATTTTAAACTGTGAAAGTGATGATGTGTTTCCATCACTTGTTAAAGCAACAATAGTGTCTGGCCTTGTAAATCATGTGTTGCAGTGATGATGTGTTTTCCATCACTTGCTAAAGCAACAATGATATGTTGGCCTTGTTTTCATAGCTGGGGTATTATTTCAATTTTGATGTAAACTTGACCACAAAGTATGTGTTATAAACTCGTGGCAAGTATAGGATGCTTGGGTCATTAGTTGGTCATGTAAATTAAGCATGTAATTTGTAGAATTGTACTATAGGTTTGTAGAAGGTGCAGGTGCCAGCTTAGGACAAAGGTGAAGGAGAAGGAAGGGTGACCTATCAGGACACTTGTAGTGCAGACAAGGTACAAAGAAGTTGCATATTATTTTCATGCTTTTGGAGGACCAAAAGCTCCTCAGTGGGGAGGATTGATCTAGGTGGCTCTAGACACATGCAGAAGTCCAAGAGGGCTCAAAAATGGTCAAAATTCAAAGTGGTCAGATTTCTCTCAAACCAGCACCAGATCGAAGAGCTCATTGCCCTGATTCCAACGATGTGAATGACACTCAAAACCGAGCTTGTATGAGGGAGATAGAGCCAGCCAAAGTTTCCATGTGGGCCAAGTTTAATGGTCCTACAAATTGACCGAGTCTGGGACATGGAATATGGCTCTTGAGAGCAGATGAAATTGTGGGATGGTTATTTTGCCTATTATCCCCTAAATCGAAAAAAATCAATTAAATTGTTTTATAAAAAAAAAATAATATTAAAAAAAGGGGTGGCGGGCTGCCAATCCTGTCACCTCTGTATAGAACCATATCATATAAAATATGTGGTTGGGGGTTGGCCACCCCCAGCGTATCTGCCACCCATGATGGAACCACCATAGCCGAGATCAGCAGGGATCGAAACTGCCCCAATCCACGTAGTTAGCTCCCACAGGGCGGTCTCACCAACCACCCAACGATGGATTACATTAATAACCAATGGTTTGAACAGTTCTAATAAATACGCACCAAAGAAAACATATATGCACCCATTTTGGTAGGGGGCGGGATTTGATTCCCCGACCTCCTTACCTCCAGAACTCTTCCCTAACCAACACACCAACTGTGTCTGTTGGTTAATATTCCCACCCATATGTATTTAAACTTACATATTTGTCATTCGACGGGTGGATGGAGGAATCGACATGTTATTCAACAAATAATAATATTTTAATTGTAGGGTAGTGGAACCCTGATTCCGGAACCTTGAGCGGGAGTGGAACCTCGCCCAGCAACAAAAGAATTATGCAGTGCCAGTGTGGAACCATGACTGGCATGCATTTCGGGACAGATTCTTAGAGAATATTCCTTGATGCCTAAAGATTCTCCGGGAGGTAAATTTTCATTTTGTCAAAATGATATGAAGTTTACAGTCATTTTAACTGAAATTTCGCAAGGAACACGATGGTGAAATCAGAATCACCATTTGAGAAACATATTTTCAGATTCCCAACAGAGAAGAATCTTTAAAGAATCTTGAGGGAATCTTCCAGATTCCTTGGAGGCTGAAATTTGCCAGAGTCAAAATGCAGCCAACTTTATACTCAAAAGTCTCAGAATCTCACAAGGATCATGATGGCGAGATCACTTTTATGATCTGAGTTGTAGATATCCAGTCAACCCAGAGAAGGGAATCTTTGGAGAATCAAGGGGAATCTAAAAGATTCCTACAGGCCCAGATTTTGACGGTGTCAGAATTCGACAAATGGATAGTTGATTTTACACCTCTCGATGACAGAAATTCAGTGGTGCAGTCAGTGTTTTCAGTTGAGCCTTCCATTTTTCGGCCAACTTCAGAAGTGAAGGTACATGAAACAGTCATGTCATGTTTTCCTTCATAATTGCTGAGATGATGTATTATGTTTTGAAATCCCTGCTTGATGTTATGTTGTGGGATCGATTTTGCCACATTATGTGAGATGTATTTAGCTTGTATTTCTATGTATTGTTGTTGAGATACCTCTGTAACTATGTTGAAGGGATACTCATTTCCACATTGTGTGAGATCACGTTAAGTTGTCATGCTAAGAGGAAGCCTTCTTAAGTGAGAATTCTTGTATGCAGAACGTCTTGTTGAGAGACAAGCCACTCTTGTTTGAGGGCATATGTCCTTGCTATGACAAAGTGTTTTCCATGTACATCATCATCTTTTTCCAACATTATATGAAGCGACCAACACCATCTTGACACCAGGCCTAGATACATAGTCCACATTGTACGAACTTTGTTATTAAATGTGTCGTGTTCATGATTTTCTGATCGTTGTCATGTTCCCTCCTTTTTATAGCATGCATATATGTTCATTTGTGCTCTTTTAAATGAAATTCTAACAACATCATAGAAGTAAAATATCTTGGATGATTCCAATATCTGAAGGAACCCGGATCAGGAAGGGACCAAGATGTGCTGGAGTTCACAAATATTTTTCATATCCTTCACACGAAGCTAGGTATCAAGGATTCTAAGAGGAATTTGGTACTCAAGTACAACGGCTGTCTAAACAAATACATTTGGAATGAGATGGAGTTCTTGGAAATATCCTTGCTTTGCACTACCTATTGATACACTGTCAATATCGAGCATAAATTTAAATAGAACAAGCGAGGCTTTGATCTGCGAATATGAAACAAGGGAAAGGTGCCCCCAAACCGCAGAATAAAGGACAAATCAAAGGCAAGGTGACCTAAGACAACCCATCAAAGCCACAAGAAAATAACAACACCATTAAGATTAAGAAGGGCACAGGGAAATGGTGTAAGTTCCATAAGAGCCCCACTCACAACACAAGTGAGTGTCGATCCAAGCAATCATTGGTGGTCGAGCTGAAGGCTTCCGAATAAAGTGCATGTTCTAACTTCGAGTTAGAAACCAACAAGGGGAATGACAAAGGGAAGCAGATTATTGATGCGGAGCCTAGTTCCACTCTTGCCACCACCAAGATCTAGAAGATTGAGCCTGAAGATCTAAAGGACGGGGAGTGGCTCTTCCACTCACAGATGTGGGTGAAGGGTTCTTCGCTATAGTTCATTCTTGACATCGAAAGCCAAAAGAACCTCATTTCAGCAGAGGTCATGAAGCGGTTCGAACTACCGACCACACCACACCCACAACCATACATCATTGGGTGGCTTCACCAAGGATGAGATCTCTGCATCAGCTAACAACATCGCCTTCCCTACATCATCAATCCCTTCACATATGAGTTATTGTGTGATGTTTATCCTCTTGAATTTTATGATGTATTATTAGGCCAGCCATACTTGTGGAAGCGTCATACTGTGTATGAATCTAGGCCTTGCACTGTCATTATTTCTTTGGGCAATAATTTATACAGGATACCGGAGGTAGCACCACCTACACTTCCATCTCTTTCATCTCTAAGAAGCATTGCAGTAAGATAATTTCCCAAACCAGGAAATTTGTCTTCCTTATGATTCACCCTTAGTGCAAGAAGAAGATTGTGGCCACATCCACAACCTCCAGAGAGGGTTCCTCTGCATGGAAACAACAGATGGAAAAGGTCATGGAAGAGTACATGGACATCTTCACCTCACCCAGAGGAGTACCCCTACACTGTCAGGTCAAGCACTCCATCAATCTAACCTCGGGCACGCTGCTACCCAAGGGACCAATATATCGACTCTCTGTTATGGAGAACAATGAAATTAAGAGGCATATTCAGGAGATGTTGTAGAAAGGGAACATCAAGACAAGTTCATTACCCTGTGGGAGCCCGATCATGTTGGTACATAAGAAAGATGACACTTTGAGACTCTATATCGACTATCATGTGCTGAATAAGATCACTATCCGAAATAGGTATCCAATTCCATGGATTGATGAGCTTCTAGACCAACTCAAGGGGGCCAAATATTTTAGCAACATCGACATGAAGTCTAGTTACACCAAGTACCAATTGAACACTTCGATGTGGATAAGAATGCCTTCAAATCCAAGGATGAACTTTTTGAATGGGTGGTCATGCCTTTCGGGTTGACGAATGTCCTCATAGCCTTCATGTAGTTGATGGATGACATCTTGCAACCCTTTACCAACTCGTTCTTGGTAGTGAAGTTGGACGATATCTTGATCTTTAGCCAGAGTTGGGAAGAACACATACACCATATCTAACAGGTCTTCCAAACCCTTTGATAGCATAAATTGTGTGCCAATTTGGATAAATGCACTTTTGGTATGACCCACGTTCAATATCTAGGGTAATCATTAATGAGTGGGGTGTGCATGTGGACCGAGCCAAGATACAAGTTATTCGAGATTGGTCAGCCCCAACCACTCTAACAGAGCTCTGCAACTTTCTGGGTCTTGCCAATTTCTATTGCAGGTTCATGTTGGGATTCTCTCATATCACTTGGTCTTTGAGTCAAATAACCAAGGGCGGACCGAAAGCAAAGTTCTTTTGGTCTGAATTGCAACAAAAGGCTTTTGTCGAGTTGAAGCATCGTCTCTACTTTGAACTAGTGCTCACATTACGAGACTTGCAGCAACCATTTGAAATTGAGACAGATGCCTTTGACTATGTTGTTGGTGCAATTCTTACCCAGCAGGGGCATGTGGTGGCATATCACAGTGAGACACTTTCATATATAGTCTGAAAGTATCCCACTTATGAAAAAGAGATTTATTCTATTGTGTAGGCATGCTGACAATGGAAGCATTACATCTTAGGGAAGGAAACAGTCATCCACACAAACCACCGACCCTTTTAGTTCATACAGACACAAGGAAAGTTGTAGAACAATCACTGTTAGGTCCCTATAATACTAGTGATTTCCCCATTGCTATTTTCATTGTATCCCTTATTGTTATTTTTGTGTCCCTATTGTCCCCATATTGTTATTATTATGCCCCATAGAAGCCCACTATTGTTATTGTTGTGCCCTTATATTATTATTGTTATGTCAGCTCTGATTATATTGTGACCCCTTATACTCCTATACATAGAAAGCAGGTTTTGTCATTTGTATCATCCAAGAATTATTCATTTGTGTAATGTAAAGGAGGTTTCCCCCTCAAAGAGGCTGATTTTGAAGTCGTTGATCTACATTTTCTATCTTTTTGTGAGCTAGTTTCGTAACATTTGGTATTAGAGCTTTAGATTCTAGGGTTTCGTTGCTCCAAACAGGTCATCGTGGAATTTTCGCTATAACTTTTTCTCTACAAAGTTTCAGAAGGTAAAAAAAACCCATTTGAGACAAAATCATTTTGAACCTCGGTTCCGAATTTCAAATCTTGTCTCACTATACTTTTAGAGATATGATCTGAGGAAGTTAGGGTTTTTGGAGACTCCCGAATTACATTCCAAACAGGTGACCTTGGGAAGATCGTCACAACTTTCTCGCTGAGCATTAGATTAAAACTTCATAAGAAGTTACAGAAAGAGGATGGACTATAGTTTTCTATGTATCTTTTTCAGATTCGAAGGTCGAAACAGTGACATGTGGCACGTCATACAAATTCGCTCTAATGAAAAATTATATAATCAGGTCATCTTGGTAGATTGGGCATAACTCTTTATTGAAGAATCCAATTTTGATAATACTGGTGGCATTGGAAAGAGGGCTCAGAGGGCTACCACGAGTAGCAATTTCAGACTTTGGAGAGCAAAAATTATAGAGATAAAATAGATTCAATATAGAGCTTCTATAAAGGGAAAAAAGGTGTGTAGTCTTTTTAAAATTTTGCATAAGTTTGGGTTGAAAAATTAGTTTGAAGTTCAAAGGGCATAGTGAAGCATAATTATCATTAATTGATGCCTCTAAGAAAGAAAATGGAAACACCTAGCAAGCAACCAGAAAGATCTAGCATGACTCATGAAGAAGAGGAAGAAATGCAACATGGTATATCAAAATTACGAGACCAAGTGTAACAAATTTCACTCTCACAAAAGGTAAGAGAAGCTAAGATTGATGGTTTAAAGAAAGGAATGGTAGCTAAGATGAATGGCATGTAAGTTAAGATGGATGGCATGGAATCTAAGACGAATGGCATGGATGCTAAGATGGATGGTATATAAGAAAAAATAAAAGGCGACATGGAAGGTTTGAAGATAGATTTGACTAAGTTGCTACAAGAAATGATTACTAATGGTGAAAAGGTAGTAAAGGAAACTCATGATGAGAAAAAAAGAAATTTTAATCATGATTTCATAGCCTCTAACGTTGGATTGAAGACCCACCATGTTCCAAATATTGATATAAAGAAGTTTGATGGCAAGGATCCCGTAACATGGATACTATCGATCTTCATAATGTGCAAAACACACAAAAGGTATGCATTGCAACTTTATATTTGGAACCAAATCAGTTTGTATAGTATCGATGGCTTTGCTCTCATCAAAAAATTGTCACTTGGGCAATGTTTATGGAAGAAATGATAGCACATTATGAGGATACAAAAAGCAACACTTTTTTTAGCCAATTGATAAACCTCAAACAAAAGGGTTCAAGAGGAGAAGCTTAGGGAAAACAGGGAAAAGGAAACTGTAGTAAATGAACAAGGAGAGACGAGCAAGGTGGTCGACTCAAGCTCAGGATAAAGTGAGCTTCCTCCTTTGGATGTACCTCCCGTTACTCCCCTCACTGGTGGACACCCACCCCTCGGAGAGCTAGGCATCTCAGAAGATCAAGATGAAGAAGTTCTAGATCTGACTAAAATCACATTTGATGAAGTAAACCACAAAATTATACAAGAGAGGAAGAAATCATGTAGCCGAAACCTAGCCTACCTATTGTCGGTAACTATGGCAAAAGATATCGTGCCAAATATCATGTCAAACCCTCAAATGATCGCCTCTGTCGATACAACATTCGTAGCTGCCACAGAACACAACGTAGCCCGGATGAGTAAGCAGATTGTAGATTTGCAAAATAGGTTATACGCATCCGAGCAAAGGACCACTGTTGTAGAACAAGGGAAGAGAAAGATGGAGGAGGAAAACATGACACTCCACTTATTACACACAGGATCAATTGATTTTCAAGTGGTAGTCACATCAGAAACAGAGATCATGGGGGAGACTATGGCAGTAGTGTATGAAGAAATGGAAAAATTGCACCACACTATAGCTCCCATAGTGACCATTCAAACTCACTCAAAAGAAAGGGTTGCCATGCTCAAAGAGGCCATGACTACTCAAAGGGCCATGGGTCCCCATCTTCACTATACTACAATTTATCTTTCATTCTGAAACCAATATTAATTGAGCCTCTGTATATGAGATTGGTTGGAAATACATCAACTTGTTGGACTAGGGAGGTCATGATCACCTACAATAGTTTTCCTAGAATCCCTTACTACCCCCATATAAAAAATTTAAACATTTTCATAACCGGTCTGTGTTAAATATCCTATTGCAAATTTTTATCTTTGAGTTTTCTCAGTGAGGGTGCCCCCTCAAGTTTAAGAAGATCAGTCTATCAACCAAAAGAGGTCTGTGGTTACCTCTGGGTTCCTCTCTTCAGCCTAGAGGAATTACGGAGTGCTAACATAATGAAATAAATTTTTATTTATGTTGCATCTTTATGTTTATGTCTATTTCTATATTGTGGTGTGTTCCTGCATAAGTCCGAATCAACCAGGCTTTACCACAATCTCGCCATTACCGAGCAAGGGATCACTAAGCCTAACAAACATGGATGCCTCCATCTTTCTTCACCAATACCTTGAAGAATTTTTCCATCTCCACCCTCAGGCTTTATCATGTATCCGGCCATTACCAGTCAAGGGATTCCTAGGCCCTTGGGAATTTTTTCCTAAGACCACCTCTCCTAGTTCCAAAACCATTTGGAAATCCAGCTCAACCAAATGAAAGAACCCCATCACACCATGGCTATTTGGAAATGGCAAGGCAAGGCTGAAAACCACTGTCACACCTTGCAAAATCCATGCCAATGACAACAAGAGAACCAAATACACACATGCATGTACCATGCATTCCAAAATTGTCAAGGAAATCATACATGCAACTCAATACCTGCAAGTAATCCCCCTGTAGCCACTAGATCCAACTCTTCCTTGCTTGATCTTTTATTCCCTTTGCTTTCTTGTCCTTCCTTTGCCTTCCTTTCTCCGATGCTAGAGTGCTCCAAGAATTTTATAAGTGTGCAATAGTATGAGAGAATAGAGAGAGAGCTCCAAAAATGAACTAACAAAAGCTCAACTAACAAAAGATGTGAATTGATTCTCATAATCCTTTTTATCATTGAGGCCTCTCTTTTCTTAAATTGTCATTATTTTCCTTCAATTTACTCCTCACATGCAACCTATAACCTTCCTTTCCTCATGTTTTCCTTTATTTCATAAATAAAATGCCAATTAATGCCTTTTTGCCTTTTCAAAGTCTTTGCCAGTTTCCCCTTAGCCATACTAAACCAAGTGAACACCAACTAGGATGCCTTGCCCAACATTCAACTTGGAATAAGTGTCCCAAGACCTTGGCCTTATATTTCCTTTATTAAATTTATTGCATGGATTTTTAACGAGGGTTGTTACACCCTTGTACACTTTTCAAATTCACTAAAATGCTCTTAGAAATTTTTCATACACAATATACCCAAGACAAATGAGATGCTAATTATTTTTCTTTACTATCATATAGGAATGAGAATCGGAAGACATACGTACATACATATAAAGACAAGAAACACTTCCTTAGACTCGAAAAGGTTCATCCAACACCTTATAATTTTCTCATCCTATAATAACATATGTTTCAAGCCATAAAAATAACTAGAAAACATATTAACAAATAATATGGTGCAAGTGAAAGGACCTTGAGATCAAACTTGATAATTTTGTAGCTCTCTCTAGAACTAAAGGAGTAATGGAAAAGGGTGTCAATCTTGTATAGAAAAAAATGTGCATAGGCTTTCTATAGATTTCACCACCCATGTGGTCAACTATCATATGGGTAAAAGAACATTGGGATGCCAATAATCTCAAAGGCCCAATGCACAACAAACAAACAATTGTGTACACCCATCATACAATGGCATGTGACCTGTATGTGTCTTCCCACAAGCTCTTACACACTGCTAGAGGTGTGTACAACCTCAGTAATATCTATTAGTTTGAATGGAGTTAGAATTGTTGGTGACAAGGGATTGCAATTAAAACCTATATCAAATAACTAGTAATTCTCCACCCTTCATTTCATTTGATATTTGGATGGATGGTGACCATTTTAGAACTATTGATATTAAATAAAATTTCCAATAAATACCAAATTTATGAATTAAATAATTAGAATCATAGTTGGAAATTCACAATTAAACCATTAATAACTCGATGTAATAATTTATACAAGTAGGTATTCACTAACTCATACATAGTTTTTTACACAAACACTAAAAAATAATAATCATTCACACCATCTTACTGTGGAAACCCAAATAAGAAAATCAATTTCCAGTGGTGGTTGGTTAGTGTTTCATTTTGAAAATCTCTAGATGCATTGTTCATAACTCTCTATGCATTCTTATCATTAGCTAGAAAGACTCTTCAGGAGTGAAATATCATAAGAAATAGGGAGAGGTGAAAGAGGTTGTCTTTCTCGGTTATGTAAACATTTTGACTCAACCAAATTACACAAAAAAAAAAATGTTATAATTATTAATTAGAACATTTTGACTATGTTAAATTACATTAATAAAATAAATAATTATAATTAATAATTAAACCAATCGAGATTTATCTTAACTCTCTTTCACTTTAAAAAAAATTTGCACCTCAAGAGATTTGATCCCTATCAATAATTGATAAATACATAATTTCCTTTTTATTTTTATGAGTTTTCTATTTTAAATTTTTTAAAATTTTTTATAATTTATTTAACCTTGATTAAATACTACTAAATTATCTTATCAAAACTAAATCATATAATTTCTCACTTATTTAAATATATTTTGCACTAAATACCAATCTAACTAAATATCTATCTAAGTATTAAAAACAATGTTTACTAAATATCAATCTAATTATTAAAAACATGGTTACGCATACACACATTGCACCTAACTTAATTTAATACATTTATAAAATTGATTTGATAAAATAGAATAAATCTGATTGTATCTCATATTCAAAATATAATAACGTAATATTTAAATATTAGATTTATTACAAACCAACCATTTAAAAAATGCATTTTTTAAATTCAAAATTTAATAAAGGAAAAAGAAAATCTGACCAAACCTAAAAATTTGGAATTTTAATACTAAAATCATGTCAAAAATGCGCAATTACCAAGGTCCCAAAAAAAATTAACATAACATTATTTAAAAGGTGCAAAAGTGCATGTTTCACGGTGAAAGAAAAGATCAAGTCATTCTACAAATATATGTGTAACATTAACTATTAAAAATACAATATAGATAAATGTGTAACCTTAACCATTAAAACCACTACATAAATATTAAAATATTTAAAAATCGCATGGTTACACAACACAACGTAAATTCATTCATTAACTATTAAAAATACAATATAGATAAATGTGTAACCTTAACCATTAAAACCACTACATAAATATTAAAATATTTAAAAATCGCATGTTTACACAACACTACGTAAATTCATTCATTAACTATTAAAAATACAATATAGATACATGTGTAACCTTAACCATTAAAACCACTACATAAATATTAAAATATTTAAAAATCGCATGTTTACACAACACAACGTAAATTCATTCATTCTAGAGTTTAGAATTTGAATTCAAGACTAATTTAAATATAAAGAAGAGCTTTCACTAAGTCATACATATATTTTTACACAAATACTAATTAGTTGTTTTGTTTTTTATTTGGAAAAATTGTGTATACTTGTACAATATTTTTCATAGTTTATTTATGTTTTTTATTTTGAAAAATTGTGGATACTTGTACAATATTTTTCATAGTTTTTTATGTATACTTTTCTCCTAGTAAAAATAACATAAAAAATAGAGAGATGAGTAATAAGTAACTCAATATATATAATTTTTTATTTTTTATTTTTTAATTGTTATATATATTAGTTATATATTTTTTAAATAGTAAGAAAATTTATCATAATTTAGTTGTCAAATTATTAGTGGGATAATTATCACGGATTGTTATTAGTAAATGTCCAAGGGAAAAATGTAAATGTAACTATCACTATGTTGGTGTGCAATACAAGGGTAGGGTTCCACTTTTACTGGATACCTTTGGGTCTTGGGCCGTTAACTTCCTTACATCCAAGGAATACAACCTCTTAGCCAAGTAAGGTTCAACTTTTACTGGATACCTCTGGGTCTTGGGTTGTTAACTTGTTTCCTTACATCCAAGGAAGACAACCTCTTAACCAAGCAAAAATAGTTTTAATAACCCATATTTATTTTTAAATTGTCTTTCTTTTATTAATTTCTTTTTCATTTTTTTCTCTTTTAAATAATTTACTTTTACATTTATATTTGCATTATTCTTTATAATTTATCTAACTTTATAAAAATTAAATATTATAATTATTTATTTTTCAAATATATTTTAAATTAAATAAAACCAAATTATTCTTTAAATTGATTTGAATAAAATATAAAATTATTTTGATAAAATAATATAAATTTTATTATATTTAAAATTCAAACTATAAAAATATAACATTTAAATGCTAGGTTTATTAAAATTTTAACCACTTAAAAAATATCTTAAAATAAAAAAATAATAAGGAAAACAAGAATTTGAACAAACCAAAAAAATGTAATTGGAATATTGGAACCATCCTCAAAAGTGTAAATACCAAGGTTACACTAACACAACATATAATTGTTTAGAGAGTGCATGTTTTATAGCAAAAAAGAAAAGTAAATTAATTTAATGATAAAGCAAGAATTGACCAAACACAAAAATTTGTAATTTGAATATTGAAACTATTCTCAAAAGTGTGAATACCAATACCAATGTTATAATAATACAACATAACATTGGTTAGAGAGGGCATGTTTCATAGGTAAGAGAAAATTAAATTAATCTACAAACAAATATGTAACATTAACCATTATTTATTTTAAAAATAAATATTTAATAATCAAAATTTAAAAATTAAATTAATCTACAATAAATATGTAACGTTAATCATTATTTATTTAAAACAATAAATATTTAATAATTAAAATTTTAAAAATAAATTTTTAATAATTAAAATTTTAGGAAGGTAAAGAAGAAATTTTTTAAGAAGAGAAAGAAGAAATTTTAATAAGTAAAAATGGAAAATCACCAAATTTAAAAATTAGAATTTAAATGACAGAACAATAAAATAAAATAAAAATGAGAGAATAAAAAACTATTAAATCTCAATATTGTAAGAGAATAAAATTCTAGTAAAAGAAAATTCATTGAATTTAAAGATTGGAATTTGAAGCCCAAAGCAATTTCAACTAGAAGAGTTAGACTTCAACTCAACATTTGGATGTTAGGTTTATGACATCAACACAACATTTGGGTGAGTTAGACTTCAACTCAACATTTGGATGTTAGGTTTATGACATCAACACAACATTTGGGTTGGATGTTAGGTTTATGACATCAACACAACATTTGGTTGTTAGGTTTTATGAGGAAAATGATGTGTGTTTGCTAATATTTTATAAAAGAGAAAGGAAAATTAATTAAGTTTAAAAATTTAAAATTTGAATATTAAAACAATTTGACACATCAAGATTTCCACCTCATCCTTAACCAAAATGAACATTTCACAGTGAAGGTTTACGCCTTATCCTTTACCAAAATTAATATGGCCAGAAAACCAACATTGGCCAAGGTTAAGATTTTCACAACGCCTTATCCTTTACCAAAATTAATATGGCCAGAAAACCAACATTGGCCAAGGTTAAGATTTTCACAACGAAATATAGATTAAACTGGGAGGTTGGAAGATGTTAATAGAGCCATGAAATAACCATGTCATATTGGGTTGTTATTTACTTATTTGAGTTTTAGGAAAATGTCATCTGTCATTCCCACGAATAATGTCTAGCTGTGTCATGTAAAGTTGTTATATATCTCAAATTCAAACACTTATAAAAATTAGACAAGTCTTTGACTTTACCTCCGGGAAATAATGTCTGAGGTTGCAACCAGCAACAATATGGAAGGCATTGATCGGTAGACTCTCTTATCACAAATTCCAAGTCTGTAATACTCTGTAATTCAAAGTCCATTCTATCTATTAAAGTCGTTAAAGTCAAGGATGTAACCCGAATTTATATAATATAAATCAATTGCAAATTTTGAAATATTATGAAAACCAATAAATAAAAGTGCAATCAGAGGAGTTGAATTTGCTCCTACCCACATCTATCTATTAGATTTCCAAAATATTGAATGTATAATGTATTCATGGAAACAAAGCGATAAGATTAAATCGGTTAATGTGTAGCCAAGGTCCGAGATCTGGCCTCTCGTTGGATACCTACTGGCATTTTCTCATTCTCTGTGCTGGTTAGTGCTGAATTGTCAGCTGTTTTTCTATCATGCCATCGATTTTAGTCCATTAACTTTTCATCGATGTTGAACATGTAGCTATATATAATCCACACCCACACCCACAACTACAGTCAGGCTCAGCGACTCAACTGATGTGAAGCATCACAGAGGACAGGGAGGACGTAGCAGCTGAAGCCCAGATAATCTCTAAACTTTCCTGACATTCATCATTGACTGCACCATCATATCATAGGAAGGTAATTCTAATAACTGTAATTTGCCCTTCACATTGTCTCATTTATTTAGCATATTCGCTGGATGTAGAGCGATTCTCATCAGATCCCTCAGTTTGAGGTTTCAGAGATGATTTCTGCTCAAAGTTGATGACTCTCCGTCAGATCTGAGGGTGTACCAAGGATATTTGGGTGTCATGATCACATTACACAAATTTTGATTATATGCTTCAGAATGAAAGATTTTCCCATATTCTTTTTGCACTCTTCTGCAATACATGGAATTTTAATAATAAGCTATTTGTATATTTAAATCCATGAGGGAATTAACAATAAGTTCTTTGTATCTTTAAAGCCATGATTATGTTTTGGCATTTCTCTAATATTAAAGTTATAATTATGTTTTCACACTTATATATTCTGATTATAAATTTTTATACTATCGGTTAACCAATACTGCTTAGCGGATTAGTCAAAAGTGGATTGATTAGCTATTTTAGCAACGCTCAAACTTATTTGGATTCACCAACTTAACTGGTTGTGCCAGTTCATAGAATTCAATTTCGGATCTGGTGCTACTTTGTGGCTGCAGGTCCATCGAAAATGGGGTGCAACGACAGACTCTGCTCTGTCATTCTTGTGTGGTTATCCATTCAAGCTACTTGTTGCAGAGCTCATGATGGGGCACGGATAGGAGATCGGCTTTTCGCAACCGAGACTGGCATTGTCAGCGTTGAGTTTGCAGCAGTTGAAAGCCCTGAGACTTCAGCAGCGCCGGGCGCCAGCCCTAATGCCTCCGAGAGCACGCCAGAAGTGCCGCTCGCCAGCCCTAAGGCCTCCCAGAGCACACCAGAAACGCCGGTCAGCAGCCCTAAGGCCTCCCAGAGCACGCCAGAAGCGCCGGTCGCCGCACCCAAGGCGCCACCCACTTCCAACGCTCCTCCTGCGGAATCTCCCACTTCTACTCCGCCGCCTGCAAGCTCAGCCTCACCCCCGTCTAAGTCCCCCTCCAAGTCACCACCCAAAGCATCTCCAGCGGCGCCGCCCGTTTCGGCTCCGCCGACAACCGGCCAAACTGAGGAGCCCCCGGTCTCGGCTCCTTCCGAAGCTCCGTCCGTTTCTACCCAGACTGCACCGGTTTCGTCGCCGGAAAGCGAGGCTCCGTCCGCAGCTCAGGCTGTTTCTTCTCCGCCAAGCGAGGCTCCGTCGGGCAGCGACGCAGAATCTCCAGCGGAGGCAGCGGGGCCCACAAAACAAGAAAATGCCACGGAAGCTCCATCGCCACAACCAACGTCCCATCATAAAAAGTCCGCGGGGTCTCCGACTCCACCACCCTCCAAGGCCAAAGAGGCTCCTACTTCTCCACCCTCCAAGGCCAAAAAGGCTCCTGCTCCGGCTCCTCCAAAACACAAAAAGGCTGCAGGAGCCCCGGCGCCGGTTGTAGGGGAGGCTATTCCTCCGGTAAAGCAGAAGCAACGTCCGAAACAGCACCATGCTCCTGCCCCGGCTCCTGTTTTGAAGTCGATTTCCATTCCACTTGCTCCCGACTCCCCTTCTTCCGTGGATTCCTTCGCCCCCGCCACTCCACCTGATTCAGCGGTCAGTAATATCTCTATCGTTACTTTGCACCATTACTAATATTTTTTAAATGGAATAAGAATTTCCAGATTCTTATTATATTATATTAGATATAACTATTTGTAGTTTTTTCGAAAGATTTGTATAGCTTAGTCAGAAAAATAAATTATTGAACAGTTTATCCAAAAAACCAAAATCTTCACCAAACCATTAGTCATTTGAGCTAATAAAGCTGATAGCGTTTTCTGATTGCAGAACGACGGAATAAAGAACTTCAAATCAGGCGTTTGGGTGGCCCTTGCGCTTGCTTCGGCCCTCCTCGTTTTTATGGCGTAGTTCAGTTTCCTGCTCTATCGAACATTTTCTCAGGCTGCGTGTTTTCATCTACTAGTATCCAGACATTGAATCGAGTGATCGCATATCACCGATCGGCTTTATTCATTAATAAAATAAGATCGATTGGTCTTTTCTGGTGTGCGATACAAAGCCATAGAAATAAAACTGCGTCCTGCAGTAATTATCAATTTATTCTGTTTCACTGACAGCGCTCCTGATCAGAGATACTATGATTATCGAAAAGCATTTGAAAATCTGAGCAAAGTTCAATTAAATAATCCTTAATAGGGTCAGCATAACCTATGGAAAAGATTTTATGAAAGTTTTGAAAATTGGATAGCAGATATGACCAGGCTTATGGAAAGTTTTTGGAATTATTTGTTACGTCTTAATATGTTTCGGGATCAAATGAAAGTTGACCCGGATATGTGAAAGACTTATTTAAAATTGAATGAATTATCTTGTTATGGAAAACATCATGTGCATGTTGGAATTTTATATATTTATTTAAATGAATTAGCTTGGAATTTTGAAATTATTGGTTTTTTAATAAGTTATTTTTGAAAGCTGTAGTTTAATGGATTTTAAATTTGTTTAAAATTTTATAGAAATTTTAGCAAAATTTTGTTGAATCTTTATAAATTCAAATTAAAATTGTTAAACTTCAAAATTTTGAATAACTAAAAAAATATTACTGAATCTATTTCTATTATGAAAAACAAACTTCAAACATTCTTACTCTCAAAAATTTTGAAAACAACTACCAACTATTTTTAATCCATCTTAACAAATTTGCCAGCTAAGTAGACAAAGCTTTTTGAAAGATATAACGCATATGCTGAAGGTATTAAATTCGGGAGGTTAAGTGTTTGGCCATGCGTGTAATGAAGATACGAAGATATTAAATTCAAAAGGTTAAGTGATTGAGCCGGGCCATGTTTGCTGTATAATGAAGATATTTGATATTAAATTTGAAAGGTTAAATGATTTAGCGGTCTGGTAATGAGTTATTTTGTTATAAAAAGGTACTTCGCTCCGGACAAGTTTTTTATTATTACATTATTTGTATTAATGGGAATAATTTTAATTTAGAAAATATATTGATGATGATGATGATGGTTAACGTCTGCTGAGACCAAATAATCCAAATAATGATCTATCGGACTTATTTAAGATTTTATTCTTATGCTCAAAAAGCTTGGAGAGAAGCCTCCCGAGTTCACTATAATTTTGGCATTGTAAAAGGCTAGGAAGGTCAGTATTGTAACAAAGATTGTGAAATTGAGATCTAATGTGGTTGTATGCAGGGCACTCTAAGAGGAAGTGGTTTTCATCCTCGATGCTCCTATTCTCACAAATATGGCAAATCCTTTCCGTCCATGGTGTTTTAGGAACTGCCCAACGACCTTTTTCACTATGGAGCTCATGAGAATTCGTTCTAATCCTTGCTATATTAATTTTCTTCTTTGAGCTAGTTAAAATAGAGAGATACTTTTGATCTTCAAGGGTGGGGTTGATGACCTTCTTATAATAACTTAATTTTCTTTTAGACGCTAAATCTTTCTCACACCACAATTTTTCTTTGAACTTAGAAGTAACAATATCTCTAATGTTATTTATGTTTTGCTAAGCATCATTCTCATTGATCTCCCAATAGCTTAACCAGGCCCTTGTGTCTTTATGCCATCCTCGATTAAGCCTTAGGTGGTTTTGGCTGGAATTTAAAGCTAGCTTAGGAAGTCTATGATGTCTATGTTATTGAGCTTGTGCTTGTACAACAGAAACCTGAGCATAGCTAGGCTCTCAATAGGGGAAAGACCTGCTTCTATAAGGAGAATAGGATAGGGTGTATTACTTTTAATTTTCAGGTTATAAGTTATAAAACGCTTCTGGATTATAATTAATATATATATTTTTATTATATTATAATAACTTTAATAATATAGACTATATGTTTTTTAAATAAATTAATGTTTTTTTATTCTTGTGAATAAATGTAATTATAAATATTTTTAGATTTTTAGTTTTTTTGTAATTTATATAATAAAATATGGTATTAGTGTCATGTTTTTGTTTTTAAATGGAATTTTGGATATTGTGATTTATGTTATGTAAATTTATTTTAAAATGTATAAATTAATTATCTGTTCTAAAAAAATTTGCACACTTAAATTTTATAAATTTTATAGTTTAAAATATATATATATATATATATATATATATAAACATTTTAAAATATTTGATTCTTGGAAAAGGAAAAATGCGATTTTCTATATATATTAAAAAAATATATTTTCATATTTTTTATTATATTGATATTCTCATGTTTTTATTTTTATAATATATTTATAAAATACAAATTAATTAATTGGTCACTTGAGTGTGTGTGGACGGTAAGGCATTAGTATGTTTCCATAATTTTAATAAAATCTATTCTTTGGTCTATTGATTTAGAGTTAATAGACTAAAATTAAAATTTTAATATGTGTTTTAAATTTTATATATACACAAATATTTAGATAAAAACCATTATCATGAATAACATCTGCTATCAATAACCAACACTGCATATTAAACCTTTTTTTTTAAATAAATATACAGTTAAATGCATAAATACCAAATTCACCGAAATTGAACCAAAACAAATTCATCAATTTGATACGAATGCCGTATTATTCAATGAAATTTGTGTCGGCTTTAAGAATAAGTAGTTAATTCATGAATGTGATGTCCCAAAATCCACCATTGGTAGTTGGAATGGATTGTTCATTCACTACAGGGTCCTAATAAATATTTTTATAAAGAATGACTGATTTTTTGGATTTTCTAAATATGTTTGTATTTTATATAAAAGATTTTAGAGAAATAAGTTTTGAAATTAAAAGGCATTTTATATTTAAATTTAAATTTAAAAAGCATAAAAGTTTTAAAAAAATGATAAGCGAGTTTTTTTTCCAATTTTCTTTTATGTAACATTGTTATATTATATGTTTATTAAAAATGATTTAAAATTCAAAATAATATCTTATAGAGTATTACAACATTGTTATATTATCCAGTTTATTAAAAATGATTTAAAATTCAAAATAAATCCAAAAAAAAATCTAGAGTATTGCTTTATAAAAGGTATTTCTGTTACATAGACCAAAGTCTTTAACATGTATATTGTCCAATTTGTTTCTCATTAAAAATTATTCATTCCAATTTCTATCCATTCGTATGTAATTAGGATTTTCAAATTTAGTACGTATTATTCATTCCAATTTTTATCCATTCGGATTTTCAAATTTAGTACGTATGGTTAGATATTGCGAGAGACGTTCGACCCTCTGATGCAGGACCTTGGCTTCTTCAATATGATTAGAATTGTGATTGACCATAGCCCGTCGCTTGGAGTGGTTCAGGTGATAATGCAAAAATATGGTGTCCTTGCTTACGCTTGAGTAATTCCCAGGCGAGCGAGCCAGATAGCGGATTAAAGAAACCGACGTTACCAAATAAATCAAAATCGGCGACAGAACTTTAATTATTCATGTCCACGAGAACCTAACCGATTCTATAATGGGGTATTGGACGTGGGATTGCTCTCTGGTTTGGCTTCAATGGCTTCCCATGCTCTCATGGCTGTCGACTCTTTTTCGGGCAATAGGGTGGTAGAACTTTGATGCCACCACTGATGGAAAGACGGAGGAAGAAAATACACGAATAAATTTGTATTCATTAAATTTCTCTATACATATTCACTGAGTTGAGGCTTTTGGCTTTTCTAGCCTCATAGATTTTCACACATATCATAAATATATAAAAATTACACTTACTAAATATGAAATCACGACCAACTCTAACTTGCTTTGCCTTCTCTAAATAACTACTGCATACAAACTCACACCAGCGTTATAATATTAAACCGCATAGATACCAGAGTATTTAGTATTTCCAAAAACCATATGCGCCACTCACTACTACGGTCTTGGGCTCCATTGTCCTTTTAATGCCATCGTCGTTTTGATGGATGGCTGAGCTCGAGAAGTTGGATCAAAGCCAAATAGTTGATTTTTAATTGAGGTATGTTTATCAGAATTTCAAATATTTCAAAATCCACACCCCAAATAAAGAACGCCATGAACATTCCAATTTCTTGCTCGACTCCAGAAGAACATGAATGAAAATGTCCTCCAAAACAAACAGCAGTGAAGGTCTTGATATGAAGTGACGATGGTTCGTCTCTTTCACTTTTAGTGGACTTCGTTTTGATGTCGGATTTGTTCTATGATGTTAAAGCCATGCCCACCTCTGCACCCTGTGCACAACTCTGAACCAGCTCGCCAGTAGTCGGACCCAACCCAAATTCTTCTGGGTTAAGAGCACTGTCACAGGACCACTGAATGCTTCAAGGCTCTTAAGGCAGTAGGTTCCACATGAAGAGCTTCAATCCCAATGGCAGAGCGAGGATATCCTTTTTTTCTATATTTTTCTGCATATGATTTGATTGATCAAAAAGATTTTACATGGAGTTTGCCTCGAGTTTATAATACCCACCTGAAGATGGGGATGGGTTTTTACATAGAGATCAAAACCAATCTGTAAGTAGACATCATGGTAAATATAGTAAAAGAAATAAGATGGGATGGGTTTTTACATAGATATCAAAACCAAATTGTAAGTAGATATCAAGGTAAACATAGTAAAAGAAACAAGAGTATCATTAAGAGTTGGGTTGGTTTTCTTAGAAAGAAACAAGAGTATCACCCAACTTTGAGTTGGTTTTCTGATTTATTTTTTTTCATTTTCTTTTTGTTACTTCCACCCATCCATTCGGTGAAGGAGTAACCAGGACTTGCTGAAGAATTTCCTACCATTGCGTCCTTTTCTGACTATGAGGAAATGGATTGGCAGGCTCATTTTACTGCTCCCTATGAAGCAGTAGTACTATCTATTCCTGTGCGAAGTGTTAATCTTTTATTCTCCCTACCCTCCTTGCAATCCTCATCTGAAGAGAGCATTTCATCATTTGATTCACTGTCTGGTCTAAAGATGAGGAATCCTCTTCCTCCGAAGGGGGAGGGCAACATGACTTCCAAGCCTTAGATTAATCTTCTGTTTTACTTGCATTTGAGCTAGGTGTCTTGTTTGATGACAAAGGTGGAAACGAAAAGCAACATGGCTTCCAAGCCTTAGATTAATCTTCTGTTTTACTGGCATTTGAGCTAGGTGTCTTGTTTGATGACAAAGGTGGGAACGAAAAGTTATAGTCCAGTAATTGGGTCTAGTGGAAATCACCTAAAGATTTTTTCTTGCAAGCCTTTACTGATGTTGAGTTCTACACAGATCCTACTGAAACTATAAATTCCACTTTAGTCTCACATAATATTTGTGGCTAGGAAGCTACCTACGGTGTTACCGATGCTTGTAGACAATGAATCATACCATAGATGAGCCGACAAGTTTGAAAGTCAGACCCAAATGGGAGCTTTGTGATTAATGTCATGGAGGGATCAAAGTCCGAGAACCAAGGGGTCATGAAAAGCCCACTTTTCCCAGAACCATGGGCCCTTAGATAGAGCACTTTAGTAATCTTCCTAGCAAGCAAACACAACTATGAAGAAGTCCTTAGGATAGAAGAGAACCTTGCAGAAGTCCAATTTGAGTATATCCATTCATAAAGATCTGGTGTTTGAGGCCACAACCCATTGAAATGACAGATCAGACCACACACTTTTCCAGTAGCTCGTGAATATTTTCTAGGTCTAGATGAGAAATGCCAATAGAGGGAATGTCCTCCAATTATTCCACAATAAAAGGACTAGGTGCATCTTGGGAAGGCAATGCTTTACTTGGAGTTTGAGGGGTAGTTGAAGGAAGATGAATGCCCTGAAAAGTGTGGTTACAAAATGCATCTTTATATGAGAAAGCCTGGGAGGAGGAGGGTTTCCCCAAAACAACCCCTCACAAACGGAGAGTCAAAAGCACCCTGGAATCCTTACAAATATAATAAGCAGAGATTGAAAGAAAATCTTCTAATTGCTTACCTTCATAGAAGAGGCATTGAACCCCATGAGAAAACCCAGATTTGAGCTCTAGCAAAAGTTTGAAGTTTCAGATCAGTAGGTATCACCAAAAAAAACAAGGAGTGTCTAGACACCATCTTAACTGAGATCTGGAAAAACACTCTCGCATATACCACGCTTTTGAAACAAAGCTTCCGCATCAACCAGGGTTTTTGGCAAAGGCTCTTTCTCCGCGGCCATAACCTCTTACACCGTAACCTCATCTTCTCAGTTATAGGGCTATTGCTTAGTAGTCACAACTTTTCTTCCATTCATGAGCAAACCATCCATGGGGAAAGCACAACATCTGGCTTCATTGCCAACGACGACAGTGATAATAGTGATAATACTATGTACATTATGTGGCAAAGAAACTGTTTGACTCCCCCCTCAAGGGGATCTGATCACCCTGCTCCAATCACTGCATTGGCAAGATAAAATAGCACACAGTCAAAAATATTCTATATATCTTGAATGAGGAAATTACACACATATTTATACAAGCAATAGTCTCAAGATAGGAATTCTATCTTAGACGTACAGTAGTGTGGTTGAGAGATTCTCTCAACCACACACTAAACTAGGAGAAACTATATTCTAGCTAATTCCTATTATGTAGGAACAAACTCCTCAAATGGAGAATTACAACCATAGACAAGTAGGAATTAATTATTTCTAACTCCCCCCCTTAATGACTACTTGTCATGATAGTGATTCACAAAGTCTGGTTGTGGTCAAACTGCATATATGTACCTGCAAATCCACCACCATCAGGCGAATTGCATGTGCAGAACTTCCAAAAACAAAGAGAGATCAGTGCCTTTCTAAGCCAAATATTCATGTCCAAATAACAATCGCAAACAGTTGCGCTGATTGCGCCTTTCGACGCAACTGTCAGATAGAAAAGTGCGCCGACCCTCTTATGCTCAGACACACCAATATCTGAGACCGTGAGCCAGGTGTTACTGCAGTCCACCTGCTCCTACGAGCACAAAGCTCCCGTGTACATGTTAGCCACTCAGGCAATATGCCACCACCGGGCAAGTCCGATCTGCCACCACTGGGCAAATCTGGGATATAATGTGCCACCTCCGGGCAAGTCCGATCTGCCACCACCGAGCAAATCCGGAACTTAAATGTGCCACCTCCGGGCAAGTCCGATCTGCCACCACCGGGCAAATCCGGAACTTAAATGTGCCACCTTCGGGAAAATCCTGTAGCCACTAAGGCTCTATGGATGGTTTCTGGCTCACCACCAACCAACCACAAAGGCAATCCATTACAAAGTGGTTTTAAGATCACCACAAACTTTCAAATACCTTTAAAAGGCTTACATTTCATTCAACATTTTGAAGTTTCTGGGTACATACATTGATCATTACAACAACTGGACTTGCTTATAACATGTTAGGGAGTCTATTCCACAAACCACACTAACTCAAACAAACATCTACTTTGTTGTCCACCATAAACATTGTCGCTGCTCCTTTACCTCATCTGTGAGGGGTCCACTGATAAAGAAACCGGAACATAGGCACTCATAGCCACACGAAGAGATCACAATTTTCCCTTCAAGAACAGTAATCCAGGACTCCACAGTCCAATCCTCCATCGCATTTCATTATCCAATTCTCCTGGAATCGCAACATAATGCCACTTCCCCTACTCACAGTATCAAGGCTAGTCACTGTTTTCAAGCATACTGCCTCATGCTTGCTAACAATCTGCAACATGATCTCGATCATCCTCCAATCTCTGATGCAACTCCTCTAATGCCATATCTAGGGTTGTTAAGAATTCCTGTAAATAAATTTGTCTATTGTTGGAATGGCCAATTCCAACATAGACTTAAACTAGTGACAATAGTTGGCCGGACTAAATGTCACAACAATACATCCCATTCTTAACCAGATTTACAATATTTATGAATTCACATCATCCACACCGAGCATACACAAGAAATTAATGTAAATTAAAATAATATCACAGATCCAATAGCAAGTTTGTTCCACCAAAACTAAAATGCACGGAGCTCCATAACACAACTGAGATCCATCATTGCTGCACCATCAAACCAAACACATCCTTCACTCCAGATCCACACTTCATTCGCAACAGATCATGTCTCGATCCCTAAACTAGATCGAAACCTCACCACTAAAACTGGATCTGCCAATCGACTGGGCACAAACTTACCACAGTAGCCACTTCGACTTTGCAGGCATGAACAGGCTGCTCCATGTTTCCACGCTGCCAACAAATCACTTTGAAATCGTTCCACTCACGAACCTATCAGAATTCAGGCACGTTGGCCACTTCTCCAAATAGCACGCTACCTTCCAAGATCTGCACCGGGTCAAATAAGAGTGGCTCACCGCTACTAAATGAGGTCTCAGACTTAGATCTGGCTCCCATGCAGATCCGGCACCTTCACACGAACAACAACATACCAGGCAATCTCCACCTCCTCTGTTGCATAAACCTCCTCGAGGAACAACAAACTCGGGCCACAGCAAAGAAAAAATGAAAGAAAACCCGCACTCACACTCTGATCCCTCACACAGCCCATGCGGATCATCTACAAAGTATGATCCACTTGAAGATCAGTCTGCACAACTATAGTGCCACAGATTTGATCCACCGACTAGCCACAGATCTGATCACAAATCTTAGGGATCGATCACCACAACCACCGTTTCTTCCTCAGCTCCAACCGCAGGTGTCTTCGCACCAAAACAGAGCGTCCACGCTTCAAATGTCAGATCCTTGTTGATCTGGCCTCATCCAACATTTCTCTAAAATTTGTATACATCTTCTAGCCATCACAACTTGATGACATGGCTCTCTAAAACTGATAAACTGAGATCTTCTCTTGATTGTGATGGTCAACTCTACAACCGCATTTGACCTCTGTGAGGAGTCCACAAGGGTCCAATATCAGTTTGTATTTGCCCCATATTGCTTGGAAAACACAATCCAACTAACACAGTTAACTGATGCATGAGAGAATCAGCATGTTGCACACTTCCACCCGCAAAGCTTTGCGCAAGTCCAAATGGTTGCTGACACCCTGAATTTGAAGGGCTACCCTTTCGTAGCATGCACGCAGCAGTTTCGAACTCCACACCAGTGCGTTGAACCTCTCTCCACGCAGGTAACAGACCTCAACACCAGCTCGCCTTCACGCAGATGAGATGTAACATCTGCTGAGCTGCACACACGATCTCCAGCCAATCCATAGCACGGATTCACCACATCGCCTCTGTGCCATCCAGGGAGCTGGTTACCAATGCCACCTCCGCACTGTATAATCGTAGGCTCCACGGTGTGCCTTTCCCCAAGGATTGCATGAATCCCTATTGCGTTGGTCACACAACACTGCTATGACCGAGCTCTTTCATGAGTTTGAAAGAGCAATAGCAAGGGCCAGGAAAATCCAGGGAAACATCGTTCAATCGCGTAGTGAAGGGAAACTCGCACAGGGATTGCGACCACAACTTGTGTTGCTGCTTCAATCGCCACAATGGGATCCATGGCCTGCGCCAATCATACGATCCACTTGCAGCAGATCCGAACTATTATGGAACTCACATGCTGTGCCACCTCAATCCAGCCATAAACCCGCAATAGATCTAGCATGGTCTTCAACGATTTACCAGCAGATCTTCGATGTTGCTCCGATGGCTTATCTACTCCACAACATTCGGGAAACCACCCACGATTTCTGCAACTGGAACTCACCTACCTTGCTTCCACTGCCACATAGACCAGCGCCTCTTCTTCTGTCAACTGGGTGCTTGGAAGACGCTTTTGAGATTGCTTGATCGCATGCCACAGTCTCCAGCACGTTCTAAGCTTTCTGATCTACACTGGCCCCAACCAGGCAACCATGCATGGAGAAACACTGATCTGCGAACTATCCCTGACTCATGCTACCTTCCAAATTCCTGATCAAGGTATCCAAGCCAAGGCTGACAGAGGCACAACACACCAGCTCAGATCTGGCCACAATTACAGGCTTCACGCCTCTTCAAAGTCACATATCACTGTTCGTAGGTCAAATTCCCACTTAGATCAGTGAGCCTCAACACCTACGCTCCGATCTACAGCAATAAGACATGCAAACATCCACTATGCAGATCCATACTTTCAGATCTACACCAGCACAACAGAGCAACAAAGTCTCCACGACTGGATACACAGGTTTGTACCCGAGATCAGATGCCCTTTGGGATCAGACTCCCACAAAACTCTTGCCTAAAAAAAACTTAGATCCCTCAAAGAGACCGCAGATTGCTGCAACACCACGGCTGTCAACAAATCATAGCCCACAACCCACCTTCGAGGACTCGGTCCCGCTCCTCCACCTTCGCAGACAACAATGTTTGCAGAATGAGCCAGTAGCGCAACAACCATAACGATTTCCACGCTTCCACTGCGCAGGTATGGACAAACAAACTCTTTATTTCCTCAGCCCAGGAGCGGCCAAGCCCACAAGGGGCCAGGCCCTCAGGCTCTGATACCAAGATAAAATAGCACACACTCAAATATATTCTATATATCTTGAATGAGGAAATTACACACATATTTATACAAGCAATAGTCTCAAGATAGGAATTCTATCTTAGACGTATAGTAGTGTGGTTGAGAGATTCTCTCAACCACACACTAAACTAGGAGAAACTATATTCTAGCTAATTCCTATTATGTAGGAACAAACTCCTCAAATGGAGAATTACAACCATAGACAAGTAGGAATTAATTATTTCTAACTTGGCAGGGTCTCGGCAAGGATGGCGGTGCGGTTCTAGGGACTCGGCTGGTTAGGCGGTGCTGCACATCGTAATTTCTGTGTGCATAAAACCCTCCATGTTTTTTCGTCTGGTGAAATTATTATTATTTTTTTATTTTATAACGTGTTTATATATATATTTAATGTATACATAAATCTTTGAATTCTGAGTATTATACGATTTAAATTTACTATTTCAAAAAAATATATATTTTAGATTTTAAAATAACATTTTATATTTAAATATCCCGAATGGAGGTGTCTCTCAGAGTTTAACGAAAGCCTTGTGATGTGTGTTTCAGTCACACTTGTCCTCCCAAAGTAAAGGTGTGGCAGTGGACAGTTAGGATGGCAGAGTTCAAGGTGGGAGTGGTTTTTTGCTTTAAATGTTCAAGTATGAGACGCTGGTTTATGTACGAGCTCTATGCCAGCAGTGGCATGGATTTCTCCTTTCTCGCCATTTCTGTTTTCCTAGTGGTACCATACTGTCATATTCCATGTCTGCGACAGTGGTTTTCATGGGCGTTTCTTTTTGAATGGACCAAGGTCTTCAATTATCAGTTGGCGAGTCTTGTGGGTCTCAAGTTCTTTGCATGGTCTCAACGTTCTAAAGGTAGTCTGCTTGAACTTTTAATTGTTGAGTTTGTGAGCATTTCTCTGTTACAATGGCGGGTGTTTAAGGTCAATGGTGTGCATTCTGATTGTACTCTATTTGTTTTTTGAACTCCCGAGTCGAGTAATTCTCTATTTTGTTGGTTGGTGTTTCTGGTCACTGGAGTTATACTATTTCGTAAGATTTCAGAGTTGGACGTGCTAAGCCCTATATTTATGTGTTTATTTTGTTTGATGCAACCTTTTCAGTGGGAGTGGTTTACTACGAAATTCTCAATTTTAATTCACATTTTGGGCTTGATTTGTAGTTACTTTGAGGTATTTTTTTCTTTTTAGATGGTTTTTCTGGTCCAAAACTATCATCAAAGTTGAAATTTTTACTCATGTTAGTACAAATAAAAATTAAAATAAATAAATAACTATGCAAAATATTTAAATAATGCCAATTCATAACTCATGTTGGCCCAAATAAAAATTAAAAAAAAAGAGATTAAATAACTATACAAAATATTTAAATAATGCCAATTCATAAAAAAAAATTGCACTTGAAGAAATTAGATCCCTTTCAGCATCCGTATTTAAGATGGATCTATGCTGGTGTTATGACATTACACTATGGTAGCATGAACTATTGGTTCGCTTTGGGTCATGCTAAGTGACGATATTGTTGTTTTCATATTTGGGTATACTCATCCTTTGTCTTGTCCATCTTTTTGGTAAATGTTCTTTTTATTCCTATCTTCAATGTCCTCAATGTTCTTTGGTGTCATTCCTCATGCCTCCAAGGCAACAAGGAATGAGCTCTAGAACAAGGGGGTGGTAGTAGCAATATTGGGCAAAAAAAGTTTCACCATTTTGCGGTAGTAGCAACAAGGAATGAGCTCTAGAACAAGGGGTGGTAGTAGCAATATTAGGCATAAAAAGGTTCACCATTTTGTGGTAGTAGCAACAAGGAATGAGCTCTAGAACAAGGGGTGGTAATAGCAATATTGGGCATAAAAGGGTTTGCCATTTTGTTTACAATTTTGTGGCAACTTTTTTCGATGCATTTCCTTTGGAGGAACATAAGGAGCTTCTTTTGTTGGAAGCAAAAGAATCTGGGCATAGATTGTATCATTTATATTCTGAATTGACAGAGAAAGATATGCAATGAGTCCCTGACCCTGGTCATTTCTAGTGGTGATGACTACATTGACTACATTTTCTAAGTTCTTTGGCACTCCATCAACGAATGGCCACTCTCTTTTCTATGTTCTTTGGCACTCCATCAGCAAATGGCCACTCTCTTGCACCTTCTTTTTAAGGACAAGCGGGTGGTGAACTCCAATGTTTTTTCTTCCTTGAGGACATCAAGTATAAGTTGATAAATCAAGGCTTTTGTCTAGATAATGTCGACCAACATTTGGCTCAAGTGGAAGGTTTTCTGGTGAGCAATTCTTCTTCCACCTTATTGACCCTCCTGTTAAAATAAGCTAATTACTCTCGCATGAGGAGTTGGCTAAAATTAGAGAGTCAGTTAACTGAGCGTTGAGTCAAGTCGAGTTTAGTCATAGTCGAATTTATAGTGTGTGGTTGCATGTCAAGTTATTTTAGGCGAGTCGCTAGTTGGAAAATGTTAAATACCCTTCACTGGGTTCATTGTAATGATCAAGCTTTTGTGTGATCAATAGAAGAGGCACAGCTCGTGTGTTTTATGTGCGTAATTTTGGTTTTAATCTCCTCTGCCTTTCCAACAAATTGGTATCAGAGTTGAGGAAGGATCACAAGATCCATGGTGCCTATAGAGCGAGTGAGAAGAGGGCCAAGAGAAGAAGGCCAATAATTTTTTTTAATAAATTTGCATTGTAAATTTGTCGAACTATTAAAAAACGCGTAGATTTTGCACTTCATTAGTGTAAAAATTGTGCAAATATTGTTTAACTGGTAGCAAAGGTGCAGATGACAAGGAACAGACTCTTTCCTCTTGTTATGAATTACAGTGATGTGGTTAGTTATTTTGCAGTTGCATGTTCTAATGATTATTGGTTATGGCATTTTCGTTTTGGACACTTGCATTTTTCTAGTTTAAGATTGTAGCCACAAAAACAGATGGTTAGAGGATTACCTCCCATCAAAGAACCGTCTAATACTTGTGAGTGTTGCATCTTAGGAAAGAAACACCATGAAAGTTTTCCAAAGGGAGTTGCATACAGAGCAAAACAACCTCTTGAGCTAGTGCATACAGACTTGTGTGGACCTATGAGGACACAATCGATTGGTGGAAGTTGGTACTTCGTCATATTCATTGATGACTATAGTAGAAAGACCTGGGTTTACTTCTTGAAGCATAACTCTGAAACTTTTTCAAAGTTCAAAGAATTCAAAGCCTTAGCAGAGAATCGAAGTGATCGACAGATCAAGGTATTGAGGTCAAATCGTGGTGGCGAATATGATTCGAAGGCATTCCATGAGTAATGAAAACAACATAGAATTAAACCAAAAAAATAAAAATAAAATAAAATAAAACAAAATAAGAAAAATAAATAAATATAAATCAAATAAATACATTTAAATATAATCAATCATTAATTAAACCAGTCACTTAGGTCGACTTTAAAAAAAAAATTAAAAAAAGAAAAAAGAAAGACATCAAATATTTTTTTCATATAACTATTAATAGCTCCATAATTTCACGCTCTCTCTTCTCAAAATAGAAATCACATTGCCCTAATGATGGACTCACTAAGCTAGTACGAAACGTTGGTTTCATAAACTGTTCACAGGTTTTTCCAAAAAAAAAAACATAGAATTAGAAGACAATTTACAACTAGGTACACACTCCAGCAAAATGGTGTAGTGGAGAAAAAGAACAGCACAATTATGAACATCGCAAGAAGCATGTTGAAAGGAAGAAATGTATCTAATGAGTATTGGGCAAAAGAAATTGTATGTGCTATTTATGCTATCAACAAATCTCCTACAAAGAGTGTGATGAACAAAGTGTTAGAACAAGCATGGTCAGATATGCCTTGCAGTGTATCTCATCTCAGAGTATTTGGATGTGTAGTTTATGCACATGTGCCTAAACAACTAAGAGGAAAATTGGATGATAAAAGTGACAAATGCATATTTACTGGTTACGGTGAGCAATCAAAAGCTTATAATTGCATAACCCTGACACCTGGCAAGAAGACCATAATTAGCAGAGATGTTGTGTTCAAAGAACAAGAGTCGTGCAATGGTAGTATAGACAAAACAGTTGATGCACAAGTGCCACTGATGAAAGAAGATGATGTAGAAGAAAAGGAGCAGCAAGAATCACAGGTGAGGACACCAAACAGAGACACACCAACAAGGACTCCAAGATTTTCTGAGCAGCATGGATCTTCAAGCAGATCAACAGATCAAGATTCTCCCAACAATCAATTAGATGATGAATCAAGTAATGGTAAGAGAAAGATGAGAACTCTGAAAGATATTTATGATGATTTGGATTGTTATAGACATTTTTGTGCCTTGCAGCATAAAGCATGAAATGTCCATAATCTAAGGGATCCAAAGTCCCTAAACATGTTGTTCCTACCCCTAGAGGAACAAGGTCAGCAAACCACAACACTGAATATCAGTTCTCCACCTGAAAACACTCAAAAACAAGCAATTTCTGGATCATGTCAACTGCTCCACTGAGCATCTGCGCTGAATGTCAACTGCCCCTCTCTGTACCTGCGTTGAATGTCAAATCCAACAAAGGCTACCTGCGCTGAGCGAGATTGGACAAGTGGCACAGTCATTCCTCAAGGTGTCAATGCCCAGGAAGCTTCCAAAATGACACTTGGATCAGGGAATTCGCCTAGTGATGAGTAAGAGGTTCTTAAACTCCAAGTGGAAGCAAGGATCTCCAAGTGGACTCAAGAACTGAAGTATAACTGAAGTGAGAGAGGACACTAGTCAGCTTGAAGCCAGCCTCAAGCTGACTCATCCTTTCTCCAAAACTCCTATATATAGAGCTCTCTCATGAGGTCTATGGAGGCTGGAATCTTGTGAATGTAAGGAAGTGCTGTTGGTTTGAGTTTAGAGCTATTGGGTGATTGCTTTGAAGGAGGTGAAGAGGAGATTTGTTTCTGCTGGGAGGTGTTGCTGGATTGGGCCTCTTATGGTTGTAACACTCCTTGAACTTTACTTCTTCCATTAATAAAGCATTTGAGGTTCTTCTATATGCATGTGTCTCAATGGTGTATTGTTATACTTGTGTATTTGATTTATTCTAATCCTTGAATCAATTATGAATGTATGCTTCTTGTAGTTTCCCTCTCTTGCCTTTTTGTAGGATCTTTTTGTAGCTGAGCCAGTGAAAGAGCAAGGAGCTGGGAGCAAGCAGCAAGGAGAGAAGATTGGATCAATCATTAGCGAAAGACATCAGTTAGTGGATCCCTTTCTCCCTTGTTTTACTTTCATAAAGAAGAAATCTTAGATAGCTTTGCTTCGGTTGTTGCTGAGGTACTATCACCCTTAGAGTGGGATAGGGTCATTCCGTATTGGATACTTTTCCCTACAACATGGATGTTAGTTCAAATTTTACATTGTTGTCATTCCAACCTTCTTCGTTTGAAGAAGAAATCAGAGATGAAAATTAGGTGCAAGCCATGGATGAAAAAATTGAAGCTATTGAAAAGAATGATACATGGGATTTGGTTGATTTTCCAAAAGACAAAAATATCATTGGTGTAAAATTGGTGTACAAAACAAAGTTGAATGAGAAAGGTGAAATTGACAGATTTAAAGCACGACTTGTAGCAAAAGGATTCTTGCAGCAACCGGGAATAGACTTTGGAGAAACGTTTGCTCTAGTAGGCAGATTGGATATTTTAAGAGCGGTTCTAGCCATAGCAGCTCAGAACAAATAGAAAGTATATTAGATGAATTTAAAATAGCAATGATGAAATAATTTGAGATGACAAATCTCAGACTTATGAAATATTTTCTTGGCATAGAAGTTGAGCAATCTGAAAAAATGATTTTTTATTTGCCAAAATAAATATGCTAGAGATTTGTTGAAAATATTCATGATGGAAAATTGCAAACCTATCCATACACCATTCGCAACAAGTACAAATTTAAGCAAGGATGATGAAGGATCATATGTCAATCCAACTCTATTCAAAATATTGGTTGGAAGCCTCATGTATCTCACAGCTACAAGACCAAATATTATGCAAGGAGTGAGTTTGATTTCTAGGTTTATGGAAACTCCAAAAGACACACATTGGAGTGTGGGAAAAATAATTTTGACATAAGTAGCAGGAACTAGAGATTGTCGCATAATGTATGCAAGCATAGAGAAGAAGGATTCGATTGGGTACACAGACAGTGATTTTGTAGGTAGTTTGGATGATAGGAAGAGCACTTCTGGTTATGTATTCCATCTTGGTTCAGGTGTGATTTCATGTCATCCAGGTGGATATTGGTGGCCACCCATCTATTCCACCTAGACCCCCCAGTCAGTTTCATTTGTTTCCTTGTTCATTTCAACATTTACTATTTTTAGCAGTTTTTCAAGTCCTGAACTTCTGGAGCAGTTTTTACCCCCTAAACGGCATTTTTTGGGGTCTATGGTAGGCTCGTAGCCATAGGCAAGGGCCTGTGGCAAAACCTATAGTACCCAGAGAGAACTTTCCAACAAGGTATCATACGCACCAAATGAAGATAATATGATCAAGTTACGACCCCTAGAAGTTGGTTGCCCACCTAATCCCACAGGGCCCACAAACTCTTGGTGTTACATCTCCTGGGGATAGAGTTTTGGTTGTTTAGGTTTTTCTCATGTTTTCCAATAATAAATAGGACCTTGAGCCTCATTATAACACAGTTCGGAGGCATGTAGCCACCACATCTCTTCTCAGAGATAAGCTACCATCGCCCGAGCTATCTTATTTCCATTCTGTTTGTAAGCATAGTTCAGTATTTTTCTATTAATGAAATGAAGTGTTTTTCTTGTGCATCTCTGTGTTTATGATTATATCTGTAAGATGTTGCGTTCTTGTTTAAGTTTGGATCAATGGTATCAAAGCAGTCTGTTCTTCCTCTGTTTTTCTTTGCATGTCCCTAACGAGGTCAAGGTATAAGGAGTTGGGGCTTGATCTAGTTGAACCATTGCAAGATCAACCTCGCAAAACCTAATGACCTCCCATGGCAGAAGAAAGGAAAGGTGAGGGGGCAGGAGATTCTTTCAAAATGTTGCTCGAGGAAGCCCTCGAACGACAAAGGGACACGTTGATGGATAACTTTACCCAGATCCTTCGATGGCTACCCACAATGGATGCATCTTCAACCAACAACAACTCTGGAGGTGCCACTCCTTTTAAGGTACAAGTTAACTTCGATATTCCCATATTCGAAGGCCTGATAGATACAAACATTGTAGATAAATGGTTAAATCTATTGGAAGGATATTTTTCAGTTCATGACTTTTCCAATCAGGAAAATATTACTTTTGCACTTCTTAAAGCTGCCCCACACGTCAAGGATTGGTGGGAAACCTACTGTGAACAAAAGGATGAGAGTGAACCCTCACTATTTTCATCCACACCCACTTGGAATTCTTTCCGAGATGCCATCAAGGAACAATATTACCCAGTCGGGAGCTATGGATACAAATAATACATAAAGTGGACCACGCTACGACAAGGAAGGGACCAAGATGTGCGAGAGTTCACAAACACTTTCCATATCCTTCGCACAAAGCTGGGTGTCAAGGATACTGAGCGACATTTGGTGCTCAAGTACCATGGCTATCTACACAGGTACATCTAAGACGAGATGGAGTTCCTAGACATTTCCTCGCTCGGCACGACATATCGGTACGCCATACAAATTGAGCATAATTTTAAACAGAAGAAGTTCAGGACTTTGGATCTACAAATCCAAAGCAAGGAATAGGTGACCCCAAACCAGAGAACAAAGGAACAAGCCAAGGCAGTGCTACCTAGGACAACCCGTCGAAGCCACAATCAAAGAACAACACCCCAAAGACGAAGAAGGACAAGGGAAAATGGTGTGAGTTCCATAAGAGCTCCACTCACAATACAAGTGAGTATTGGGCCAAGCCGTCACTGGTGGCCAAGTTGAAGGCTTCTGAATCAGACGCAGGTTTAGACTCTGAATTATAAATCGATAAGGGAACTAACAAAGGGAAGTAAATCATTGATGCAGAGCCCAGTGCCATCGTGGCCACCACCAATATCCATAAGATTGAGCCTGAAGATACATAGGAGGTGGAACACCTCTTCCACTCACAGATGTGGGTAAAGGGTTCTCCGCTGCAATTCATTATCGACAACAAGAGCCAAAAGAACCTCATTTTAGAAGAGGTCGTGAAGTGGTTGGGCCTAAAGACTATAGCACATCCACAACCGTACACCATCAGGTGGCTTCACCAAGGATGAGATATTCATGTCAGCCAACAGTGTCACCTTCCCTACAACATCAAGCCCTTCACGGATGAGGTATTGTGTGACGTTTCTCCTCTTGAAGTTTGTGATGTATTGTTAGGACAACCATACTTGTGGAAGAGACATGTTGTATATGAGTCTAGACCTCGCTCTATGATTATTACTTTGGCTAATAAGTTGTAAGGGATGCTAGAGGTAGCCTCGCCTACCGCCATCTCTTTGATCACTCCAAAGAAATGCAGTAAGATCATTTTCGAGACCAATAATTTTTTTTTCCTTATGATTTTCCCCTAGGGCAAGAAGAAGGTTGTGGCCATGGCTTCCAGGCAGGGCTCCTCTGCACAACAACAACAGATGGACAAGTTCATGGAGGAGTACAGGGATATTTTTGCCTCACCCACAGGGGTACCTCTGCACTATCAGGTCAAGCACTCCATCGATCTGACCCTAGGCTCACCGCTACCGAAAGGATTGATCTATCAATGCTCTATTCTGGAGAATAATGAGATCAAGAGGCAAATTCAGGAACTATTGTAGAAAGAGCACATCAGGCCAAGCTCATCACCTTGTGGGAGCTCGATTGTATTGGGATAGAAGAAGGATGGGACTTGGAGACTCTGTATTAGCTATCGGGCACTGAAAAAGATCACTATCCGGAATAGGTACCAATCCTGCGGATTGATGATCTTCTGGACCAACTTAAGGGGACCAAATATTTCAGCAAGATTGACTTGAAGTCAGGTTATCACCAGGTGCTTATCGAACCCTCTGATGTGTGGAAGACTACCTTCAAATCGAAGGAGGCCTTTTCAAATGGTTGGTCATGCCATTCATATTGACGAATGGCCCTGCAACCTTCATGATACTAATGGACGACATCTTGTGACCCTTCACCAATGCATTCGTGGTGGTGTATTTAGATGACATCTTGATCTTCAGCGAGAGTTGGGAAGAGCACCTCCACCATATTCAACAGGTCCTTCAAACCCTGTGCCAACACAAGTTGTGTGCTAACTTAGAGAAATGCACCTTTGGCCTGACCCAGGTTCAATATCTAGGGTACATCATTGATGAGAAGGGTGTACATGTGCACCCATCCAAGATACAAGTCATTCAAGATTGACCAGCCCCAATCACTCTAACAAAGCTCTACATATTTTTGGGTCTTGTCAATTTCTATTGTAGGTTCGTGTTCGGTTTCTCTCATATCACTTGGCCTTTAAGTAAAGTCACCAAGGGTAGAGCAAAAGAAAAAAAAATTGGTCAGAAACCCAACAACAAGCGTTCTCTGTGTTGAAGAATCACCTTTTTTCTGCACCAGTGCTCACATTACCAGACCTGCAACAACCATTCGAGATTGAGATAGATGTCTCTAACTATTCTATTGGTGCGGTTCTTACTCAGCATGGGCATCCAGTGGCTTACCACAGTGGGACACTTTCAGACACAGTTCGAAAGTACCCCACTTAAGACAAAGAAATGTATTCCATTGTGCAGGTTTGTTGTCAATGGAAGAATTACATTCTGGGGAAGGAAACGGTCATCCACACAGACCACCGACCTCTACAGTTCATATAGACATAAGGGAAGTTGCAGAACGATCGCCATCATAAATGGTCCACCTATTTGCAACAGTTCCATTTGAGCATTAAGTATAAGAAGGGTAGCACCAATAATGTTGTTGATTGCCTCAACCGACCATCGGTCATGTCGCTGATCAATGTGCTCGACTCCTGTGGGCACGAGACATCGGGGTGGCTGCATATTTACAAGAGTGATCCAGAATTCAGCAACATATACCAAATACTCCTGGAAGGGAAGCAAGTTCCAAATTTTCACCTTTAGGATGCACTATTATGCCACCTGGGACACATTTGTGTTCCTTCAAGTGAGCGTGCCAAGATTATTTGGGAGGCGCACTATAGTCGGGTCGTTGGACATTTCGGAGTAGAGAAAATAGTGGTGGTATTGCATAAGTATTTTATTAGCCGAAACTTCATCAGGATGTTGGGAAGTACAATAGATCCTATGCCGCCTACGCCATTGCCAAACCAACCATCAAGAAGCAAGGCCTGTATACTCCTCTACCTAATCTTGGCCGGCCTTGGGAATCTATCTCCATGGATTACATGTCGGCCCTTTCTTCTACTAAGCATGGAAACGATTGCATTTTCGTGGTTGTCGACAAATTCTCTAAGATGGCCATAATGGTGGCTTGCAATAAGAGTATCATAGTAGAGGCCACTGCTAAGCTCTTCTTTGAGCGAGTATGGGTACACTTTGGGATCCCACAATCCATTGTCTCAGATCAGGACAACAGATTCCTGATTGCATTTTGGTCAAGTCTCTAGTCGATGTTGGATACAAAACTTACTAAGTCCACGATTTTCCATCCCCAAATTGATGGCCAAACAGAGGTTGTCAACAGGATGATCGTAAACATTTTGTGCATGTACAACTCAAAGCATCCACACACGTGGGATGAAAGTCTCCCCTATGTCCAACACAGTTACAACAAATCTATCCACAACTCAATAGGCCACAACCCCTTCCAGGTAGGGCTAGGATTTAAGCGATTATGCCCCATTGATGTGGAAATACCATTTGCAGCCACTTAGGTAGATTCGACTCACGTTCAGTCTGAAGTTGAAAGGAATAACAACTTCATTGAGCGCATTCAACACATCCGCCAGCAGGTCCATGATATATTGGACAACGCCAATGCTCAATACAAGCAACACCATGATTAACATCGAGTGCCACACAAGTTCCAGGTGGGCGACAAAGTTTGGCTACATTTGCAGAAGGAGCGCCTTGCTGGACCCCACAACAAGCTTCGTCCACTCTGATATGGGCCATACACCATCACCAAGGTTGTCAGTGATAATGCCTTTGAGCTTAGCATCCCATCGTGCCTTGGTCTACACCTAGTGTTCAATGTAGATCACCTTCGGCCATACTTTCCACCATTGTTGGACACATCTGACATTGCAAAACAACTCACACCAATAGAGCTCAGCCCAGACTACATGCAACATGCCACAATTGATCAAATCATGGACACACATATCAAGAACACTTGTCAACATAGGATACATCTATATCAAGTTGTCAAAGTAGTCCAACTCCTTCAACAAGGCAAGTGGTTCACCAAGGACCAAGTTCAACAAAAATTTCCTCACTTCATGGAGGCTTTGCACGTAATGGGGACCATTATTTCCTAAGGGGGGAGGAATGATCCAGGTGGATATTGGTGGCCACCCGCCTATTCCACCTAGACCCCCCAGTCAGTTTCATATGTTTCCTTGTTCATTTCAGCATTTACTATTTTTAGCAGTTTTTCGGGTCTTGAACTTTCGGAGCAGTTTTAACCCCCTAAGCGATTTTTTTTGGGGTTTGCGATAGGCCTATTGCCATAGACAAGGGCTTGTGATGAAACTTGTAGTACTCAAAGAGACCTTTCCAACAAGGTATCGTATGTGCCAAACAAAGATAATATGACCAAGTTATGACCCCGGGAAGTTGGCTGCCCAACTAACCCCAATGGGGCCCACAAACTCTTGGTGTTACATCTCCTAGGGTTAGGGTTTTGGTTGTTTAGGGTTTTCTCATGTTTTCCAATAATAAATAGGCCCTTGAGCCTCATTGTAACATAGTTCAGAGGCATGTAGCCGCCACATATCTTCTCAGAGATAAGCTACCATTGCTCGAGCTATCTTATTTCCATTCTGTTTGTAAGCATAGTTCAATATTTTTCTATTAATGAAATGAAGTGTTTTTCTGCTGCATCTCTATGTTTATGATTATATGTGTAAGTTGTTTCATTCATGTTTAAGTTCACATCATAATGGCCATCTAAGAAGCAGCCTATTGTAACATTATCATCAGTAGAAGCGGAATATGTAGCAGCAACATGTCAAGCAGTGTGTTTAAGAAGAGTATCTGATGGATTCAAGAAAAAAGAACAAGGATAAACAACAGTATATTGTGACAAAACCTGAGCGATTGCACTATCCAAGAATAGTGTGTTTCATCAAAAAAGCAAGCATATTGATACTAGATATCACTTTATTAGAGAACTTGTGAGAAATGGAGAAGTTCACTTAAAGCCTTGTAAATCTAGTGATCAATTGGCTGATATATTTACTAAGTCATTAGCAAGAGATGTGTTTGAGTTTCATAGAAGAAACTTGGGTGTTGTAAGCCTAGGGAAGACATAGAGCAGCATGCATGGTTGAGTTTTCATGAGTCATGTCTTAGTTTAGCGGTCGTAATTAAGGGGGAGTGTTAAAATAAGCTAATTACTCCCACATGAGGAGTTGGCTAAAATTAGAGAGTCAGATTGCTGAGTGTTGAGTCAAGTCTAGTTTATTCATAGTCGAATTTATAGTGTGTGGTTGCATGTCAAGTTATCTTAGGCAAGTCACTAGTTGGAAAAGGTTAAATACCCTTCACCGGGTTCATTGTAATGATCAAGTTTTTGTGTGATCAATAGAAGAGCCAAAACTTGTGTGTTTTGTGTGTGTAATTTTGTGTTTAAGCTCCTCTTCCTTTCCATACACACAATAACAAGAGTTGTGTCTCTTCTATTGATAAAACAAAAACTTGATGATTACAATGAACCCAGTGAAGGGTATTTAACCTTTTCCAACTAGCGACTCACCTAAAATATCTTGACATGCGACCACACACTCAATTCATATATCACTTAACTTGACTTGACTCAATGCTCAATTAACTGATTGTCTAATTTTAGCCAACTCCTAATGTGGGAGTAATTATATTATTTTAACACTCCGCTGTAATTACGGCTACTAAAATAGGACATGACTCATGACAACTCAAATATGCCTCTTGGTCTATGTCCCAGCTAGGCTTACAACACCCAAGTTTATTCTATGAAACTCAAACACATCTTTTTCTAATGACTTAGTAAATATGTTAGCCAATTGATCACTATATTTACAAGGATTCAAGTGAACTTCACCATTGCTCACAAGTTCTCTAATAAAGTGATATCTAGTATCAATATGCTTTCTCTTTTGATGAAACGCACTATCCTTGGATAGTGCAATCGCTGAGGTGTTTTCACAATATATTTTTGTTGATTCTTGTTGTTTCTGCTTGATTCCATAAAACACTCTTCTTAACCATATTACTTGACATGCTGTTGATGTTGCTGCTACATATTCTTCTTCTAGTGACAAAAGTGTCACAATGGGATGCTTCTTAGATGCCCATGCTATCACACCTGAACCAAGATGGAACACATAACCAAAAGTGCTCTTTCTATCATCCAAATTACCTGAAAATCACTATATGTATATCCTATCAAATCCTTCTTCTTTGTGCTTCCATACATTGTGCCACAATCTCTAGTTCCTGCTATGTATCTCAGAATTATTTTTCCTACACTCCAATGTGTGTCTTTTGGAGTCTCCATAAATCTAGAAATCAAACTCACTCCTTGCATAATATTCAGTCTTGTAGCTGTGAGACACATAGAGTTGGATTGACATCTGATCCTTCATCATCCTTTCTTAAATTTGTACCTATTGCAACTGGTTTAGGGACAGATTTGCAATTCTCCATCCTGAATCTTTTCAGCGAATCTCTAACACATTTATTTTGAAAAATAAAAATTCATTTTTTAGATTGCTCAACTTTTATGTCAAGAAAATATTTCATGAGATCAAGATTTGTCATCTCAAATTCTTTCATCGTGGTTGCTTTAAATTCATCTAACTCAAGATCACCTGTAAAAATTGTGTCATCAACATATAAGCAAACAATCAAAATCTGGCCATGCTCATTTACCTTTGTGTACAAGGTAGGCTCATTGTTGCTTCTGCAAAATCCATTCTTGATCATGTAGCTATCAATTCTGCTATACAAAACTCTAGGCACTTGCTTCAGTCCATAGAGTTCTTTCTTCAACCTATAAAATTTCTCTTCATTACCTTCAACTTCATATCCTAGAGGCTGCTGCACATAAATTTCTTCTTCTATAATTCCATTCAAGAAGGCTAATTTCACATCCATCTAATATACTTTCCACTTTTTCTGAGCTTCTGTGGCTAGAATTTCTCTTACAATATCCAATTTGGCTATTGAAGCAAACATTTCTCCAAATTCTATTCCTGGTTGCTACGAGAATCCTTTTGCTACAAGTCATGCTTTAACTCTGTCAATTTCACCTTTCTCATTCAACTTTGTCTTGTATAGCCATTTTACACCAATGAGGTTTTTGTCCTCTGGTAAATCAACCAAATCCCATGTATCGTTCTTTTCAATAGCTTCAATTGCTTCACCCATGTCTTGCACCCAATTTTCATCTTTGATTTCTTCTTCAAATGAAGAAGGTTGGAATGACAACAATGCAAAATTTGAACTAACATCCAAATCATCATAAATATCTTTCATACTTCTCATCTTTCTCTTACCATTGCTTGATTCAACACCTGATTGATTGTTGGGAGAATCTTGATCTGTTGATCTGCTTGAAGATCCATGTTGCTCAGAAAATCTTGGAGTCATTGTTGGTGTGTCTTTGTTTGGTGTCTTCACCTGTGATTCTTACTACTCCTTTTTTGCTACATCATCTTCTTCCATCAGTGGCACTTCTACATCAATTGTTTTGTCTATACTACCATTTCACAACTCTTGTTATTTGAATACAACATCTCTGCTAATTATGGTCTTATTGGTGACATGGTTATACAATTTGTAAGCTATTGATTGCTCACTATAACCCATAAATATGCATTTTTCACTTTTATCATCCAATTTTCCTCTCCCCTCCTTAGGCTCATGTGTATAAGCTACACATCCAAATACTCTGAGATGAGATACGTTGCAATACATACCTAACCATGCTTGTTCTGGTACTTTTTTCATCACACTCTTTGTGGGAGATATGTTGATCACATAAATAGCACATGCAACTGCTTCTTCCCAATACTCATTAGACAAGTTTCTGCCTTTCAACATGCTTCCTGCCATGTTCATAATTTTCCTGTTCTTTCTCTTTACTACACCATTCTGATGCCATGTGTACCTGGTTGTACATTGTCTTTTGATTCCATGTTGTTTGCAGTAATCATGAAATGCCTTTGAATCATATTCTCCACCATGTTCTAACCTCAATACCTTGATCCGTCAATCAGTTTGGTTCTCTGTTAAGGCTTTGAATTCCTTGAACTTTACAAAAGTTTCTGAATTCTTCTTCAAGAAGTAAACCCAAGTCTTTCTGCTATAGTCATCAATGAAAGTGAGGAAGTAATAACTTCTGCCAATCGAATGTGTCCTCATAGGTCCACACAAGTTTGTATGCACTAGTTCAAGAGGTTTCTTTGCTCTGTATGCAACTCCCTTTGGAAAACTTTCATAGTGTTTCTTTCCCAAGATGCAACACTCACAAGTACTAGAAGGTTCTTTGATGGGAGGTAATCCTCTGACCATCTGTTTCTATTGCATAAATCTTAAACCAGAAAAGTGAAAGTGTCCAAACCGAAAGCGCCATAACCAATAATCATTAGAACATGCAAATGTATAAGAACCGAACTAATCATTGTAATTCATAACAAGAGGAAAGATTATGTTCCTCGTCATCTGCACCTTTGCTATCAGCGTCTTGCTGTTGAGAAGTGGCAACAAGAAATTCCAGTTTAATTTTTCCTTGAATTAAACTGAGAATTAAAATCGAATTTTATTCTCATAGCAACTTGTAAATAGTTAATTAAGTTTAATTAACTTAATTAGATTAGGAATTTCAAGTTGGAAGTCTTTCTGAAGTCATGTATATGTTCTCCCTAAGTTTTAGGGGTCCAGTATGAGTTTAAATTGAGTTGTAAATTAGATCACTCAGTTTACTGAGTTACGTTCAGTTAAATTAGTTCCAAATTGTTTGTGGAATTAATAGAGATTTAACAGTGATTTGGTGCACTAGTGCATCCACAAGTGTCACTCTAGTTAATTGAAGATTCCCTCATTAGAAACTCATGCATGTCAATTCTGAGAAATACCTAGTTGAGACTAGAGTGCATGGACAATGTACTATTAGTTGTATTATTTATTGAGTTGTATAGATCATGCATGCAATCAAAGGAGGACTTATGTTTGGATTGCGCAGTTTTGGAAGCATGAATTCCCTTTAAATATGGCCTATTCATGCTAGGAATTACGCAAGAGATTAGGGGCTTGGAGAGCTGCAGAATTGGTGAAGTGTTGACCAAGAGCTTGCTTGTGAGCTAAGAGAGTTGAGCATACTTGTGCAGAATTGTTCTAGTAAGAACAAGCTTTGTATCTTCACTCATATTTTTGATATATGCAATACAGATAGCGGGGTTTTGAGAAGTGGCTTTCCCCATATACATCTTTTGTTATGTGCCATTGATTTATCTTCTTCTTGTTCATATTGTTTTCATCGATCTATTGGCTTCCGCTAGTTGAAAGTAGAAGTATATTCTTGTCATGTGCTTTAGTACATTGCATCAAATTGTGAATCGACAGGATTTTCTACATGGTATTGGAGCTAAGAACAATATACTAGAGGAGATTTCAAAGTTTTGAGTTTCTGTTTACAAGTGAAATTAGAATTTGCAATACATACTTCAGGATCAGCAAATGACGTTCTTCGGTTTGTGGCTCGAGTATGCGATGGAAGGAAACTCGAATTATATAGCCTGGAGAGATAGAATGGAGGATGTGTTGGAGGATAATGGCTTCAAGGAATTCATTGATCAAGACATTCCTAAGCCAGTAGCATCAGATGCATAGAATTTGGACGAGTGGAAGAAGTGTGTGGCGAAGGCGAGGCGGATAATCCTTGAGGGAGTTCAAGACCACATTGTCTCGAGTCTCCATGGCAAGGAAACTCCATATGCTATGTGGAAAACATTAACGGACTTATATCATAGCAATAGTGACCAAAGGAAATTGGCACTAAAGAACAAACTTCAAAAAATTAAAATGGAGAAAGGCGAGACTATTCTAAAATACTTGACCAAGTTCACTCAATGTCGTGATAAACTTGGGAGTGTTGTAAAAACGATTGCCAAGGATGATATGGTAAGTCTTGCTCTTATAGGACTCCCAAAGAGTTGGCATAGTTATCAAAACTCTATCAATGGTCGGGAGAAGATGTCGGATTGGGAATGATTGCGGTCAGATTTGATGTAGGGGGAGATCAAGAGGAACACTAGGGATGGCTCTTCATCAAAGATTGATGATGAAGAGAATTGTGCCTTAGCGATTAAGGTGAAGAAGGGGAAAGGAAATGCTTCCCATTCCAAATCGAATTCTTATCATGGAGGTAAGAAGAAAGGCATGAAAAAAGTTAAGTGCTTTCATTGTCATGAGCTAGGCCATTTTGCTACAAATTGTCCACTCAAGAAGTCCAAGAGGAAGTCCTTAGGAGCAGCGGGTGAGGCTTTGTCCTCTCAATTCAAATTGTACTTTTCCCTCATTGCATGCATGGTGTCATAAATGATGGGAAGTGTATGGTACTTACACAATGGAGCTTCATTCAACATGACTGGTGACAAAGAGTTATTTAGTGACCTGGAGGAGAAAGATCTCCAGATGCATATTGAGATGGGTAACGACAGGAAGTATAGTGTTACTGGATTGGGAATGATTACTTTTCAGAGGGAGCATGGGGCTCCACTCACCTTGAAGAATGTTATGTATGTGACTAGGCTGAAGAAGAACTCGGTATCTGTTTTCATGCTTGAGGATAGAGGTTATGATGTGATCTTCTCGAAAGGAAAGGATTTCCTTCGACACAACCACCGGTCAAGTAAAGAATATAGGGATTTGGGTGAAGAATCTCTATAAGCTGGAGGTAGAGGAGTGTGTTGATTTGAGCAAAAAAGCAGAAAGGGCATAGAGCCGAGATGTTGGTGAGTTGTGGCACAAACGATTGGGCCACTTACATCATGGGGCTTTGATCATATTGCAGTAGATCTCTACTGGTATTCCCAAAGGTACGCTTGAGCAAGTTGATACATGCAAAGGGTGTACTTTGGGAAAATACACCAAGTCTTCCTTTCACGACAGAGAAAGTCGAGCAGAGGCTATACTAGAGCAAGTCCATTCAGATGTGTGTGGACCATTCGTGGAAGAATCCATGACCAAACACAGGTATTATGTTATATTTGTTGATGAATTTTCTCAAAAATGTTGGATATTTTTCATGCGGAAAAATGATCAAAATTTCACGAAGTTTTATGACTTTAAAGCATTGGTGGAGAAAGAGTCGGGCAAAAAGGTTAAAGCTCTACGAAGTGATAACGATGGTGAGTATGTCTCAAACGAGTTTAATAAATTTTGTGCAGCGAAAGGGATTAAATGGGAGTTGACAACACCTCATAACCCTCAGTAGAATGGGCTGGACGAGAGGAAGAACATAAGCATAGTATGGGCAGCGAGGGTGATGTTGCATGATCAGGGCCTACCACTACACTTGTGGGCTGAGGCATGCAACACAATAGTTTATGTTCAAAACTATAGCCCACATCAGATACTTGAGATGAAGACACCAAAGGAGGCTTATTCCGGTAAGAGGCTAGATGTTGGTCACTTCAGGGATTTTGGGTCATCGGTATATTTCCATGTGACCAAAGATGCATAGAAGAAGCTTGAGTCAACAACATAGTTGGGGATATTTTTGGGGTACACTTATACACCTCACAACTATCGGGTGTACTTGTCAACCAGCAGGATGATAGTGGTTCACAGGGATGTCATATTCGATGACGAGAAGGCCATGTGAGTTTCCCTTGAGAGGGAGCTTAAGCTACATGTGGATGAGGAACTTTTAGCTCCTACGGTTGAGGAGCCTCAAATTGATGTGGAGCAGCCACATGCAGAGGATCCAAGATTGGAGACATCTGCTCAGGTAGAGTCTTCCAAAGAGGGAAGAAAGCACACCAGAGAGGCTGACAGATTGTTGGATGATGCATGGGAGAATGTGGGAGCATCCACTTATCAGCACAGGCAAAGGAGGTCACCTGAGAGGTACATTGGATACAAGGCTGTTTATGGGCGAATGTGTTGTGACAGAGCCATGTTCCTTTAAGGAATAAATGCAACAGCTGGTTTGGATTGACACCATGGTGGAAGAGTATGACTCCATAGTTCGTAATAGTGTTTGGGATGTAGTCTCGAAACCGGAGGACTAGTCAGTGGTGAGCTCCCGTTGGCTTTACAAGGTAAAGCAAGCTGCAGATAGTAGTGTGGAGAAGCATAAGGTTAGATTTGTGGCCCATGGGTTTTCACACGTAGAGGGGATTGACTATGATGAGACCTTTGCTCCTGTTGCAAGGTACACATCGATCAGATCTATATTAGCACTATCAGCGCAGATAGGTTGGAGGCTACATCAGATGAATGTAAAGGCAACCTTCCTTAATGGCATGATTGAGGAAGAAGTGTACATAGAGCAGCCTGAAGGTTTTGAGACCTTTGACCATGAGTCGCACGTGTGTCGGTTCAAGAGAGTATTATATGGGCTAAAACAAGCACCTCGTGATTGGTACACCAAGATAGATAGCTACTTCACCGAGTTGGGCTTCACAAAGAGTGAAGAGGAGGTGAACTTGTACCACATAGTGGTGGAAGGTAAACTATTGGTCATTGTACTTTATGTTGATGATCTCATACTGACAGGTGATAATCAGTTGATTATTGCAAGGAGGACCTTGCAAGAGAGTTTGAAATGAAGGACACGGGGCTCATGCAATACTTTCTTGGCATGGAGGTATGGCGCGGAGATGGGGAGTTGTTTGTGTCTAAGGGAAAGTATGCTAACGAGATACTCAGGAGATTCTGCATGGAGAGCAACAAACCCATGGAGACTCCTCTAGCAGGTAACTGGAGGAAGGAGGATGCTACTTCAGGGGAAGTAGTGGAAGCTATTGTTTACAGGCAGCTTGTGGGTTCACTCATGTACTTGGTGAACACACGACTAGATATGTGCTATGTCATTAACCAACTTAGTAAAGTGATGGTTAGGCCTACCAAGCTGTATTGGAAGGTAGCAAAGCATGTGTTGAGATACCTCAAGGGCACTTCTTAGTATGGATTATGGTACAGACAGACAGAGGGATTGAAGCTTCAAGGCTTCACTGATGCAGATTTGGTAGGGATTCCATCCAACCGGAAGAGCACATTAGGAGGGATCTTCAATATTGGGTCAACGACAATTTCTTGGTACAACAGGAAACATATATCGGTTGCACTCAATTCAGTAGAGGCAAAGTATATGGCTACGAGCCAAGCAGCACGCGAGGCCATATGGATGAGGAAGATCCTGGTTGGTCTGTTTGGTCAACAGATGGATCCGATAGTGATTTACTGCGATAATCAGAGTTGTATCAAACTCTCTGAAAATCCAGTTTTTCATGATAGGTCCAAGCCTATTGATATATGATATCATCATCTCAAAGATTGTGTATTGAGGTGGATTATGTTATTAGAGTACATTCTCGTGGAGGAGCAAGACGCTGACATTTTCACAAAGGCATTGTCAAGATGTAAATTCGAGTTTCATAGAGGCAGGATCAACATAGCTGATAATCCCTTTCTTGTTGAAAGGGAGTGATGAGAAATGGCAAGAAGAAATTCCAGTTTAATTTGTCCTTGAATTAAACTGAGAATTAAAATCAAATTCTATTCTCATAGAAACTTGTAAATAATTAATTAAGTTTAGTTAACTTAATTAGCTTAGGAATTTCGAGTTGGAAGTCTTTTTGAAGTCATGTATATGTTCTCCCTAATTTTTAGGGGTCTAGTATGAGTTTAAATTGAGTTGTAAATTAGATCACTTAGTTTACTGAGTTATGTTTAGATAAATTAGTGCCAGACTATTTGTGGAACTAATAGAGAGTTAACAGTCAGTTGGTGTACTAGTGCATCCACAAGTGTCACTCTAGTTAATTGAAGATTCCCTCATCAAAAACTCATGCATGTCGATTCTGAGAAAGACCCAGTTGAGACTAGAGTGTAGGGACAATGTAATATCAATTGTATGATTGACTGAGTTATATAGATCATGCATGCAATCAGAGAAGGACCTATATTTGGATTGCGCAATTTTGGAAGCATGAATTCCCTTTAAATACAGGTTATTCATCCTAGGAATTACGCAAGATATTAGGGGCTTGGAGAGCTGCAGAATTGGTTAAGTGTTGGCCAAGAGTTTTCTTGTGAGCTAAGAGAGTTGAGCATACTTGTGCAGAATTGTTATAGTGAGAAAAATCTTTGTATCTTCACTCATATTTCTGATATATGCAATGTAGATAGCAGGGTTTTGAGCAGTGTATTTCCCCATATACATGTTGTGTTATGTGCCATTGATTTATATTCTTCTTGTTCATATTGTTTTCATTGATCTATTGGCTTCCGCTGGTTGAAAGTAGAAGTAGATTCTTGTCCTGTTCTTTAGTACGTTGCATGAGCTTGTGAATCTACAAGGATTTCTACACTTTCTCAGGGGCTTGTCATATATAACACAATCTTGTCCTTGAAAGATAACTATGTATCATTTCTGTGTCAATTGACCAACACTTATTTAATTATGTTTGAGACCAGGGACATAATATACCTCTGATATTGTCTTCGACTCCCCTTGCTTGGTCAAAATGTTGACCACTCCTTTGCCATCTACATCCACAGTCTTGTTAGTTCCCAACTTTACCTTTGTCTTCACAGATTGATCCAAATTTGCAACCAAGTTCTTGTTGCTTGCGATGTGGTTACTACAACCACTATCTAATAGCCACACATTATCAGAAGGTTCATGCATGGTATGGCAAGCTAGGAACATGAAGTTAGTACTCTCTATAGTGACATTAGCTCTCCGGTTTCTTTGATCAGCTAACCTCTTCCTACAATCACAAGCATAGTGACCAAATTTATTGCAATAATAACATCTCACCTTTGATTTTTCAACTCTTTGATTGGTGTTGAAACTTCTGCTGGTGTTTCCATTTTCATGTTCATCCTCTTCTCGACCATCTCTCTGACCACCATGTCATAAGGCAGAGGAACTTAAACACAAAATTACACACACATATATTTACATTGACTACATTTTCGAAGTTCTTTGGCACTCCATTAGCAAATGGCCACTCTCTTTTCTAAGTTCTTTGGAACTCCATCAACAAATGACCACTCTCTTGCGCCTTCTTTTTAAGGACAAGCAGGTGGTGAACTCCAATGTTTTTTCTTCCTTAGAGGACATCAAGCATAAGTTGAACTCCAATGTATTTTTTTCCTTAGAGGACATCAAGCATAAGTTGAGAAATCAAGGCTTTTGTCTAGATAATGTCGACCAACATCTGGCTCGAGTGGAAGGTTTTCTAGTGAGCGATTATGCTTCCACCTTACTGACCCTCCTCCAGATGAGGGCAATCAGACGCATGTTTTACTTTCTTCAGAACATGATCAGTGATGGCGATGGTTTCAGGTGTCAGTGATGGCGATGGTTTCAGGTGTCAGTGATGGCGGTGGTTTCAGGTGTTTTGTTATTGTTTTTCATATACTACAACTTGGTTTCTACATGACGATCTACCTTTTATCTTTGTTATGGGTTATCAAATGGTTTGTTTTTTGTTTGCACCATATATTTTATCTTTTTTATGGGGTGTCAAATGGTTTGGTTTTTGTTTGCACCATATATTTGGCTTTATGTGGGAGCTAGGTGCATATGAATTTTGATAAGGGCGGAGAATAACTTGTTGCTATTATAGTACTAAAGATTATGTGTTTTATATCTCTCTACAATTTCAATGGTTATGTTTCTTCAGTGGTGAAAGGGACACAATGCATTTTTGGTGCCAACTTCGGCATCTTGCAGCGTTTTGGAATGGTTTTAATTGCAGATTCCTATTGTGTCGGAGGAGACTGTTTCTTTTTCTCTAGGTTGGCAAACAACAAGGAGCTCGTCTTGGAGGGCTATCTTCTTCATGACTCTGGGACTCCTCCAGGACTATTTTAGCTTCGACAACTTCCGCAATATCTAGAGAATTGCCTACGCATTATCAAATTGTTTGGAGTCTGAATGTCCACAAAATGATGTATTTAGCTATAGTTTTTCCGAGCAATGTAGTATTGATAGGTTGTAAATCAACTGTTTTTTATTGGGGTTTTGGGTTTTCAACCCGCAACGGTCGTGTTTAATTTAAATAGTCATATCATGAACCTTTCGCTCTGTGTTTGTGGGATTGGATTGAGCATAAAAAATATAATAAATTTCAAAAGATGTTTGTAATAAATTTTGATTTTTTAAAATATATATATATATATAGTACTCATAAATAATTAATTAGTTTATATATAAATTTAGTTTAATTAAATTATTGATTTAAATATTATGAATAAGAATTGAGAATAAGAGTCACTTGTGAAGAATAGAATATCTAGGCTTGCTAACAATATCAATACCAATAAGGACACAATCATTCCTTTTTCCAAGATTAGATATAATTTATTTATTTATTTTATTTATTTATTTTTTTTAATTTAATTTGGTGATGGATGTCCCTACTGGACCATGTTTAATTTGACCATTTGGATGGTCGGAAGCTGTTGACGTGAAGTGATAAAAGATTTATATATGTATGTATTTTTAAATTTGGTAAGGCATTTCCTACTGGAGTATGTTTAATTTGATCGTTTGGAGAGTCGAATGTTGTTGACGTCATCGTCAATGCTTTCAGTCTGCATGTCAATTCCTACCCTAATCTTCTATTCGTGCCCTGTCGTTGGATGTTGCGACAGCTCTTCCACGATAATTTTGGATTTTTCGAATATTTAGGAATCCAATGGACATTGTGATCTTACCCAAGTCTATCTCATTTTTTTTATAGGTCATATAATTCAAATTTTTTATTTTAAAATTATTTTGTAAAATTTGATAATAATATTTTATTTTTGGATAGTTTATTTTTTAACTATAGTATATTTATTATACGTTTTGAATTTTTCTAAAATTTATGAGTTATTTGTTATATGTTTTGAATTGGCCTAAAATTTATAAAGAATTTGTTATAACCACAAGTTTGAATTGTAAACCCTCTATAACCTTAGTGTTTTAAAAATTTCTAAGCTACTAAATCATATATATAACAAAAAAAATCATTTTAAATAACAAAAAAATCAAATTTAACTAAAATTTAGTTAACTAAATTTCAACCAAAAACTTAAAAAACTATAATAATTATAAAACCCCATTTTTCTGCCCTATTTAAATTAATCTTAATATAAACACAACTTTATATATATATATAATTTAAATTACCATCTATAGATTTATTTTAATTCTTATTAAAACGACACATTCATTATCATGGTAGGGAGAATACCAAAACATGATTATAGTGACTATTTATTTATGAGTATAATATTTTTCAACTTCCACCATTACATGGAATGAGTTGAGTTGTACTGCATACTCATTTTGTCTTTTCGAAATAAAGAAAAGGCGATTAATTATTATTTTTAAAGTATTAGTGTTAACAAAGTTAAAGCTTGAATGTATGTATTGTGTCTTAGTAACGAACTAGGGGCCTTTGAAATAACGCAGGTTGACTTCGGTGATGGTCACTTTATTAGAGATCAAAATTTCGGTTTTTGTTATTGTTTTCCGTTGAAAGTATATTATTAGTCCTGGTCATAGGCTCGATTGGGACTATAGTAATTAATATGGTTGATGTTAGTATTAATTGAGTTGTTTGTTTGTTTGGAAAATTAGGTATAATCAAAGTTTTTAAGCACATATTAATTTACTATTTTATTTAGCCTCTTCTTGAGGCTGGGAGGCAAAAGCATAGATTATTTTTTATTTGTTTCACATTTTCAAACTACTCGTAAATCCTACTTAAATTAATGTTGGCATTAGTCCAAGACATTAAATGGCAACTGATGAAGAACACACTTGTACATATAACATATCTCTGATAACCAGCATGCCACAACACATGTCTCTTTCATGCCACAGCGCATGTCTCTCTCTCTGATAACCAGCGCGCCACAACACGTCTCCCTGGCAGTGCATTTCTCTTGCAGAAAATTGCACAATGGGACAGTATTGCTCACGCTACAGTCTTTCGACAATGGAGTTCTTAGGTATAGTGCAGGGTCTTTCAGCCACCGCCTTGATACCTTACCTGCATCTTGTTAGAACAAGAAGGTTAGAACAAGAAGGATTTATTGAGAATGATGAGGGGTCGAGAAATGGCAGACGTCCATAAACCCTGCCTTCCATTTTCCTTCATTGATCTGTATAATGATGGAAAGGCAACATAACAGAACACATAAACATTGGTCCAAGTGGTGACTCCAACTCACAACAAGAAAGGAATGGAAGGCAACTACCATTAGTGAAATAATAAGGTAAAAAACAAACTTACTTGGTTTATCGTATCGTGAAGAATTATAGTATCTGAATTCTTCAAGAAGATAAATATCTTTGTCGTCCCTCTCAGATAGAGTCAGCAACATTCATAGAGAGATCGGGCTCTGATCCAGGAAATGCTTTTCTTGTTGCTCACCATTTTACCTAGCATTAAGCAACAGCTTATCCAGCCGCAGTAGATTCGGTTGATGCATATGTCAATCCATCAAAAGTTGATGTCATATGCGTCAATTTTCTTTTACTTTGTGCCATGGCCGAGGCAAATGCTAGATTGTACACCTGACCTGGCCACCAGGGATGAGATTTCACCTTTTCCTAGACCATGTCTGCTCACGAAATTTCGAGGTTATGTTAACATCATAGCCACTATCCTGAATAGCTTTATCTCTACTCTTTCCCTCCTTCAGAGAAATACTTTTCTTCAAAATCCTGCCCTCTTTGACAACAATAATGTTCTTTAAAGGAGTATTATCGTCAATGTTGTCCATATTTTGAAAATCTTTCTGTTTCCGGATCAAAATTTTCCCTATTGGTATATTGTCCTCGTCGTCATTGGTGCCTGAACAAGATGATTGCAAACTAGGCATATCAACCCCGCCTTTATTATTCTCCATAAGCCTGGCCTCCGGCGACTTCATTTCTCCACCACCCAAGCTCTCGCTCTCAAGCATTTTGACCCCTCCAGAAACCCTAGATTTATCATTTTTCCACATCAACATTTGTAACGGCACATTCTCTGCATCGACCTCTACATAAAACCCTCATTTCTTCAACCTCTGCAAACAAAGATTCAAATTTAAGAGTATTTCGGCTAATACCTTCAATCATGATAAATAGGTTTCCAGGTCAAATCCCTATTGCAATATTTCATTGCGTTATGGGAATTTTTGGGAGCATTCACATTATTTATTCCTCTTTGTCATAGGATTTTTGTGCTTTGCTTCAATACTATAAAGAGATCATTTTAGTTTTCTTTGGGTGTCCAGAGGATTTTCCCTCGCTTACTAGACCAATGAATGTTACTTCCTTTCAGATCACCACCAGAAAACTGTAATCGGTGTTGCTTGCTCAATACAAGTGAATGCAAACAATACAAGTGAATGCAGACAACAAAAGTTGTGCATTGGTGGTGTTTGCGGACAACAAAATCTTTGTGGATAGGGAGGATCCATTTCATAAGAGGAGATCTATGTGTTTGCAGACAACAAAAGCTTGGTGGATATGTAGATCCATTTCATAAGCAGGATCCAAGCCAGATGAAGAGTCTCATCTTGGCGCTGAAGTCCGAAGATCTAGAGGGGGAAACCACTTGGCTGATGTTGGAGCTAAAGGCTGAAGATCTAGAAGCGGCTGTTGCATGCAAGACCCACTTGGTTCCACATGGTTTTTTTTGGTTTAATTTAACTTTATTTATTACTTTCTTACTTTTATCTTTTATTTTTAATCAAAGTTTTTATTTTTAATTTAATAAAAAAATTAATTAACAATTTCACCATGATTGTTCAGTGAACACAATTTTGACTGGGCGCCAGACTTTAACAACAAACACAACGAACTTCATGTCCTATGTTGTGACAACTGCATTTTCAGTATGAAGGGCATTATGCACACTTCTCTTAGTAAGAAAGAATGCCACAATTGTGCTTTGGTAGGGGCTGAGGGAATTTCCGGTGGAGCAGTGAAATGCGTTGAGATTGCTCGAACAACTGGCTCTTCCATCTCTCCTCTCAAATGCATATGATTCTATTGGCACTGGAATGACAGGCTAATGTTGGATCTTCTTGATCTAAGTGGATATTGGTGGCCACCTGCCAAGTCCACTTGGACCCCCACCATTGTTTCTCTCAGCTTTTTCAGTTTCCTTAATTGTAGCACAACTTACTATTTTTAGCAGTTTTTCGGGTCCTGAACTTCCAGAGTCGTTTTGAGGCCCTAAACGACATTTTTTGGGAAAAATAGGAGCAACATAGGTCCATGGACGTATGTTGCTCTTCCCAAAGTTGTAGTTCTCGGATAGATCTTTCTAACGAGATATTGTGCACGTCAAACGGAGATCATATGCCAAAGTTACAACCCCGGGAAGTTGATGTACCAATTTATCCAAATGGGGCCCACAGTTTGGCGTTTCATCTTCTAGGGTTAGGTTTTTGGATGTTTAGGGTTTTCCATTGTTTCTCAACAATAAATAGGCCTTCGAGCCTCATTGTAATGGAGTTCAGAGGCATGTAGCCACCACATCTCTTCTCAGAGATAAGCTACCATCACCCTAGATGGTTTATTTCCATTTCTATTGCCAAGCATATTTCAGTATTTTACATTAACGAAATGAAGTATTATTTCCGCTACATCTCTGTGTTTATGGTTATCTCTATAATTTTTTGTGTTCCTGTTTAAATCCGGATCAATGGTATCAGAGCGGTCTGCTTTTTTTTCTATGTTTTTCTTTGCAAGTCCCCAACAAGGTCGAGATATAAGGAGTTAGGGCTTGAACTGGTCAAACCTTTGAAAGACTAGCCTCGCAAATCCCGACGGCCTCCCATGGCGGATGAAAAGAAAGATGAGGGGGCAGGAGATCCTATCAAAATCTTGCTCGAAGAAGCCCTCGAGCGACAAAGGAATGCGATGATGGATAGCTTTGCCCAGATCCTTTAGCGGCTACCCAAAGGCGACGCATCGGCTTCCAGCAGCTCCTCTAGAAAAGCCACGCCCTTTAAGGTACAAGTTAATTTGGAAATCCCCATCTTTGAGGGTCAAATAGACGCAGATGTCGTAGATAAATGGTTAAATCTACTAGAGGGTTATTTTTCTGTTCATGATTTTTCTAGTCGGGAAAAGATCATTTTCACTTTTTTCAAAGCAGCCCCCCACGTCAAGGACTAGTGGGAAACATACTACAATCTGAAGGATGAAAGTACAGGCTCACTATTTTCAGCCACACCCACTTTGGATTCATTCCGGGATGCCATCAAGGAGTAGTACTACCCTGTCAAAAGCTATGAGGATCAATACATAAAGTGGACCACACTGCGGCAAGGAAGGGAACAAGACGTGCCGGAGTTTACCAATATTTTCCATACCCTTCACAAAAAGTTGGGTATCAAAGATTAAGAGCAACATTTGGTACTCAAATATCGCAGCTACCTGCACAAGTACATCCAGGAAGAAATAGAATTCCTAAACATCCCCTCGCTCGGCACAGCATACTGATATGCTATTAAGGTTGAGCAAAAGTTTTAATAGAAGAAGCAAGACTTTGGATCTGCGAATTCGAAGCAAGGGAAAGGTGCCCCCAAATCACAGAAAAAAGGGCAAAGCCAAGGCGGGACGACCCAAGACAACTCGCCAAAGCTGCAAGCAAAGAACAACACCGTGAAGCCGAAAAATGACACAGGAAAGTGGTGTGAGTTCCATAAGAGCTCCACTCACAACACAAGTGAGTGTTGTGCCAAGCAGTCACTGGTGGCCGAGCTAAAGGTTTCAGAATCAGATGCATGTTCTGACTCTGAGTCAGAACCCGACAAGGGGAATGAAAAAGGGAAGCAGATTATCGATGCGGAGCCCAATGCCACTATTTCCACCACGAAGATACAGAAGGAGGAACCTGAAGATCCAGAGGAGGAGGAGCGTCTCTTCCACTCCTAGATGTGGGTAAAGGGCTCCCCACTACAATTCATTGTCAACAGCGGAAGCCAAAAGAACCTCATTTCGGCAGAGGTCGTGAAGCAGTTGGGCTTACCGACCACAGCACATCCACAACCGTACACCATCGGGTGGCTTCACCAAGGACAGGATCTTCGCGTGAGCCAGCAATGTCGCCTTCCATACAACATCAAGCCCTTCATGGATGAGGTATTGTGTGACATTGCTTCCCTTGAAGTTTGTGATGTATTATTAGGACAACCATACTTGTGGAAGCGACATGCTATGTATGAATCAAGGCCCCATGCTGTTATTGTTACATTGGGAAATAAGTTGTACAGGATACCGGAGGTAGCACCGCCTACTGCCATCTCTTTGGTTACTGCAAAACAATGCAGTAAGCTCATTTCCAAAACTGGGAAATTTGTTTTCCTGATGATACGCCCTCAAGGAAAGAAAAAGACAATGGCCACGACCTCCAAACAGGGCCCCTCCGCATGACAACTATAGATGGACAAGGTCGTGGAGGAGTATGAGGACATCTTCACCTCCCCCGCAGGGGTTCCTCTGCACTCTCAGGTCAAGCACTCCATCAATCTGACTCCAGGTGCGTCGTTTCCTAATGGACCAATCTATCGGCGCTCCATTCTAGAGAACAATGAAATCAAGAGGCAGATTCAAGAGCTATTGCAGAAAGGTCACATCCGTCCGAGTTCATCGCCTTGTGGGAGCCTGATCGTGTTGGTACAGAAGAAGGATGGGACTTGGAGACTCTGTATTGACTATCGGGCACTGAACAAGATCATTGTCTGTAATAGGTACCCAATCCCATGGATTGATGACCTCCTGGACCAACTAAAGGCGGAAAAATATTTCAGCAAGATCGATCTGAAGTTAGGATATCACCAGGTACCAATCGAATCCTCTAATGTGTGGAAGACTGCATTCAAAGCCAAGGAAGGCCTTTTCAAATGGTTGGTTATGCCTTTCGGATTGACGAATGCTCCTGGAACCTTCATGAGGCTAATGGAAGACATCTTGCGGCCATTCACCAACTCATTTGTAGTGCTAAACTTGGATGACATCCTGATCTTCAGCCAGAGTTGGGAAGAGCACCTCCACCACATCCGACATGTTCTCCAAACACTGCGGCAACACAAGATATGTGCCAATTTAGAGAAATGCACTTTTGGCATGACCCAGGTTCAATATCTGGGATACATTATTGATGAATAGGGGGTGCATGTGGATCCAGCCAAGATCCAAGTCATTCGAGATTGGCCATCTCCAACCACTGTGACAGAGCTCCGTAGCTTTCTAGGTCTTGCCAACTTCTACCGCAGGTTCGTGTTGGGGTTTTTTCATATCACTTGGCCCTTGAGTCAAGTCACCAAGGGAGGAGCAAAAGCAAAATTCTTTTGGTCTGAATCTCAACAGAAGGCATTCACAGAGTTGAAAGATCGCCTCTGCACGGCACCAGTGCTCGCGTTACCAAATTTGCAACAACCATTTGAGGTCGAGACAGATGCCTCTGACTATGCTATTGGGGCAATCCTTACTCAACATGGGCATCTAATGGCATATCACAGGGAGACACTTTCAGACACAGCCTGAAAGTATGCCACTTATGACAAAGAGATGTATTCCATTGTGTAGGCCTGCCAACAATGGAAGCATTACATTTTGGGGAAGGAAACGGTCATCCACACAGACCACCAACCCTCATCCACCTCTCAAAGCACCTTCTCTACACCACCATCTACCACCCATATTTCTACCACAGTTACTGTTGTTCCAGCTGTTCCATTTCTTCCTGTTGTTCCATTGATCCCTGTCAATATGGCAAATAGATATGCCCCTTTACAGTTACCTGGAAATCCAGGGGATATGCCTCAGGATTATCAAAGTAAGATCACTTATTTTTATGGTACAGGTAACTATACTTCCATACAACATACAAAGAAAATGCAAGACTAGTTTGAAAACTATGAGATAGACGCTGATGATGTAAGAATGAAAATTTTTGTCCAAAGTTTAACAGGCGAAGTAAGAACTTGGTTTAGAGCGCTTACTGCAAATTCCATAGCCGACCCAGAGGCCCTCTCCCAGACATTTCTCCACATATGGGAAAAGAAAAAAGATCCACTGCACATATTATCTGAGTATGACACCATAAAAAGAGGCCCCCAAGAAACTGTCCTAGACTATTGTGCAAGATTCAACAATGTTTACAATGCTATTCATCAAAACCTTAGACCTCCACCCGACTTAGCTTTGATCAAATTCCCTGAAGGATTTGATTCTGACATGGCATATCAACTAAGGGAAAGAGCCCCTCTGACCTTAGCAGACATGCAAAATATAGCTGTTAGTGTGGAGGCAAACCTAATTGCTAAAAGAAATAGGGCAAGAGCTGAAAGGAGAACTACTTTTAAAGATGAACCTTCAGCCTTTGAACAAAAATTGGATGCAATCATCAAAGGTATGGACAGACTTGGGGATAGGGTGGAAACCATCGAAAGAAAGTCATCATGGGAAGGTCAACCAAATGCTGCAAGGAACCCGAACTTTAGAAAGAATCAAAATCCAAATGTTGGAAGAGCTCGCCTGGACCAGGACATCAGAACTCCCTTTCAACAAAACTATGTTGAAGCATCAACATCTTGTGAACCAATTGAGGATCCTCAAATCAACTTGATGGGTTTGGACAGTGAACACCAAGTCTTTCTAACACAAGAAGATCAAGATAATCATGACATCAATCAATTTCAAACCAAATCAGGAGAGTCATTTGATTTTAGGGAAGGCTACGATGCAGCAGTCTATGAGGTTCACAAACAGTACAAATTAAGGAGCAGAACCATAGATGTGCCCGAAACTGTCAAACCAAAGGATACTAAACAGCCAAAGAAACTAAAAGATAAAGCTGCTCCTACAGAATCCTCAGATAGAATAAACCCAAACCCAAGAGAAGTCACTGTGGAAGACATATCAGATGTACAACCCTCAAAAAATCAGACATTTCTAAGCCCTCACACAAAAGAAATTTCGAGCAGTACTCCTGAAAATATTCCCAAAGCAGAGGTACCTCAAAACAACACCCAAACTCAAGAGAAGGTCACTGATGACCTAGCTGAAAAAGAAAAGCTTGCTGTCCCCAACACAAAGCTGCAGATTGAAAAACCCTTTAACATGGAAACAGAAATAGGTAAACTGAAGATAGCCATTCCTCTCTCAGAATTGGCCAAACATGAGATATACAGACAGAAAATCAATAGGTCCCTCCAAATACCAGACAATAGGGATGCTGTAAATATTTTAGATGATCAACCTGAATTACTTTTTGGTCCTGAGGTCAACGGAAAGATAGCAAATGGAGGAGTTCCACTTTTTTATGTCAGCTAAAACATTCATGACAAGGTGTTACATAACGCAATGTTTGATTCAGGAGCCTCCCATAACCTTATGCCTAAATGTGTGATGGAAAAGCTAGACCTAGACATCACCAGACCTTACAAAGATCTATTCTCATTTGATTCCAGCCAGGTCAGATGTCTAGGACTAATCAAAGACCTGTGTGTATCCCTGGTCCAGTACCCAACTAAAACAATTCTGATGGATGCGGTGGTGGCTGACATTCCACCCAAATATGGTATGCTTTTATCAAGATCTTGGAGAGCCAAACTCCAAGGATCTTTACAACTGGACATGTCCTATGCCACTATTTCAGTCTTTGGGCAACCAAAGAGATTATATCGTGAAACACTAATGAAATATGTGGTTAGTAGTTAGGAAAAGCCCCAAAACTTTACCATCTATTCTATCCATTCTGATATGGATTCCTTCATCTTGTTTAATACTGATATGTGTCCTCCAACTGATGATAAACCTTTGGTTGTAGAGCAAAAAATCTGCATAAATCAAGAATCTGTTACCCAAAACCTAGGAACTGTTGAAATAATTGATGTAACCAGCATACAAGACAAACTAAATGAAACAGAAAACTTAAGTCTGCCCACTCCGAAAATCATTGCAACTCCCAAAACTGACCACAAGCAAGAAATCTTATGGTACTTAGAGTTTGATGGCTCAGTAAACAAATTAGGAGCAGGGGCAGGGGTTTGGATACACAACATGTAGAATGACCATGCTGAGGGTCATGCATATAGGTTGAATTTTAGGTGTACAAACAATATGGCCGAGTATGAAGCCCTTCTGGTAGGACTCAAGCTCATCAAAGACCTGGGTGCAACCAAAGTTTCAATTTTAGGAGACTCAGATCTAATCATACTGCAGATGAAGGGAAATTTTGTCACAAACCATCTTAGGATGAGGGCTTACAGAGGAGCAGCCATTGAAATACTTAACACTTTCTTAGAATTTCAGCTCACCAAAATCTCAAGAAAGCACAATTTACATGCACACAGCTTGGCAACCTTTGCCAGCACATGTAAGCTACCATTAGAGCCCAACCACAATTTCACTGCTGAAATCAAACATAGGCCTGCAGTCCCTGATAATGTCAAAAATTGGCAGATTTTTTAAAATGACACGCAGATAAATAACTTCTTGACTCTAAAGGAGGAATTCTCTAACATCAACATTGATACCTGCACTGTGCATGATCAACAACAGACAAACAGAATTGAGCATAATATATCAGCTGAAAATAGCAAAGCAGATTTTGCATCCAACTACTTTTGATGACAAAAATATACAACAGCTGAAACAAACAGATTTTGATGAAATAGCTAAGGCTGAAGTTGAAGTAATTGATCTAAAGGACAATTTTCTGCCCACAGGCTTAACCCCTTTGGAGGATTTATTCGATTCAAATGACATCTCAAGGAAGCCAAAAATACAACCACTGAATGCTGAAATTGAGGACTGCAACATTGGAACCATAGAAAATCCCAAAACGGTAAAACTCTCCAAAGCCTTGCCTGCTGATCAGAAATTGAAATACATTGACTTACTCAAGGAATTCCAAGATGTGTTTGCCTGGAGTTATGAGGACCTCAAATCCTATGATACCTCAGTCATCCAACATACTATACCCTTGAAAGAAAATCAAAGGCCTTTTAAACAGAAGCTTAGAAGAGTGAACCCTGTCCTTCTCCCTCTAATTGAAAAAGAAGTTAAACATATGTATGAGGCAGGAATCATTTCTCCAATCAGGTTCTCAGAGTGGATTTCAAATCTGGTGCCTACTAGAAAGAAAACTAGAGAGATAAGACTGTGTGTTGATCTGAGGAATTTGAACAAAGTCTCTCTCAAAGACCATTATCCCTTACCAAAAATGGACCATATCTTACAAAAGGTAGTGGGAGCCTCTAGGATCTCATTGTTAGATGGATTCTCAGGAATCAATCAGATTTTAGTACACCCGGATGACCAAGACAAAACTGACTTCACAACACCTTGGGGAACATTTAAATATGTCAAAATGCCTTTTGGACTTAAAAATGCAGGGGCCACTTTTCAAAGAGCAATGGACATAGCCTTTGCCAAAGAAATCCATGATTTCCTAGTCATATACCTTGATGATCTCACTGCATTTTCAAAATCAAACCAAGAACACTTAGAACACTTAAGGCAAGTTTTCCTAATTTGCAGAAAATATGGCATATATTTGAATCCAAAGAAATCACTGTTTGGCCTAGAGGAAGGCAAGCTCCTAGGTCATATAATTTCAAAAGATGGCATTAGGATCGACCCGTACAGAATTCAAGCTATCCTTCAAGTGCCTCATCCAAGAAACATCAAAGAATTACAAGCTTTTCTAGGAAAGATCAACTTCTTAAGAAGATTCATTCCTAATTTGGCCGAGCTGATTAGACTGTTAAACAATATGCTGAAGAAGGATTCTAAAGTCAAGTGGACCATGGAAGCTAAACAAGCCTTTGAGGACATCAAAAGAGCTTTGACAAATACACCAGTCCTCACAAGTCCCAGGTTTGATAGAGATTTCGTCATTTTTTCCTTTGCTTCTGAACACACAATTGCTGCTGTCCTATTGCAAAAAGATGACCAAGGGTGTGAGAAGCCCATTGCCTTCTTTAGCAAAGCTCTTAGAGATGCTCCCTTAAAATATCAGATCATGGAAAAGCAAGCTTATGCCCTGGTAAAGGCCATCAAAGATTTCAGAATTTACATTCTATACTCTCATGTGATGGCCTATGTCCCAAATGCTGTGGTTAAAGACATTTTAACTCAATAAGGAATTGAAGGCAAAAGGGGCAAATGGATTGCCAATATCCTAGAATATGACATTGAAATCAAGCCTACAAAACTTATCAAAGGAAAGGGGCTAGCCAAACTGATGACTGAAACCAATTTTCAAGCCCTTGATATCAATGAACTGGACAACGAACAGGAGATGGCGACTCCACAGATCAAACAAGCCTTTTTACAATCCCCTTGGTACGCTGATATATGTTTTGTATTGTTAAACCTGCAAGCTCCTCCAGGGTTGTCCAGAACTAAGAAAAGATTCTTGAAAATGAAAGCATCAAAGTTTTGTATTATAGACAATCTGTTATTTTGGAAAAATCATGAAGGGATTTTACTCAATTGCCTAACATTAGATGAAACTGACAATGTCCTCAAGGAATTTCATGCAGGTGACTGTGGAGGACACTTATACTGGAAGTCTACAGCTGATAAAATTCTAAGGGCTGGATTTTATTGGCCCTCCCTATTTGTTGATGTGAAAAAATTTGTAATGTCTTGCCACAAATGCCAGATCTTTGAAGGCAAGAGAAAGCTGTTACCTTTACCACTCAAACCTATTACAACTGAAAGACCATTCCAACAATGATGGTTAGACTTCATTGGTGAAATCCACCCTTCATCCTCTGGCCAACATAGGTGGATTTTGACTGCCACAGACTACTTTACCAAATGGATAGAAGCCATCCCTTGTAGGCAAGCCAATGATTCAATCATCATGCAATTTCTAGAAACCAACATCTTGTCTAGATTCGGCTGTCTTGAGAAAATTATCAAAGACAATGTAGCTGCTTTCAAATCCAAAAGAATGATCAACTTCTGCCACAAGTACCACATTACCTTAGGCCACTCCACAGCATATTACCCTCAAGGTAATGGCCTAGCTGAGTCATCCAACAAGAGCCTCATCAACATCATCAAAAAGGTCTTGGAGGAAAACAAAAAGAATTGGCATAAGAAGCTGGTAAATGCACTATGGGCAGACAGATTGACCACTAAAAGATCCATTGATACAAGTCCATATGAACTAGTTTATGGAATGGAGGCAAGGTTCCCTTCATCTTTGGGAATCCCTGTAATCAAGTTGCCGCAAGAAATACAAGCGAAGCCTAATGATATTCAAAGAAGGATCAATCAGACTATACACTTGCAGCAAACAAGAGAAGAAGTACATCAGAGAACGCAGGTTCTACAAGATAAACTCAAGAAGATCTTTGACAAGAGAACAAAGGCTGAAGATTTCCTCATAGGAAACAAAGTGTTGAGATGGGATTCTAGGAGGGAGGACAAAGGGAAACATGGGAAATTTGATTTTCTGTGGAAAGGACCTTATGTCATTTATGCTGTACAAGGTAATAACACATACTTTCTGAAGAGTTTGGATGGCACAGATACTGAGGAAGGCCTAGTCAATGGGCGAATGCTCAAGCATTATTTTGATCCCCTTTCATGAACATAGCACAGCTGTATATTGTACATAAATATTTGTAATTCCAGCATTTTATTTACAGCAGTATGATAAGGAAATAAATGCAGCAAATTTTGAAGAGGAAAATCAGGGAACTGCACCATTCTTTGATATATATCTTGACTCTATCATAAGAAATCAAGAACAGCACTTGGGAAGTATATAGAGGATGATCAATACTCAGAGAAACCAGTAAAGACAGAGCTGTAATTTTGCACAGATCAGCTCATAAGGACTGCATACAGGATACAAAGGTTCAGATCATTGATATTCAAGAGAAGGAATTTTCAGGCTACAGCAAAAATTGGAAATAAGGCAATCTGACCTGCTGTTCTTGGCTTTTCATTTGAAAAAGCCATCCCCAAGTGGAGCCACTGTTAGGTTCCTATACCAATAGGTTTCATTTTTCATGATTGACAGTGGAAGGGCCAAATATGTTCATCTTTGGTGCTGCAAAGGTTCCATATTTTCTATACAGATAGACAGAATTAAAAAATGTGAAGAGGGTATGCCCTAAAAGAATTATCAAAGGGAAAAAAGAGTAAATTGGTCATAAAGAAAAATAAAAATGAACCCCAAAGAATGACCAGGAAAGTGGCTAGCCAAAATGCCATTTCTAGCTTCATGGATGGCCCAACAGTTCAATCTGGACCATGCCATGTTTTAAATTGCTTGTTATAGACTAGAGAATGAATATCTGTCCAAACAGTTCAAGCTTGGCAGATCACTAGCTAGGTAGAGAAATTAAGGAGCCCAACTGCTTAATCTGGGCCCTTGGAAGAGATAAGGGTCGATTTAGATAGGAGGGCAGTCAAAAGAAAAGAGGATAATCAGGGTTTGCAAGTCTAAGTGCACCCATTCAAAAGGAAGAAAAAATGTTAGGTGTATTAGGCTGGGTAGGTAGTTTGGAGTTGCAGAAGCAAGGCTTTGATCACCTCATGTATTATCAGTCAGAGCTCATCTCATCAATGAAAGAAAGGTCAAAGCAGTTGTCTAATGGCAGAACTTTGGAAGCATGACTAACTCCCTTTCATCCCCCTCAAAGTTTCTTACTAACACCCCCTTGAGGACTTTGGGATCTTCCCAACAAGTCCTGCTTTCAGTTCGTTTTTTGTAAAATATTAAGTCAAGTTTTGACTTCCTTCCATGAAAAGAAGCCACATTTCTTGTGTAAAATCACTCCTCCACATTCCATGCAATTCTTATGCCTAAGTTTCAGTCCATGAACTTAGTCTCTGCCCTACTCCTTCACCTCACAAACTCATATTAACTCCTAATTCTATTGTATAGCTCCCTAACTACTTTCCCATCCCTATTGCTACAAAAACTATCTAAAAATTCCAAAAAATATATTAAATACCCCACCCTATAGCAATATAGCTATGCAAACATGGTTTTGGGAAATAATAGTCCATCTGGGGCTACTATGAACCCTTCTGCATCCTAACCCTAGAATTAATCTAACCTCTGGTTAGGTTAATAGCCTATACCTAATCCCCCACCCATCAAAACCTCACAATTCTACCCCTCCGTAGTCAAATTCCCAATGTTTAATGTTTAAATGTTTAAATTAAACATTAAATTATCATTTCCCCGCATAAACCTAACCCACATAACCCACATTAACCAAGGTTTTGGACCCCCCACGGCATACTATCATTTAATATTCGCGCGAGCCCCGCTCCAAAGTCGCACGCCACCCCAATTAACCCGCCAGCCGTCCGATGGCCAGCGCTCCAGATCCAAGGGTGGACGGTCATTTTTACGCCCCGATCTGCCGGAGGATAACGTCCGGGAGATTGGCAGTTTTCCTGCCGTACCCCTGCCACGTGTCGTCCTCCCGGCATGATCGGAGGCCCCTCCCCAATACCACCTATGCCGAAAAGCGGTGCGGGAGAAACCGTAAACTGCTGCCCCGCCTTGACGTTAACTCCACGTCTGCGTGACGTCATCAACCTACGTCCACACCTTGCCACCGTGTCACCGCCACGTCCCCATCCTCGTCAGATGCCAAGTCATCCTTCCGTACCCAGGACCCGCCGATGACGTCATGCTGACATCATCGCGGAAAAGCGCCAAAAGCGCAAATATGTCAATTTTTTATAAAAATGCGCGTTTTTCGACCGTTTGTTAGTCATTTTCATTGGACAGTATGGAGAGCTGTTACTGCTGTTTTCGCCTGTTTGCCTCCGAAATTCGAAATTCGACCAATTAAGCTGCTGCCACCTTCAAATTCATCTTCATCGTTCGCCATTGGACCAGTCCAGTTGCCCCCGGCGCCATTTAACCAGGTATTTGCCAAATCTCACCCATTAGCCCTCTTTTTCACCATTTTCTCCGTTTTAAGCTGCTTGAATACCTGCAAGTACCCAAATTAACGACTCTGTTGCATCTAAATTCTGCCTAAATCCACTGATAAACCCCTACCTCAAAAAGAACCCTGTAAACCCGCGCCTGTTCGCAAAATTACCATTGAAAACTCGTTTTCAAGCTTAGGCTCCCGACAAAACTCCACAGCAGCCCAGCATTATCCTTTTCTGCCATATTCCATTCAAAAAACTAAAGCAATTGGTCTAGAAATTATCTCCTTTCCCCTCTGTATTCTGCCTACAGCCCTTCAACCCACAGAATTCATCAAGAAGAAGAAAAACTGGTCTAAAAGCTCTGTAAAATTTGTCTCTTTCGTCATAGTTTCAGACAGTCAAGACCATTATCACATTCAAGCTCAGTCCTCAGTTCCTTTGCTTATCCTCACAAGCAAGTTTGTTCAACAGTTGTTGCCTTAATATTTATTTCAAGCCTAAGCTCAGAAGATTTCAGAATGACCACTCCAACAGCTCTTAGTGTCACTCCTATCAATCCACCAAACAGAGAGCTTGAAGCCATGCCCCTAGCTGATAAAGATCACCTCATTCAAGATTTGGTTGGGGACAGGAATCACTTGCAAACCTTCTGCCAGTTGAGAAACAATTTTTTGAGCAACTGTGATATGTATGGCATATGGGAATCTAATTTGCCTGTTTATTTCCTTCCCTCTGTAAATGTTTTTCCTGAGATTATCCGTCTGTGTGCTGAGAACTATGAGCCAACTCAGAGAGCTGTCAAGTCTCCATCTGGGAGCATACTCTTTTATATTACTCCTGACTCCATCAACCAGATGTTAAACTTCAAACAGACTCATCTATTGTTTCCTTTCTCTATGAATTACCTACTGGATGAAGGTTCCAAGCTCTCCAGCTCTGAGATTGCAAGAATTACCAAGACATTCATGAGGGCAGACTGCCAACCTACTGAGCCTCCTCCATTCCTATATGTCAACTTCAATGAGGTGGGCAAGCTGCTTGTAGATATGATCTCTTATGTGTTGGGTTTTAAGACAAGTGAGCACATTGATGAAACAATGCTGGTTCTGCTGTCTGCATACAGCCTAGGACAGCCCCGTGCTGTCAAGTATAACTATGCCAAGTTCATAGCCAATAAAATGCATGACCAATTAGTGAAGCTGGATAGGGAGGGAATCTTTAAATATTCTTCATATATCTATCATTTGTTCATGTATTACCAATCTGAAAGCTTCCAGTGCCCCATCAAGAAGTTGGATGCTAAGGGTGAAAGAAGGTCTGTCATCTTTTGGTCATCAGTTTTTCATGAGGTCCAAAACTCTCCATTTTCTTACTGTGAGTTCATTGACCAATTTGTATACCCAGTCTCTTGTCTCCTAATGAGAAGACCTCCTCCTAGATTATCATATGACATGCAGAAGATCTTGCAGCTGTCCAAGACTTACAAAATAGGTGATTGGTATTTCTACCAAAATCACACTGTCATCAGAATCTATGGCTGTGAGCTTTGTCCTTACAAGCTCTCGAGATATGTACCAATGAGACTTTTTGCCTTAGAATATTACAGGCAACTCATCAATTCAGACCTCACTCATTTCCATAGTGCCAAGAAGAAAGCTCGCCTGAAATTTAGACATCATCTAGGCCCATTCATTATGAACAAGAAAGAGGGTTGGCAAGAGGCTCACCAAATATTGGGGCAGAAACTCAAGCTGAAGAGAAGTTTCTGGTGGGTTCCTTATGATCCGGATGGCTTTATCAGTGCCAGAAGAGTTAAATATAGGCTGACAGCATATGAGCACTGTAGAACCCCACAAATTGAACAATATGCCAACCAAGATGAGTGGCTGGCAGGGACACTAGTTGAGGAGTTTACTCAAGAAGAAATTATGGAGCAAAATGTCAAAGATCTAGAAAAAACTCTTGACTTGGATTCTTTTGACCAGGTAACCTTCAAACTACCTCAGCAAGTCGGAGAAGGTCCATCCATAGTTGCAGCTTCACAAGCTGCCCAGCAACGGTCTACACCAGCAACAGGTACATCAAAAGGAAAAGAGCCAATGGATGCAGAGCAAGAAAAGGTTGCAGAACAACCTACCACCTCAAAGGAGCAAATTCAAGAACAAGCTCCTCCACAGCAAACAGAGGCACTACAAGTGCCAATTTTGCAAACTCCTGTTAATGAAGAAAGAGGAAAGAAGCGAGACCAAGAGGACTCCACACCTACTACTGGGTCTACTCAACAACCTGAAGCCAAGAGGCAAAGAGTTGATTCTCCATTTGAGGAGGAAATTAGTGAGGACATCATAGAAAGTCCAAGAAGAGAAAAGGAAGCAAGCCAACACACACCAACTAGCTCCTTCCAACAAGAGCAAGAGAGGCAGCAGGGCATGGAAGTATCCTCCTTGATACAACAGAGCAAGCGGCCACCTAGTATCAAAACGGCTTTCATGGAAATCAAGGCTCAAAATGAGCAGTTAAGAGTGCAGTTGTATGATCAGTTTCTTAAGGCAACACCTGCCAAACAGCAGAGGTTGATGGCAGCATATGACTTCAAAGAAGAAAAAATGATTCTCAGTCATTTTAAGCCCAAGATACCGCAGCCACAGTCAGCTGCATATTATGTGAAGACTAGTCTAGAGGTCCTTGCCAAGGACATTCACCCAATGGATCAAATAGAGCTGCATAAACAGATGGGTGAGATGGTCTATGCTACTTTAGCAGATAAGGCCATGCTGGCCCATGAATTGAAGGAGTCTTTAAGAAACACAAATGCTCAGCTAGATTTGGAAAGACTGTCCGCCTTGGCCAAAGATAACAGAATCAAAACATTGGAAGACATTATTGTGGACCTAGGACATGATCCCAAGGACCCCAAGGCTGTCAGGGCCCTTATGAAGAAAAAAGAAGATGACATTGCTGCCCTTAGAAAACAATTGGGATTGGCTCCTACTATGCACGCACAAACTGCAGAGCTGGCGCAAGAAAAAGAGGCTGAGGATACAATGGATCTACTGATGAAAATGAATGAAAGAATAATTCAGATGGAGAAAGAATTAGAAAGAGCAGTGCAAGGAAAGCAGGGAGAGTCGACGTCCCAGCCACCTCAAACTGTTCCTAGTGATGTCCCTGTTTCTCTTACACAAGCAGCAGTGATCCCCCCTATCATCCCAGCATCTACAACAGCTTCATCCACCACAGATGCTACAGCAGCAGCAACAACAACAGCCCCTGAATCTAGCATGAGCATGGATGAAATGATGAAAGCTGTCAAGGAGCTAGAACTTCAGGCAACAGAGATAAAGGAGGCCAAGGAAAAGCTGGCCAAACTAGAGGTGAGCTACGATAAGTCCAAGGTGACAGTAGCTGAAAAAACAAGGGAGATTAAGGCCCTCAATGACAAAATAAAGGCCTTGGAGAAGGAGCTGAATTTGGAGAAGACCCTGGCTGAAATAAAAAATATTTTGTGGTCCAAAATTGGCCAATCAATCACTAGGCAATGGAAATCAATCCAAACCATGCACGAGCAAATAGAATTGATAGGCCGGGCTCAAATTGAGAATCAGAGGGCTAGAGCAGCATTAGGGAATATGCCTGAGCAGGCCAGCAGAATGATTCATTTCCTGAACACTCACACCAAGGAAGAGTTAGCAGCATTAGACATCAGCAACAGGACAGAGACTGTTCTAACAGCGAAAAGGGTGCTGACTTTAAAGAATTTTGTCCAAAGTCTAGAACGAAAATGTCAGGAAATGCAGGCAGAAGTAGATGAATTCAAGCTAAACCTTGGAGCATTGCAGAGCAGAGGATTGCCCAGCCTATTGACCAGTGCTGGAAGACTACTGACCCGGGAACAGTATGCCACCAGAATGAATAATTTTATTACAAATCAGATTACAACATCTTCAAGTTCCTCACAAGAAGCAGGACCTCCATCAGGACAGAACCTTTATGACAAGCTGGAAAACTTGTTTTACATTGAGCATGAAATCAATCATCTTTTTGAAGTCACGCCTACTTTTTACAAATATACTGAGGCAGATGAGACATTGATAAAGATACAGAGACATCAGCTGCCTAGAGAAGATTGGTGGCAAGCAATGCTGGAAGTTTTGCCCAAATAATCTCGGTCTTTTCCCTCTTCGTTCAACTTCAAATTTTGGTCAGAGTTTGGTCATCTACAGGTCACCAGAATTGAGTACGCTGGCATCAGACTGAGCAACTAGACAACAGGTGGACAAGGTCAAACCAACAACTCATCAAAGTGCTGGGGCAGCAAGCCCGAAAAATGCAAAATTGAAAGCATAGGCCCAGCCGACTCAGTTGGTCCCAAAAGTCAAAATTTTCTGACAATATGGACAGCTATTACATTACTAGTTATTGCAGCAATTACTCTTTTCATTTACTTTCTTGGAAGAGTTGGTGATGTAATTTATTACATGAGGACTCATCATCTAGATATTTCCTATCATATTTTTGTATATATACCCCCCCATAGAATGTATTTGGGGTTGGTGAATGATTATCGCTCTAAGAGCTGCGCTGTAAGTTTCAGATTATCTAATACAAAGAGCTGATGAAGTTTATGATTTCTGCACTATCTGGATGTGAATGTGATGGGCTGCGTTCTGCTACAGAATTCCTGTGTTGTCTAATGAAACAATAAGTTTTTCTAAACCATGTTTTGTCTTTTCTATGTTTTCTAAATTCACATATATGTTCATGATCTCAGCAACAAAGAAAAAGAATAGCTCAGGACTTGTTTAACTGCACCCTTTGCTCAATCTCTTTTTCTAACCATGTTTTCTGCAGAATTGGTCATAAATATGAATTCTTAATTGCTCATATTTGCACTAATTCTTTCATTATGAATGCTGTTTAGGAATTCTTAATTGCTCCTAGATAATATTCTCACCTTTCCCTCTATCAGCATAGTGAAAGATCCTTAACTGCCTTTCATTCCCTGATTCCATGCCATCTATTCCTAAATTTGAAGATTTGTTTCATGGATACCTGTCTGGCTCTGTAGTATTTCCTCTTCTCCAACAAGCACTTTCAGTTGTACACAAGCATTGACTCCATTGCCCAATGGTCTAAGTTATTCTGAAAACTGCATATCAGTTCTATTTGAAATCATCATCCAACCAAATTCAAAACAAAATCCTGTGCGTTATAACTAGCCTAAAATTACACCAAAACAAAGTTAAATCATAAAGAGAGAGCCCTCTCTGGTTGCAGGTAGGCTAGGACCTGTAGCTGAAAGATTGGTTAGTGGTTACCTCAGCCGTATTCCCTTAGGAGTCAAAGGGAACAACCTGAGTGATAACATCATTGGCGACTCCACTGGGGACAGAACGAATTTTTCCAATTGCTGTCTATTCCTTAAAACTACAGATGAAGCCTGAATGTCAGCCAGGAAGCCTTTGAAACTGTTCTTGCTCTGCATTTACAGGATTAAATAAAAGCTGCTTCAGTCAATCTTCATTCTAGTTTTAAGCTCTAAATAGCTGTTCCAAAAAATTGATCAATTCCTTCCTGAACTAGAAACATTCCCAGAAAAATACCAAAAACAAATTTGGAAGCTGGCTCCGAAGAAGAAAACTCGTTATACCAGGTCAAATCCTGACCCTGATCCTCCAGCTGTTTTTGACAATCCCAACTTAATCCCAAAGATCCTTAGAAAACAAGAAAAAGATCTTACTGATTCTAGCCCTGAAGCAGTTCAGCAAAGTTATATTCCAACCCCTGCTAAACCTTCAGTCCGTCCTCACACTGCTCCTTCTTCTCCTTCTTCCTCATCCACCTCTCAAAGCACCTTCTCTACACCACCATCTACCACCCATATTTCTACCACAGTTACTGTTGTTCCAGCTGTTCCATTTCTTCCTGTTGTTCCATTGATCCCTGTCAATATGGCAAATAGATATGCCCCTTTACAGTTACCTAGAAATCCAGGGGCTATGCCTCAGGATTATCAAAGTAAGATCACTTATTTTGATGGTACAGGTACCTATACTGCCCTACAACATACAAAGAAAATGCAAGACTACTTTGAAAACTATGAGATAGACGCTGATGATGTAAGAATGAAAATTTTTGTCCAAAGTTTAACAGGCGAAGTAAGAACTTGGTTTAGAGCGCTTACTGCAAATTCCATAGCCGACCCAGAGGCCCTCTACCAGACATTTCTCCACAGATGGGAAAAGAAAAAAGATCCACTGCACATATTATCTGAGTATGACACCATAAAAAGAGGCCCCCAAGAAACTGTCCTAGACTATTGTGCAAGATTCAACAATGTTTACAATGCTATTCCTCAAAACCTTAGACCTCCACCTGACTTAGCTTTGATCAAATTCCCTGATGGATTTGATTCTGACATGGCATATCAACTAAGGGAAAGAGCCCCTCCGACCTTAGCAGACATGCAAAATATAGCTGTTAGTGTGGAGGCAAACCTAATTGCTAAAAGAAATAGGGCAAGAGCTGAAAGGAGAACTACTTTTAAAGATGAACCTTCAGCCTTTGAACAAAAATTGGATGCAATCATCAAAGGTATGGACAGACTTGGGGATAGGGTGGAAACCATCGAAAGAAAGTCATCATGGGAAGGTCAACCAAATGCTGCAAGGAACCCGAACTTTAGAAAGAATCAAAATCCAAATGTTGGAAGAGCTGGCCTGGACCAGGACATCAGACCTCCCTTTCAACAAAACTATGCTGAAGCATCAACATCTAGTGAACCAATTGAGGATCCTCAAATCAACTTGATGGGCTTGGACAGTGAACACCAAGTCTTTCTAACACAAGAAGATCAAGATAATCATGACATCAATCAATTTCAAACCAAATCAGGAGAGTCATTTGATTTTAGGGAAGGCTACGATGTAGCAGTCTATGAGGTTCACAAACAGTACAAATTAAGGAGCAGAACCATAGATGTGCCCGAAACTGTCAAACCAAAGGATACTAAACAGCCAAAGAAACTAAAAGATAAAGCTGCTCCTACAGAATCCTCAGATAGAATAAACCCAAACCCAAGAGAAGTCACTGTGGAAGACATATCAGATGTACAACCCTCAAAAAATCAGACATTTATAAGCCCTCACACAAAAGAAATTTCGAGCAGTACTCCTGAAAATATTCCCAAAACAGAGGTACCTCAAAACAACACCCAAACTCAAGAGAAGGTCACTGATGACCCAGCTGAAAAAGAAAAGCTTGCTGTCCCCAACACAAAGCTGCAGATTGAAAAACCCTTTAACTTGGAAACAGAAATAGGTAAACTGAAGATAGCCATTCCTCTCTCAGAATTGGCCAAACATGAGATATACAGACAGCAAATCAATAGGTCCCTCCAAATACCAGACAATAGGGATGCTGTAAATATTTTAGATGATCAACCTGAATTACTTTTTGGTCCTGAGGTCAACGGAAAGATAGCAAATGGAGGAGTTCCACCTTTTTATGTCAGCTTAAACATTCATGACAAGGTGTTACATAACGCAATGTTTGATTCAGGAGCCTCCCATAACCTTATGCCTAAATCTGTGATGGAAAAGCTAGACCTAGACATCACCAGACCTTACAAAGATCTATTCTCATTTGATTCCAGCCAGGTCAGATGTCTAGGACTAATCAAAGACCTATGTGTATCCCTGGTCCAGTACCCAACTAAAACAATTCTGATGGATGTGGTGGTGGCTGACATTCCACCCAAATATGGTATGCTTTTATCAAGATCTTGGACAGCCAAACTCCAAGGATCTTTACAACTGGACATGTCCTATGCCACTATTTCAGTCTTTGGGCAACCAAAGAGATTATATCGTGAAACACTAATGAAATATGTGGTTAGCAGTCAGGAAAAGCCCCAAAACTTTCCCATCTATTCTATCCATTCTGATATGGATTCATTCATCTTGTTTAATACTGATATGTGTCCTCCGACTAATGATAAACCTTTGGCTGTAGAGCAAAAAATCTACATAAATCAAGAATCTGTTACCCAAAACCTAGGAACTGTTGAAATAATTGATGTAACCAGCATACAAGACAAACTAAATGAAACAGAAAACTTAAGTCTTCCCACTCCGAAAATCATTGCAACTCCCAAAACTGACCACAAGCAAGAAATCTTATGGTACTTAGAGTTTGATGGCTCAGTAAACAAATTAGGAGCAGGGGCAGGGGTTTGGATACACAACATGCAGAATGACCATGATGAGGGTCATGCATATAGGTTGAATTTCAAGTGTACAAACAATATGGCCGAGTATGAAGCCCTTCTGCTAGGACTCAAGCTCATCAAAGACCTAGGTGCAACCAAAGTTTCAATTTTAGGAGACTCAGATCTAATCACACAGCAGATGAAGGGAAATTTTGTCACAAACCATCTTAGGATGAGGGCTTACAGAGGAGCAGCCATTGAAATACTTAACACTTTCTTAGAATTTCAGCTCACCAAAATCTCAAGAAAGCACAATTTACATGCACACAGCTTGGCAACCTTTTCCAGCACATGCAAGCTACCATTAGAGCCCAACCACAATTTCACTGCTGAAATCAAACATAGGCCTGCAGTCCTTGATAATGTCAAAAATTGGCAGATTTTTGAAAATGACACACAGATAAATAACTTCTTGACTCTAAAGGAGGAATTCTCTAACATCAACATTGATACCTGCACTGTGCATGATCAACAACAGACAAACAGAATTGAGCATAATATATCAGCTGAAATAGCAGAGCAGATTTTGCATCCAACTACTTTTGATGACAAAAATATACAACAGCTGAAACAAACAGATTTTGATGAAATAGCTGAGGCTGAAGCTGAAGTAATTGATCTAAAGGACAATTTTCTGCCCACAGGCTTAACCCCTTTGGAGGATTTATTCGATTCAAATGACATCTCAAGGAAGCCAAAAATACAACCACTGAATGCTGAAATTGAGGACTGCAACATTGGAACCACAGAAAATCCCAAAATGGTAAAACTCTCCAAAGCCTTGCCTGCTGATCAGAAATTGAAATACATTGACTTACTCAAGGAATTCCAAGATGTGTTTGCCTGGAGTTATGAGGACCTCAAATCCTATGATACCTCAGTCATCCAACATACTATACCCTTGAAAGAAAATCAAAGGCCTTTTAAACAGAAGCTTAGAAGAGTGAACCCTGTCCTTCTCCCTCTAATTGAAAAAGAAGTTAAACGTATGTATGAGGCAGGAATCATTGCTCCAATCAGGTTCTCAGAGTGGATTTCAAATCTGGTGCCTACTAGAAAGAAAACTGAAGAGATAAGACTGTGTGTTGATCTGAGGAATTTGAACAAAGTCTCTCTCAAAGACCATTATCCCTTACCAAAAATGGACCATATCTTACAAAGGGTAGTGGGAGCCTCTAGGATCTCATTGTTAGATGGATTCTCAGGATTCAATCAGATTTTAGTACACCCGGATGACCAAGACAAAACTGCCTTCACAACACCTTGGGGAACATTTAAATATGTCAAAATGCCTTTTGGACTTAAAAATGCAGGGGCCACTTTTCAAAGAGCAATGGACATAGCCTTTGCCAAAGAAATCCATGATTTCCTAGTCATATACCTTGATGATCTCACTGCCTTTTAAAAATCAGACCAAGAACACTTAGAACACATAAGGCAAGTTTTCCTAATTTGCAAAAAATATGGCATATCTTTGAATCCAAAGAAATCACTGTTTGGCCTAGAGGAAGGCAAGCTCCTAGGTCATATAATTTCAAAAGATGGCATTAGGATCGACCCGGACAGAATTCAAGCTATCCTTCAAGTGCCTCATCCAAGAAACATCAAAGAATTACAAGATTTTCTAGGAAAGATCAACTTCTTAAGAAGATTCATTCCTAATTTGGCCGAGCTGATTAGACTGTTAAACAATATGCTGAAGAAGGATTCTAAAGTCAAGTGGACCATGGAAGCTAAACAAGCCTTTGAGGACATCAAAAGAGCTTTGACAAATACACCAGTCCTCACAAGTCCCAGGTTTGATAGAGATTTCATCATTTTTTCCTTTGCTTCTGAACACACAATTGCTGCTGTCCTATTGCAAAAAGATGACCAAGGGTGTGAGAAGCCCATTGCCTTCTTTAGCAAAGCTCTTAGAGATGCTCCCTTAAAATATCAGATCATGGAAAAGCAAGCTTATGCCCTAGTAAAGGCCATCAAAGATTTCAGAATTTACATTCTATACTCTCATGTGATGGCCTATGTCCCAAATGTTGTGGTTAAAGACATTTTAACTCAAGAAGGAATTGAAGGCAAAAGTGGCAAATGGATTGCCAATATCCTAGAATATGACATTGAAATCAAGCCTACAAAAATGATCGAAGGACAAGGGCTAGCCAAACTGATGACTGAAACCAATTTTCAAGCCCTTGATATCAATGAACTGGACAACGAACAGGAGATGGCGACTCCACAGATCAAACAAGCCTTTTTACAATCCCCTTGGTACGCTGATATATGTTTTGTATTGTTAAACCTGCAAGCTCCTCCAGGGTTGTCCAGAACTAAGAAAAGATTCTTGAAAATGAAAGCATCAAAGTTTTGTATTATAGACAATCTGTTATTTTGGAAAAATCATGAAGGGATTTTACTCAATTGCCTAACATTAGATGAAACTGACAATGTCCTCAAGGAATTTCATGCAGGTGATTGTGGAGGACACTTATACTGGAAGTCTATAGCTGATAAAATTCTAAGGGCTGGATTTTATTGGCCCTCCCTATTTGCTGATGTGAAAAAATTTGTAATGTCTTGCCATAAATGCCAGGTCTTTGAAGGCAAGAGAAAGTTGTTACCTTTACCACTCAAACCTATTACAACTGAAAGACCATTCGAGCAATGGGGGTTAGACTTCATTGGTGAAATCCACCCTTCATCATCTGGCCAACATAGGTGGATTTTGACTGCCACAGACTACTTTACCAAATGGATAGAAGCCATCCCTTGTAGGCAAGCCAATGATTCAATAATCATGCAATTTCTAGAAACCAACATCTTGTTTAGATTCGGCTGTCCTGAGAAAATTATCACAGACAATGCAACTGCTTTCAAATCCAGAAGAATGATCAACTTCTGCCACAAGTACCACATTACCTTAGGCCACTCCACAGCCTATTACCCTCAAGGTAATGGCCTAGTTGAGTCATCCAACAAGAGCCTCATCAACATCATCAAAAAGGTCTTGGAGGAAAACAAAAAGAATTGGCATAAGAAGCTAGTAAATGCACTATGCGCAGACAGATTGACCACTAAAAGATCCATTGATACAAGTCCATATGAACTAGTTTATGGAATGGAGGCAAGGTTCCCTTCATCCTTGGGAATCCCTGTAATCAAGTTGCTGCAAGAAATACAAGCGGAGCCTAATGATATTCAAAGAAGGATCAATCAGACTATACACTTGCAGCAAACAAGAGAAGAAGTATATCAGAGAACACAGGTTCTACAAGATAAACTCAAGAAGATATTTGACAAGAGAACAAAGGCTGAAGATTTCTTCATAGGAAACAAAGTGTTGAGATGGGATTCTAGGAGGGAGGACAAAGGGAAACATGGGAAATTTGATTTTCTGTGGAAAGGACCTTATGTCATTTATGCTATACAAGGTAATAACACATATTTTCTAAAGAGTTTGGATAGCACAAATATTGAGGAAGGCCCAGTCAATGGGTGAATGCTCAAGCACTATTTTGATCCCCTTTCATGAACATAGCATAGTTGTATATTGTACATAAATATTTGTAATTCTAGCATTTTATTTACAGCAGTATGATAAGGAAATAAATGCAGCAAAATTTGAAGAGGAAAATTAGGGAACTGCACCATTTTTGATATATATCTTGAGTCTATCATAGGAAATCAAGAATAGCACTTGAGAAGTATACAGAGGATGACCAATACTCAGAAAGACTAGTAAAGACAGAGCTGTAATTTTGCACAGATCAGCTCATAAGGACTGCACACAAGTTACAAAGTTCAGATCATTGATATTCAAGAGAAGGAATTTTCAGGCTACAGCAAAAATTGGAAATAAGGCAATCTAACCTGCTGTTCTTGGCTTTTCATTTGAAAAAGCCATCCCCAATGGAGCCACTGTTAGGTTCCTATACCAATAGGTTTCATTTTTCATGATTGACAGTGGAAGGGCCAAATATGTTCATCTTTGGTGCTGCAAAGGTTCCATATTTTCTATACAGATAGACAGAATTAAAAAATGTGAAGAGGGTATGCCCTAAAAGAATTATCAAAGGGCAAAAAGAGTAAATTGGTCATAAAGAAAAATAAAACTGAACCCCAAAGAATGACCAGGAAAGTGGCTAGCCAAAATGCCATTTCTAGCTTCATGGATGGCCCAACAGTTCAATCTGGACCATGCCATGTTTTAAATTGCTTGTTATATATTAGAGAATGAATATCTGTCCAAACAGTTCAAGCTTGGCAGATCACTAGCTAGGTAGAGAAAATAAGGAGCCCAACTGCTTAATCTGAGCCCTTGGAAGAAATAAGGGTCGATTTAGATAGGAGGGCAGTCAAAAGAAAAGAGGATAATCAGGGTTTGCAAGTCTAAATGCACCCATTCAAAAGGAAGAAAAAATGTTAGGTGTATTAGGCTGGGTAGGTAGTTTGGAGTTGCAGATGCAAGGCTTTGATCACCTCATGTATTATCAGTTAGAGCTCATCTCATCAACGAAAGAAAGGTCAAAGCAGTTGTCTAATGGCAGAACTTTGGAAGCATGACTAACTCCCTTTCATCCCCCTCGAAGTTTCTTACTAACATCCCCTTGAGGACTTTGGGATCTTCCCAACAAGTCCTACTTTCAGTTCGTTTTTTGTAAAATATTAAGTCAAGTTTTGACTTCCTTCCATGAAAAGAAGCCACATTTCTTGTGTAAAATCACTCCTCCACATTCCATGCAATTCTTATGCCTAAGTTTCAGTCCATGAACTTAGTCTCTGCCCTACTCCTTCACCTCACAAACTCATATTAACTCCTAATTCTATTGTATAGCTCCCTAACTACTTTCCCATCCCTATTGCTACAAAAACTATGTAAAAATTCCAAAAAATATATTAAATACCCCACCCTATAGCATTATAGCTATGTAAACATGGTTTTGGGAAATAATAGTCCATCTGGGGCTACTATGAACCCTTCCGCGTCCTAACCCTGGAATTAATCTAACCTCTGGTTAGGTTAATAACCTATACCTAATCCCCCACCCATCAAAACCTTACAATTCTACCCCTCCGCAGTCATTCCCAAGGTCTAATGTTTAAATGTTTAAATTAAACATTAAATTATCATTTCCCCGCATAAACCTAACCCGCACATAACCCACATTTACCAAAGTTTTGGACCCCCCACGGCATATTGTCATTTAATATTCGCGCGGGCACTGCTCCAAAGTCACACGCCACCCCAATTAACCCGCCAGTCGTCCGATGGCCAGCGCTCCAGATCCAAGGGTGGGCGGTCATTTTTATGCCCCGATCTGCCGAAGGATAACGTCCGGGAGATTGGCAGTTTTCCTGCCGTACCCCCGCCACGTGTCGTCCTCCCGGCATTATCGGAGGCCCCTCCCCCAATACCACCTCTGCCGAAAAGCAGTGCGGGAGAAACCGTAAACCGCTGCCCCGCCTTGACGTCAGCTCCACGTTTGCGTGACGTCATCAACCTCCGTCCACACCTTGCCACCGTGTCACCGCCACGTCCCCATTCTCGTTAGACGCCACGTCATCCTTCCGTACCTGGGACCTGCCGATGATGTCATGCTGACATCATCGCAGAAAAGCGCCAAAAGCGCAAATATGTCAAGTTTTTTATAAAAATGCGCGTTTTTCGACCGTTTGTTAGTCATTTTCATTGGACATTGTGGAGAGCTGTTGCTGTTGTTTTCGCCCGTTTGCCTCCGAAATTCGAAATTCGACCAATTAAGCTGCTGCCACCTTCAAATTCGTCTTCATCGTTCGCCATTGGACCAGTCCAGTTGCCCCCGACGCCATTTAACCAGGTATTTGCCAAATCTCAACCATTAGCCTTGTTTTTCACCATTTTCTCTGTTTTAAGCTACTTGAATACCTGCAAGTACCCAAATTAACGACTCTGCTGCATCTAAATTCTGCCTAAATCCACTGATAAACCCCTACCTCAAAAAGAACCCTGTAAACCAGCGCCTGTTTGTGAAATTACCATTGAAAACTCGTTTTCAAGCTCAGGCTCCCGACAAAACTCCACAACGGCCCAGCATTATCCTTTTCTGCCATATTCCATTCAAAAAACTAAAGCAATTGGTCTGGAAATTATCTCCTTTCCCCTCTGTATTCTTCCCACAGCCCTTCAACCCACAAAATTCATCAAGAAGAAGAAAAACTGGTGTAAAAGCTCTGCAAAATTTGTCTCTTTCGTCATAGTTTCAGACAGTCAAGACCATTATCACATTCAAGCTCAGTCCTCAGTTCCTTTGCTTATCCTCAAAAGCAAGTTTGTTCAACAGTTGTTGCCTTAATCTTTATTTCAAGCCTAAGCTCAGAAGATTTCAGAATGACCACTCCAACAGCTCTTAGTGTCACTCCTATCAATCCACCAAACAGAGAACTTGAAGCCATGCCCCTAGCTGATAAAGATCACCTCATTCAAGATTTGGTTGGGGACAGGAATCACTTGCAAACCTTCTTCCAGTTAAGAAACAGTTTTTTGAGCAACTGTGATATGTATGGCATATGGGAATCTAATTTTCCTGTTTATTTCCTTCCCTCTGTAAATGTTTTTCCTGAGATTATCCGTCTGTGTGCTGAGAACTATGAGCCAACTCAGAGAGCTGTCAAGTCTCCATCTGGGAGCATACTCTTTTATATTACTCCTGACTCCATCAACTAGATGTTAAACTTCAAACATACTCATCTATTGTTTCCTTTCTCTATGAATTACCTGCTGGATGAAGGTTCCAAGCTCTCCAGCTCTGAGATTGCAAGAATTACCAAGACATTCATGAGGGCAGACTGCCAACCTACTGAGCCTCCTCCATTCCTATATGTCAACTTCAATGAGGTGGGCAAGCTGCTTGTAGATATGATCTCTTATGTGCTGGGTTTTAAGACAAGTGAGCACATTGATGAAACAGTGCTGGTTCTGCTGTCTGCATACAGCCTAGGACAGCCCCTTGTTGTCAAGTATAACTATGCCAAGTTCATAGCCAATAAAATGCATGACCAATTAGTGAAGCTGGATAGGGAGGGAATCTTTAAATATTCTTCATATATCTATCATTTGTTCATGTATTACCAATCTGAAAGCTTCCAGTGCCCCATCAAGACGTTGGATGCTAAGGGTGAAAGAAGGTTTGTCATCTTTTGGTCATCAGTTTTTCATAAGGTCCCAAACTCTCCATTTTCCTACTGTGAGTTCATTGACCAATTTGTATACCCAGTCTCTTGTCTCCTAATGAGAAGTCCTCCTCCTAGATTATCATATGACATGCAGAAGATCTTGCAGCTGTCCAAGACTTACAAAATAGGTGATTGGTATTTCTACCAAAATCACACTGTCATCAGAATCTATGGCTGTGAGCTCTGTCCTTACAGGCTCCCGAGATATGTACCAATGAGACTTTTTGCCTTAGAATATTACAGGCAACTCATCAATTCAGACCTCACTCATTTCCATAGTGCCAAGAAGAAAGCTCGCCTGAAATTTAGAGATCATCTAGGCCCCTTCATTATGAACAAGAAAGAGGGTTGGCAAGAGGTTGACCAAATATTGGGGCAGAAACTCAAGCTGAAGAGAAGTTTCTGGTGGGTTCCTTATGATCCGGATGGCTTTATTAGTGCCAGAAGAGTTAAATATAGGCTGACAGCATATGAGCACTGTAGAACCCCACAAATTGAACAATATGCCAACCAAGATGAGTGGCTGGTAGGGACACTAGTTGAGGAGTTTACTCAAGAAGAAATTATGGAGCAAAATGTCAAAGATCTAGAAAAAGCTCTTGACTTGGATTCTTTTGACCAGGTAACCTTCAAACTACCTCAGCAAGTCGGAGAAGGTCCATCCATAGTTGCAGCTTCACAAGCTACCCAGCAACGGTCTACACCAGCAACAGGTACATCAAAAGGAAAGGAGCCAATGGATGTAGAGCAAGAAAAGGTTGCAGAACAACCTGCCACCTCAAAGGAGCAAATTCAAGAACAAGCTCCTCCACAGCAAACAGAGGCACTACAAGTGCCAATTTTGCAAACTCCTATTAATGAAGAAAGAGGAAAGAAGCGAGACCGAGAGGACTCCACACCTGCTACTGGGTCTACTCAGCAACCTGAAGCCAAGAGGCAAAGAGTTGATTCTCCATTTGAGGAGGAAATTAGTGAGGACATCATAGAAAGTCCAAGAGGAGAAAAGGAAGCAAGCCAACACACACCAACTAGCTCCTTCCAACAAGAGCAAGAGAGGCAACAGGGCATGGAAGTATCCTCCTCGATACAACAGAGCAAGCGGCCACCTAGTATCAAAACGGCTTTCATGGAAATCAAGGCTCAAAATGAGCAGTTAAGAGTGCAATTGTATGATCATTTTCTTAGGGCAACACCTGCCAAACAGCAGAGGTTGATGGCAACATATGACTTCAAAGAAGAAAAAATGATTCTCAGTCATTTTAAGCCCAAGATACCGCAGCCACAGTCAGCTGCAGATTATGTGAAGACTAGTCTAGAGGTCCTTGCCAAGGACATTCACCCGATGGATCAAATAGAGCTGCATAAACAGACGGGTGAGATGGTCTATGCTACTTTAGTAGATAAGGCCATGCTGGCCCATGAATTGAAGGAGTCTTTAAGAAACACAAATGCTCAGCTAGATTTGGAAAGACTGTCCTCCTTGGCCAAAGACAACAGAATCAAAACATTGGAGGACATTATTGTGGACCTAGGACATGATCCCAAGGACCCCAAGGCTGTCAGGGCCCTTATGAAGAAAAAAGAAGATGACATTGCTGCCCTTAGAAAACAATTGGGATTGGCTCCTACTATGCACGGACAAACTGCAGAGCTAGCGCAAGAAAAAGAGGCTGATGATACAATGGATCTACTGATGAGAATGAATGAAAGAATAATTCAGATGGAGAAAGAATTAGAAAGAGCAGTGCAAGGCAAGCAGGGAGAGTCGACCTCCCAGCCACCTCAAACAGTTCCTACTGATGTCCCTATTTCTCTTACACAAGCAGCAGTGATCCCCCCTATCATCCCAGCATCTACAACAGCTTCATCCACCACAGATGCTACAGCAGCAGCAACAACAACAGCCCCTGAATCTAGCATGAGCATGGATGAAATGATGAAAGCTGTCAAGGAGCTAGAACTTTAGGCAACAGAGATAAAGGAGGCCATGGAAAAGCTGGCCAAACTAGAGGTGAGCTACGATAAGTCCAAGGTGACAGTAGCTGAGAAAACAAGGGAGATTAAGGCCCTCAATGACAAAATAAAGGCCTTGGAGAAGGAGCTGAATTTGGAGAAGACCCTGGCTGAAATAAAAAATATTTTGTGGTCCAAAATTGGCCAATCAATCACTAGGCAATGGAAATCAATCCAAACCATGCACGAGCAAATAGAATTGATAGGCCGGGCTCAAATTGAGAATCAGAGGGCCAGAGCAGCATTAGGGAATATGCCTGAGCAGGCCAGCAGAATGATTCATTTCCTGAACTCTCACACCAAGGAAGAGTTAGCAACATTAGACATCAACAACAGGACAGAGACTGTTCTAACAACGAAAAGGGTGCTGACTTTAAAGAATTTTGTCCAAAGTCTAGAACGAAAATGTTAGGAAATGCAGGCAGAAGTAGATGAATTCAAGCTAAACCTTGGAGCATTGCAGAGTAGAGGATTGCCCAGCCTATTGACCAGTGCTGGAAGACTACTAACCCGGGAACAGTATACCACCAGAATGAATAATTTTATTACAAATCAGATTACAGCATCTTCAAGTTCCTCCCAAGAAGCAGGACCTCCATCAGGACAGAACCTTTATGACAAGCTGGAAAACTTGTTTTACATTGAGCATGAAATCAATCATCTTTTTGAAGTCACGCCTACTTTTTACAAATGTATTGAGGCAGATGAGACATTGATAAAGATACATAGACATCATCTGCCTAGAGAAGATTGGTGGCAAGCAATGCTGGAAGTTTTGCCCAAATAATCTCAGTCTTTTCCCTCTTCGTTTAGCGTCAAATTTTGGTCAGATTTTGGTCATCTACAGGTCAGCAGAATTGAGTACGCTGGCATCAGACTGAGTAGCTAGACAACAGGTGGACAAGGTCAAACCAACAACTCATCAAAGTGCTGGGGCAGCAAGCCCGAAAAATGCAAAATTGAAAGCGCAGGCCCAGCCGACTCAGTTGGTCCCAAAAGTCAAAATTTTCTGACAATATGGACAGCTATTACATTACTAGTTATTGCAGCAATTACTCTTTTCATTTACTTTCTTGGAAGAGTTGGTGATGTAATTTATTACATGAGGACTCATCATCTAGATATTTCCTATCATATTTTTTTATATATACCCCCCCATAGAATGTATTTGGGGTTGGTGAATGATTATCGCTCTAAGAGCTGCGCTGTAAATTTCAGAGTATCTAATACAAAGAGCTGATGAAGTTTATGATTTCTGCACTATCTGGATGTGAATGTGATGGGCTACGTTCTGCTACAGAATTCCTGTGTTATTTAATGAAACAATAAGTTTTTCTAAACCATGTTTTGTCTTTTCTATGTTTGCTAAATTCACATATATGTTCATGATCTCAGCAACAGAGAAAAAGAATAGCTCAGGACTTGTTTAACTGCACCCTTTGCTCAATCTCTGTTTCTAACCATGTTTTCTGCAGAATTGGTCATAAATATGAATTCTTAATTGCTCATATTTGCACTAATTCTTTCATTATGAATGCTGTTTAGGAATTCTTAATTGCTCCTAGATAATATTCTCACCTTTCCCTCTATCAGCATAGTGAAAGATCCTTAACTGCCTTTCCTTCCCTGATTCCATGCCATCTATTCCTAAATTTGAAGATTTGTTTCATGGATACCTGTCTGGCTCTGTAGTATTTCCTCTTCCCCAACAAGCACTTTCAGTTGTACACAAGCATTGACTCCATTGCCCAATGGTCTAAGCTATTTTGAAAACTGCATATTAGTTCTATTTGAAATCATCGTCCAACCAAATTCAAAACAAAATCCTGTGTGTTATAACTAGCCTAAAATTACACCAAAACAAAGTTCAATCATAAAGAGAGAGTCCTCTCTGGTTGCAGGTGGGCTAGGACCTGTAGCTGAAAGATTGGTTAGTGGTTACCTCGACCGTATTCCCTTAGGAGTCAAAGGGAACAACCTGAGTGATAACAAGATCTTTCTAACGAGATATTGTGCACGTCAAATGGAGCTCATATGCCAAATTTACGACCCCAGGAAGTTGATGTACCAATTTACCCAAATGGGGCCCACAGTTTGGCATTTCATCTTCTAGGGTTAGGTTTTTGGATGTTTAGGGTTTTCCATTGTTTCTTAACAATAAATAGGCCTTCGAGCCTCATTGTAACAGAGTTCAGAGGCATGTAGCTGCCACATCTCTTCTCAAAGATAAGCTACCATCACCCTAGATGGTTTATTTCCATTTTTGTTTGTAAGCGTATTTCAATATTTTACATTAATGAAATGAAGTATTATTTCCACTACATCTCTGTGTTTATGGTTATCTCTATAATTTTTTGTGTTCCTGTTTAAATCCGGATCACTTCTTGAGATATAACTACTTCTAACACCTTTTCTATTAGTTGTCATTTATACTAAAATTAAATTCTTTATTTCTTTATCAATTCTTTCTTGTTCAATAACTACATACATAAATAGGAAACTGGCTCTCACCCCTCGCCCTTCTTTGGTCGGGTGAGTGGAGAAATCCCCTTGCTGTCTCCTATGTTTTCCATGAAGACAGTCTTAATAATGTTGTATGCTTTTGAATAATCCCACCACACCCAGCTTTTCCTGTATTGTTCTTAGTTGCCCCATGAAAATTTACTTTGCTTTGGTCATCATTTTCATGTTGTCTAATCTTCTTGGGGGTTGTCATCCGACATTTATCAATAAAATAGAGTTGTACTTTACTTATTCAGAGAAATGATTTTTTGTTATAGATTCTAGGGCAATTGGATTCCCTTGCCCTTCTGCCACTCCAGGAGCATGCCAGATCTAACTAAGCTCGCAAACAATCTTTCAGCTTTTAGTATTTCTCTTGTACTCTTCCCTTTTTTGTAGCTTTTGATAGTTTTAACTTTTATTATAGGTTGTTGGAGCAAAAGAAAAAATGACATCCTATCAAGAATCCTGTACCTAAAAAAGTAGAGTTCTCATATAGCAACTTTAAATACCTAGGATGATATATTTGCCTTATGACCAGAGCTCTCTTTATAGTGTCAATGATTTTATGATCTGTGGCTTGTAGTGTCTCCCATGTTTTCAATATACAGAGCCATGTTAATGCTGTTAGGATTGTGAAGAATTCCTCCATAATCTGCTTTGTCTTCATTTCCCTTAGATTTTCCTTCAAATTTTTCTTTGATTTGCCCTACTTTTGTATGTTGTCAGATCTTCTCCTAGTATTGGTTAGCTTACCTTTATTGATGAAGTAGAGTTGTATTTTTTTAAATAGAAAATAGTTATATTTGTATTGCTGAGGAACACACCGTAGCTCTATTATAGGTTGTTGGAGCAAAAGCAAAAATGACATCCTATCAAGAATCCTGTACCTAAAAAAGTAGAGTTCTCATATAGCAACTTTAAATACCTAGGATGATATATTTGCGTTATGAGCAGAGCTCTCTTTATAGTTGTCAGATCTTCTCCTAGTATTGGTTAACTAACCTTTATTGATGAAGTAGAGTACACCTCAACTATACTAGGAAGGCAGATAGAAAAAACTAAACAGGGATTATGAATTTTGAATGACCATTAGTGTGAGGAGAGCCCATACCCATACCTTCTTGAATTGTTACCTTTTGTTATGTGCCATGGCAAAAATTGTCTTCATAGTGGACTTTCTAGTTATAGCCTCAATCAGGTTATTGGAGCAAAGCAATAATGACATTATCACTGAGTTGAGGCCTCCATCTTTGGTTAGTACCCGCTACGTTTGAACTCCCTTACCAAGTGTTCCTTTCTGAATGGATCATACCAATTCCAACAAACGTGGTATAGGATACTCTTTTTTATCTCATTATAGCTCAAGATTTTAGGGTAGGAAATAGAGAAGTGGGGGCCTTCTTATTCGGGGAGGGGGCTTTGGATTAATTTATTGGATACTCGATAAACATAATCTTTCAAAGAAACAGCTTCTACGATGATAGATAAGCGTCGGGTTTAGCATCTCTGCCCCCTGCCCTCAAAACAATATGGGAGCCTCTTGGCTCGTACTGCTCACACTCCTAGATCTTAACCTTTGGGTAACCCTCCTCCACCCACCATAGTGTGAGAAACAGAGCCAGGCTTACTACAACTCTGCTATTATTCAACTTCATTCGAGTTTGAAACCAAATTAATAGAAATATGCAACGAGTTGTGAAAAAGCAAGGCCATGCCCGAAGAAGAAGCCATAAGCAAGCCCACCTCTCAGATGAAGCCAGAGGTTTGCTGCTGGCCGGTTTCACACATTAACCAATATTCACACATTCAGTATGATGGATTCAAGAGGAATGATATTCTTGACATGAAAAGGTGGGCAAATCCATATGCTTTTATCCTTTTAAGGCCATGATCCTGGTTGTTGATAGCCAAGTTGTAATGTATGTCATGTTTATGGTTTGAAATCATTAGTGATCATGCCTTGCAACAATGTCTAAGCCATCCTACATAGGAGACATACCGACAAAAATAGTTAAATTATTAACAAGGATTGCCCATTATCCTATAATAATGGGCACAAGTCTAGGCAAATCCCTTTGGTTGACATATGGTTGATGCCAAGAACATGTCCTGAATGATCTTCATGGAATAAATACAATTCTAAACACAATTACTTTATTGGCCTTTTGAGTTGTAACGAGGTAGTAATAGATACCCTTTAAAATATTGACATATTTTTTTTTCCCAAGAAAAAGAAAATATAAAATCAAGTGTCTTAGCAACAAAAGAACATGCACTTCACGTGGTTGGAGAAAAATGACCCTAAATATAGTCATAGTTTGTTGTTAATGAAATCATATTTTGCAATAAAGAATATCTTTGAAATAGAATAAGTCTAAAAGAGTAGAGCATATATAAATGGTGTTACCGCAGGTGTTAATGTACTCTTTTCTCCAACTGTGCTTGTTTCCATTACAGAAACTGGAGATACATAGGAAGCACCTACACTAGCCTTTGTGGCAAGTGAGTGATAAGTGAGTGATATATGTCAACGATTTCAAATAAAATGTGAATATACCCTGCTTTGATGCACCATATCAAAATTTCTCTAGACACTAAAGAGGCAACCAAAGTTTTGTGCAAATACCCTAATGAAGGAACCCCACCAGGCCAGCCAGTGACACCCAAAGAAACGGATAGTGGTAGACTTGTAGTGCTACTTTCTGTTCTGGTTGTCATGGAAGGAAATAAAGCTAAATCTGTTTATAAAGCACAAGAAATGACAGAAACAATAAATATACCAATTGTTGGGTGTGGAGCATGATTATCTTCTATATTCAAAGGTTTCAGCTGGATGTATACCCTAGGAAGATTGTACACCCCTCCACGCGGGGGCGTGCGGGGGGGCTAATCCCCCCCGACTAGGGGGTCCGAGGGCCAGCGGTTGATCTGACGGTAGAAGTTATGTTTAATTTGGGGTTTTTTGCCCTAGAAGGCAACCCCTCACTATATATGAGGGAATTGTATTGCGTCTATATATATCTATATTCTAAGTGAGGAAGAGAGTGGAGATTGAGAGAGAAGAGGGTGTTACAGCAGATTTGGTGTAAGTTGTATCTCTTCAGTTTGCTGGATAATATAATAAAAGAAGGACTGGTTGTTTCTCCGTGGACGTAGCCCAAACTGGGTGAACCACGTATATCTGTGTCTCTCTTGTTTTATGCATTTTCTGTGTTTATATTTCTGCAATATTTTATATGTTCCATTGCTCTGTAAAATATAATTTTCTAACACCAATCTTTGCATTGCTCATGCCCTGTCTCTGCAATAGAGCTTTGTGCCTACATAAGCTCAGGGTCAATAACTGCTTCAAATGCATATGCTGCTATTGGCACTGGAATGACAGGCTAATGCTAGATCTTCTTGAGATATAACTAGTTCTAATACCTTTTCTATTAGTTGTCATTTATACTAAAATTCAATTCTTTATTTCTTTAATAGTCTTGACTCATGCTATATCCACCAAATGCATTACAAGTACATTATCTTTAGCTGATTTGATCTTTACAAATTTGATTTTAAGCTGGAAAAGGTCAGGACTCAAACATAACTCTATTTAGTAGGCATTCAAGTCTCTCTACCAGCTGGACAAAATCCTAGTGTAGAAGTTAAGGATTAGGTGCTCTATTTTTTTTACTTTTCCATTATTTACTTATTGTTCTCCTCATGATGCACATTCAAATATCAATTGGATAATTGGCCATCTAAATTGATGGGAGATATCTCTACCAGTTGAACATGTATTATGCAGTTGAATAGGATTGAGTACGTGCATTCAAAGAATTTTCTTCACAAGGATATCAAACCTGACAATTTTCTCACGGGCCTTGGGAAGCGATCAAATCAGGTATATTGTTTACTCCATATAAGAAATGCAACCTTGTGCTTCTTCTAGCTATTATCTGTATGCAATTAGATGCTTTTATTCAAAATTATTTCTTGTCAGAAACTTTCATTGCAAGGTTACTTTTTCCTTTTCAAAGGCGTATATCATTGATTTTGGACTTGCAAAGAAGTATCGAGACCTAGTGAGTCACAAGCACATCCCTTACAAGTGATATTTCATTCATTCAAATTTGTTCTTATATATATTTTAGAACATTATCTTTTTGGAACAAAGTAGAGCTATATTTATGTATTTCATAGATTCATCTTCTAATAATATCCTTCGAAGAGGTTGAAGATTCACATAATAATTATATTCTAGTTAGTGTTTTACTTTTATAGGTCTTGAAAGGGTACACATGGAATATATAAACTTTGCTTAAACATGGGGCAATTTGTTGTGAGTCTTGAATGTAAGGCTTATGAAGATGAGTAAATGTTGTTTAGATATATGATATACATAATAGTTAGTATATTATGCAATCCATGTACTTATATCTGATATATCTAAATTCTATAATCTATAAATCTTTTAATACAAAATTTTGTGCATTCTACATCATTTTTTGCTCCCCTGATTTGCAGTTTGGTGTGCTTGCTCTCTTAGCCCCTAACTCGGAGCTAATGTTTAGAAACTGAACTTTGTACATTATACTTGGTGTTTTGTATGTGCATGGGAAGAAAAAATATTTCTTGATGTTATACAAATATGATAAGCAATCTAGGAATAATGAGATCTCAAGTAATTTTTGATCTAGTCACAACCCTTCAAAATATGAAATCTTTAAGAATATAAGAAATTCAATGTTAAATACATCAAATTCTAACTTTTATAAGATTGTATGTGGTTTATAAAGTTGCAACTGGCTATGATTTATCTTCTATTGGGTATGACCAAGGACCAAGTGCACTTTAAGTTAGATGTTCTTAGTGCTTCAGCATTATAAAATAATGATATTTTTGTTCCTCCTAGAAACTTGACAAGCAGAAAACATTCTATTGGTTTGATCAATTGAAATCAGCATGCCTAAGTCATTAAATGGTTGATTTATCGTCAAAGTGTACAAGGGCAATGTTGTAAGAGAAGAAGAATTTCAGTCACATGACCAATGGACAGTAATCAGCTCGAAGATAGGATGGACTTTCATCACTATTGAACAACAGAGTACTTTCTTTAGGACAATAGGTGAAAATGGAAGTTGGCTTCTATTATATACAAGTAGTCAATGGCCCTACAACTACCCTGTAGACATGCACAACAATTTTCATCATCTCTAAGTTGCATATTGATTTCTTGTTAGCCAAAAATGAGAAAAATACATATAGTAGGTGGTTAAAGCACTAAATCTATTACCGTCTATACCTTCAACTGCTGCCACTGCCACTACTTTGCTTTGTGTCCCACCTGTTTCGAAATCAAGGGTTGGTGTTGTTAACAAAAATTCTCTCTCTCTGAAAGATTCTCATTTATCCCAGCAAAAATTATCTGTGGTCTCAACTTCAGTCAAGGGGTCTTCAGCAGCAACAATAGTAAATATGGTATCAATCTTGGGCTCAGGTCCATCAACAACAACTCTACAAGGACAGCTAAATCAAAATCATTACAATATACAGTAGCACCAACAACATCAGAACTTGCGGCATCAACAATCTGTGCAGCTTATCGATTCTGCACAGAAGCATCATGGGAAAATACTCAAGCAACCTTCACCGCAGCAACAACATCGTCAGGTTTAACAACAACTTCTTATCCACCAACCTCTACAATATGAAGTTCAAACACAATCTCAAGTCCATTCACAGCCTATACCTCAACAACCAACAATGAATCATCAACAAACATCACAACATTTGCAACAACCGTTGAGGCAAATTGTGCCCTTGCCTCAGCAGCTTGGGAGCATACAACAGCAGCACGTCAAACAAGTACATCTAGCTATTCCAACATCTTTTGGGATCACTGTAACTGGAATCTCTCACACAATCTAGGGTCAGTCAACGCAGGACATGCTTCATTTAGTGTAGTTTCTAGCAGAGTGACAACTCCAGCAAAGTCAACTGGAGAAATCATTACACCTTGCCCTGATTCCAAATGGTCAACTACCCATCTCTTACATTTTCAGAAGGGAACAAGATAGTCCAACTTCTGCACTTTTTAATGCTGATGGTCTTCGTTGTCTCTGAATAAACCTGTGAGGTCAAAATATTTTCTTCATATCCTGTGCTTATATGTGTTCCCTTGATAATGAAGTTCCTAAACTACTACTCAGCAGGGACTTGTTGCCTCTGCAACCCTCCCTGTTTAATTAGGATAGATTATTCAGAGGAAGGTTGAAAATTTTCATTACGACAGAGATGGAATGTTTTAAATCTTAATTTTGGTTTTAGTGGTATTATAGCTTTTTATATTTGGGTGTTTAGTGTAATGTTTCGAGTTATTTTTGTAATAGTTTTGGTGAAAATTCCATGTAATAAAAGTAAATAAAGGCAAAGTAATAATCATGCATGATAGGACACTTATTCCAAGGTGAATGTTGGGCAAACTCCTAGTGAAGGGGATCACTTGTGATTGTTTATTGCTAAGGAAATTGGCAAAGGAAATAGATAAGGCTTTGGAAAGGCAAAATGACATTTTTGGCACATTTATTTATGAAAATAATGGAAATTAGGAGAAAAAGGAGGCGAAATGTTGCAGGTTGCATGTGAGGAGGAAAATGAAGGAAATAGAGGCCCCATTCATAAAAAGGCTTATGAGGATCAGTTGCTAACCTTTTTGTGAATTCAATTTTGGAGCTCTCTCAATATTCTCTATCTCTCTCATACACTTAAAGACTTAGATTTTTCTTGGAGCACTATTGGAGGGTGTGGCATAGTTGGATTTTTTTAGCAAGAAGGAAAAGGAAGAGTAGGAAAGCACAAGAGGCATCAAGATCAGCAACTACATCAGATTTTCTTGCAAGTACTAAGTGCATTTATATTTCCTTCACTAGTTTTGGCATGCATGGCATATGCATGTGGATTTTTGGTTGTGATTTGTCATTGGCATGGAGGATGGCCAGGATTGACAGTGGATTTCCTAGCCTTTCCATTTCCTAAATAGCCATGGTGATTATAGGTTTACTTTCATTGTTTTGTTTTTGTTGGTTCTCATCTTTCCTTCGCTTGGGTTGAGTTACTAGTCCTCGAAGCTCTAGTTGGATAAACGCTCTAGAAGCCCTGTAATAGCTTGGGTTGAGTTACTAGTCCTGGAAGCCTTGGTTGGACAATCACTCTGGAAGCCCTTAATGGTTTGAGTTACTAGTCTTGGAATTCCTGGTTGGACAAACGCTCTTGAAGCCCTGAATAAGTTATGGGTTGAGTTACTAGTCTTCGAAGCCTTGGTTGGACAAATGCTCTAGAAGCCCTGGAAGGCTTGGATGGAGACCAATCTGATGATGGTTTTGTGATGTCTGACCGTGGGGTGGAATCATTGTTTGGTGGGTTGAGGTGGATAGCCTCTGGAAGCCCTAAATGAGTTTTGATTGATGTGTTTTATGAGATCCCACATTCATGCTTGGAATATGGCACGGGGGTGAATGGATGAAGAGAGATTTGGATCAACCATTCTATAGTCGGGTGGAATGTGGAAGTCCCATCCCGGGTTTGGATTTTACATCATTAATGAAAGGTTATTTCTTCTTGTATTTCTATGAGCATTTTTATGACTTATATGCGGTTTATATGGTTGTACTTTCATGAGTATTTTTGTCCCTATTATGTTGGTTATGTATGTGTTTTATGACAATAGCCATGTATGGATTTCCTCATGTTTTTACTTGTAATTGAATAATCAATGTATCTATGACCTAATGGATGGAATGGTAGTTGATGTGTTGAGGCATCAATGGTTCTTAGCGATTCTCAACTAAGTATGAGAACCCTATGCTCAGAACTGTTAATTACACCTATAGATTACACATTTGCAATATGTTTGACGAAATGTCTGTCATGGCTAGTAGGGGTCCAGTCAAGGTCTTGAACAATTATTTGTGTTAGTACTATCATTTCCATGTTATTTAACTAATCTGAAGAGATGGTTCGATTCTGGGTAGTGACCTAGGGTCTGGGCTTGAAAAAGTGGCTCAAATCCTGGAGTTGTTGGCATAGCACTAACAGTTTTGGTATCTGGTCGCTGGCAGGCAAGCCTATGAGAGCGACTTTGGCTGTTGGTCACACTCATGCCTATAGCATGGGAGAAACTGAGTCTTAAATTGTCCAAAATCTCAGTGGGACCCCAAGGCAAGTTGTCTAAAGTATTGGATTAGTTCCTGAGGGTCCTGTAACTGATAATTAATGTATGTATGGTGTGTTTTTGTTGGTTAAACTTCCTTAACTTTACTTAGTAGGTCGAATCTATCATAGTGGCCTCTCGTTACATGTTTACCCTGGTTGGTCGGTTTCTTGGGTAGATGTGGGAGGAGGGTGTTACAGAGTGGTATTAGATTATTGTTCACCCCTCGGAATGGATGGGCTATGTGTTGGTCATGCATGCATGGCAGTTGCATCCGTGTCTCTCACCCTTTCATTCCATGTGCTTGTTGCATTTTCACGATGTTGTTCATGGTCGTAGTGATGTTGTCATGTGAAATTTGAGGTGTTGTTGTGGAATGTATCATTGTGCATGTATCACTTGTTACATGTTGATTTATGTCACTTACATGTATCGTTGTAGTATGCTTGGTTACATTCTTGCATGTTTGGTTACATTCTTGTATGCTTGGTTGCATGTATCATTCTTGCAAGTTGATTTCAAATATTGTTCATTCATGCTTGGTCATATGTGTTTATGCATATGTGTGGATGGTTATGCATCATTTATGTATGCCCATGTTTGCATGTGGTCAAGTGTATAGTGACGTAATGATGGTGGTTGTCATGCATGAGGTGGTGGTGTGTGTTGTTGTTGAGGCCATGCATTGATGCCTGGACCCAAGTTAGAATGATGATTGCATGGTTATATGCTTATGTTTTATGTTTCTATATGTTTTCATGATTATGTTATACATGTACACGTTGATTTTTTGATCTTGTAGACAAGGCATCCTCCCCGAGCTATACTAAGGTATGTTGGTTTATTGTGATTTGGTTTAGCTAACATGATATACCTTGCAGAAAGAAATATCAAATGGCTAGCAAGATGGTTGACTACAAAGACTCTCCCTATGAATTAGAAGAGCAGTATGGTGTTGGGAACTCTTCCGACTTGGTAGTGACACTGAGAAGTTTAAAGGAAGAAATAAGGAGTTGTAAGGCATATAATGACAAAATCATATAGGCATAGGAAAAGTTAGCAGAGGTAAATGCAGTCATACTTCAGAGCTTGTCAGATTTGCAGTGACAGGGACCACTTTGGATTAGCCATGAGCAAGAGGATAGAACTAATGGGGCATATGGTAGTAGATCACATGGTGGTCACCGATCAGATAGAGATGACACAATTAGAGATGGCAGATTGTTGGACACTTTGGATAGGAGAAGGGATAAACACATGTATGATTCTAGTTTTGATTCAAATAAGCACTATGATCATCATCAGTATCATCCTTACAGGAGGAGTGATAAGGGGTATTTTCCAAAAGAGTTTAAGAAAGAAAAGCCACCTACTTTTGATGGAGAGGTAAATAAATCACAAGATGCAGAGGCATGGTTTCTAGGCATGAAGAAGTTCTTCAGATTGCATGACTATTCAGAGAACATGAAAGCTAGAGTGGCTACATTCAGTCTCAAAGGAAAAGTAGACATTTGGTGGGAAGACGTGAAGAATGTTAGAGGTATAAATGAGGAATATTTGACTTGGAGTGAGTTTGAGCGGCTATTCAAGAAGAAGTATTTGTCGGAAAGATACTTTGATGACAGGGTGAAAGAATTCTATGAGCTAAAGATGGGATCCATGATAGATGATGAGTACACTAGTAGATTCTTGGAGTTGCTGAGGTATGTGCCTTACCTCAAGGAGGAGAAGGCTAAGATTCAGAGATTCGTTAGTGGGTTACCAGTTTCATTCAAATATAGGATTGAGTTCGATGAGCCTAGATCATTGGAGGAGGCCATCTGAAAACTGAAGCATTTCTATGAACAATCGAAGCGCAGAATTGAGACTAAGCCAAACTGGAAAGGTAATGCAAAGAACAAAGGAAAATGGGACAAGAAGTGAGTATGACCACAGGACACAGGTAATAAGGAGAATGTTGCACCACCTAAGAATTTCAATACATCAGATAGAGGACAGGGATTCTGGTCAGGAGAACAGAACAAGGAGATAGGTTGGAAGCCTATAGAGTGTTGGACTTGTGGCAAGGATCATCACAGGAGATATTGTCCACAAAATCAGGGTGGTAGACCTTAGATATACAATGCACAGGAGGCGCAGACTGTTGGGGATGTTGGTCATAGTATTCCACATATCTATGCAAGAGTGGAAAATAGGTAGACAAAACACCAGGCATCTATCATTGAGATAGATGGTAAGCTTTGTGATCAAGTTATTTCTATTTTGATTGACCCTAGATCTAATTATAGCTATGTTAGTCATGACTTAGTGGATAAGTGTGGTTTGAGTAAGGAATTGCATGTAGAGTCTTGGTTAGTGCAGTTGGCTATGGGTACAAAGAAACGAGTTCATCATTGGGTAAGAGCTTGTGCATTTGACTTAAATGGTATGCCCACCATAACACATATGCATGTATTATTGTTGGGTTCATACAATATGTTGTTGGGCATTGACTGGTTGTATCTTCATAGAACCAAGGTAGACCAATTATGATAAATTCATTGAGTATGTTGATGAAAATGGGGAACCAAGAGTCTTACAGGGTAAGAAGAAAGCTACATCAATTAGGATGGTGACAACTATGCAAGAAAAGCATAATTGCAGGAAAGGGTGCAAGTTATTTGCAATGCACATTTCTAGTGATAAAGGTAGGGAAGTTGAGGATGCAAATGTGTTTAATAGATACCTAGTTCTACAACAGTTCAAGGATGTGTTTCTTGAGTACATTACAAAGTTTCCACCTCACTGGGAGGTAGAATTTTCTATTGAGTTAGTGCTAGGGGCAGCTCTAGCATCAAAAGCACCTTACAGGATGAGCACACCTGAGTTGGTTGAGTTAAAGTTGCAGTCAAAGGAAACGTTGGACAAGGGATACATTAGGCCAAGTGTATCGTCTTGGGGTGCACCAGTCTTGTTTGTGAAGAAGAAAGATGGTACTCTCATATTATGCATTGACTACAGGTAGTTGAACAAAGTGACCATCAATAACAGGTACCCTTTGTCAAGGATTAATGACTTGTTCGATCAACTGAAGGGAGAAGCAGTGTTCTCAAAGACCGATCTGAGATCCAAATACCATCAGGTATGCATCAAAGAAGAGGACATTTACAAGATTGTGTTCAGGACCAGGTATGGGCATTATGAGTTTGTTGTTGTTCCATTTGGCTTAACTAATGCTCCAGCTACATTCAGTTTGATGAATAGTGTGTTGCGTCTATATTTGGATAAGTTTGGTATTGTGTTCATTGGTGATATACTGGTATATTCCAAAAATGAGGAAGAGTGTGCCGATCATTTAGAAGCAGTGTTGAGGTTGTTGAGAGAGCATCAGTTGTATGCTAAGCTCAGCATCTATAGTTTCTTTCAGACTGAGGTACACTACTTGGGGAATGTTGTCTCCATGGAGAGCATTGTAGTAGATCCAGAAAAGATAAGAGCCATCATGAAGTGGGTAGCTCCTAAAAATGTGGATGAGGTGAGATCCTTCATGGGTTTGGAAGGCTACTACACGAGGTTCATCAGGAACTTCTCACATATTTCTTATCCTATCACATCATTGCAAAGGAAAGGTAAGAAGTTTGAATGGACTGAGGAGTGTGAGGCTAGCTTTGAGCAACTTAAGTAATTATTAACACATGCACTAGTGCTACAGAATGCAGATCCAGACAAAGAGTTTGTGGTATGCACAGATGATTGCAAGAGAGGACTTGGTGGAGTCCTTATGCAGGATGGACAGGTGGTATGTTATGAGTCCTGGAAACTAAATGAGCATGAGCAAAATTACCCGACACATGATTTGGAGTTAGCAATGAAAATACATGCAATGAAGATGTGGAGACACTATCTTCTTAGCAGGTGGTTTGTATTGATGAGTGATCATATTGGGTTGAGTTATTTGTTTGATCAACTAAATCTGAACGTCAGGCATGCTAGATGGGTCCACGATCAGTGAGTTTGATTTCGAGATCAGGTACATCAAAGGTAAAGAGAACAAGGTGGCAGATACTCTCAACATACGGGTACACGTACATCACTTGGAAGCCATGAGCTCCTATGGGACTGACTTACAAGATAGGATCAGCAGGTCAACAAGAGGTTAGGTATATGGAGATTGTGCACAGGTTACAGCAGGGTACTGGTACAGGTACAAGTGCAGGTACAGGTACAAGTGCAGGTACATGTACAGGTGCAGTTGCACATGGTATGGATTATTGTCTTATAGTGGATGAACTGGTCAGGTTTCGAGACATGATATATGTACGGGATAATAGTGAGCTAAAGAAGGTGATCTTGAGGGAGTTTTATGCAAAACATTATTCAGGTCACCCAGGTTATCAGAAGACACTAACAGTAGTAAAGAGATTTTACTATTGGCCGAATTTGAAGAGGGATGTAGTAGAGTTTGTGGCGATGTGTTTCGACTGTCAGCGAGTGAAAGTAGAATGTAAGCACCCAGGTGGACTTCATCGCAATTCTAGAGTGGAAATGGGAGGTCATTTCCATGGATTTCATCACAGGATTTCCGAAGACAGTGAAAAAACATAATTCCATTATGGTCATTATGGACAGATTAACAAAGGTTTCACACTTCATTCCGGTGAAGTCTACCTTCTCAGCTAGCGATGTGGCACATGTATTCATCAGAGATGTGGTTAGACTGCATGGTGTTCCAAAGAAGATAATGTCAGACAGGGATGTGAAGTTCACATCCAAGTTTTGGAAGGAGTTATTTGCAGGTTTGGGCACATATTTTGCCTTCAGCACAGCTTATCATCCATAGGAAGATGGACAAAAAGAGAGGGTCAACAGGATATTGGAGTACATGTTGAGGATGTATGTGAATGCATCAACACCTAAAGTGAGAAGAGTATCTCCCTTTGGTAGAGTTCGCATACAACAACAATTATCAGGGGTCATTGATGATGAGTCCTTTTGAGGCATTGTATGGGCAGAGGTTTAACACTCCTATCAGTTGGAGTGATCCAGTTAACAGGGTGTTGATTGGACCAGATATGTTGGTAGACATGAAACAAGAAATGCAGGTAATCAAGAAGAATATAAAGGCAACACAGGATAGGAAGAAGAGTTATGCATATATATGAACAATTTTTTCGAGGAGTTCTAGGTTGGGGAACAGGTGTACTTGTGCATCAAACTGAAGAAGAGCTCCTTGGGGATTGGATCTTGTGCCAAGATGACACCATGGTTTTGTGGACCCTTCAATATCATTAAGAGGATTGGGTCAGTAGCCTATCGACTTCCACTACCTGCGACAGTGAAAGTCCATAATGTATTCCATGTGTATTTACTTAAGAAGTATGTTAAGGATGTTGATCATGTGATTGACTGGTCTGTATTGCAGATGGAACAGGATGGAGAATTCTAGCTGGAGCCTCAGTGTGTATTGCAGAAAAAGGTGCTCATGCTCCGAAACCGAGCAATTGAGCAAGTTAAAGTGCAATGGAAGAACTTTGGGCCTGATGAAGCTACATGGGAGATGATGGATCAGATGTGGGCTATGTATCCTTCCTTATTTTCCAGTTGAGGTAAAGCAACTTCAATATGGTGGTTTGATATGTGTTTTATGGTGGTTTGGTATATGCTTTATGGTGGTTGATGTATTCTTTATGATGGTTTGGTATATACTATATGATTTTTTGATATATGCTTTGGTGTATGATATGGTATATACTTTTAGTAATGTTTCTATATGTACACATGTATATGGACGTAAATACTGCCATGGGATATGTTATAAAGCTCCATTATGTGGTATGGGTGTTATGTCATTATGATTATGTTTTCATGTTATTATGATATCATGTGGTTATGTTATCATGATGTTATGATGTCATGTGGATTGGCACTCAGCAGGATGATCATTATAAATACCATAATGATTTGTGTTATAAAGCTCCCCTACGCGGTATGTTGTCATGTTGTCATGATGTTTTTATTTTGAGCAGTTCTTGCATTGTAAACACTACATCGAGCTATGTTATAAAGCTCCATGAGTAGTATGTCTTTTTTCAGCAGGTTGCTGAGGTATATGTGTGATTGAACACTAAGGATGGTGTCCCCCGAGGGGGAGGGTTCTGTAATAGCCCTGGAGAAAATTCCATGTAATAAAAGTAAATAAAGGAAAAATAATAACCACGGTTGATGGGGCACTTATTCCAAGCTGAATGTTGGGCAAAATCCTAGTGACGGGGATCATTTGTGATTGTTTATGGCTAAGGAATTTGGAAAAGGCAATAGCTAAGGCTTTGGAAAGGAAAAATGGCATTTTTAGCACATTTATTTATGAAATTAATGGAAATTAGGAGAAAAGGGAGGTTAAAGGACACAGGTTACAGGTGAGGAGGAAAATGAAGGAAAATAATGGAAAATGAAGGAAATAGAGGCCTCATTCATAAAAAGGCTTCTGAGGATAAGTTGGTAACCTTTTTGAAAATTCAGTTTTGGAGCTCTCTCATTATTCTCTCTCTCTCTCTCATACTCTTGAAGACTTAGAGTTTTCTTGGACCACTCTTGGAGGGTGTGGCATACTTGGATTTTTGGAGCAAAAAGGCAAAGGAAGAGTAGGAAAGAACAAGAGGCATTGGGATCGGCAGTTACATCATATTTTATTGTAGGTACCAAGTTGCATGTATATTTCCTTCACTAGTTTTGGCATGCATGGCATATCCATGTCGATTTTTGGTTTTGATCTGTCATTGGCATGGAGGATGGCCAGGATTGATAGTGGATTATCTAGCCTTGCCATTTCCTAGATAGCCATGTTGATTGTGGGTTTACTTTCATTGTTTTGTTTTGGTTGGTTCTCATGTTTCCTTAGCTTGGGTTGAGTTACTAGTCCTGGAAGACCTAGTTGGAAAAACGCTCTAAAAGCCCTGTAACAGCTTGGGTTGAGTTATTAGTCCTAGAAGCCTTGGTTAGAAAAATTCTTTGGAAGCCTTTGGGGGGTTGAGTTACTAGTCCTGGAAGCCCTGGTTGGACATACACTCTGGAATCCTTAAATAAGTTGTGGGTTGAGTTACTATTCCTAGAAGCTTTGGTTGGAAAAATGCTCTGGAAGCCCTAAAAGGCTTGGATGGAGACCAATCTGATGATGGTTTTGTGATGTATGACCGTGAGGTGGAATCATGGTTTGATGGGTTGAGGTGGATGGCCTCTGGAAGCCCTGGATGAGTTTTGATTGATTTGTTCTATGAGATCCCATATTCATGCTTGGAATATGGCATGGAGATGAATGGCTGAAGAGAGATTTGGCTCAGCCATTCTATGGTCAGATGGAACGTGGAGTCCCATCCCAGGTTTTGATTTTGCATCATTAATGAAAGGTTATTTCTTCTTGTACTTCTATGATAATTTTGATGGCTTATATGTGTTCTATATGGTTGTACTTTCATGAGTATTTTTGTCCCTATTATGTTGGTTATGTATGTGTTTTATGATAGTAGCCATGTGTGGCTTTCCTCATGCTTTCACTTGTAATTGAATGATCAATGTATCTATGACCTAATGGATGGAATGACAATTGATGTGTTGAGGCACCAATGGTTCTTAGCGATTCTTAGCTAAGTATGAGATCCTTGTGTTTAGAACTGTTAATTACACCTGTAGATTACACATTTGCAATATGTTTGATGAAATGCCTATCATGGCTAGTAGGGGTCCAGTCAAGGTCTTGAACAAGTATTTGCATTAGTACTATCATTTCCATGTGTTGATGGTGCTGGACCTACCAACATTCAAGGGATCTCCCTGGTATGAAGTCCCAACTAGACCTCACACTATTTGGTGTAGGGGTCTATTGAAAATAGAAACAAGAAATGTTAAGAATAGAATCCAGAATTCCAGTTTAATTTGTCCTTGAATTAAACTGAGAATTAAAATCAAATTATATTCTCATAGAAACTTGTAAAAATTCAATTAAGTTTAATTAACTTAATTAGTTTAGGAAATTTGAGTTGGAAGTCTTTCTAAAGTCATGTATATGTTCTCCCTATATTTTAGGGGTCCAATCTGAGTTAATTGTGAGTTGTAATTAGATAACTCAGTTTACTAAGTTAAGTTCAGTTAAATTAGTTCCAAAATGTTAGTGGAACTAATGGAGAGTTAACAGTCAGTTGGTGCACTAGTGCTACTCTAGTTTACTAAAGATTCCCTCATCAGAAACTCATGCATGTTGATTCTGAGAAAGACCCAATTGAGACTAGAGTGTAGGGATAGTGGACTATTAGTTGTATGATTTACTGAGTTGTAAATATCATGCATGCAATCAAAGAAGGACCTAATTTCCGATTGCGCAGTTATGGATGAATAATTTCCCTTTAAATACAGGCTAATTCTCTCAGGAAGTGTGCAAAGAATTAGAAGCTTGGAGGCTTTGAAATTTGGCTAAGTATTTGCCAAAAGAAGTCATCAGGCGGAGGATAGGAAATACTTATTCAGGGTAAGCTCAAGGTTGAGCAGAGAATATTGTATTCATCCAAATTCTTTGACTAAGGGCGCAAGGAAATAGGGGCTTGGAGAGCAGCAGAAGAGGGTGAGGTTTGGCTTAAGCTTGCTTGTGAGCTGGAGATTGATTATACTAAGTGTTGGGATTGTTCTTGTGAGAATAAGCATTGTATTATCATCTTGGATTTATGATACATGCAATACAAATAGTGGGGTTTTGAGCAGTAGATTTTCCCAAATATTTATTGTGTTATGTGCCATTGATTTGACTTCCTCTTGCTATTATTGTTTTCATTGATCTATTGGCTTCTGATGGTTGAAAGTAGAAGTAGATTCTTATCATGTGCTTTAGTAAATTGCACGAGCTTGTGAATCTACAAGAAATTCTACAGAGTCTCATCTAGTATGATGGCCCAGTTGTCATTATCTTAAAGATTTTCCTTAGCTTTTGATTGTCAACACGTGAGAGTGGTTTACTTTGTCTTCAAACAACAAGGTTCATTTGCATGGTGAGTGATTAGTGCCGCTTGTGTCAAATTTCTTTCACTGTAGAGGGAGAGGATGAAAGTGAGGCTCGGGTTGAAAGGGAATAGTCCCAACTTTACTAGAGACACACAACACAACAGGACCTGTGCAGCTTCTGGTGGATTGGTCCACATGGATGCGGCAGTCACAAACACACAGTGAATAGATAGCACGCACAACACCCAGCAAAATAGTCCACACGACTGTGACGGTCATTATAAAAAGTTTATGAAAATGGTTTTGTCGAGTGTCCGATGGAATAGTCCACATGGGTGATAAAACATAAACAACTTATACAACACATTTTTGACAACATATGCACTAAAACAACCGAAATAGTTTAACTGTCTTCATACAAGTTAAAGCAACAATCATTACAAACGTCCAAAGAATAGTCTTACAAAAGAATACAATACATGTGTGAAAATGTGTTGGCCTGTCAACAGGCTTCTGAATTAAGTGAAAGTTCCAAGACACATCCGTACACCATTACATCACTAACCCCGATAACGGGGCATTGGGGCCACTGCTTTCTCCTCAAAGAAAATACTACAGAATCTCAAGGCTATATGGGAGGAGCCAAGGTGAAAAGTCCTTTGCATGTATAAATGAGGGGTATATATAGCCAAGGGTGAGACTGACCCTTGCAATTGTTCGACATTCCTCATGACTATTTGACTTACATGACTCTTCAACTTTACATATGGGTCTCTTGGACTTCCACGTTACATTACATTGATTACAACACTATGTCTCACAATAGTGACGTGGCCAAGATGGCTCATGGCATGACTCGACATGAAACTACTGGTATGTTCATGCTGATGGTGGTGTCCATGTCGAGCATCAGTGTTGTTGAGTGATGAGTGTGCTCTTGGTGTATCATAGCTTCGCCACCACATGGCAAGGTGTGTGAAGTCTTCGATGGTCTTAGTGTTTCCTTGATGTTGCACGCATGCGCATGTGTCTCCTTCACTTGCTACTTGGTATGCTTCGTGTGTTTGTCCAACCACGAGCAAGTCTTCTAGAATGCACTCTTTGTTCATCTCGTTCATCTTCGAGCCATGTCTCATCCATGTACTTGTATCTATAGTCACTCATGACAAGGCGACATCAAATCCATAAATATCCTAGTCTACCATGATGCATCATCTTTTGTTTTCGGGTGCAGGTGACTAGGAGAGAGGACAAGGCTCTGAAACTATGCAGAGCACATTTCAAAGAAGAGAATTGCGAAATAACAGTTTCCATCTGTGGGATCTAGATCAGCTAGAGGGCACAACTGTGCAAATTTTCCAAGGAGGCAATGTAGGCAGCAGGGGGGACACTGGAAGTGAAAATGTACAGATTCTCGGGGAGGCTGGTAGGAGGCTATAGGATCTTACTGGCCAAAACAATGCAGAACTGAGAGGTTGGCCTACATGACATCACCATGCAGTTTCTAGGCTAAGAGAGGTGTTGGAAAGCTAGAGGATAGCCCAAGAAAATTGCGCAGTTTTTAGGAGGAGAAGTAGGCTGGCTGACAGGGTGACTAGCTGACAAAACTGCAGAAATTTTGAGGATAGCGTAGTGACAGGTAGCGGGTGCTTGTCCTTCATGTCTGCGCAATTTCTTCAGTGAGCGGATGTGTTACACAACATTTTGTCACTGTCCCTGTACTCCCCATTCCATGATCCTGGAGGACCTCTACAATGAACCATACATACTTCCCCTTCATGAAGAAACTCCCATTGTGTCCCTCTTCATGAGCAGAACAATTCCCTTTTGCATCATTTCCCAAAAATCTTTTGTTTTTCCCAGTTTACAAGACCGACGCTAATGACCTGTGTCCTCCTCGCACCGATATGCAGGGATTAAAACTATCCCTAGCACTAACCAGAGTGACTGAGCCTTGTTCCAGTCATGCCGATCCTCTTTGGATTTTTTTTTAAATAAGGAGTCAAAGCTTCCAGCTCTAGAAGCTTCGTAATGGAATTATGGTAAATGGTTGGGCCGGATGGAGTCAAGGATGTTAGTTTGGCCTCCTTTCCGCTATTAGGTTGGAACTACCTCAAGAGATAAGAACTTCTCCCATGAGAAGAGGAACCATCTCCCTTCCATCCACACTATATAAACCTCCCTTTTTTCCCAAGCACAATCTATAGTTGGTTTGCTAGTTCTAATTATGCTCTGGTTGAAGAGTAATCAGCAAGTTATTCATAGTTGTAGCTCTCTAGTAGTGTGTGAGGGATAAGTGTGAATTTTATTTAGTGTGAAGACTAAAGGAAAGAGCCTTAAAAATATCATTATTGAGGCCATCATGGAATGCTAACGGAAGTGTATGGGAACCCGGATTTGTCGGAGGAGAACAACAACATCAAGACAATGGTTGTAATCTCTTCTTGATTTAATATATATGCAACTATCGATTGATTTCCTACATAATATGTCATCTCACATGTTTATGGCTTAATGTTTCTTGACCTGTGAAGTAGATTGAATACAATTTGTCTATTATCACAGTTGTTGTTTGTTGTTATTTACTTGTTTCAGGTGTTCGAAGAAGGAAACGGGAGAGCGCTGGAGCAAGCAAGTAAGGTCATCATCAAACGGGACAATCGTACTAAGAGGTAGGCCCTCTTAATTGGTTATAACGTAAGGAAATATTCCATAGAATGTCTTGTTTGTGGCTAGACCCACTATCGGGCTAGAGGAATTGTTTGTGTCTACACTTAGAATTTTACTTCACCACAAATTGGTGACTCCACTAGGGAACCAATCCTTCTGTTTGATTGTTTGTAATTTCATGGTTTTGTGTGAACTTTTCTAGTTTCACCATTTCCCTTTAGTTATGTCTGCTTTGTCTTGTTTACTGCTCTGGGTCTGAAATTTATAGTAGCAAGTCTGGTCTCTGCCTTTGAATTTTTTTTATTTTTTCCTTGCATCCTCGATCAGCATGCTTATTTCGCTGACAATCACATCATTCAGTGCGATATACTCAGAAACAGCCGTGTCGAACCCCTTCTGGAGCTTGTTTTCAGTTAGGCAGTCACGCCGATGCCTGTAGGTGAAGATTAGGGTCCACCCTAGATCTTGACCAGTGTGTCTTGCTCTCTTGATTTCTGCCTCTTAGTTTGTTCTGACTGTGTTCTCCCTGACTAGAAAGCTTCATTTAGCTTGCTTTGTGTGCTTGCTTGGCTTAGCCCATCCTCTTATGTGTTAATTCTGGCCCTGTGTGAAGTTCTTTTTTATTTTTTCTTTGAATCCCTCGATTAGCGCTAGTTGTCAGTTAGGCAGTGGCGCCGATCATGCCATCAACGCTAGTTATAGTACTGGTCAGTCATGACGGTCATGCCTATCGATGCTAGTTGTCAGTGAGGCAGTCACTCTGGTCTCTGAGTTAATAAAAAATTAGAATTTTTCTCATTCCAATGCCAGTGTGTCTTGACCCTAGGACTCTCTTCTTCCTCCCAAAAGTGACTAGGATGCTTTGTTTTCTTCATTTTCAATTGAATGAGTGAAATAGTCTCGTTTTTTCTCTTATTTCGAGTGTCTCTTTTCTCATTCCGAGCATAGATTACATTGCTTGGTTTGTCGATTGAAGCTTTTATGTGTTTGGTTTGTTCGATTCAGGGAAGAAGTTTCTTTTAGTTTCATTTATCATGCTTTGGATTTGATTGATGCTTGTTTGTTCGAAACTATGAAATTTTCATTAACATGCTTTATGTGGAAGATTCATTTTGCATTGTATGAAAAGAAGAACATCATTCTAGTTTACTTAAGTGAAAATATTGCGTTATTAGCGTTATTGAGAAGCTAGAATTGCATCATCATAAGCATTGCAAATGAAATGAAACTTCTTATGTTTTTAAGGGAAGATTAAGTGCATTTAGGACATGCATAAGTGAAAGCTTTCATTCTTTGATTGTTGCATTGGTTGTGTGCTCTCTATCTCTCAATTAGTGATAGCTTTCATTGAAGACAAATATCTCTTTTCTCATATAGCTGCATGTAGGAGTTTTTCCAGATGACAGCGGTAGGGCCTTGTAATTGAAACCTAATTCAAGATCAACCATTAAAATTTATTGAATTAACTTAAGGAAGCATTGAAACTTAACGCTCACATTTAGTGGTCTAGGCTAGAGACGTGTTCTGACATCTTTAAACCTAGCAGTTGTCATTTGCTTCGGCACTAGACAGCACTAGTATGAACTTGTGCTCCCCGTACCGTCGTGTATATGAAGGGAGACCTCACTAGTTTTGCAATCCTTTATCCATAGGAAGCCAATTCTGCTGCCTTGTAAACGTGATACACCAAACACAACATTCAGGGAGATTGCCTGCCTATACTTCTTGGTTTGCCAGGAGGTATTTTACAGTTCACAGTTACCATATAATCCTTTTGCCTAGATTATCCGGAGCAGTCATTTTTGTCTTTTTGACTCGTTAAATTTAAAATATCATCGAGCACTTGTCCTTTCAAGCTGGTTAACTTCGAAAGTGACTAGAGTCACCTTTTGCCCTTTTCTCGACTCTTAAAACATGAAAAGGCAAAGTTTTGTTTCAGTATTCTAAACTTAACTTCCCACGAAATATTCCTGGTTAAAGTTATATTCCTTAGTAATTCTTTAGGGTCAATTCCAATGGCAACATTTCCATAATCTACCAATCAAGGATTTCCCTCAGATGGGAATCCTGGTCCTTTTCCTTCTTTTGGAAATGTTGGTGCTCCTTATATGGCGACGTTGTCCCTTCCTAGGTTAACCATTGGTCTATTTGTCTGGTTTTTTTGACCTCGGTGGTCTCAAGTGTCCCAAATCCTATCCAAACATCCCCTTTATTCGAATCACGTCACGATGATTCTAAGGTTGACCTCTCCCCTTCTTCCCCTGTTTCTTCCTCTTCCTCTTCTACTTCGCCTGGTGAAAGTTTGAAATCTAGTAACCAAGAGGCTAAGAAGAAGAAGAAGAAGACGAAGAAGAAGAAGTCAAATAAGCAAGAGGTCAATTGTGCGGCTGTTACTGCAAATGAACCTCTTGTAGACAAACCTTCTGATCCTCCACGGAAGGTTAGATTCCCTTGCAAGTTGTGTAATGCTGACCATTTCCTTCGAGACTATCTTGGCATTCCCAGAGTCTTAGAGGTATGGTCTCAAGACCTGAACTGGCCATCCCCATCGGCCTCTGGAGATCATGTCAATGCTATGCCTTCAGCTAATGATGGTAAGAAGAAGGGAAATATTAGATTCCCCTGTAGGTTATGTGAAGAGGTGCATCTTCTTCACCTTTTTCCTCTTATGGATAAAGCTTCCAAATTTTTGGAAAACCTTGCAACTCCTCAACCCCAACTTCTTGTTGGTTATCAGAGGCTTTCTTCTAACCCTCTCCTATTTGGTAAAGAGATTGACTTGGATTCATCTCTTGCCTATCCTGCTCTTCCTGAGCATGGCTCTTTTGTGTTTGTTCCTGACCAGCCATTGGTCGAAAAGAGTATCGACTTGGCTCCACCTTCAGTTGTTCACTCTGTTCCCAAAGAGAGTAGTGATCATCTTGCTCACGTTCTTCTCATCTCCTCATATTCCCATGAAGCAAAGAGTGACCCTCCCGTCCCGGTTGTTCAGGAAATTCCTTCTCCTATTCCTGTACAACATGGGGGCAATCATATGATACCCCCACCAAGTAGTTTTGTTGCTTCTTTTGATTGGAGTCAATTGATTGCATTCTGCCTCCCATCTTATGTGCCTTTCCAGATCACAGTACAAGCCTATAATATGGTAGTACATGGCACTCTATTAGATGAAGGTGCGTTTGTTAGCATCATGTCTTCTACTACTTGGCAAGATTTGGGTTCCCCACAGCTTGTGCCTGTCACTCAGAATCTGTTGGCCTTCAATAGAGGAACCAGTTAGCCCTTAGGGATCCTTCTGAAGTTCCTTATTACTTTGGGAGGAAAGATCGTTTATATAGATGTGATGGTAGTCCAAGTTTCGTTAGATTTCAATCGTCTCCTTGGACGCAACTATGTTTATGTCATGGGAGCTCTTGTTTCTTCACTTTTCCACATGGTTTTTTTCTGCACGAAGGGAGAATTGTGACTATTGATCAACAGTCATTCATTGGTCACTAGACGCCTCCTTTGCAACCATTGTCCCCTATCGGCTCTTGTTTGCAAGCAATACCTTCCCCGCCATAGGTTAATTATGTGGCTACCCGTTCCATCTCCACGTTTGTTGATGATCACACAGATGGTATAGTACATTATGTACTGGGGGAATTGGAACCCGATCTATCTATGGTACTAATTGACATGTATTCCTCCCACAGCGTGGTTCTTCTGTCTAGTGAAGACCTCTTCGGAGCCATGTTCTCGTATGGTCCATGATCAGATTCCGAGGATAGTTTGTTCTTGTGTCAACCTCGTTAAAAATGAAACAACATGTGAGGATAATTCTTGGTCTTGTGTCAACCTCATTAAAAAATGAAACGAAGGTCATGAGGATAGTTCTTGGTCTTGTGTCAACCTCATTAAAAAATGAAACAAAGGGTGTGAGCATAGTTCTTTGTCTTGTGTCAAGCTCGTTAAAAAATGAAACAAGGGTCTCGAGGATAGTTCTTTTACTGTGTCAACCTCATTAAAAAATGAAGCAACTCCTTTTTCCAAATCGAGTCTTTGATTAAGATCTCGTAAAATCCCAGTCGAGTCTTTCCAAGATCTCGAAAATGAACCTTCATTCCATCCACCTAGTTGACTGAAATGAAGCTTGGGGGGCATGTACCTTGATTGAGTCATTATGCTGGGGGCATGAAAACTTATAGCAAGCATAGTTTTTTGTTTCAAGCTTGTGTAAAAATGAAGCCATGCCTAATTTACATCTTGTGATTGCCATTTTTATCAGCTAATTTCTGCTAGATGAGCCTTGGTTGTTTCATTCCAACGCCACCATCTCTTTGGACGATCATATGATTTTACTTATAAATCACAGTCAGTTAGTGTTAAGTGTTAATACTGAGTTTAAACCTTTCCTTAAGCGCCTTTATTGAAAGTATGAATTAATCACGTGGGTGGTATTGATAAGTGGGAAGCGGTATCTCACTCGCCCTAAAGGTTGTAAATAGCATTCCTAAAATTCACGCGATTAACCTTAGCAGGCAACACATAGCACGGGAAAACCACTTTTCTCGTGTGCTCTTGACTTGATATCAGTCGTGCAAGATTCCACGTGAGATTTCATGACAATCGTTTGATTGGACGGGTCACATCGGCGGTGGAGATTGTCCGGGTTAGTTGTTGAGTGGACGACATGATATCCATTGGATCTGGAGAAGTGAGATCAACGCTGCAGATTGAAGCGCTTGATAAAAGGAGAAGTCAACGAGGGACCGACAGTGATTGGTCAGATAAGCGGGACCCTCAGGGGAAAAATCCATGTACAGAACCAAATTTAAGCACAGATGATTGGTTACAAAGTTAACCAGTAGTTGAATTACAGACTTCCACCTCATTTTCGTCAACCTCCTGCGTCATTTTTTTACCAACAGAAGAACGAATTTTTTTTACACAGTACACATTTTTAAAATGCACTCATTGATATATGTTGTGGGAGTCATTCTCAATGGGAAGGAGAACTATCCTGAGTGGTCTCGAAAAATCAAACACACTATCATTTTTAATGAGTTGTGGAAAGGAGTGTGTGTTGGAAACGAAGACAAAGAGCCAAAACAGCCTACCTTAGACAAGGAATTCGCCATTTGGGAAAATAAGAATAGCAAGGCTTATGCATTGATTGTAGCATTAGTAAATGAAGAGGTGAGTCACCATATTTCACCATTTTCAAATGCTTTCAAAGCCTTACAAAAACTGAAGGAACTCTATGACTCACACTCTGCACTTGAAGTTGTTCAACTCATGATTAAATTGTTCACCCTTGAATTACAAAATGATGATCCTCTTGCTCTTGCATCAAAAGTAAAATCTATTATGCATGATATCAAAGTCACTAATGTTGAACTAGACATTCCTCTGATATCTTTTCTCAAGGCACTTTATCCCACTTACTCAAATTATCTTGAGTCATTGCAAGCAAATGGAAACCTCAAAGATATTACCTTTGACTCCCTTATGAAAAAATTTGTTGAAAGAGAGAAAGCTTTTGGGAAGAAGACAGCTCCTTAGTATTCTAAAGAGGTTGTGTGCCTTGCACATAAAGAGAAGAATCTTGCTCAAGATTCTTCGGGAGGAAGAGGTGGTCGAAGAGGAAGAGGAAAAAATTTCAGAGGCAGGGGGGGCGGACAATCTCAAGGAGAAAACTCAGATTTCCATTGCATACACTGCAAAAGAGATGGATCACATGATGCATCCACATGCAGGTTGCCTTGGGACAGAATTGAGCATGAAAGAAACCAACCCAAAGGTAAAATTAATGACAAAGAGAAAGGTATAGCACCTGAATCCACTCACTATGTTGTGGCACACTGTAATATTGGAGTAAATGAAGACTTATTTAATGCTTCACTTGCTTCTTGGAAAAATGATTGGTTGCTTGATTCAGAAGAAACTTGCCACATGAATTTTAGAAGAGATTTTTTTGAAGAATTTACTGACAATGTTGATGGAGTAGTATACTTTGTAGACAAATCAAAACTCAAGCCATCAGGGCTTGGTACAATCAGGCTTAAATTGTCTGGTCTTCCAGACTTTCTTTTGCATCATGTTTTATATCTCCCACAGCTAAGGAGAAACTTGTTGTCCTTGGTCCACATCTGCCAGGAAGGACACTCCATTCATATGTTTGATGGCAAGCTTGAGGTGAGAAAAGCATCAGACCACTCACTTGTCATGACGGGGATAAAAGAAGAAAGGCTTCTCAAGCTGTAGGGTACCTCTGCTCGTGCACAAAATTTCTCATACAATTCTCATTATGAAGAAGGTACATTTCCATCAAGTTTATTATGGCATGCTATATTTGGACACTTGAACTATGACAGCCTCTGCTTGTTGAAGAAAAATGGTGTTACTGATTTGCCTACAATTCCTAGGAAACTTAAGCAATGTAATGCTTGCATTCTAGGAAAGCATAACAAATAGTCTTTTCATGATTCACATTCCAGAACACATAGAAAACTTGAACTCATTCATTTAGAAAACTTGAACTCATTCATTTGGATTTATGTGGTCCAATTCCCATTCCTTTTGCAAATGGAAATAAATATATGATGACATTTATTGATGACTACACCAGAATGTGTTGGGTTTATTTATTAAAGAACAAATCTGATGCTTTTCAAACATTCAAGAACTTTCATACATGGATTGAAAATGATGCACAATCTCATATTGGCTCTATTCACACTGATAATGGAAAAGAATACACTTCAAATGAATTTGAAAACTATCTTCGCCAACATGGGATCAAACATCAAACAACTGTGCCTTATAATCCCCAACAAAACGGAGTAGCTGAAAGAATGAATAGGACAATCTTAAATATGGTGTGCTCCATGATGTTTTTCAAAAATGTAAAATTGATGTTTTGGGCTGATACAGTTCTATGTGTTGTATATGTAAAGAATAGATGTCCATCTAATGCTATTAGAAACAAGACTCCTTATGAAATGTGGTATGGGCACATTCCTTCAGTAAAGCATCTCAGGGTCTTTGGTTCCACATGTTATGCCTTGATACCAAAGGTACATAGAAACAAACTTGGTGCAAGAAGTCGTAAGTGTATCTTCCTGGGGTATTCAAACACCTCCAAAGCATACCATCTCTATGATGAAGTCAATAAAAAATTTGTTGTATCTAGAGATGTAATCTTTCTTGAATCATCCAAAATTGACAATGTTGTTGAGCAGCAACTTAATCGCTTGGATAGATTCGCAAATGCAAAATCATTTCAAGTATTTGATAATCAAATTCCACATCTTGAAGGGGGGATTCCTATACTAGATCAACCTATGGAATCTTCTTTTGAAGCTCTCTCTCCCCCGCATGAAACTCCAACAAAGGATGATACTTTGAGTGATGTGATTGACAGAATGAGACTCAATCAACGGAGTAGCCTGGACCATCTCAGAAAGGTCCCCCAAAGTGGCTAACAAAGACACTTGAAAGTGTTCATCCTGATGAGGTTGGAAAGACAGGAACTAGAAATTCAACCCAGCAAAATGGAGGTGATGTAGATGACTCTGATTCACCTGTTGATATGGATGTTTCTTATGATTGTGAATTGAATTTGTATACAGATTTTGAACCAACTTCCTTCAAAGAAGTTGCTTCTCATGATGAATGGAAAGAAGCAATGCAAAAGAAGTATGATGCCTTGATAAAGAATGGCACTTGGAAGCTGGTTGATCCTCCATTGGGAACCAAACCAATTGGCTACAAGTGGCTCTACAAGAACAAGTATAAAGCTGATGGCTCACTTGAAAAGCACAAAGCTAGGCTTGTGGCAAAAGGTTTTGCACAGAAGGAAGGGGTTGATTATGAGGAGACTTTTTCCCCCATATCAAAATGGGCTACCATCCGAACACTCCTTTCCCTAGTAGCTCAGAACAGTTGGAAAGTCCATCAAATGGATGTAAAAATTGCTTTCTTGAATGGAGATCTAAAAGAGAATGTTTTTATGTCCTAGCCTAAAGGATTTGTTGTAAAAGGACATGAACATAAAGTATGCAAACTTGTGAAATCCTTGTATGGCCTCAAACAAGCGCCACAAGCCTGGTATGAAAAACTAACTGAGCATCTTCTGAAACTCAATTTCAAACATTATGATCTTGATGATGCAACTCTGTTTGTCAAGAAGGTTGGAAAAACAGTTGTATATCTTGTGGTATATGTATATGATATTTTGATGACAGGGAACAATGAGAGCTACATTTCATCCATAAAGAAGGAATTGAGGAAAGGTTTTGAAATCACTGATTTGGGCTATGTTCATTACTATCTTGGTATTGAAGTAACTCAACATCCGAAGTCCATATTCCTTTCTCAAAAGAAGTACATTGGAGATCTATTGAATAGGTTTGGCATGACTGAATGAAATCCTCTGACTACTCCAATGGAACAAAACTTAAAGCTCACATCCATTGAAGGAAAAGAATTTGAGGATGAAACAAAGTATAGACAGCTTGTAGGAAGTCTCAACTACCTAACTACTACCAGACCAGACATTTCGTTTGTTGTTGGAATCCTCTCCAGGTTTATGCAAAAGCCTTGTGAGGTACATTGGTCTACTGCAAAAATAGTTCTAAAGTACTTGAAGGGAACTCAAGACTTTGGAATCAAGTATACACAGGTGGGCGACTTTAGCTTAATTGGATACTCTGATTCAAACTTTGATGGAGACAAAGAAACTAGGGTATCTACTTCGGGTTATGCTATGTGTCTTGGATCAGGAGCTGTCTCCTAGAGATCACGCAAACAATCAGTTCCAGCAGATTCCACAACAGAGGCAGAATATGTGGCAGCAGCTGAGGTAACAAAAGAAATTGTGTGGCTCAGGAAAATTCTGGAAGATTTGTAGGTAAAACAAGTACAATCGACTCCACTCATGATTGACAATACCTCGGCAATAAAGTTGGCCAAGAACCCAAAGTTCCATGATCGAACGAAGCACATCAATACAAATATCATCTCATTTGACATCATGTTGAGGCCAAAATAATCCATCTACGCCATTGTTCCACTAATGAGCAGATTGCAGACATCTTCACTAGAGCGCTTGGAAGAGAAAAGCTTGAAAGATTTAGAACGATGCTTGGACTCACCAACATCCCTTCAGATTAAGGGGGGGAATGTTGACACCTAATCATAGGGATTGGGTGAATAACTATAATTAGTATAAATAAATAATAGAGAAAATGGAGAGTCATCGGGAAATGAACTGAATAGTCACTCCCTCTTGTATATAATAATGAACAACATGAATGAATAATACGATTACATTTGAGGAGTTACCTCCTGGTCTGACAGTTTTTCCTTTCTTGAGGGACTGTAGTGATGAGTGGTTTTATTAGCCAACCTCTTGACCATTACATGTTTTGAGCAGTTCCACCATTGTCGAAACCAGTTGCTACCCTTTATACCACTAGTTCGTCAAGGATGAGTCACCTTTAAACTCTTTTCTGACTCATAAAAAATGAAACGATTGTCGAGTATTTTTCCCTTTTTGACTCTTTAAAGAGAATAAAAACAGGGGGTCTGCTTTCAATCTCTTCCGACCCTTTAAAAATGAAAAGATTGTCGAGCTCTTGTCATTTCGAACTCATTAACGGATGTCAAACGTTGCGTACCTAGTATACGTTTACCCCCTTTTTGGGCTAGGATGCACTATTTACGAAAAAGGTAATCCTTGACTGAAATAGTCAAGTGATTCTCTCGAGCATCATTTTCTACCTTTTCGAGCTCGAGAGACACAAATGTATGAAAAGGGACCATGTGGATTTTTCTTTTCCATGTCTTTTTCAAACTCTCTAAACATGAAAAAGATACCGAGTTGCACCTTTTTCGGACTTGTTAAAACATCAAATGACATTGGATTCATCGCCATGACGAACATGAGCTTCTCCTTCCTAGGGCTCGTTAAACTTACTAGGTCAGATTTGTCCAAAGGGTGAAATTACAGTGCAAGCTTATGTTATCCCCTTCAAGATTATGATTAAAAAATAATTGGGGTGCCCACGAGGAATGGTGGGGGAAAATTTGGAAACTCAATCAATTGTGTCGGTAGCTCACTCTTGAACATGACACCTTCTGCTTTGTGTCAGGTTGGGATATTCTCACTTCATCTTCGACCTTCCTGGGTTGGGTTGTTTATTTTTGCCTTCCATTTGATCTCTGCCATGTCATCATGACCACCGATCCTATGGATCCAAAAGCTACCAAACTCTGAGTCGTGTCGCCAATATGTTCAAGGGTTGTCCTTCTGTAGTTACATTTACCCCTGATTCTCTATATCATCCAAAATAATTTTGCACCCCTTTGTCTCATGTCGCTGATGTGGGATACATCATGGCCCTCCTTCGACATGATCGCTTCCTATCAACTTTAGCTCATTATCTAAGAATTTGACCGAGAGACTCCCTTCCAGTACCTTAGAGCTTGCATGCCCTAATGAGTGTTTGACTACAATTCCTTTATTCACACTCTGTGAATTGTGCTGATAGTACTTTGAGAACCATTGTCATTATTGGTGGTTTCTCTCGTTCTTGTTAACTGTTTACATCATTCGCTGGTAATCAAGCGATTTTCTAGCATGTTTGACGTCAAAACATCTCTTCACATGTTAGAATTTGTACTTTGATCGGGTCGTGTTGGAGCGCAAGACCCTGGGCCCAGATACAAAAGTCCATGTTGCAAGGTGGTGTGACATGATTGTACTGATATGCGTGTCTCTTTCAGATGGGTGGCTATGACCATACCATGAGTTATCATATGTGATCCTTCTCATTATTGGATGGCTGTGACCATACCTTGGTTTCGATATGATCCTCTTTATTGGATGGTTGCGCCCATGCTTGGATCCATTTGCATGATCTTTCTCTGGATGGCTACATCCATACCATGATTCATGTATCATTTGATAGAGTTTTCAGTTATGTATATGTATTTGTACTTGCTTGCAGGTTTTCCGATGACAGACTTTGGTTCCCCGCACTGATTCATAAAGCATTTCACCCCTCACTCTAGTTCGGCCTTCACGCTTTAGGGGGCATTTGTTACACAACATTTTTTCACTGTCCTTGTACTCCCCATTCCATGATCCTGGAGGACCTCTACAGTGAACCCTACATGCTTTCCCTTCATGAAGAAACTCCCATTGTGTCCCTATTCATGAGCAGAACAATTCCCTTTTGCATCATTTCCCAAAAAACTTTTGTTTTTCCCAGTTTACAAGACCAGTGCTAATGACCCATGTCCTCCTCGCGTCGATATGCAGGGATTAAAACTGTCCCTAGCACTGACCGGAGCAACTGAGCCTTGTTCCAGTCGCGTCGATCCTCTTTTGGAAAGTTTTTTAAATAAGGAGCCGAATCTTCCAACTCTAGAAGCTTTGTAATATACATTTGTTAAATGATTGGGCCTGATGGAGTTGAGGATGTCAGTTTGGGCTCCTTTCCCCTATTAGGATGGAACTACCTCAAGAGATAAGACCTTCTCCCATGAGAAGAGGAACCATCTCCCTTCCATCCATGCTATATAAACCTCCCTTTTTCCCAAGCACAAGCTAGTGTTGGTGTGCTAGTTCTAATTAGGCTCTGGTTGAAGAGTAATCAACAAGTTATTCATAGTTGTAGCTCTCTAGTTGTGTGTGAGGGAGAAGTGTGAATTTGTTTTAGTGTGAAGATGAAAGGGAAGAGCATTAAAACTATCATTATTGAGGCCATCATGGAATGCTAACGGAAGTGTGTCTGATTTGTCAAAGGAGAATAGAAACGTCAAGACAATGGTTGTAATCTCTTCTTGATTTAATATATATGCAACTATCGAAGGATTTCCTACATAATATGTCATCTCACATGTTTATGGCTTAATGTTTCTTGACCTGTTAAGTAGGTTGAATGCAATTTATCTATTATCATGGTTGTTGTTTGTTGTTGTTTACTTGTTTCAGGTGTTCGAAGAAGGAAACGGGAGATAGTTGGAGCGAGCAAGCAAGGTCATAATCAAACGGGATAAGCGTAATAAGAGTTAGGCCCTATTAATTGGTTCTAACCTAAGTAAATCTTCCATAGAATGTCTTGTTTTTTGCTAGACTTGTTATCAGGCTAGAGGAATTTTTTGTGTCCGCACTTATAATTTTACTTCACCACAAGAGGCGGGCATGCTGGCAGCTTCTGCGCAATTTTTTGGAGGAGTGAAGCTCGGGGTCAATGCCCGGTCAAACTCTCCGGTTGACCAATGGGAAGCTTGATAGATTTTCTTGCGGGCAACGCAAATTGAGATGACTTGCTAAGAAACTTCTGCACTGTTCTGGGTGACAGACAGTCAGGTTGATTCCAGTGTTACGTAGTGCAGAATGCCTGGGAGGTAGCCTCAAGCTCTATGCAATTTTGGGCAGAAGTTCACGATCACTGAGGGTTGAGACTGCTAAGTGTATCTTAGCGTAGGTCCAACTGTTGGGGGGTGATCCGGTCGATAGATTTTTAGCAAAATGACTAAGTGTGTGAGCGAGTGAACTTGTGAATACATGACCTTGCGAACACACACTCAACATGACTCAGTGACAAGACACCTCAAACCAACAAGACAACATATTCTCACACAGTGGAACTGTCTAATGGTGAGAGCGACAAGTGCGACACTTCAGATAGACTTTCAGACGACCGTGACAACACTTGCGCAATATTACTTACAACATCGTGTGTGAGTGCGATAGATGTTTACATAGTGAACACAACTCAAACACAACCTTCAACATCACCAAAACGAGGTCGCAAGCATGACATAACAATCAACATGTCGAAGATGGCAGTCGGTCAAACAAGTGAAAAGGAAGCAAGACATGTAGAAGAAACACATAAAATGACTTTTCGTGTTTGCGCACATGCATTTTACTAAGGACAGGGTGATATGACAATGACAAGCAGTCATGCAAAATCAACTAAGAGGTGTACTTCAAAATATATTATTTACTTACCATACTTACCCTCAAGATGATCATGCATCTGACAGAGTTTGCATGCAACGTCTCTTCCATTACTTGGTGTCTTGGTCCTTCTCCTCAACTCCTTGGGAGTGATCTCAACATGTCACCTTTTCCTGTAGTCATTGGGTGATGGATCGGCGCGGTTTCAGCACGAAGTGATTTCTTCTAGGATGAGGCCATGGGAGGCCCATCTATGCAGTTTCTGCATGTAAGACTGAGAGGAAAACTTGGAAGACACTGTTTTGAGGCACAGGACACTGCTGCGGGATGGGGGTCCTAGGAGGATACCTCTGTGCAGTTTCTAAATGGAGGGCAATTGGACTGCTCTACACATTTATGGAGAGCAGTGTTGGCTACTTGACTACTTTACATATTTTTGGAGAGCAGTGTTGGCTGGGGTCTTTGCAGGTTGTGGGGTTTCAGCATGAAAGGGAGGAAGCTTGATGGTTGCAAAAGCAAAGTGCAAAGTTCCACAAAGCTAAATGAGACTAGGTTTCTTAGTGAATGGAAAAGTGTGAGATTAGTGACACAGGTGTAAACAGTGATCGAACTTGACTGCGATCGCACACGGACACTTACTGACACAACATAGACCATTCAGAATTCAGAAGACATACTTTTCTTGATGCAACAACCTTCATGACAAGAGTGTGTGAAGTGAGTGTGAAACATGTCTATGTGATGACAACCACCACACATGCTTTCCCTTGAAGCAAAATAATATTCCCTTTACATGATGAACAACAACCCTTAAGATGACACATGCTAAATAAAGATGAGAACACGGACAACTCTTAAGATCAAGGATGGGAAATTAAAATTATCAACTTACCAACAAGCGACCAAGGATGATCGATTGCAGGATCCAAGGTAGGCTCTGAAATTTGCACGCAAGCTAAAATTTTGGAGGGTGTTGTAGCTGCTACAACACTTGGCAACACACTGGTAGAACTCTAACTCTCTAAATGGACCTTGTTTTGTGAAAAGCGAGTCAAACCCTTCCGGAAATATTGTTCAATTCTTTGATCATCGTGGTTTCCAAACTAACTTGATTGAAAGATGTAGCACCTGTCATGCCCTTGATCAGTCAGCACACATTCCAAGCCAAGTCAAATCATTTGTTTCGATTGGGGATGATGGGTATATTGATGTACAAGTAATATAGTTGTCAGAGTTTAAGTTTCATCTTTGGTGTTGCTGCGCCGCCAGCGGGCTTGGTCAGTACCCCGGCGGAGTTACTTGCATCACCTCTTTGCGGAGGAATCCTTTCTCTTTTTTCGCCTTTTTTATTTTTCATTTTTGAATTTTTCATTTTTTCAAAAAAAAAAAAAGTGTGCATAGGCACTTATTTATTTCAAAGGCAGAAGAGGGATCCCAACTTATTGAGAGCAGATGAGGTTTTTTCTTCAGAGAAGTATGTTATATATACCTTTGAAATACTTGTTAAGGTTTTACCCCCTCACCTTACTCTACTCGACTAAGCTGACAAGGGTTAACCGAAAAGAACCAATTAGAGTATGTGGTACTAGTTAACAGTGCCAACTTTGTGTTTTCACCAAGGCTCACTCTGAACATAACGTATTTTCCATCAAGGCATCATTGTTTGAAGACAACAAGTTCTTCATAAAGAGACAGGACAATAGATAACCATATGTCGATAGTTGTACAAGTCCTCTTAGATTTTCCCAGCTTATCTCGAGAGCCAAATACGGTTTCAAGAGAGGCTAACCTATGGGTACAAGCAAGCAAAGAAAACAAAAAGCAAAAGTAAAGCGAAGAAAAAAAAGTAAGCAAAGCAAGAAATCAAGAAAACCAAACCAAGTAAGCAAGCAAACAAACATGCAAACCAGAAAGCAAAGCAAAGCAAAGAAGAAAACACTACTCCTAGTCCTACGCTAAACAGTGCATGGACCTACTCACGTGAGGTGACATTTCCAATGTAGCCACCAGCACATTGGTTGGCCCATGTTGGTGAAGGCATGGGTCGCGAAAAGCATAGTCAAGCAAACCAACAAACATGAAAGATATAACAATGAAGACCAACACACTTCGAGTTTAAATGCGTCCACAGAAAAGAAAAGAGTGAAAGCACAAGACAAACAATCTGTGGACTTACCATGGTGTTGTGACACACTACGTATAGATGATAAGCATATGCACTCTCTTGAATGCCTTGCAAGTGTGCTTGTTGTGAATGATTCCTCCAGTGCATAAGCAATGGGATCATGTGATTCTGGTGGAGGAAGTGAAATATGTGTGTTGGATTGATCTTCAATTCATACAGATGAGCCATGAGGAGCCCTGGGTGTTTCACAAATTTTCTGATCGGAAGTGGAACTAACCTCAGGACAGTGAGGGCCTAACATAACCATTAGCTTAGGCTAAAGTGCCTTGACAGCCTACAAGTTTTCCACTTCGTCAATAGATAGATCATTAGATATTAGTGGCTTAGAAAGATTAACAATGAGTGAATCAACATTGTGATAAAATGAAGAAGTGCAGAGATCACGACAACCAAGATCAGAAAATTCAGGATGTTTGTCGGCATCCTCATGATTTGATTAATCATCGAGAGGGGTATATGAGATGCAAGAATGTTCACCCTCTACATTTCCAGAAAAGGTATATGAAAGGTCAAGTGGATTCTCAATGAAAGATTTGTCGTCTCCGCTATAAAATGATGGACTGACATCAGGTGTGTTTTGTGAATGATTGAAAGTAGGTTCATATATGGATGGATTTACACAAGGCAAACGAGAGATACCAGAATCATCAAAGATGTCAGAAAAAAATGGAGGCATGGACAGCAGGAGGTCATCCTCCACTGCGGGTTCATGCCCAGATGTTCGATCATACTCTTCGTAAATGACAGCGTAGGTTGGTTGTGCAACATCGACTCTGTCAATAGCTTGATCCTTGTTCACGACAAGTGTAGAGTCTAGAACGGAAGAACACAAGACAGTACAATCGAAGGATCAATAGAAAGCGGGGACAGAGGTTGAGGTAACGAGTGCATATGACAACCCGTGGGCTTCCCAACCAAATCTGCATAGAATTTGATAATAGTGAGGGTGGGAGGATGTGACAATTGAACCAAATTATGTGCACGCTCTCCCACATCACTCTACGAGGGTGGAGCTATTTGATGAGGGGAAGGCAAACAGTCGCTTAAGATAGTGATTGTGTCAGCTTGTGATTGTGCAAATCCATCACCAAAGTATGTTGAGTGGGGTTTGAGATTTTTCTTCAGTTTTGGATAGAGTGATCTGATACAAACATACTCATATCTTTCAATAAGATATTGGAAGTTCATCTGACTTTTCAGAGCTTCAAAAGAGAGCTCACGGAAGTGCCCTCAAAATTCCTCTAGAGATTCATGCATGGCCTTCCATTGTTGTAACATTTTTTTATCAAATACTTCAAGATCGAAATGGTGAAAAATAGAATCTATTAGATCATTGAACTGCTTGAATGAGTGCATGGAGTTATGAGGAATTATGCTACACCATAAAAATAGGTATTCGTGAAGCGTGTGTGTGAACAGAGAACAAACCTTTGTTTCATTAAAACCTTCCATGTTCTCCATGAGCACATGGAAGTCATCTAAGTTCTTAGGCCAGGCCACTTCGCCTTCACCATCATACATGATTTATGACAAGTCATCCCATAACTCCCTCTCGACATGAAATATATGTTTGTTGGACAGACATTTTAGAGGGTGAACTATAAGAAATTCCATGATAGATTTGCGAAGATTCAAAATAGATTGTGAGGACTCTGCTTGTCATCTGGCCCTCCTTCTAGTTCCAGAAATGTTGATGGTGCTAGACCCGCCAACATTCAGGGGATCTCCCTGGTATGAAGTCCCAACTAGACTTCACATTGTTTGGTGTAGGAGTCCCATCCAGTATGATAGCCCCGTTGGCATTATCTTAAAGATTTTTCTTAGCTCTTGCTTGTCATCACGTGAGAGTGGTTTACTTTGTCTTCAAACAACGAGGTTTGTGTACCCGGTGAGTGCTTAGTGTCACTTGTGTCAAAGTTCTTTCATTACAGAGGGATAGGGTGGAAGTGACTCTCAGGTTGAAAGGGAATAGTCCCAACTCTGCTAAAGACACCTAACACAATAGGACTTGCGTAGATTCCGATGGAGTAGTCCACACGGATGCGGCAATCACAAAGACACAGTGAACGAATAGCACATACAACACCTAGCAGAATAGTCCACACGAGTGTGACGACCGTTATAACAATTTTATGAGAATGGTTCTGTCGAGTGTCTAGCAGAATAGTCCACATGGGTGAGACAGTGTTAACAACTTATAAAACACATTTTCTATAGCATATGCACTAAAACAACCGAAATAGTTCAACTGTCTTAATATAGGTTAAAGAAACATGCATTACAATCGTCCAAAGAATAATCTTACAAACGAATACAATACATGTGTGAAAACATGTTGGCTTGTCAACAGGCTTCTGAATTAAGCAAAAGTTCCAAGACACATCCGTACACCATTACATCACTAACCCCAATAGCGGGGTGTTAGAGCCATTGCTCGCTCCTTAAAGAAAAGACTACAGACTCTCAAGGCTATGTGGGAGGAGCCAAGATGAAAAATCCTTTGCATGTACAAATGAGGGGTATATATAGCCAAGGGTGAGACTGACCCTTGTGACTATTCGACTTCCCTCATGACTGTTTAACTCACATGACTCTTCAACTTTACATGAATCTTCAACTTTATATGTGGGTCTCTTAGACTTCCACATTACATTGATTATAACGGTATGGCCCATAGTAGTGATGTGGCCGAGATGGCTCATGACATGACTCAACACAACAGTGCTAGTATGTTCATACTAATGGTGGTTCCATGTCGAGTTGCAGTGCTGCTGAGTGATGAAAGTGCTCTTGGTGTATCATAGCTTAACCTCCACATGGCAAGGTGTGTGAAGTCTTGGATGGTCTTGGTGTTTGCTTGATGTTGCATGCATGCACATGTGTCTCCTTCACTTGCTTCTTGGTATGCTTCATGTGTTCGTACAACCGTGAGAAAGTCTTCTAGCATGTGCTCCTTGTTCATATCATTCGTCGTCGCACCATGTCTCATCCATGTACCTGTATCTGCAGTCACTCATGACGAGACAACATTAAATCTAGAAATATCCTAGTCTACCATGATGCATCATCTTTCATTTTCGGGTGTAGGTGATTAGGAGAGAGGACAAGCCTTTGAAACTATGCAGAGCACATTTCAGGTTAGGATGCGGGCTCTGGGGCATGTCAAGGAAAATTGCGCAGAGGTCACTGGGAGGCTGAGATGAGCATTTCGGAATAGCAGTGACCATCTGTGGGATCTGGCTCAACTGGAGGGCAGAACTGTGCAAATTTTCCAGGGAAGCAGTGCAGGTAGCAAGGAGGACACTGATAGTGAAAAGTGCGCAGATTCTCGAGGAGGCTAGCAGAGGGCTGCAGTAGCTTGCTGGCCAAAACGGCACAGAACTAAGAAGATGGCCTGCTGGACATCTCTACGTAGTTTCTGGGATGAGTGGGGTGTATGATAGCTGGAGGACGGCCCATGAAAACTTTGCAGTTTTCAGGACGACGAGTAGGCCGACTGATAGGGTGACTGGCTAACAGAATTGCATAAATTTTGAGGACAGTGCAATGATAGGCAGTGGGTGCCTGTCCTTCATGTCTTCGCAATTTCTTCGGTTAGGAGAGGTGGGAATGCTGGCAGCTTCTGTGCAATTTTTTGAAGGAATGAAGCCTGAGGTCACTACTCAGTCAAACTCTTTGGTTGAACAATGGGAAGCTTAATAGATTTTCTTGCGAGTAATGCATATTGATATGACTTGCTGAGAAACTTCTGCACTATTCTAGGTGACAGTCAATCGGGTTGATTCCAAGATTGCGTAGTGCAGAATGCCTGGGAGGTAGCCTCAAGATCTATGCAATTCTAGGTAGCAGTACATGATCACTGAGGGCTAACACAGCTCAGTGCATCTTAGCAGAGGTCAGACTATTAGGGGGTGATCTGGTCGACAATGTTTCAGCAAAATGACTAAGTGTGTGAGCGAGTGAACTTGTGAATACATGACCTTGTGAACACAGACTCAACATGTTTTTGCAACAAGACACCACAAACCAACAAGACAACATATGCTCAATGTGACTGGCTGCGAGACTATCTAATGGTGAGAGCGACAAGTGCGACACTTCGAATAGGCATTCAGACAACCGTGATGACACATGCGCGATAGTACTTACAACATCATGTGTGAGTGCGATAGATCTTTACATAGTGAACACAACTCAAACATAACTTTCAACATCACCAAAACGAGGTTGCAAGCATGCAATAGCAATCAACATGCCGAAGACGACAGTTGGTCAAACAAGTGAAAAACAAGAAAGACATGTAGAAGAAACACATAAAATGACTTTTCATGTTTGCGCACATGCATGCTACTGAGGACATGATGATATGACAATGACAAGCAGTCCTACAAACTCAACTAAGAGGTGTACTTCGAAATATGTTCTTTACTTACCATACTTACCATCAAAATGATTATTTATTTGACGGAGTTTGCATGCGGTCCTAGTCTCTTCCATGACTTGGTCACTTGGTCCTTCTCCTCAACTCCTTGGGAGTGATCTCAACATGTCACCTTTTCATGTAGTCACTGGGTGATGGATTGGCATGGTTTTAGTGGGAAGTGACTACTATCCAGATGAGGCCATGGGAGGTCCATCTGCGCAGTTTTTGCATGCAAGACCGATAGGACAACTTGGACAACACTACGTAGTTTTGAGGCATAGGACACTGCTACGAGATGGGGATCTTGGGAGGATACCTCTTAGTATTTTCTAAATGGAGGGCAGCTACACTACTCTACGCATTTCAGGAGAGCGGTGCTAGCTACCTAATTGCTCTGCGTATTTCTAGAGAGAAGTGTTGGCTGGGGTCTCTGCAGGCTGCGGGGTTTCAATAGGCAAGGGAGGAATCTTGATGGTTGCAGAAGAAAAGTGAAAAGTTCTGGGAAGCTGAATGAGGCTAGGTTTCTTAGGAAATGGCTAAGTGTGAGATCAGTGACACAGATGTAAACAGTGATCGGACTCGACTATGATCGCACACAGACACTTAGCGACACAACGTAGACCATCTAGAATGCATAATACATACATTGATGCAACAACCTTCATGACAAGAGTGCGTAAAGTGAGTTTTAAACATGTGTATGTGATGACAACCACTCATGCGCACATGCTTTCCCTTGAAGTAAAACAACATTCTCTTTGCATGACGAACAACAACCCCTAAGCCCAAAGATGACACATGCTACATAAAGATGAGAACACAGACAACTCTTAAGATTAAGGATGGGAACTTAAAATCATCAACGTACCAACAAGCAACCAAGGATGATTAATCACAAGATCCAAGGTAGGCTCCTAAATTTGCATGCAAGCCAAAATTTTGGAGGGTGTTGTAGTTGTTACAACACCATGTTATTTTACTGATCTGAATAGATGGTTCAATTCTAGGCAGTGACCTAGGCTTTGGGCCTGAAAAAGTAGCTCAAATCTCGAAGTTGCTAGCATAGCAGTGACAATTGCGGTCTCTGGTCGCTGGCAGGCAATCCTGTGAGAGCGGATTTGGGTTGTTGGTTGCTCTCATGCTTATAGCATGGGAGTGACTGAGCCTTAAATTGTCCAAACACTCAACGGGACCCCAAGGCAAGCTTTCTAAAGTATTGGATTGGTTCCTGAGGTCCTGTAGCTAATAATTAATGTCTGCATGGTGTGTTTTTTGGGTTGTGTTATATTCTTTCCATGACTAGCCCCCCTAGTTAATCGGGAGGTTAGAGGGGGGGCAGAGCCCCCCCTTCATTGTGGCAACTACACAATGGGGGGATCATAGGGGGTTTGAGGAGGGCGGTTAGCCCCCCTCTACGAGGTCCGAGGCAGCGCCCTGGGGAAATTTTTTTTGGACCCTATATTAGGTGGGAGGACCTACCTATGGTTTTGTGCATGGTTTTCGCACATGGTTTTAGGCGCGATGGTTTTCGGTCCATGGTATTGGATGCTTCGACATGTATATATATGTATAGTAACATTGAAAGGAACATAATGAAAAATCAAGCTGGTAGTCCCAATTTTGGGATCCACAGGAAATCTCTATGTATATGTGTTTTATGTGTTATGCTCTCGCATTGTTTATTTTTTGTGTTTTAGAATTCGTATGCGGGTAATTTCTCTATGGGGTTAAAACCTACATTTGGTATCGGAGCCAAGTTTGGCTTCAAGGGGATGCCTTTGTTGCTGAGGGGTTTCGCTTGGACCTGTGGTAGACCCTGTTTAGTGGGAGATCTGTGGGATCGATTCTGGTGGTGAAAGAAGATGGCGAGCAGTGGAAAGATAGAGATCGAGAAATTTAATGGTCAGAGTTTTGAGTTATGGAAACTCAAGATGGAGGATATGTTGGTAGATAAAGATCAGTGGATCGTGGTAGATCCAGGTACTAAACCAACGGGAGTGTCTGATGAAGAATGGAAGAAGTTGGATCGGACTGCAAAGAGCACAATACGATTGTGTGTCTCAGATTCAGTGTTGCTAAATGTATCAGGGGAAGCTACGATGAAGGCTTTGTGGGACAAGTTAGGTACTTTGTACCAATCTAAGTCTCTCGTAAATAAATTGTTCCTACGGAAAAAGTTGTATAACCTGAGGATGAAAGATGGAGACTTGGCAACAAAGCATCTGAACGCATTTAATACTATGGTAAGTCAGTTATTATCTGTTGATATTAAAATTTCTTATGAAGATAAGCGCATCAATTTGTTGTGTTCTCTACCAAATTCGTGGGATAGTCTGGTTATTGCAATAGGTAGCAATGCAACTGCTTTGCAATTTGATGAAATAGTCTCATCCTTGTTGATGGAGGAGGTGAGATGGAAAAATATGGAGAACCAGAATCGTGATGCCTTGTCTGTACAACAATAGTCCCAGAACAAAAACAAAAATAATTCATCGAGTAGGAGATCTAAATCTAGAGGGAGTTCTAAATCTTCAGGAAAACCTGTAAAGGTGTGCTAGAAATGCGGAAAGGAAGGGCACTACAAAAGGGACTGTAAATATGAAGCTCCTGACAATGGAAAGGGATCTGATGATGCTCCTTATGCAGAGGCGAAAACCACCTCAGATGAAGATGGGGATGTGTACTTGGCTTCTTCAAGTAAACATGTAGATCATGAAGCATGGTTGATTGACTCAGGTGCGTCCTTTCACTTCACTCCCCATAGAGAGTGATTCTGCGAGTATGAGAAATATGATGGTGGTGATGTCTTCCTGGGGGATGTCAAGAAGGCTAAAATTGTTGGTCACGGAAAAGTTAAGTTGAATTTGCAAGGTGGAAGGATTAGAACATTTCCAGGTGTTCTGCATATTCCTGCATTGGCCAAAAATCTAATTTCTGTAAGCAAGCTGGATGATGCAGGTGTAAAAACAGTGTTCGAGAAGGATACCTGCAAGATGGTTCGGGGAGCACTGGTAATGATGCAGGGAGTTCGGATTGGAACTCTATACAAGTTACAGGGTAGCACTGTTGTTGATGGGTGCAATAGTTCTATGGTTCTTGAAAGTGGAGCAGAAAATCTAGTGGTCTCTAGAGAAAATACCATGCTATGGCATCAAAGGCTTGGACATATTGGAGAGAAGGGCCTTCAAATACTTCATGGTAAAGTTATGGTAGAAGGTATGACTAATAGCTCTCTGGATTTTAATTTCTGTGAAAATTGTGTATATGGGAAGCAGAATCGAGTGAGTTTCCCCTCTGGTGGTAAGAGGGCAAAACAGATATTAGAGCTTGTGCACAGTGATGTGTTTGGACCTGTGAAGGTTCCATCATTGGGTAAGTCTGTGTACTATGTATCATTTATAGATGACTTCTCAACGAATACATGGATATATTTCCTTAAGAAGAAATCTGAAGTCTTTGACAGGTTTAAAGAATTTAAGGCTTTGGTGGAAAACCAGACAGAGAAGAAGATAAAGGTGTTGAGGACAGATAACAGTGGAGAGTTTTGCAAGAAGGAATTAGAATAATTATGTAAGAAGTGTGGTATAGCATGACAGAAAACTACTCCATAAACACCTGAGAAAAATGGATTTGCAGATAGAATGAACAAGACGATTATGGAAAGGGAAATAATCATACTCAGTGATGCCGGGTTAGGACAGGAATTCCGGGCAGAGACGGTGGAGACAGCATGTTACCTGGTCAATAGATCACCTTCATCAGCATTGGAGGATAAGACTCCATAAGAGGTATGGACTGGTAAGAAACCCTCTTTTTCACATCTGAGGGTATTTAGATGTGATGCATATGTACATGTTCCAAAGGAGAAAAGAACAAAGTTGGCTAGTAAATCTGAAAAGTGCATCTTTATTGGGTATAAGGATGGTTTAAAGGGTTATAATCTTTGGAACCCAGTAACAAGGAAGGTTGTGTACAGCCGAGATGTGGTGTTCAGAGAGGTGAAAGATGTTATTAAACATGAATTCCAACCAAAGGAACCTGAGAAGATAGAGTTTGAGCTTAAGGAGGAAGAATCAAACTCTACAACAAAAGAGGAATCATAAGATGAAGAGCCACAAACTCCAGTTGTGAGAAGATCAGTTTGAGAAAGAAGTAGCCAGAAAGGTATAATCCATCTGCTTTCTGTTCAAATTTTTCTTTATCTGTTACTGATGATGATCCCAGAACTGTGAAGGAAGCAGTAGATTCAGAGGATGGAAAACTCTGGAAAGAGGCCATGGTTGATGAAATGGCATCTTTGCACAAAAATGAGGCTTGGGGTCTTGTGGAGTTGTCAGCTGGAAGGAAACCCATTGGCAGCAAATGGGTGTTCAAGAAGAAGACAAATGCAAAAGGAAAGGTGGAGAAATTCAAAGCTCAGTTGGTAGCAAAAGGTTATTCCCAGGTGTCAGGAATTGATTATGGTGATATTTTTTCTCCTGTTGCCAAGGTAGCTTCTATTAGATTACTTTTATCTGTTGCTGCTGCTTTTGATTTTGAGGTAGAATAGATGGATGTGAAGACAACATTTCTTCATGGGGATCTGGAAGAGGAGATCTACATGAAGCAACCTAAAGGCTTTGTAGTGAAGGGTAAGAAAGAACTGGTATGCAAGTTAAAGAAGTCTCTGTATGGGTTGAAACGGTCACCAAGGATGTGGTATCATAAATTTGATACATTTATACGGGGACTCGGCTTCACCAGAAGCAAAGTAGATCATTGTTTGTATTTTAAATTAATTGGTGAGCATGTTATTTATCTGGTCTTGTTTGTGGATGATATGTTGCTGGTTGGAAATGACAAAGAAATTATCTAGGATTTGAAGACCCATTTGTCCTCCAAATTCGACATGAAAGATCTTGGTGCTACAAACTATATTTTGGGCATGGAAATTAAAAGAGAGCAGGCAAAGAGGAAGCTCTGGTTAAACCAGAGGAAGTATGTTGAGACAATACTGCAGAGGTTTAATATGCAAGATGGTAAACCGGTGAAGGTTCCTATTCCTATAGGTGTAAAGTTATCTATTGAACATTGTCCCAACACACAAGAAGAGGAAGAGGGCATGTCTCGTGTTCCATATGCAAGTGCAGTCGGTAGCCTGGTGTATGTGATGGTATGTACTAGACCAAACATTGCACATGTAGTGGGAGTATTGAGCAAGTTTATGTCAAAACCAGGGAAGGAGCATTGGATAGCAGTGAAGCGGGTCTTCAGGTATTTTCGTGGCACTAGTGATTATGGTTTGTGCTACCAAGGAAGACCAGGATTGGAAAGAGTTTTGGATATTCATGGCTTTAATGATGCAAACTAGGCTGGAGATATGGATCAGAGAAGATCTACAAGTGGGTATGTGTTTAACCTATTTGGAGGTGCAGTTAGTTGGATGAGTAAGAAACAATCTGTAGTGGAATTATCAACTACAGAGGCAGAATACATGGCAGCCACTCATGCAAGCAAGGAAGAATTCTGGTTCTAGAGATTGTGTTCAAGTACGGGGTTAGTACAGGGAGCTATAAGAATAGACTGTGATAGCCAAAGTGCAATTTTCTTGGCAAAGAACCCTGCTTACCATTCAAAGACAAAGCACATTGATGTTTAGTATCACTTTGTGATGGATTTGATAGAAGACAAAAAGGTGTTGCTGGTAAAGGTGGACACTTTGAAGAATACTACAGATACATTGACAAAATATGTGAGCTCTGAGAAGTTCTTTTGGTGTAGAGAAATAATGGGCATTGCAGGGCTAGATAAATGACTAAGCTCTCCTATGGCCCCTTGTGGAAAGAAAACAACAAGTGGGAGAATGTTGGGTTGTGTTATATTCTTTCCACGACTAGCCCCCCTAGTTAATCAAGGGGGCGGAGCCCCCCCTTCATTGCGCCGATTGCGCAACGGGGGGGTCACAGGGGGTTTGAGGGGGGCAGTTAGCCCATCTCTATGAGTTCCGGGGCAGCGCCCCGTGGAAATTTTGTTTGGACCCTATATTAGGTGGGCGGACCTACCTATGGTTTTGTGCATGGTTTTCACACATGGTTTTTGATGCGATGGTTTTCGGTCCATGGTATTGGATGCTTTGACATGTATATATATGTATTGTAACATTGAAAGGAACATAATGAAAAATCAAGCTGGTAGTCCCGGTTTTGGGATCCAGGGGAAAATATCTGTGTATATGTGTTTTATGTGTTATGCTCTCACATTGCTTATTTCCTATGTTTTAGAATTCGTATGCAGTTAATTTCTCTACAGGGTTAAAACCTATAGTGTTTTCGTCGATTCCACTTCCTTAATGTGACTTACGAAGTTGAATCATATCATAGTGACCTCTCGCCGCATGTTTACCATTGTTGGCTGGTTGCTTGGGTAGATGTGGGAGGAGGGTGTTACGATCCGTTTATTGAGGGATGTGAGTATTGCTATTATAATTTTGGGGTTATTGGTAAAGGTTGTAACAGAAAAACATTGTATGCTCTTCTCAAAGTGAATGGAGCTAAAGTATGAAGGTTTTGAGGGAGGCATCAATCATGTGTACTTCAATTTATTATTACTTTTATCTTAGGATAAAAAGTTTATTGTTCTCTGTTTAGATTTTGGACTTCCAATGTTCAGATGTGCATTTTTTTCTAAGAAAATTATGTTTAGGAGATTCTAACTCTTCTCTTCACATTTTCTAAGTCATGAAGAAGGTTTCCATAAACTTAAATGGATGGTAGGAGATTGATATTAAAAACTAGTGCTACCTTTGAAAGCTAGAGAGCATATATTGAATGGTTTGCATGAAACTTTTCAATTTCCAAGGCTTACCACTATTTGGATTGAGCAACAACACAATAATCCTTTGCATTATTAGGTAGTAACTCAAACTACAATAGTGCACTTACATGCTCATTAGACGTGCTTTATTTTGAAATTTCACCCATTGTGCTAATTGAATGACTATGTTACTCTTCAAACTAGAAAACCCTAAATTATGCAATATCCAAAAGTGCAAGTGTAAAATATTCAATACATAGGTATCAGTGTGGATAGATAGATCTATTATAAAAGTGTTGTGAATCTAATGAAGCCAACACTGCCGACGTTGATGCCGAATTCTCAACTAACTCCACCATCCATGTCGATTGCAGTCGACTGCCCACCGTCCATTGACTATATAATCATGAAAAACACATTTAGAGAATTATAGAGTTTCTCTCCTCATCTATATATTTGTAATTTTCCTGAGCTTGGGAATGCAAGAAAGGCCAAGCTTGTAATGCATAATAAAGCTTTTGATTTCTTCTCCACTGTTTGTTTTGCCTGTTTTGTGCCTTGTGTTCTCTCAATTTTAATTTGTTTCAGACTATATTTTGCTCCCATCAACTGGTATCAGAGCCATAGATCAATTCTTTTGTTATACAAACGTACTCAAGAATGAAGGATCGCCAATGAAGAAATCAAGGAAGTTGTAACGAATTGAGTCCCTCTCTGTGATTGGCATATATGTGATGTCAAATTCACTCTAAATTTCCACCTTCGATTTTGAATGTAGTTTTTTGTGTGAATACAAGTTTGATCACTTCATTTATTTCCATTAAAACCACACTCTAGCTGGCACAAAAATGTCTATTGTTTCAAGCGACTGTCAGACAAACCGCATATGAGGGTGATTATATTTTTTTAAACTGCATAACATTAATATTAAACGTTGTGATATAAAATGTACCTTTTGTTAGATAGGTGATATAATTAATTAAAAAGAAATGAGCAGGGGCCATTGTTGGTTATATGAAAAATAATAAATATTTATTAAAGGAAATTGATTTTGGCACTTTATTCAAAAAAAAAAGAAAAAGGAAAGCTCATCATTTGTTAGATGGTGAAATTTTTAAAGGAGATCCATTTTGAGCCTCAATTTTAAATAGGTGTAATAATTTTTTGTCATGAATTTAATTAAGAATGGAGACAATAACATTAACTGATGTGAAGTTGAGCAGGGCTAATTTTTCCCTATGGAAATCACAAATAGAGGATATACCGATGTTAAAGGATCAATGTTTTCTGATTGAAGCTATGGAAAAGAAACCCACATCGATGAAAAATGAAGAATGGAATAAGCTAGATAGAAAGACAATTGCAACAATCCACCAATATCTAGCAAAGAATGTGTATTTCAATGTGTCTGCAGAAAAGATGACAGAAGGATTATGCAAGAAGCTCCATGATCTATATGAGAAGAACATGACATCAAATAAAGTGTTCTTGATGAAGAAGATTTATAATCTCAAGATGAATGAGGGTACTTTAGTTTTTGAGCGCTTGAATGAATTAAATATTATTGCTATTCAACTTGCCTATGTTAAAATCATTCTAGATGATGAAATTAAAAATATCTTGTTAATGTGTTCTATGCTAGATAGTTGGGAAACTTTAATTGTAGTTATAAGAACTTCAGCACTTGTAGGGACCTTGAAGTTTGATGATGTTAGCAGCAGTTTAATAAATGAGGATACGTGACGCAAGTCAATTGCAGAAAAGGAGGAGGAGAATCTCTAGCTCTAGTTGATCATGGTAGGAGAATTGATCGAGGCCGACAAGGGCAATCAAGATCGAGAGGTCGATCGAAATCAAGGAGGGGTGGTCTCATTTTATTTTATTGTGGTAACCTAGGGCACATGAAGAAAGAGTGTCAAGTTTCGAACAAAGGATAAAAGGATCAGAAACCGGCCAGTACAAATCACAAGTCATCCAACACAAATGAAGGTGAGACCAATGTTGTAGTCACAGATGGTGATGTGCTATTTATTATTTCAGTAAAGCATGCATGTTTGTATATATATAGCAATAGCTTTGGTTGGATCCATGACTCTGGGGAATCTCACCATGTAACCCCATGCAAAGATAGTTTTGTTGCATATAATCCCGGTGATTATGGTAGAGTGCATTTGGGGAACAATCACTTTTGCAATATTGTTAGAGTGGGAGATGTCTAGATCAAGATGAAGGATGGACAAGATATATTGTTGAAATAGGTTAGGCATGTACTAGAAATGGACATGAGTTTGATCTCTATGGGATGGTTGGATGATGAAGACTATTACACAAGCTTTGGAAAAGGAGGTTGGAAAATTAGAAAAGGAGCATTGGTCATGGCTAAAGGACCCAAGGCAGGAACATTATATACATTGAATCATAATGATAGAAAAATCAGATATGGTTGTTGTCACAAAAGAAGGAAATTCAACATATTTGTGGCATATGCGCTTGGGCCATATGAGCGAGAAGGGCTTAAAAATCTTTGCTGGTAAAAATTTACTACCATGTTTGAAATCCTATAATATTGATCTTTGTGAGCATTGTATATGATGAAAACTTAAACAAGAATGTAAAACAATACAGATATGACCATAAATATAGAGATGAGGCAGAAATAACACTTCATTTCATTAATATCAAAATACTGAAATATGCTTAGAAACATAATGGAAATAAACTAGCTCGAGTGATGGTAGGTTATATATGAGAAGATATGTGGCGGCTACATGACTCTGAATTGTGTTACAATGAGGCTCAAGGGCCTATTTATTATTGAACAACAAGGGAAAACCCTAAACAACCAAAACCCTAACCCTAAGAGATGTAACACGAAGAGTTTGTGGGCCCATTTGGGGTTAGTTAGGCAAACAACTTCCCAAGGTCATAACTTGGTCATATTATCTTCGTTTGATGTGTATGATACCTTGTTGGAAAGGTCTCTCCGAGTACTACAAGATTTTCCACTGGCCCCTACCTATTATTACAGGCCTAATGTGGACCTCAAAAAAATGTATTTTAGGGGGTCAAAACTGCTCTGGAAGTTCGGGACCCAAAAAAAATGCTAAAAATAGTAAATGCTGAAATAAACAAGGAAACATATGAAATCGAATAGAGGTCTAGGTGGAATAGGCAGGTGTCCACCAATATACACCTAGATTAGTCCTCCCCCTTAGGAAGCAATGGAGGTGAGGAAATTTCTGTTGAACCTGGTCCCTGGTGAACCACTTTCCCTAGTGAAGGAGTTGGTCTGCTTTGACAACTTGTTATAGCTGGATCCTCTACTAGAAAGTGTTCTTGATCTACATGTCCATGATCTGATCAATTGTGGCATGTTCCATGCAGTCCAGGTTGAGCTTTGTTGATGTGAGTTGTTCTGCAATGTCGGATGTGTCCAATAATGATGGAAAGTATGGCCGAAGGCAGTCTACATTAAACATTGGGTGCAGACCAAAGAATGATGGGATGCTAAGCTTGAAGGCATTGTCACCTACAGCCTTGGTGATGGTGTATGGCCCATATCGGAGTGGGTGAATCTTGCAGTGGGGTCCAACAAGGTGCTCCTTTTGTAAATGTAGCCAAACTTTTTCACCCACCTAGAACTTGTGTGGCACTCGATGTTGATCATGGCGTTGCTTGTACTTAGCATTGGCTCTGGCCATAAATATCATGGACCTGTTATTGGATGTGTTGAATGCACTCATTGAGTTTTATGGCCTTTTTGGTTTTAGACTGGACATGAGACGAATCTTCCTGAGTAGCTGTAAATGGTATGGCCACATCAATGGGACATAATGGTTGAAATACCAATCCTACATGAAAGGGGCTATGGCCCGTTGAGCTATGGAGAGCTCTGTTGTAGTTTTTCTAGACATAGGGGAGGCTTTCATCATATGTGTATGGATGCTTCTAGTTGTACATGCGCAGAATGTGTACGATCATCTTGTTGATGGCCTCTGTTTGGACATGAGTGGGTGGAACATTGTGGACTTAGTAAGTTTGGTATACAACATCGACTAGAGACTTGACCAAAATGAACTTAGGAATTTTCTATCTCGATTTGAGATAATGGACTATGGGATCTCAAAGTGTACCCACACTCACTCAAAGAAGAGCTTAGCAGTGGCCTCTGTTGTGATACTCTTCTTACAGGATGCCATGATGGCCATCTTAGAGAATTTGTCGATGACCACGAAAACAAAATCATTGTCGTTCTTAGTAAAAGGAACACCTGACATGTAACCCATGGAGATATATTCCCAGGGTCGACTAGGAGTAGGTAGAGGATTATATAGGCCTTGCTTCTTGATGATTGGTTTGGCAATGGTGTAGGATCTAATGTACTTCCCAACATCCTAAAAAAGTTTCGGCTAATAAAAATACTCCTGCAATACATCCACTGTTTTCTCTACTCCAAAATGTCTAGCGACCCAACTGTAGTGAGCCTCCCAAATCATCTTGGCATGCTCACTTGAAGTAACATACATGTGTCCCAGGTGGCATTACAGTGCATCCTGAAGGTGAAAATTTGAAACTTTCTTCCCTTCCAGTAGTGTCTGGTATATGATGTAAAATTCTTGATCACTCTGGTAAAGATGCGGCCACTCTAAAGTCTTATGCCCACAGGAGTCAAGCACAGTGATCAACACGATGACTAGTGGTCGGCTGAGGCAACCTGCAACATTATTGTTGCTTCCCTTCTTGTACTTAATGTTCAAAGGGAAATTTTGTAGGTAAGTGGACCATTTATGATGGTGATCATTCTGCAACTTCCCTGGTGTCTATATGAACTGTAGGGGTTGGTGGTCTGTGTGGATGATCATTTCCTTCCCCAAAATGTAATACTTCCATTGATGGTAGTCCTGCACAATGGAATACATTTCTTTGTCATAAGTGAGATACTTTCGGACTGTGTCTGAAAGTGTCTCACTATGGTAAGCTACTGGATGCCCTTGCTGAGTAAGAACTGCACCAATAGCATAGTCGGAGGCATCTGTCTCAATCTCAAATGGTTGTTACAGGTCTGGTAATGTGAGCACTGGTGCAGAGTAGAGGCAATTCTTCAACACCGAAAACACCTTCTGTTGAGTTTCGGACTAAAAAAACTTTACTTTCACTCCGCCCTTGGTGACTTGACTTAAAGGTCAAGTGATATGAGAGAACCCCAACACGAAACAGTAGTAGAAATTGGAAAGACCCGGAAAGATGTGGAGCTCTGTTAAAGTGGTTGGGGTTGTCCAACACCGAATGATTTGTATCTTGGTTGTGTCCACATGCACACCCTGCTCATCAATGATGTACCCCATATATTGAACCTAAGTCATGCCAAAGGTGCATTTCTCCACATTAGCACACAACTTGTGTTTTCGCAGGGTTTGAAGGACCTGTCGGATATGGTGGAGGTGCTCTTCCCAACTATGGTTGAAGATCAAGATGTCATCTAAATACACCACCACTAATTCATTGGTGAAGGATTGAAAGTTGTCATCCATCAATCTCATGAAGGTTGTGGGGGCATTCGTCAACCCAAAAGGCATGAACAACCATTCGAAAAGGCCCTCCTTATATTTTAAGGAAGTATTGCACACATTAGAGGGTTCAATAGGCACCTGGTGATAACTGAACTTCAAGTCAATATTGCTGAAATATTTGGCCTGCTTGAGTTCGTTCAAAAGTTCATAAATCTATGGGATTGGGTACCTATTCCAGACAGTGATCTTGTTCAGCGCCCAATAGTCAATACAGAGTCTACAGGTCTCGTCCTTATTTTGTACTAATACAATCAAGCTCCCACAAGGTGATGAGCTTGGCCTAATGTTCCCTTTCTACAACAACTCCTAAATCTGCCTCTTGATCTCATTGTTCTCCAAAACAGAGCGTCAATAGATTGGTCCATTGGGTAGTGTCGGGGGTCAGATCGATGGAGTGCTTGACCTGACAGTGCAGAGGTACCACTGTAGGTGAGGCAAAAATGTCCCTGTACTCCTCCATGACCTTGTCAATATGCTACTACTGTGCAGAGGAACCCTGTCTAGAAGTCATGGCCACAACCTTCTTCTTGCCCTGAGGGCGAATCATAAGGAAAATAAATTTCCTAGTTTGGGAAATGATCTTACTGCATTGTTTTGCAATGATAAAAGAGATGGCAGTATGCAGGGCTACCTATGGTATCATGTACAACTTATTGCCCAAAGTAGTAATCACAGAGTGAGGTCTAGACTCATATACAGCATGTCGCTTCCACAATTATGGTTGTCCTAATAATACATCACAAACTTCAAGAGGAGAAACATCACATAGTAACTCATTTGTGAAGGGCTTGATGCTATAGGGAAGGCGACACTACTAGCTGAAGCGTAGATCTTTTCCTTGGTGAAGCCACCTGATTGTGTACGGTTGTGGATTTGTTGTTGTTAATTGGCCTAGCCACTTATGATCTCTTCTGAAATGAGGTTATTTTAGCTCTCGTTATCGATAATGAACTACAATGGAGAACCCTTCACCCACATTTGTGAGTGGAAGAGGTGCTCCCCCTCCTCTGGATCATTAGGCTCATTATTCTGGATCTTGGTGGTGGCCACAGTGCCAAATCATCTTGACACGCTCACTTGAAGTAACATAGATGTGTCCCAGGTGGCATTATAGTGCATCCTGAAGGTGAAAATTTGGAACTTTCTTCCCTTCCAAGAGTGTCTGGTATATGATGTCAAATTCTTGATCACTCTGGTAAAGATGCGACTACTCTAAAGTCTCATGCCCACAGGAGTCAAGCACAGTGATCAACACCATAACTGGTGGTCGGCTGAGGCAGGCTGCAACATTATTGGTGCTTCCCTTCTTGTACTTAATGTTCAAAGGGAAATTTTGTAGGTAAGTGGACCATTTATGATGGTGATCATTCTACAACTTCCCTGGTGTCTATATGAACTGTATGGGTTGGTGGTCTATGTGGATGATCATTTCCTTCCCCAGAATGTAATACTTCCATTGACGGTAGTCCTGCACAATGGAATACATTTCTTTGTCATAAGTGAGATACTTTCGGACTGTGTCTGAAAGTGTCTCACTATGGTAAGCTATTGGATGCCCTTGCTGAGTAAGAACTGTACCAATAGCATAGTCGGAGGCATCTGTCTCAATCTTAAATGGTTGTTACAAGTCTGGTAATGTGAGCACTAGTGCAGAGTAGAGGCAATTCTTCAACTCCGAAAACACCTTCTGTTGGGTTTCAGACTAAAAACACTTTACTTTTGCTCCGCCCTTGGTGACTTGACTTAAAGGTCAAGTGATATGAGAGAACCCCAACACGAAACAGTAGTAGAAATTGGAAAGACCCGGAAAGATGTGGAGCTCTGTTAGAGTGGTTGGGGTTGTCCAACACCGAATGATTTGTATCTTGGTTGTGTCCACATGCACACCCTGCTCATCAATGATGTACCCCATATATTGAACCTGGGTCATGCCAAAGGTGCATTTCTCCAAATTAGCACACAGCTTGTGTTTTCGCAGGGTTTGAAGGACCTGTCGGATATGGTGGAGGTGCTCTTCGCAAATATGGTTGAAGATCAATATGTCATCTAAATACACCACCACGAATTCATTGGTGAATGGTTGAAAGTTGTCATCCATCAATCTCATGAAGGTTGTGGGGGCATTCGTCAACCCAAAAGGCATGAACAACCATTCGAAAAGGCCCTCCTTATATTTTAAGGAAGTCTTGCACACATTAGAGGGTTCAATAGGCACCTGGTGATAACTGAACTTCAAGTCAATATTGCTGAAATATTTGGCCTGCTTGAGTTCGTTCAAAAGTTCATAAATCTATGGGATTGGGTACCTATTCCAGACAGTGATCTTGTTCAGCGCCCAATAGTCAATACAGAGTCTACAGGTCTCATCCTTATTTTGTACTAATACAATCTCCCACAAGGTGATGAGCTTGGCCTAATGTTCCCTTTCTACAAAAACTCCTAAATCTGCCTCTTGATCTCATCGTTCTCCAAAACAGAGCGTCAATAGATTGGTCCATTGGGTAGTGTCGGGGGTCAAATCGATGGAGTGCTTGACCTGACAGTGTAGAGGTACCACTGTAGGTGAGGCAAAAATGTCCCAGTACTCCTCCACAACCTTGTCGATATGCTACTACTGTGCAGAGGAACCCTGTCTAGAAGTCATGGCCACAACCTTCTTCTTGCCCTGAGGGCGAATCATAAGGAAAAGAAATTTCCTAGTTTGGGAAATGATCTTACTGCATTGTTTTGCAATGATAAAAGAGATGGTAGTAGGCAGGGCTACCTATGGTATCATGTACAACTTATTGCCCAAAGTAGTAATCACAGAGTGAGGTCTAGACTCATATACAGCATGTCGCTTCCACAATTATGGTTGTCCTAATAATACATCACAAACTTCAAAAGGAGCAACATCACATAGTAACTCATCTGTGAAGGGCTTGATGCTATAGGGAAGGCGACACTACTAGCTGAAGCGTAGATCTTTTCCTTGGTGAAGCCACCCGATTGTGTACGGTTGTGGATTTGTTGTTGTTAATTGGCCTAGCCACTTCACGATCTCTTCTGAAATGAGGTTATTTTAGCTCTCGTTGTCGATAATGAACTACAACGAAGAACCCTTCACCCACATTTGTGAGTGGAAGAGGTGTTCCCCTTCCTTTGGATCTTCAGGCTCATTATTCTGGATCTTGGTGGTGGCCACAGTGGCACTGGGCTCCGAGTCAATGATATTCTTCCTTTTTTACTCCCCTTGTCGGGTTCTAACTCCAAGTTGGAACATGCATCCGAATCGAAAGCCTTCATCTTGGCCACCACTAACTGCTTGGCTCAACACTCACTTTTGTTGTGAGTGGAGCTCTTATGGAACTCAAACCATTTTCCTGTGTCCTTCTTTATCTTCATGGTGTTATTCTTTGCTTGCGGCTTCGGCGAGTTGTCTTGGGTCTTCGTGCCCTGGCTTTGGCCTTTGCTCTGTTGTTTGGGGGCGCCTTTTCCTTTCTTTGGATTTGCAGATCCAAAGTCTCGCTTCTTCTATTTAAAATTCTGCTCAATATTGAAAATGTATCGATATGTCATGCCGAGCGAGGAGATGTCTAGGAATTCCATATCGTCTTGGATGTACTTGTGTAGATAGTCGTGGTACTTGAGTACCAAATGCCACTCAGAATCCTTGATACCCAACTTCGTGCGGAGGGTATGGAAAACATTTGTGAACTCCAGCACATCTTGGTCCCTTCCTTGTCGTAGCATGGTCCACTTTATGTATTTATCTTCATAGCTACCAACAGGGTAATATTGTTCCTTGATGGCATCTTAGAAATAATCCCAAGTGGGTGCGGCTAAAAACAGTGAGGATTCCCTCTCGTCCTTTTGTTCATAGTAGGTTTCCCACTAGTCCTTGACGTGTGGGGTGGCTTTGAGAAGTGCAAAATTAATCTTTTCCCGATTGGAAAAGTCATGAACTGAAAAATATCCTTCCAACAAATTCAACCATTTATTTATGGTGTCTGCATCTACCTGGCCCTCAAATATAGGAATATCAAAGTTAACTTGTACCTTAAAAGGGGTGGCGCCTCCAGAGTGGCTATTGGATGAAGATGCATCGTCTGTTGGTAGTCATCGGAGGATCTAAGAAAATTTGTCCATCGTCACATTCCTCTGTCACTCGAGATGTAGCAAAGATAACACTTCATTTCATTAATATCAAAATACTAAAATATGCTTACAAATAGAATGGAAATAAACTAGCTCGGGTGATGGTAGCTTATCTCTGAGAAGATATGTGGCGGCTAGATGCCTCTAAATTGTGTTACAATGAGGCTCAAGGACCTAATTATTATTGAACAATAAGGGAAAACCATAAACAACCAAAACCCTAACACCAGGAGATGTAACACCTAGAGTTTGTGGGCCCCGTTGGGGTTAGTTGGGCAACCAACTTCCGGAGGTCATAACTTGGTCATATTATCTCTGTTTGGCGTGTACGATACCTTATTGGAATGGTATCACCACTTACTATAGGATTTTCTGTATGCCTCTATCTATGGACATGGGCCTACTATGGACCTCAAAAAAACGTCTTTTAGGGGGTCAAAACTTAACCCGAAAAAATGCTTAAAATAGTAAATGTTGAAATAAACAAGGAAACAGATGAAACCGACTGGAGGTCTAGGTGGAATGGGAAAGTAGCCACCAATATCCACCTAGATCAATATATATGGTAGACAAGGAAAGGTTTCATTCCTTAGAGATGGCCATGACAGAAAGAAAATTTTGTTAGAATTAATACACTCATATGTGTTTGGACCTGTCAACATTAAGTCATTAGGAGGACCATCATGTTTTGTAACATTTATCGATAATGCATCCAAGAAGGTTTAGGCCTATTCTATGAAAAGTAAAAGTGAAGTGTTTGGAATATTTCAAAAATTCCATGTTGATGTTGAAAGAGAAACTAACAAATTGCTCAATTGCCTAAGAAAAAAAATGGTGGAGAATATTGCTCAAAAAAATTCAAGGAATACTATAGTAAGTTTGGAATAAAGCATGAGAATATTGTGCCTAGTACTCCTCAATAGGATAATGTTGCAGAAAATATGAATCACACCATTATGGAGAAAGTGAGGAGTATGTTTTCAAATTCTAGTTCGGAGAAGCAGTAAGGACAACTTGTTATCTTATAAATTGATCTCCTACTACAGCCTTGGATGGTGGCATTCCTAAAGAAGTTTGGACTAGTAAGAAGTTGAATTATTCTCATTTGAAAATATTTGCATGTTAAGAATTTGTACATATTCCCAAATAAAATAGAACTAAGTTAGACGATAAATCTATGAAATGCATTTTTCCGAGATATGCAGATGAATAATTTGGCTATCGTCTATGGAATCCAGTCAAACATAAACTTATTAGAAGCAGGGATCTTATATGTAATGATTCAAAAATGTTTAAGAGGTTTGTAGGTGAGTTTGAGGTCAAGAAATTTATTGACAAGTTTGAAGAGCAACATGAAAACATCCCACTAATGCAAGAAAATGGACAACAAATTCAAGAGCAAGAAGGACAACAAGTGGAAAATGATGAACATCAAGAAGAAGGAACCTTGCAGTAACCTTTACAGGAGATTCAACCTGGTAATGATCCACCATAGTTGGTTCACAAATATTCTAGGCCTCATAAGCCTTCATAAAGGTATCCTCCTTCAAACTATAATTTATTCTCTAATGAAGGTGAGCTTGACTGTTTTCGGGAGGCGTGTAAAGTTGAGCACAGTAAAGAATGGAAGAAAGAAATGGAGGAAGAAATGAAATCTTTGCTGGAAAATAAAACTTGGAAATTGGTGCATATCCCAAAAGGTAGAAAGGCCTTGCAAAACAAATGGATATACAGGATTAAGCATGAACCCGATGAAAAGAAGGAGACATATAAAGCAAGGTTGGTGGTGAAGGGATTTTCCCAAAAATAAGGTATTGACTTCTCTGATATTTTCTCACTTGTTGTCAAAATGTCATCCATCATAGTCATTCTTGGTCTTGTTGTTGCTTTAGACTTAGTGTTGAGAAGTGCAACAAGAAAATCTCAATTTGAGTTTGCCTTGGTCAAATTGAGAAAATTTGAATTTCCACATCAACAGACAACTTAGATGTAGTTAACTTGTGTGACATGGCTCTTGTCACTCAGTTAGCTCAATAAATTTGAGTTATAGGGCTTGGAGTTTAGTTAAGCATGTGTGATTGCTAAATTTTAGTAATGTAGTTTAGTTATATCCAGTTGAGTTCAGTTAAACTAGTTCTAACAGTTAGCGGAACTAGTGGAAGGTCAATTGTGCAGTGGGACAGTAGTCTAACCCGGTGATCATCCAGTTAACTGATCAATTGGCCTAAAATAACTAGTGCATGAAGAGAATTCAATTTCCCAACTGTGGTGGAGATTCCAATGTGGTGTAACAAGAAGTTGTAAACTAGTTTGAGTGTACAAGTGTTCCATGCAGTCAAATGATCAATCCTTGGGAATTGCACAATCAATTGGAGGAAAATTACTAAAAAATAGGGGCTAATTGCTCAGGATTTGCGCAATGAAATAAGGGCTCAAGCTGAGGCAGAAATTGACTAAGCCTAGGTCAGATCTTCTATTTGAGCAGTGACATAGGTTATTCACTTGCAGGTTGTGCTCAAAGCGGGAAATCAATTTTAATACATATATATTCATATGATTGATGAAAAGAGGCTTGAGGGGTTTTTTCGAGTGGGGCTACCCTAGAAAAATTATTGTGCATGTGTGTTATTTCTTATTGCATGTCTTATATTTTTGTTCTAAATTGTGAGTGAATCCCACAAATCAGTAGAGTAGAATTGTGTCTCTTGATTTAGATTAAAATTTCTTGAGCAGTTCCAATTCTATCACAAATTTCTACATGGTATCAGAGAAGGATTCACATTAGAATACAAATTTCGAAGTTGTTTCTCAAGAGGTTTGAATTTGCATCTTCATTGTAGTAGGATCTCTTTAATGTTGGGAAAATGAACTTCAATGGGCTGAGATTAGAGTATGCCTTGGAAGGCAACTCAAATTTCATCGCATGGAAGGATCACATGGAGGTGGTTCTTATTAACAACAGATTGTTGGAATATGTCAAGACAAACATTGCAAAACCAGGATCAACTAATGCCTTGAACCTAGGCCAATGGAAGAAATATGTATCCAAGGCAAGGAGAATAATATTGGAGTGAGTGCGAGACCGCATTGTCTCAAATATCCATGGGAAAGAAACTCCTTTTGCAATGTGGAAGGCACTGACAGAGTTGTTTGAGAATAAAATTGATCATAGAAAACTGGCCCTCAAAGACAAACTTCAAAACATTAAGAAGCAGAAGAATGACACTATTCTGTAGTATCTCACTAGATTTACACAAATTCAAGATGAGCTTGGAGGGGTTGGTGTGAATGTTGCAAAAGATGTCTCGGTAAGCCTAGCTCTTCTGGGCCTTCCCAAAAGTTGGCATAGCTACCAGAACTCAGTGAATGGGAGGGAGAAATTACCAAATAGAGAACACTTGTGGTCTGATTTGGTACAAGAAGAGATCAGGTGGGATACCAAAGATGGAACTTCATCCAAGGGCGAGGATGAAGAAAATGTTGCATTGGTTGGAAAGGGAAAAAAGGAAAACTAAAGAAATCTCAAACCAAACTAGAATCCATCCAAGTGGACAAGAAGAAAGACTTGTCCAAAATAAAATGTTTCAGTTGTCATGAATTCTGACACTATGCTACAAAGTTTCCACACAAAAAGTCTAGCAAGAAGAAATCGGGAGGAGCATCAGGTGAGGCATTAGCTTCACAGTTTGAGTTAGACTTCACCCTTATCACATGCATGGCCAACACTGTGATGGGGAGTGTGTGGTACTTAGACTCTAGTGCCTCGTTCCACATGACAAGGTGTAGATAGTTTTTTAGTGACCTGGAGGAGAAATATCTCCAGATTCATATTGAGCTTGGGGATGATGGAAGGTACATTACTACCGAGATTGGTACAGTAACCTTTCATATGGAGTCAGGATCTCCTCTACGCCTCAAATATTTCATGTTTGTTCTAGGCATAAAGAAGAATATCATCTCTGTAGCAGTTTTGGAAGATCGTGGTTATGATGTGATCTTTAGCAAAGGGAAATCATTCCTGAGACATGTAACCAGTGTAAAGGTGAAGAAGATCGAGGTTCAAGTGAAGAACTTGTGAAAGTTGGATGTAGAATATTGTGTTGCATTAAGTAGTAAGCTAGAGAAAGTGTAGAGTCGCAATGTCGGTGAATTTTGGCACAGGAGATTGGACCATTTGCATCATGGCACCTTGATATTTATGAAACAAATAACCACTGGCCTCCCTAAAGGAGGACTTGAGAAATAGGATGTCTACAAAGGTTGTACCTTGGAGAACAATGTGAAATCCACATTCCATGAGCAAAACAAAAATTCACATGCAATCTTGGAAAGAGTCCACTCTGATTTTTTTGGACCTTTCTCGACAGCCTCCACTACCAGACACAAATATTTTGTTATTTTTATTGATGATTTCTCAAGAAAGTGTTGGATATTTTTCATGCAGAAGAAGAATGAGACAATCTAAAATTTTGTATAATTCATGGCACTAGTTGAGAAAGAGATCGGTAAGGAGCTGAAGTCTCTTAGGAGTGACAGTGGAGGTGAGTATGTTTTGAATGAGTTCAAGGATTTATGTGTGAAAGAAGGCATTCGAAGAGAGTTGACACAACCCCAAAACCCGCAATAGAATGTGGTAGCTGAGAGAAAGTACCAAAGTATTATTGGAGCTATGAGAGCTATGCTACATAACCAAGACCTACCACTGCATTTGTTGGCAGAGGTATGTAACACATAATTCTACTTGAAGAACTAGAGTCCTCATCAGATTCTTGGTATGATTACACCGGAGGAGGATTTCTTAGGAAGAAATTCAAATGTGTCTCACTTCAAGATTTTTGGAGCCTCTATTTATTGCCATGTCTCTAAATATTCAAGGAAGAAGCTTGAGCCGACAACAGAGTTGGGATTTTTTGTGGGTTACACCGAAACTCCACACAATTACCGTGTGTACCTACCTTCCCTCAGAATGATAGTTGTGCAAATGGATGTAAATTTTGATGAGGAGAAAGTGATGCGGTGATATCTTGAGAGCAAGCTTCGGATCCCACCAGAAGAGGAGCTTTTAGCTCCAAAGGAGGAGCCTCATGAAGTTGTGGAGCAGCTAAAAACTGAGGATCAAAGAGGATGCAAAGTGGAGACATCCACTCAAGCTAAACCATCCAGAGAACAGAGAAAAAGAACCAGGGAAGTTGATAGACTTTTGTAGGATGCGAGGGAGAATGTGGGAGCTCCTTCAAATTTGCACAGGCAAAGGAGGTCACCTGAGAGGTACATTGGTTACATGGCTCTAATGACTGAGGTTGTAGAGACTGAGCCATCCTCTTTCAAGGAAGCAGTTGAGCAACCTGTTTGGGTTGATGTAATGGTGGAAGAATGTGAATCCATTATGAAGAATAGTGTTTGGGAAGTGGTCCCAAGACCCGTAGATAAATCAGTTGTGGGTTCGGTATGGATCTTCAAGGTTAAACATGTAGCAAACATAAGCATAGAAAATTATAATGCCATATTTGTGGCCAAAGGATTTTTTATGCAACCAGCTCACAAATAGATAGATCAACCACTTAAAAATTATCCTCTTCGAGGGGGGAACCTCCTTTACATTACATAAATGAAAAATTCTTGGATGATACAAATGACAAAGCCTCCTTTGTATATATAGGAGTCTTAAGGGGTCACAATATAATCATATCCTACATAACAATAATAATGTATGGGCACAGAATGAAGCTAATGCCTTGGGGCTTCTGATGAGGAGAGCTCTAGCGAATATGGAGGTTTAGGGTTGGCGACAGACCTACAATGGCAGACCTGCACAAATCTCAGTAGCCCTGCCAACATTCTCCAGTAATACGACAAACCATAAGCGACAAGGAGCGGCGCGCGAATCATGAACATCCCTCAGGGGGAGGACATGGTGCCTCCCCCCAATGAAAGTGAAAACACTCAAATGCATGAGGAAGATATCAGGCAAACTGTCCAGGATGAAACGAGAGCAGGACCAGATACACAAACTGCCAAGACGGCTGACAATGAGACTCCCAAAGTGACATCGGCTACCTGCAAGCCGGTTGCAGCTGAAAGACCTAAGATTGAGCTCCCAAGTAACCGGATCAATACTCAAATCCAGTACATGAAGGATCACGCTTTGATTGGGAAATTTATAGGCTTTTGGCCTACAGAGAAAGCTCTGCATGGATGGATCACAGCCAAGTGGAAGCCGAAAGGACACATTACCCTGCAGTTGGGGCCTAAGGGCTTCTTCACGACAGTTTTCAACTGTCTAGAAGATCGAAACAGAGTCCTCGATGGAGGACCATACTTTTTCAATGCAGCTAGACTGTATCTGAGGGATTGGATTGAAAGATTCAATCCAGATAAAGAAGATCTTAGCTGGGCACCAGTTTGGATCCGCCTCTACTCCCTCCCTCTGGAGTACTGGGATGAAGATTCGCTACAAGATATTGGGAATGGTCTAGGGGAATTCATCAAAACTGTGGAGGAGACAAAACTCCGAAGATATACCTCCTATGCCCGAATCTGTGTCTATATGCATCTAAGCAAGGCTCTTCCAGATGCGGTAAGTCTATACCATGATGATTTTGAATGGGTTCAATCAATAGATTATGAACATGTCCCGTTTCAATGCAGGAAATGCCATGCCCTTGGCCATCTGTTTCGTGACTGTCCTTTAAATCTGAAGACCTCATCCCCCACCTCTTCCGATAAACCTGACTCGGATGGATTCACCAAAGTCACCAACCGCAGGAAGAACCACAAAAAGCTTGTTTCAAACCCTAAGACACCTGCTGCCAACTCTTCAATGCCTTCCACAAGCAATAGTTTTGAAACCCTGGCCCAGCTGGAGATAAATAACTCTAAAATCCCTGCTCACTTAGAGGAGATGCCCAAGATGAAAGCACAATCCGTCCCCACTGCTCAAAGAAGACCCAGAAGTCTAAACAAACCATAGACCTCACCTCATCCTCTCCTAGTATGGTTCCAGCATGGAACACTCAGGGCATGGATGTGGACAACATGCAACCCACAACCACAGCTGCAACAGAAACAACAGAGGAAAGGAGTGAAACCCAGCACATGGAAGAAGAGCCTGAAAGCATAGATATTGGAGATCTGGATATACTTGGCTTAGAACAAGCTTGCAAGACAAAAAATTATGACAAGATTCCAGAAAGACAGCTGGAAAACCTGGAAGTGATCCTTTCCAAAGCACAACAGCAAAGAACCCTTGGCATACAGCCTGGAAGTCAATGGGATGGCAAAAACATTACCAAAGACAATAAAAAGAGAGGAAGGAAAACGGATCTCCAACGAACCATTTGCATTGGGGAAATGTTGGTGGAATCGGGAAGATATTCCAAGCTTACAAAGTATTACAACACCCTCCCCAATATTACATCATGAAGCTAACTTCATGGAATATTAGAGGGCTCAACAGCCCCGGGAAATACAGATTGATAAAAAGTATGATTCAGCAGGAGAAACCCCAAATCTTCTTCATGCAAGAAACCAAATGCAACTCTACAACTCTGGACCAAACCCTTGCAAAAGCATGGCCAGGTAGCAAAGCAGTCGCAGTGGATGCCTCAGGAGCTTCAGGAGGCCTCGCAATAATCTGGGATGAACAAGCCATCACGCTTACTAACATTCATGCGAGTAAGCACTTCATTCAAGCTACATTTCACATAACAGGGACAAACATACATGGTCACTTAACTAATGTCTACTTCCCCCAGGAGGCAATGCACAAGATAGACATACTGAATACCCTATCTTTGATCAACGCTGACAGAACTCACCCGCTCTGGATCACAGGAGGAGACTTCAATATGATAACAAAACTGGAAGAAAAGAGAGGAGGCAGGAATAAACTGGATAAGGAAAGCATTCATTTAAAAAACTTCATCCAAAACAATTGGCTCATTGATATGCCATTTAACAATGGAATCTATACATGGAATAATAAAAGAGTAGGCTCACAATAGATAGCCTCTCGATTGGATAGATTCTTGCTCTCTGACAATGCAATCCATTTAGGCGGGGACCTCTCAGCTTCAATTCTGCCCCTCTCAGGCTCAGATCATTGGCCAATTTCGCTTCAATGGACAAGACCAGGCAACACTACACGTCAGCCTTTCCACTTTGAAGCTTTCTGGCTGTCGCATCCAGATTTCAACAATCTAATAAATACGGTCTGGAACAGCTTCAAACCTCCGGAAGGCTCAAAAATGTATCAATTCCAGCAAAAACTCAAAAATCTCAAAATCAACATCAAACAATGGAACCACTCTACCTTTGGCAATATCTTCCAGGCACAAAATGCTCTAGATCAAGACATGAAAAGATTACAACAGAGGATCATCACGGAAGGAAGATCAGAGGAACTCTCAAAGCAGGAAAAACACCTACAATCACAAATATCAGAAAGAGACAAGCAAGAAGAAATACTTTGGAAGCAAAAATCAAGAGTTAGATGGCTTAAGGAGGGTGAAAGAAACACAAAGTTTTTTCATCGCACTACTGTTCAGAGGAGAATGAACAACAACATCACTCACATCCAGAATAGGCAAGGGGAAAGAGTAGAAAATCATGAGGATATAGAACAAGAACTTCTCACCTACTTCAAGCAGGTTCACCAAGAACCACAAATAGACAGGAAGTCGGCCATAGAGAAGATAACCAAGACTATACCAAAAGTCATAACAGAGGAACACAATCAGCTCCTCCTCAGGTCGATTTCCTTACAGGAGGTGGAACATGCGATGCACCAATTAAAAGAAGGAAAAGCGCCTGGCCCCGATGGCTTCACATCCAACTTCTTCCACAACTACTGGGATCTGATTAAAATGGAGGTTTGGCAGGTAGTTGAGGAATCCAGGACTAATCGGTGGATGCTTCCCTCCATGAATGCAACCTTCATCGCCCTCATTCCCAAGGAAGCACAATCTCAGACCCCTGACAAATTCAGGCCTATCGCTCTGTGTAACGTCATTTACAAAATTGTCTCCAAAGTCATTGCCTCGAGACTCAAACCGCTGCTACCATTACTCATATCACCAGAGCAATCAGGCTATGTGGAAGGCCGACAGATCACGGATGGCATCATACTCACTCACGAGATTATTCATTCCTTGAAGTAGTCCAAAAAAGCAGGTATGCTTCTTAAAATAGATCTCTCTAAAGCCTTTGACAGTTTAAGCTGGAAGTATATTCAAAAGATGCTGATTGCCTTTGGTTTCTCCCCCCCGGGTTAGATGGGTCATGAGTCTTATAACCTCAACCTTCTTTTCCATTTTGGTCAATGGCATCCCCTCCACCCCTTTTCATCCCTCCAGAGGAATCAGACAAGGAGACCCCCTATCCCCTTTTCTATTTGTCATGATGGCGGAAGGACTTGGTAGAAGCATCAAAGAAGCTCTTCATTCCCAACAATTAAGAGGCCTCTCCTTTCCTAACTCCCCTGCTTTTACCCACCAGCAATTCGTGGACGATAACATGCTATTTGGCCATCCTTCAGTCCAGGAAGCTCTCAAATTAAAATCCCTGCTGACTGATTTCTCGGATGCCTCTGGAGCGAGCATAAATAAGGCTAAATCTCAAATTTTCTTTTTTCATACCCCTGCTATTACCCAAGCTTCTATTGCTTGTATCCTTGGCTTCCCGATAGCTGCTCTCCCATCCAAATATCTGGGAGCTCCTATGACTGATACAACTCTGAAACACTCATCTTGGCACCTACTCTTGGAAAAATTGGAAGCTCGCCTCTCTTCCTGGACTCACAGATCCCTCAATATGGCCAGCCGCTTAGTCTTAATCAAAGTTGTTTTACAATCTATGCCTCTGTATCTCTTTTCTGTCCTGGCAGCGCCAAAATGGGTCCTCAAAGAAATCAAACACCTCCAAAGATCCTTTCTGTGGGGCAACTCGGGTCAAAATCGCAAATGGGCTCTGGTAAAATGGGACACAGTTTGTCTTCCAAAAATCTCAGGCGGCACAGGGCTTCACGACCCCTATCACAGTAATGTTGTCATGGGAGCGCGCATCTGGTGGAAATGGCTCACGGCGCTGCACACTCCCTGGGCTATCCTCTGGACAACAAAATATGCCAACAACTGACCTGTAGATGATCTAATTCGACTCACCGAAGTTGGCCCAGGATCCTTAATCTGGAATGCAGCTAAGCAACACAAGAACTTAATCCAGCAGCACAGCTTCTGGGAAGTTAGGGATGGTAAAACTGCAAGGTTCTGGGAAGATTCTTGGCAGCAGAAACCCAAGCTAAAGGAACTGATCAAACCTCACCAAATACCGGATTGGGAAACGCAAAAGCTAGATAAGGTCAATCAACACTGGAGGCCTACCATAACGTAGGGATACAGGCAATGGATAAACTCGGACCACATCATCAGGCAAGGCATGGAGTCCGTTCAACAGATTCTGGGAACAGAAATCTCTAATAGGAAAATTTGATATTCAGATAAGAAGGATGTACTCAGATGGGGCTACGAGGCAAGAGGAACTTTTACCACACATGAGGCTTACAACATAATCATAAGGGATCACACAATCAAAGATCCTCTTTGGAACAAAGTCTGGGCCCCTAATATTTGGCCAAAAGTGTCTACTTTCCTTTGGTTGCTATGTCAAAACAAAATCCTCACTTGGGACAATCTTTGGAAGAGAAGCTTCCACGAACCCTCCATATGTCCCAACTGCAAGCAAGAGGAAGAAACCACTTTGCACCTCATGAATTCATGCCCATTAGCACACAGTCTCTGGGAAAAAGTGAGTTTTCGTTGCCAAAAGGATGGAAGAATCAAAGAGGACATAACCAACACTGTACGCAATTGGGCACGGAATCCATATAAGAGAAAATTACTAAACTCTTTATGGAAACTCATCCCAGGCCTTCTCATGTGGACAATATGGAAAGAGAGAAATCGTCGCATCTTCAAGGACCAATCCTCACCCTTGGAAATCCTCTGGAACACTGTTTGCCAAAACCTTAGGGAAACCTTACTGCTTCAAACTTGGCACGAAGAAGACTTTCCCTCCCTTCCACAGGAACAGAATATATGGGCCAACTGGAATCTACAGTGGAACCAAGAGTTGATAATCCATGGTAAACCCTCAGCAAAGAGCAAGTTACCAGACAAATGGCTCCCTCCACCCCAACACATGATACAACTGAACTTTGATGGAGCCTCGAAAGGCAATCCAGGCAAAGCGGGATTTGGAGGAATATTCAGAGATCATAAAGGCACACCCCTTCTAACCTTCATAGGCTCAATTGGATGGGATACAAATAACTCGGCAGAATTAGAAGGGTTATGGCAGGGGCTCCTCCTAGCTCAAATTCATGGCTTCTTCCCACTCATGATTGAAGGTGATTCACAAATCCTAATAAACATGGTGAATAAGATTCTGCAGGGGACTCCATCAAACAAAGTGGGCAACAGCTGGAGACTAGCGGAAAGACTGGAACTCATTGAAATGTGGCTCTCTACCCACAGAGCAGTCAATCTCAAGCACATTCGTCAGGATGGCAATAAAGTGGCTGACCTTTTAGCTAATATAGGAGTGGAAAGTGGAATGGCTCTATATGCAGGCTCGCTAACCACTATAGCCACTGCGCTCCAGCTAAAGGAATACAATGAATTAGTGAAGATTGAAATGGCACGGGAGAAGAAGTGCACCCGGATGCGGGTGACAATCAAGACATTAATGAGGATTAGACTGGTAGGCGGCGAGAGGACGAGCCACATGGCCGTCTGTGTTCCCTCCCAAGCTAGCCTGAGCCGAATTCATGGCCGCCTGCAAGTAGCATTTAATGGGTGCTTGGGCCGAGAACTACCCATTATGTGCACAGATATGGACTCCCCTCCCCCCTTGCTCCATTGCAATTGTCCGCCCCAAGCTGCTAAACCCTGTTCTCGCACTGTCACCGGGAGCCATTGCTGGTTAGTGAGTTGTGTTGACCTTGGCAATGGGCATCACTACTCTCAATCCAGGCTTTGCAATTTGACTTCTGCCCAGCCTTCCCCTATTCATCCTCTGCTCAATTCCTCAGCCATCTCTTCCACTGATAACTCGGCTTGGCATTCTGCCATGGCTCGCATTCGTCATCGTATGAGAAGCCGAAGAGGTGGAAGTCGTGGTGGTAGCGTCTACCCTCCGGCGACACCGAGCCCTGACTCCGTATCCCCCTCCCCTTCCCCTGAAATTCCTTACCCTCATAGCTTGGTCTCCAGCAAGTATCCTGATACCCGTAGTGGTCGGGTCGCGCACAGCTTCCAAGAGTTTGTCGAAGAGATGTCGCGGTCCACACTGCCAACTTCCCATTGCCCCCTCACCCAGCTCCCCACTCAACCCAATTTCGCTTCCGCAGCACCCTGAATAGACCGGTCATTACTACCACCATTACCATTGTTTTCTCTGAAGAAAATGAGCCGCAGGATGCCCCGTCAGGAAGTACTGGAGCGCAGCAACAGGAGGCATGCAGGCTCAGGAATGGACGAGATTCTGGAAAGCACCCAATGGATGAGGAAATGGGTACTCTGCATGGCAAGGCCCTGGGTGGCGGTCCGCATGCAGCGGGAGGAAGTTCTGGAGACACGCGACCACCAGGTGGCAGCATGGTTGACGCGTCAGGACCGCATGCAGCTGCTGGCAGCTCTGGTGGCGTCCAAACTGCTCGTGGGCCACACAGCGGTGTGTCGGAGGAGGAGGATGACTGGTACCAGTATGCATGCCTCATCGAAGAGGAGCCCGCCCCGGACGAGCTCAAGTGACGACGCGTGGCAGCCAGGTGCCACCCATATGCCAGCTGAGGTCTCCTTTGCTGACTGGCTCTTTTCTGTTATGACTGTTCTGTTGGAACTTCTTTGGGTTTATGATTATTCTGTTGGAATCTCTCTTGTTTTGTTATTTCCTATTTTAAAGACTGATATCCCACATCTGGGTATTTTTTGCCTTTGCAGACTGGTTTCCCCATCGATGGGGCAGTCAAGTTATTTTCTAAAAGACAATGTCCAGCACTGCTGAGGCCCGTGCCTCCTCATAATCATATTTTGTTACATATTAATAGATTAACCTTACCTAGAAAAAAAAAATGTATGGGCACAACAATAACAATAGTGGTCTTCTATGAGGCACATAAATAACAATGTGGGGGCTACATGGGCACGGCAATAACAATAAGGAAGCTACACTAACAATAAAAATAAGGGGGTTACACTAGTATTATAGCGATCTAACATGCCCCTCTCCTTCAAAAAAGTGTTGTCCTCGATGCTTAAGTAGTTTTGGATGCTTCTGTATAAAATTCTCATCCTCCCATGTGGAATCTTCAGCTGGTAATTTCTTCCACTTAATGAGATACTTTGAAATTGATCTATTTCATAGCTCTCAAGTTATTTTTCTGTGATTACTTCAGGCTCAAAAATGATTTTTCCTTCTTCGTCAAGTTCTTGCAATAGTATTTGAACTAGAAGCTTGTCACTGATAACCTTCTTTAAGCATGAATCATGGAAAACTAGGTGTACTCAGGAAGATGTAGGAAGCTCCAATTTTTATGCCATAGTACCAATATTTTGCAACACCTTGTAAGGACTGTAGTACTTGGGTGATAATTTATTGTCCTTCTTAGCTTACTTGAGATACATTTGTTTATATGGTTGTAGCTATAAAAATACCCAGTCACCTACATCAAAACTTCTTTCACTACGATGTTGATATTCCTATTGTTTCATTTGATTATGCGCCAGAGTGAGGTTATCCTTTAAGAGTTAGAGAACTTGTTGTTGATGTTCGATGTGATCTTCCACTGCTTGAACCTTAGAATTTTCTCTTAAAGATGATGTGATGGATGGTGGATGATATCCATAAAGTGCCATAAATGGGGTCATTTTTGTTGCAATATGGAAGGAAATGTTATACCACCATTCAGCTAGAGGTAACCACTTGACCCATTGTGTTTGTTTATCAGATACAAAGCAACGAATATATCCTTCCAAACATTTGTTCACTATCTTAGTTTTCCCATCAAATTGAGGATGATAAGATGAACATGAGCTAATTGAGTACCAAGACAAGAAAATAATTCCGTCCAAAGATGTCCAGTGAAAATGGGATCTATGTCAATTACTATAATCTTTGGGTTTCCTTGAAGCTTTTGAATTATTTCCATAAATGTAGTAGCAACTATACTGACTTTAAAAGGATGCTATCATGCACAAAAGTGTGCATACTCGGTAAGTCTATCAAATACCACCATGATGACACTCTTTCCTGCAGATGTAGGTAAACTTGTGATCAAATCCATTGAGACCTCCTCCCAACATTGACTTCGAATAGCTAAAGGATGTAACAGACCCGGGTTCTTAATTGTCTCAACTTTATTTTGTTGGCAAACCAAACATTCTGCCACAAACTTCTGAATATCAAATTTAAGGTCATCCCAAAAAAATTCCTTCTTAACCCTATGGTAAGTTTTTAAAAATCTTGAGTACCCTCCTAAGGGAGAGGTGTGCAATTCCAAAGTAATCTTTTGTTTGAGTTGGGAATTCTAACAAAGATATAAGTGATCTTTGTACCATAGTGAATCATTTTTCTAGTTAAATGTATCAGATGTACTAGGATCTTGTTGCAACTTTTGAATGAGTGATCACACCTCTTCATCATTCTTCCATTCATCCCTTGCTTCAGTTATCCACTAAGTTTGGATAATAGAAATGGCACAAAGGAATGCCTCCACATCCTCATCCTTTCTTGAGAGTGCATCTGCGAAAACATTTTGCTTCCCTTTTTTGTATATGATTTCAAAGTCATAATCCAACATCTTTGTCACCCATTTTTCTACTCTTCTGAAGATAACCTTTGTTCCAAAAAGTATTTAAGACTATCATGATATGTTTTTACCTTGGAGTGACTTCCCATTAGGTAAGCTCACCATTGCTTTAGTGCATGTAGTATTTCCAACATTTCCTTCTCATAAATAGGTTTGTGTAAATACTTTCCTTTGATTGGACGACTCTCAAAAGAAATGGGTCTTCCTTCTTGAATTAAAATAACACCAATTCCATTTCCTGAGGCATCACATTCCACAATAAAAAATAATGTGAAGTCTGGCGTAGCTAAGATCAGTGCTTGGCACATTGCCTCTTTAAGATGTTCAAAGGCCTTTGTTGCTTCTAGAGTCCAATAAAATGCATCTTTCTTCCTTAATGATGGTAGAAGTGTCGTTATTCTCCCATAATTCTTAACAAACTTGTGATAATACCCTGGCAACCCAAGAAATCCTCGAATATTCTTTATGGTTGTGGGGATTTTCTATTCCTTCATGGATTTAGTTTTGTTAGGGTCTACCTTAACACCCTCATGAGATACAATATGACCCAAATATTCCACCTCTTGTACTCCAAAGAAACATTTGGAGGTTTTTGCATATAATTGTTTCTCCTCCAATAGTTTGAGCACCCTGTCAACATGTTGAACATGATCCTTCCAAGACTTGATGTAGATTAGTTTATTATCAAAAAATACTAACACAAATTTTCTAAGGAATGGTTTGAAAATGAAATTCATCAAACCTTGAAATGTGGAAGGTGCATTAGTAAAGCCAAAAGGCATGACCAAAAATTCATAATGACCCTCATGAGTTACGAATGTTTTTTTTCGGAATGTCTTCAACCTTCATTTTAAATTGATGATATCCTGAACAAAGATCCAATTTGGTGAAGTAAATTGCTCCATGCAATTCATCCAACAATTCATCAATGACAGGAATGGGAAATTTATCTTTAATAGTGAGCTTGTTGATCTCCCTATAATCCGGACACATACACCATGATCCATCCTTCTTGTGCACCAATACTAATGGAGTAGAGAAAGAAATTTGAATAGGTTAAATTATACCAACCTCTAGCATTTCTGCAACCATACGTTCAATTTCACTCTTTTGGGCATAAGGATATCAGTAAGGCCTAATGTGTGGAGGAACACTTCCTGGTGTATATCCTCCTCTTTTGATGTTTCTTTGTCCTTTTCTTCCTCCTCTTCACAATCTATGTAGAATAATTTCTTCTCAGCACACTTATGACCTTTGATGTATTTTCTATCACAACTATAACAAAGCCTTTTTGCTCTTTTTTCCTCCAATTATTGTGATGTCAACCTTGTAGGTTGTGGAAGACTAGTAGCAAGAACACTTCCATATTTATTGTTGTGAGTGGTAGACTTCCTGGTTGCCATAATTTTTCTTTCCACTTTTCTTGTCACCCTGAATGCCCTCTCCAATGAATCAAGTTCCCAAAGGTGAACCTCATGTTGGATGTTATCTTTTAAAGTCCTTGTGAAAACATCAATCCTACACTCCTCTGGAATATCAGTTACCCTAATATTCAATTTTTGGAAGTCTTCAATGTGCTCTGCCATCGAACCCTTTTGTTTGAGATTTATCAATTGGATAAAGAAGGTGTTTCTCTTTGTATCTTCATAATGTGTTATCATTTCATCCATAAAAATTTACCAGGTGATAAGTGGTTTATGAGAACAAATCCATCTATACCATGAAAACTGATTGGGTTCTAAATATAAAGATGCAATACGTACCTTTTCTGAGGGTTGCACATTATGTAGATCAAATTATTGCTCCATCTGTAGTATCCATGTTACTGGATCCTTGCCATAAACTTCCTCATATCTATCTTTGCAATGTGGTGTTTCTTAAAACCCACATTGGAGTCTCTAAAATCATAATTCATATTCCTTTTGTCCTCATCATGATTTTCATGGATTACCTTGTCACCATCGGGAAGCCTTTCTTGCAACAACTTTGTCAAAACTTCCTTTAAACCTTCCATCTTGGCTTTAAAACCATCCATATTAGCTTCCATTCCATCCTTCAAACCTTCCATGTCTGCTTTTAAGCCATCCATGTCATCTTTGGTTTCTCTTTGTGAAAGAGAAATTTGTTGCACTTGGTCTCGTAATTTTGATATATCATGTTGCAATTCTTCCTCTTCATGCATCATAGTAGAGCTTTATGAGGGATTAATGGGTGTATAATTATTTTGGAGGCATTTTATAACCAAATACTTATATATATGCTTCAATATGCACTTTGAATCGCTTCAAACTGATTTTTCAATCAAAACTTAAAAAATACACACCTTTTTCTTGCTTTTTTGGAGCATTGCAATTATTGTATCTCTGTAATTTCATATTTCCAAGGTATAACATTCAGCCCTTTGGTGGCCCTATGAATATTCTTTTCAATTCCACAAGCCATACCAACATTGGATTATTTAATATATAGTTATGTCAGATATCCCACAATGACCTGATTATGGAGTGGTTTAGTAAAGCGACTTTGTACGGAATGCCACGTGTCACTGTTTCAACATTCAGCCATGAAATTACTATAGAAGAAACTACAGTCCATTCGATTTCATCCACATTTTACAAAATTCAAATATGATGCTCAAAATGAAACTTATGACGATTTCCCTAGGTCGCTTGTTTGAGACTGAATTCTGGAGCATGAAAAAACCTTAAATTATTCTGACCATATCTTAGAATATATAGTGAACCAAGATCTGAAATTTTGGCACGAAGTTCACCAAGCTTCTGGCTCCACGTGGTTGCAATTTCAAATTTTGAACCTTCATAGAAAAAAGTTACAACGAAAATTCCACGATGGCATATTTGAAGCAGCGAAACACTAGAATCCAAAGCTCTGATACCAAATGTTATGCAACCAACTCACAAATAGATAGATCAATGACTTAAGAAATATCATCTTCGATGGGGAAACCTCCTTTACATTAAATAAATGTATAATTATTGGATGATACAAATGACAAGACCTCATTTGTATGTATATGAGTCTTAAGGGGTCATGATAAAATTAGAGCCTACATAACAATAATAATGTAAGGGCACAACAATAACAATATGGGGGTGACATGGGCACAAAATAACAATAAGGGGGCTACACTAGTATTATAGGGGCCTAACCAGATTCTCTTAAGTTGAGGGAATTGACTATGAGGAAACCTTTGCTCCTGTAGGTATTCATCCATTAGATCAATTCTTGTATTGGCTACATAGATGTGGTGGAAGATCCACCAAATGGATGTAAAAACAACATTTCTCGATGGTGTTATTGAGGAGGAGGTGTACATCGAGCAACCAAAAGGTTTTAAGACATTTTATTGGGACCCTCATGTGTGTAGACTCAAGCAAGCATTGTACGGTCTCAAGTAGCCACCCCGAGTTTGGTACACTAGGATCGACAATTATCTCACTAGCTTAGGCTTAACCAAAAGTGAAGCGGATGCAAACCTCTTTCATATTTTAGTAGAAGGTAAATGGCTTATCATTGTTTTATATGTTGATGATTTAATATTAACAGGTGATGAGCAACTGATCAACTCTTGCAATGAGGACCTTGCGAGGGAATTTGAGATGAAAGACATGGGTCTCATGTACTACTTTCTTGGCCTGCAAGTATGGAAAGGTGATGGGGAATTGTTTGTGTCTCAAGGAAAGTATGTCAAAGAGATACTATAGAGAATATGCATGGAGATTTGTAAATCCATGGAGACACCTCTAGCGACCAACTGGAGGAACGACACTACCACTTTAGGTGATGAGGTGGAAGCTACCATTTACCAAAAGTTAGTGGGCTCATGGATGTATCTTTTTAACACATGACTAGATATGTGCTACGCATTCAACCAGATGAGCCAAGTTATGGTTAGGCCAACCAAATTGTATTGGAAGGTAGCAAAGCGTGTTTTACAGTACCTCAAAGGCACTACCCAGTATGGAATATGGTACAAACGGACAAAGGGAGTGAAGTTGTATGGCTTCATAGATGCAGATTGGGCAGGGATTCCATCTGAATGAAAGAGTACATCAGGTGGAATTTTCAATGTTGGGTGTGCAACGGTTTCCTTGTATAGCAAGAAGTAGAGATCTTTGGCGCTCAACTCGACAAAAGCATAATACGTGGTTGCAAGTCAAGCAACATGTGAGGTGATCTGGATGAGAAAGATACTTGTGGGACTGTTTGGTCAGATGATGGAACCTTGGTAATATATATTTTTGGTAAGATTGGGATTTTTTGTTATTTAAATTGTATTTTAAAATGCATAAATTGATTCCACCCCTAAATTTTGTTTGGACAATTAGACTTTACAAATTTCATAGTTCAAATTTATGATTTCTAACAAAATTGGAGAATAAAATATATCAAAAAATCAAAAGCTTCAAAGAATTAAACTACATAATAAATTTAATTATATTGTTAATAACTTTCTTAATTAAAAACAATTAAACATATAAATAATTACTCTATTAAAATATCAATTATAAATACAAATTTTAACATTATATATATATATATATATATATATATATATATATATATATTAAAAAAAAAAAAAATTGTTATTGTTTATTCAATGGGTAAAGGTTTTTATATTAATAAAAGTTGGATTATGAGTGAGAATCTTTACAAAATATTTTTTACACAAAATTTCTAAGATTATTAGTTCATTCAAAATGTTTACCAGTTTTATGGATGCAAATCCTTCTTATACTAAATACATGACAACCATAAACTTGACAAAAAGACCTAAGTATAAATCAGAATTTACATAACATCGTAGGAAAATAGGGGTATGAAACTACATCAAACATTACCCAGAACTCTAGCCTCAACAGTGACCATGACCAACAACATCAGACCCCCTCAAGCGACGGGTTCTCTTCCTTTCCAAAGTGGCATTAGAACCAACTCCTCCCAAATCATGTTATGCATTTCTAGTCCTAGAGATATCTAGCGCAGAAATTTGGGCACATAGAGAGTGAACTTCCTCACGTAGACCTTCCAACAATTGCTCCATATTCGTGTGGTGCCTGAGTAATTTTTCCTCCAGAAAGAGTTGAAAGGAACATATATGCCTTTCAACCATATCCTCCAATTGTTGAATAGAGACCAAGAGTGCTTGAGTCGTGTCGAGTAGCCTATCACGCAACATGTTGGCATTAGCATTCTCTGAAGGTGTCGAAGGATCCAACATATATGAAGAGAAACCTAGCACCCAACAAATTAACACTCTATTATGAATTATCCCCCAATCCTAGACCGACATGAATTAAAGGCATGTGGATAAACTGGGATGCCAAATCATTCATTAAATACGCAAAACGGATGCCTTCCCATGAGACAAATTGTAACAAGATTTCCAAAGCCATCACCAAGACCTCAACGGGATAGAGAATAGACGGCTGAGGAATACCACAAGATGACATAATTAATTCCATCCCACTGCACAATAAACTGAACTCTGTGGTCGAAGAAATCCACCACAAATCCCACCATGAACAAATTAAATAGTCAAGACGCCCAAAACTGGAGAGGGTTAATATTACATGCCACTTGTAAATAATACTAAGACATTGGGAAGGAGCCTTGAGGATCCGTGGTTGGAAAAAGAAAGGCCGCTGGATCCCCAGGCCCTTCTGGAGATGAGCCAAGGGACGAAATGTGCTAAAGTAAGATGGCCACATATTAATTAATGGATTTTCTCAATGATGTCAAAATTAATTGGGAAACAATTGTTCCTTGGGATTCTAAACATAGATAAAGAATGGGGTAAGTGATAAAAATAAGTTCCATTTTTACTTTGTCTTAATAGCTCCTTGGTAATCTAGTCCTAACTAAGGGATTGAGAAATTGCTAAAATTGTGATCCATTTCTTACTTAACCTAAAGTGGAACATTTTTTCTTAGCCAGAACCAAAATTCAAATACCTATACCCATGGAAAAGATCCAAATGCTCAAACTAAGAATGAAGACGGGATTATCTAAAACAAAGGAGAAGAATCTGGGCATATTACCTTCTTCTCCTTCTCGGGCTAGAGACGGTAAAATTGGGTGCCAACACTAGCAATGCGCTCCTCACTGCTATGGTCTTTGGCTACCTGAGCTCGAAAAGTGGACTAAAGTCAAATATTGACTTTTTCTCTCACTTCTATGGTCTTTGGCGCCATCGTTGTTTTGATGGATACCTGAGCTCGAAAAGTTGACTAAAGTCAAATATTGACTTTTTCACTGCTGTTTATTTGTTAGAATTTCAAATATCCCAAAATCTGCACACCAAATAATGATGGCCGTGAACATTCCAAGCTCTTGCTTGACTCTAGAAAAAGATGAATGAAAATGTCCTCTAACAACGAACCGCATTGAAGGTCTTGAAATGAAGTGATGTTTGATTGTCTCTTTCACTGGCAGTGGACTTTGTTTTGATGTCTGATTTGCTTTATGATGTCAAAGGTATGCCCACCCTCTGCAAAACACTGAACCAGCTCGCCAGTAGTCGGACCCAGATTCTTCTGGGTTACCAGCACTGTCCCAGGACCACTGAATGCTTCGAGGCTCTTCTGACCGCGGTCCCACAGGAAGAGCGTCATTCTCAATGGCAGAGCGAGAATATCAAATTTGAGAGTGGTTATGCTTTTGGGTTCTGAATTTTAATGGCAGGGAATTGTCATACGGGCTTAGTCAAGATGTTTACACTTAAGACTTAAGTTTTATGCTCACAGTTTTACCATGTTATCTTTTTAATTTAATTGAGGTTGAGATAATTTTGTTTTAATTTAATTGAGGTGAGGTAATTTTGTTTTAGTATGTTTTTTTGATATAGGTGGGAAAATTTATCATAATTCAGTGGTCAAATCAGTGGTGAGGACAACTATTTTTGGCTGTTAACCGCGAATGTAGGTTGACTCATGACCATTAATCAAAGAAAACCACACCACCTGGAATAACCCGCTGGTGGTCCGTAAGGGGGAAAACTTTCACTCACTTTCACTTCTGCTAAATGCCTCTAGCCAAGCAGTTTTAGGGCATACTCCATGCCCAGTCTTAATATGTCTTTTATCTGAGGGAGTGATATTATTTTCGTCTTTTTAATGTGTTATTGAATGTATATAAAAATATAAAATATATATATGAATTCAATGTCAAAATAAAATTCTCAAAAGTCTCTCCAATTTTATATATTACACATCTCACATTTACTATTTCAAAGGAATCCTCTTTTATATATATATATATATAAATAAAGAGTTTATTGTATTAGAATGTTTTTAAAACTAGAGTACAATGTTGTTTCTTCTTATCATGTTGGGGGATTCTTACTACCTCTAGGGAATACAAAACATAAGAAGAGGCCAAATATGTTAGCAAACTTGTATACCATTAAGAATTAGAGGAAGAAATAGGAGTTGGGTCCTTTGCACTCGAACTGGGCGGAGCGGGAATATCAAAGTCACATAGAAAATTCCCATTTACATGTGTCAACCTTGCATCAAGCCTAGCCATGAAGAAATGTTGGATCCTCTTGACATTCTTTTAATATCCTCCAACAAAGCAAACACATTGTATCTCTCCACTTGTTTATCCTTCAACACCATGCCAAACAGGTTCTTCATCTGCTAGTGTAGTGCAATTAGTTGAGGTATTTCTTTCTCCATCCCCTGGTATGTCCAGGGTCAGGAACCCAATAAGAAACATTCTCCATTATCTCAAAGTCAAAATAAGATTGCCTCTTAGCGCCCACCACATTTTCCAAATTTCTAATTTATCGTCGAGTCTAGGGACGGACAACACTGAAATAAGTTTCGGCTGAGTCTCAGGAAAATTTTTGGCCCGGTGTTGGCCCTATGAGTTAGTGTTATTTCCACCCTTCCCATTGCACATGTGTTTTCCTATGAGGCATGGTGTGTCGAAGGGGCTTAATCCTCAATTTTCCACATGAATTCCCACAATTAGTGATTAGACGAATGTGCCAACTTAGAACATGAACACTTACAAAACACTCACTAACAGTAAAAACAATATTGACTCTAGACACTAGACACTAATACATGCCAAGGAACGAACCACGCCTACCAAGAACACAAAGGCAATAACCACCTCCACCCTTAAAAGACAGATTTCTGAGTGTTAAAACAAAGCCACAAACAGACCTAAAGAAAACACATACCAAAATTACACCCCTAAACATGAACACTTACAAAACACTCACTAACAGTAAAAACAATATTGACTCTAGACACTAGACACTAATACATGCCAAGGAACGAACCACGCCTACCAAGAACACAAAGGCAATAACCACCTCCACCCTTAAAAGACAGATTTCTGAGTGTTAAAACAAAGCCACAAACAGACCTAAAAAAAACATATACCAAAATTACACCCCTCTTGTTTAAACCAAGTAGACTAAGCTTCAAGTACCAACGTTAACAAATCAAGCATAACTTTCAAAACCTGCTAAATAGAAAATAACCCTAAAATTTGAAGCTAGTAATAACTATAACATGGACCAATTTCCTTCGAATCAACCCCAAATCCCATAACCCCAGATTTAACTAACAAATCGACTAGAGTAGAACTAACATTACCCGGTAGAGTGACAGATAAACAAAAAAAAAATCAAGAAAAAATAAAACTTCAGCAACTGAACCAAAATAGTGTTGAGCTTATACTCCAACAATAAGAAAGTCGACTCCTTGACCTCCCTCCATACCCATACCCATCCTCCCTCACTCACCTCCGAGTTTAAGTCTCTCCCTAACACCTTCCACGTCAAATTAATAACCATTTGTTTCATCGCATGCAAATGCATGTTAAGAACGAGCCACACCCCCTGCCCTTTAATGGCCATCATATTGACGAAGTGAAAGGCTCACCCATAAGACGCCTTCGACCCCCTTCATTCTCTTTTCCCACCCTATTGGGGAAAATTAATAATTTAATATTAAAAAAACTATTTTTAAATTTAAATTTATTTAGTTTGAATTATGACTTATAACTTTACTTTAATTCAAAATTATAATAATGTTAAACTATTATCATGATCATGGTATGGAGAATACCAAAGCATGATTATGCTAATTAGTTACTCATGAGTATAATAATTATTTATTTCCACCAATGCCCGGAATGAGTTGAGTTGTGCATAGTCATTTTTACTCTCCATGTAAGAAAGGCTATTAATTCTTTTATACTATTTTAGTGTTGACAAAGTTCTATGAAAAATGCTTGAATGCCTATGACTTGCATATATAGTGTTACAAGAATGAACTAGGAGAATTTGTAATAAATTATGATGAATTATGTGATGCCGCTATGTTGGAGATGCAATTAGAAATTTTTTTATTTTTTTTATATATAGGAAATGTATTATTTAATTAGGATTTTAAAATTATTTAAGGCTGAACGATTTTATTACCGTGGAAATGGAATGTTTTAATTCTTTTATCGGTTTTTAGTGGTGTGATAACTTTTCTACATTTGCATGTTTAATATATTAATATTTTTAATCATCTTTTTACTAAGTATTATTATTACAATTTTGGTGATAAAGTTTAATAGTGTAAAAGTTATATGAGAGAAATATTTTTTTGGTACATTTTATTAACTCTTCTCAAAGTGATGCGAGTTACAAGTGTGAAGGTTGTTTGAGAAATGTTATTTTTTGTATTTCAATTCATTATTATTTTTATCATAGAATAATAAGTCTATTATTTTCTTTCTTACTCTTTTTTTCAAGAAAATTATGTTTAGGAAATTCCAACTCTTCTTCCCGCATTTCATAAGTCATGGAGGAAGGTGTCCATAAACTCAAATTGATGGCAAGAGATTGATATGGAATACTACTGCCACCTTTGTAAGCTATAGAGCATATATTGAATGGTTTGCATGAAATTCTTCAATTTCCAAGGCTTACTGTTATTTGGTTGAGAAACAACAATAATCCCTTGCATTTCTAGATAGTAAAGAAAACCACAACAAATCACTAGCATGCGCATTAGAAATGCTTTATTTTGAAATTGTGCCCATCTTACTAATTGAATTACTATGCTACTCTTCTAAATTCTGGAGAACCTTAAATTATGTGTCCAAAGTTAGCTACTCGACACATAGTAGTACTTATTTGACATAGTGTAGTGAAATTCAAATATACATAAAACATGTTACATTTTAACATACAAATTTTTTTAAGGTGGTCCTTTGCAACATCAAGGGAAATTGTAGGTCATGTCTTTCTTGGGGTAAATTAGGCACCCCAGCTTAATGTTGCTTAGAACCGTACCTGCCCACTCTACCTTAAAAACTAAATATCTTCTCTAATAACTTCACAAGTTCATGTATGTTTAGAATGTTAAGGATGCATCATTAGGCATTATAAAATTCTCCATAACATTGCAAATAAATTGCATATGTTAAGTCAATAGGCCATCCTTAAAATTTGGAATTTCCTACTTGCAAAATGATTCCACTAACATGAAAAAATGGTGCTCGTCACAATTGGCCTCACAAATTCATCTAGAAATATTCATGAGATATAAAACCACATGAATTCTCTCATACTCATCCATAGTCATATGGAATTGAAAACAAATCTCAAATCATTTTTTCATAGTAATGCTTTGGCAAGTACTTCTGTTGAAAGTAACTTTGTAACTTCTTCCAAGTGATCTTCTTCTCATTCAAATGCTTGACTTTTCTTAGTTGATTCCACCACATAGAATCCTTTCCTTTTAAATGGTAAAGGGAAATTCTATCTTCCAAGTTGGAGGAATAGTCATGTAATTAAAGTATTTCATAATCCCAAGTAAATAGGCTTCAATCTCTTCTCCTTCCTTATCATTTCCATCAAATATATATGGCTTGAGATTCTTGATTTCTCATTATAGATTATCAAATCCATGTCTTCTCTTGAGCTCTAATTATCCTCTAATTGTCAACCCAACAACTTTGCATCTCCATTCTTATACATTTCATAGTTTTTCCCTATGTGCATTAGACTATGTATCCTCATTACCCATGCTTATATTTATGTCCCTCACTTAATCCCCGTGGATATGAGTTCCCTGGGCATCTTCCATGCTTCTTGTGCTCATGATTCTACACAATGTGTATGAAAAAGTTATTTTAGATACATAATTTAGAAATTTTGGAAAATGACATTTTTTGCTCCTTAAGTTCATTAGTAGCCTTCATTTGATATATATATTGAGAATTTTGGCTACCCAATTCAAAATTATGGTTAGATAGATGTATTATTCTCTTTAACATCTTTCCATTAGATATCCATATGCTCAATCCTATGCCTGGAGCAGAAACATATGGTCTTGTGAAGTTTTGTTAGTTTGTCCAATTAGCCCTTTTAATGTTGCACACAAATTTATTTTATTTCCCAAAGGTTTTGGATGCCCGTATTCCAATTTTGACTCTATGAATGGATTGTATTATCCAAGGTCTCCCCATTTTTTACTCTCGTGTTCCATTTTTATCTTTGAGTGAGGATTGATGCCTCCTAAAAGTGAGCTAGTACCTTTGATATGTAAACTAATATCCATATTCCACTGGAACAATTTGTCACAACAGATTTGATAATGTAACTAAAATACCTATTGTTAATTTTTCCTTAGATTCTATTTTTTTGTTAGTTGATTTTTTTATTACTTAATTAAATTAGCTAAAATGTGAGAAATTGAAAAAAGAAATAAATACACACACCATCAAACAATAAATAGAAATAATTTCCCTAGGAAACCCTTATGGGAGAAAAAAAAAACTAGAAGGTGAGGTTATTCTACTCTCTTTTCTCTAGTATGGAAAATGTGCAAGTAAAAAAAAAGAGGTACTCTCTATGGAGTTATCTGAGTCCTATGGTTTATATGGATTCTACTAAAACTTACACCTTCTAGTTGTCTTTCTATTTTCACACTCTCAATTTCTCTACTCAACTATGGAACAAAATACAATAGAATAGAATGAAAACCCTACTCCTCCTAGTGGACCAATATTTAACATATCCTAATTTCCAAATAAGGATAAGGTTTGATATCCTTTACCATAAACTAGTGATACGTTTCTTGGAGCTTCTAAAGGCTTCTTGAAAATGCACATGTGGCTAGCCTCATATGTGTGAGTAAGGGGGTTGACATCGCATTCACTCGTACCATGGTGGTCAACTAGGTAGGTCAACTTGTGGGAGACATAAATTTATCATATGCGCTATGATTGAGGAAATTATTTCACCATTGGAAAGATATCAATATGTAGAATATGGAATTTTGGAATAAAAAAAAAGTTGGCATTTAAAGCCTCAAAATGGATCCAAGAGTTTTTCACCCCCAATTTTCCAATTTGGGGTTGTCGTTAAAATGACCTTACAAGCTTATTCCTTATAGTATACCTAGGGGGGCTAGTATGGGGTACATATGGAGGTACCCAAGGGAATAATGTAATAATGGGATGGATCATAGTTAATAACAAAAACTCTACATTTGGAGCTAGTATGAAATATATAGATTCCATTTTTTTTAAATCAAAAATTAAACTTAGATAACAAGAAATGTATTTGTCTAGTGGTAATTTGGACTCACTCAAATATTCATGATTATACACACATCAAAAAGTGTGAGATTTTTCAAATATTTATTGATAAGACTTGCACTCCCCTTACTTCAGTGCACCCCATAGTGATTATGTGCCCCATTGCAAAATGGGGGATTGAAATTATGGAATGTTGTTTGACTTTCTTGGGTGGTTGTAAGTACACTATAGTCGTTATCGACTATGTCACCAAGTGGGTTAAATATATGCCAACTTACTAAAATAATGGTTGCACAAAATAACTTTCTTATTTGATCACATTTTATTGCAAGCCTTGGTGTCCAAAATTGACTATGTCCAATCATGGTTCCCATTTTTAGAATCACATAATTAAAGCATCAATGCACTGATGGGATTTCAAACATTAAATATATTCCCTACTATCCCTAAGTAAATAATGAAGTTGAGGCCATCAATAAGCTGTTGAAAAATATGTGGTAAAAGATAATGTATACACAAATATAATTGGTACCTATGTTTTTTGATATTTTGGAAAACCAAATGTCAAGACCAAATACCACCGAGTTTACATCTTTGTAACTGACATATGGCATAGAAACAATTTTGCCGATAGAATGTCAAATCCCTTCACTTCGATTAACTTTTAAACATCTTCTTAACACTTTGTTCATGGAAAAGTAAATAGTTGTCTTAACATGCGCTTAAATGAGCAATGCAAATATACCCACATGACCATTTTTAATATTCTTATAATGCATAGATGAGAAATGTCGAGATGTCCACCTAACCATTAAAACATATGTCTAAAAGCTCAATATTCTTGCATTCCAACAAAACAACCTTACTATTATTTATAACAAAATTAATAATAAAAAAAATAATTTAGAGGAGTTTGAACCTCTATGGCATCACCATTTGAATGACCTTTATAAAAGAGGTCCCTTTGAGTCACTTGATTATGAAAAAAGTTCTATTATAAAACCTTGTTAACCAGATTTACTTACAAAAATTTTATCCTTTTAAAAAAAACTTAAATAACCAGATTTACTTACAAAAATTTTATCCTTTTAAAAAAAACTTAAATAACGATAACTAATTTATAGGTGAAGTTTATAGTCCTTCAACTTTTCAACTTTTGGTCATTTCCCCTCCTTATCACTCTTCATTCTTAATTTGTGAATGTCACCAACGCCCCCACAATGTCACCAACACCCCATTTGTATCTAATTAATTAATTAGACTATCCACCAAACATAAAAACATGTTTTTTTCACAGGGTCACTGCACACGTGCACCAATTGTCTTTATTTAAATGGAACGGGAACTTGTGTTGGTCCCACTACTAATAAAAAAAACATGATACACTATTGTCATAAGTTTGTTAATAAATATTATAGCCCTTCTAATTTCTTGCTTAACCATGCATCCTTAACTTACAACTTATCGTGTTTCAACTAAACAACATATATCATACCCATGGTCTTACCTTCAATGATTTTTTTGTATTACATACATAATAACTTTAAATAAATAAATATTTTGAATTTATTACATTTCGATTATTTATTTATATATATATTATTTAGCATAATTTAATATATTTCACATGGATAAAAAAATAATTAAATTACATATAAGTTTATAAAATAAATAGTCTCATCATTTAAATAACTAGCAATATAAATTATTTTAATTCTAAATTTACCTAATATCGAAAGGGATCAAGATATAAATTTTTTTAAATCTAAAATTTAAAGAAAAATTGCACGATGAAATATTTGTTTTCTCTTCACTCTTCATAGATTCTAAGTTAAGATGGATCTATGTTTATTTTGAACAACACACTAACAAAAAATTTTATATATATATGATTGGGCCTAGAGTATGCCCTAAAACTACTTTATATATATTTGATTGGGCCTGGAATATGCCCTAAAACTACTTTTGCTTGGTTAAGAGCTTGTCTTCCTCATGTAAAGAAACATGTTAATGGCCCAAGACCCATAGGCATATGACAAGAGTGAAAGCTTGCTCCATTATGGACAACCAATGGGTCATTTCACGTGGCGTGGTATTCCTTAAATAACTGTGATGTGCCAGCATTGGCAGACAACAACCAGAGATGATTGTCCTCAGTGTTGGTTTGACAAGTGAGTTATGATAGGTTTTCCCACTCTATATAAAAAAAAATATACATATTTGACATTGAAATATTTTATTTATGATTCACATTCTACACATCAAAATGTTAGCACATACCCTAATCATATTTAGAAGTACAAAAAATATATCCATAAGACTCTCTCTCATTACTTTTGTTATAAATTATTTTTTTAAATGTTACATGTCAACTCCATATTAAAAAAATTAATGAATTACAAATCTCTCCTAAAAATAACCTTGTTAATAGAACAAGAATCCTCTTTCTATAGATATATCTTTTCTTTTATATAGTATATACATAGTTGACATTGAAATATTTTATTTATAATTTACATTTTCAACATTAAAATGTTAATAGATACCCCATTTACATTTGAAAGTAGAAAACATACATTGATAGAACATGATATATATATATATATATATATATATATATATATATTATTTAGCTTTAAAAAAATAATATAAATTGTATATATAGAAAACAATTGCATTTTTATTAATAGTTTTTTTTCTAAGATTTGTAATTCATATTAGAAAATAAATGAATTACAAATCTTTAAAAAAAAATTATTAATAGAATTCTCTCTTTATATTTATATATATATATATTTATATATTTATATATATATATATATATATATATATATATATAATCTATATTACACACATTATTTTGTTTTATATAATATATATATTTTTTATATTAAAATATTTTTTTATAATTCATATTCTACACATTAAAATGTTAATACATGTCTCAATCATATTTAAAAGTAGAAAACATATATCCATAAGATTCTCCATATAATTATTTTTGTTATAAATAGTTTTAAAAATATTACACATCTTTCTATTATTTTTATTATTAATATTTAAAATGTTACATGTTAATTCCATATTAAAAAATGAACGAACTACAAATCTTTCTAAAATTAATGAAAATTAATTTTAACCATGATCATCATCATGGAAAATCTTGTTAAACTATTTTAATTAATGACGTTAGTTTTATATATATATATATAATCTCTTTGTAAGTAGATGGAAATTGAAGTATTTTATTTATGGCTGACATTGATTTTTTTGTTATATATATATATATATATATATATATATATATAATCTTTATGTAAAGTGGACCTAAAATTAAGATGGAAATTGAAGTATTTTATTTAGGAGTTGTGTTTAGTGCGACCTTTTAGACTTTCCAGTGCCGAAATCCGGTGGAAAAATTTGAAGTGAAATCTTGATTTGTGTTATTTAAACTAGTTTTTTTTATTGTATATATGAATTCAACACCTTGGAAAACCCCTAGGGCACTTCGATTGCACAGGATTACCCATCAAGCTTGTGATTTCAATAAATTTCTGCGGGATTTTAGAGAAATTAGACCGGAAAAACCCACCGTAAAAGCTTTCATAAAATCTCACTAAAGATAACTCCTTTCATTTATGGCTGACATTAGTTTTTTGTTATTATTATTTTTTTTGTACACATACAAAATTTTCTATTAATAAAAAAAATAAATTACATTGAGTGCATATAGTTAACAACAGAGTAAAAAAACTGACTTGGGACGTCATACCTCACCAAGTACTAAGCATCTTTTCTACGTGTAAGCATATGAGAAAATGTCTCTTCTGATATCAAACACCAGAGGTGTTCAAGGGTTTTTCCTTTTTCCCCTTTCTTCTATGGACATCTACCCATCCTACAAATTTATTATCACTATTTAAATAATCAGACTCATAAACTTATATTTACCCACTATTACTATTTTTCAGTTATTATTATATTTTTAATTTGTTAGTGTAAATATTATTTTGTTATTTTTAAATATAATATTATTTAACAATATTTTCCTCTTACTAAACTAAATTATAATATATTCCTAAACTAAATTAATAATATATTCATAAATAATTTAATATATTTTAGATTAATTAAAAAATAATTTAACTGCACACATGCATAACTTTATAAAACAAACAATCCCAATCATTTGAGTAACGATTTGGCATATGTCACATGAATTTAAAACTAATTCAACAACACACATACATAACTATATAAAACAAACCAAACAAGCTGATCATTTGAACAGCAGTAAGATAAAACCAATATGGTTGGTTAGTTAAACCAAATATATAACAAGAATTAATTAATCTACGTCGATACGAAAAAACAGAATCAACCAATATGAAGTCCACTACATGAAGATATGCTTGTGCATGGTTGATTATTTATGGGGGCCTCATTTAACAAAAGATACAACTCGAATATAGCAAGGTCATCGATATCGAACAACCATTGCTATTCGTGAAAGAAATATAGGATCCCTATTCTCATGAGATTGCTGATGAAAGCTTACTGTAAAAGGAAATATTGCTGGTTGTGGATACTCAACCTTACATTTATCGTCATCTATCATTTAAAACAAAAAAAAATAAAAAATGAGCCATTCTGATTATTTTTTTGGCTGTAGATGATGATGTAGAAATGTGCACATCTTTTTATATTTATTATTAATAGATTTTATTTTCCTCTCACTAAAGAATTTTTTTTAAAAACAAATTTTTATATAATAAAGAACTAATTAAAATTTTGGAATATAAGAATGTTTAAAAAAAAGTTTAATGGAAAAATTGTTTTATAATGATAATGAAAGTTTGTATGAAATTTGAATCACCCTTGGTTGATCATAAAATCTAGTTTGCAACTGGAGCTAGGGTTGAAGTTGACGCTAGGGTTTTGACATTGGGAACCATGGCGGGACGCGCAGGGGGGAGTGTTGCTCCCTCCTACAGTTAGGCAGTTACAGGCAAAAATAAGGAAGCAGGAAAGCAACATTTTAAAAAACCTCTGGAGAAGGTAGCAGAGGCAAGAGGCAAAGGAACATTGGAAGGAAACAGACTTCAGGAACAAGAAGGGGATCAACCGGAAACAAATAAGGAGAAGGAGAATGAGGGCAGCTATGGAAAACATACTTCCACAAGGACAACGGGGGTCTGCAAACCCAAGTCGAGCACCATTCCCCGGGTCATATTAAGTGATCCTGCGCTTCAAGCTCATAGGGATCATATGATGGAACATGCGATCATATGCAAATTTATGGGGTTATGGCCAACGGAGAGGGCGCTACATGTCTAGATAAGGAGTCATTGGAAGCCAAAGGGGGAAATACACCTACATCTGGGCTCTAAGGGCTTCTTCACAGTGGTGTTCACGAGCCTAGAGGATAAGGATAGAGTGTTCGAAGGAGGTCCATATTTCTATGCGGCGGCAGGACTCTACATGCGGCCATGGAAAATGAACTTTGTCCTGGAGCGTGAAACTTTCACATCGGTACTGGTATGGATTAGACTTTACTCCCTTCCTCTGGATTATTGGCTACCAGAATCTCTGAAAATAATAGGAAACAAGTTGAGACATTTTCTAAAGATATCAGAGGCAACTCTGAAAGGAAAATGTACCTCTTTTGCTCGAATCTGTGTGGAAATGGACTTATCTGGAGCCCTTCCGGAAGCAATAATTTTAGAGGTACATGATGAAGAATGGGTTCAAACTGTGGACTATGAGCACATCCCATTTAGGTGCCGAAAATGCCATGAACATGGGCATTTATTGAGACACTGCCCAGAAAACACTATTGAATGGAAGGCAAAAACTGCTGAGGATAAGAATCATGAGGGTTTCACCAAGGTTGGGAGCAAAAGGAAAGGTGGTAAACATCCACAAAAGAAGATGAATGAGGGTATACAATCAAGACATGATCGGTTCAAAATTTTAGAGGAAGAAGAGGGGAACAAGGAAACAGTGCAGGATAAGGAAAACTTAATCAATGAAAAGGAAAAGGAAGCTGACATGGAGGGCATCACGGTAGACAACCAGCAAAAGGATGAGCCACCAAGCTATATGGAGATAAGCAGGGACCAGGAGATGACTCCAAGTGAAGTGGGAACAGAGGACTATGAACTATAGGAGATTTTGGATAAGGAAAATCTGGATCTAGAAAATTTCTGGAACAAGGGACGACTATAGGAGTGGACTCCCTGCCAAAAGAAGATTATGATAGGGTACAACAGCGCTTTCTATGGAGATCACAAGCGAAGGGAGCTGGGGTCAAAAGAAATCATGAAAGTCAAGAGCATAGTGGGGTTGTAATGATGGAAAATGTACAGGCACAATCTTCAAAGAACTCAGGAAGGAAAAGAGGAAGGAAAAAATAGAATGAGTTGCTCAACGAATGTGGGAAACTACTGATTAACTCAGGTAAGATGAAAGATCTTACCAATTACTCCTTTACTAAGGACTCTCAGTAATAGAATCAAAGAAGAAAAACCAGACATGATTTTTATTCAGGAGACAAAATGTATGATGGAGAAGATTAGAGAAATTCATAAGAAGTGATTAATCATATATGAGTATCTAGAGGTTAAGGCAAACAACTCGACGAGGGGGATTCTCACGTTGTGGGATCCATAGAAATTTGGGATCCTAGATGCTGAAGCATCCAGAAACTATCTTTATGTGGTTTGTCAACCGATAGGTGACAAGGAAGTATACATGATCACAAATGTTTATGGACCACAAAAGCAAGTAGACAAACTCAAGTTTCTCATCTCCCTTGAGAATCTCAGAGCAAGACACCCCAATATGCCCTGGATTGTTGCAGGAGACTTCAATATGATAAGATCCCTCTAAGAGAAAAAAGGGGGTATTAGACAGTTAGGAAGAGATTCCTTTGTCTTCCAGAATTTTATAATGAACATGGGGCTAATGGACACTGAAACAATAAATGGAACCTTCACTTGGAAAAACAAGAGGGAAGGGGCTTTTCAAGTTGCCTCCAAACTTGATAGATTTATTATTTCAGAGGACCTCCTTCTCACAGGCCCAACCATGACAGCTTCTATTCTGTCCTTTGGAGGATCGGATCACTGGCCTGTACAGCTGGAAGCCACCTTTATGGGCACACCAAGAAACAGACCTTTCAGGTTTGAAAATGCATGGCTATCTCATCCTGAATTCACCAGTAATATTGGAAAATGGTGGAGAGAGGATTTGAACATTCAAGGCACTAAAATGTTCATGCTCAATCAGAGACTCAAATACATCAAATCTAAACTTAAAGAATGGAATAAAAAGGAATTTGGGGATATCTTCAAGGCCAAAAGAGAAGTTGAGCAAAAGCTCTAAGAGATCAACCAGATAAACATCACAAAGGGATTTACCAAGGAGCGACGAAAGCTTACTAACTCTTTGCAGGAAGAATGGGAAGAGAAATGCTTGCAAGAGGAAATTTTCTAGCGGCAGAAATCAAAGGATATAGTGGATTACGAAGGGAGAAAGGAACACAAATTTTTTTCATAAATCCACCATGGCTCACAGGGCACACAACAGAATCACCAAGCTCAAAGATTCTCAAGGGATAGAGCTTGTCTCTCACAACGATATGGAATCAATCCTTGTACAACACTTCCTCAATATAGCAGAGGAACCTCTGGAGGACAGATCCAAGTTCATTGAATAATTCACTCAATATATCCCTCAGCTGGTCACCAGACAGGATAACCACAATCTTAACAGGCCAATCTCGGAAGAGGAGGTCAGTGGAGTGATCAATGAAATGAAAAATGGAAAAGCCCCAGGCTCGGATGGGTTCAATGTAGACTTTTTCAAAGCCTGTCGGGAAACAATCAAACAGGATATTCTTAAGGTTGTGGAAGACTCAAGAAAATCTAAAAAGGTTCTGAAGGCTCTTAATACTTCCTTCATAACTCTGATCCCAAAACAAGAAAATGCCATGACTCCAGATGGTTTTAGACCCATAGCCTTATGTAATGTGGTGTACAAAATCATTTCCAAAGTGATAGCCAATAGACTCAAGCCCCTTCTACCTTATCTCTTCTCGAAGGAGCAAATGGGCTATGTGGAAGGAAGACAAATCCTCAACAACATCATCCAAGCACATGAGGTGGCACACTCTCTCAAAAGCAACAAACAATCTGGTATTATCATTCAGTTGGACCTAGCAAAATCCTATGACAAGCTAAGTTGGTCTTATATAAGAGCAATTCTAAGGGCCTATGGCTTCGACCAAAATTGGATAAGATGGGTTATGGCACTCGTCACCACGACCAGTTTTTCTATACTGCTCAATGGGGTTCCATCAAGAACCTTCACACCTTCCAGAGGTCTCAGACAGGGAGATCCGCTTTCACCTTTCCTCTTCGTTCTCATGATGGAAGGGCTAGGTAGAGCGTTTAAAATGGAAAATGCAGAAGGACGAATCCAGGGTATCAAACTCACCTTAGATGGAGCGGCAAACACACATCAACAATTTGTGGATGATACTATGCTACAGGGCATACCCACAGTCAGGGAAGCCAGAGAGATCAAACACATCTTGAATGACTTTGCTATGGCAGCAGGCACAGAGGTAAGCCTCAACAAATCCAAAGTTTTTTTCTTTAACACCAACATTGCTATTCAGAGAAATATTACCAGAATTCTTGGGTTTCAAAGGGATCAACTACCTTCCAAGTATCTAGGCATACCGCTTACTGACAAACCTTTGAGCAAGGGGGTGTGGGAGACAATAATTAACAAACTTCAGGACAAGGTCAGGAAATGGACACACAGATCTCTAAATTTGGCAGGGTGCCTTGTGCTCACACAAGCGGTCTTGCAGGAAATTCCCATTTTCATGCTCTCAGCTCTTCCTGCTCCTAAAGGTATTATGCAACAGATTAGAAGTATACAAAGGGATTTTCTGTGGGGTAGAGGTGAAGAGAAAAAAAAGTGGGCTTTAGTAGCCTGGGACAATATTTGCAAGCCCAAAAGCCATGGTGGCTTGGGGCTTCATGACCCTGAAACCCTCAGTAGAGTTTCAGGAAACCCTCAGTAGAGTTTCAGGAGCCAAACTTTGGTGGATATGGATTAAGGAGTCGGCTGCTCCCTGGGCTAAGCTTTGGAAACAAAAATATGCCAAGTATTGGCAGGAGAAGGACCACATTAGAATGTCAGGGCAAATCAGGGGCTCCCATATTTGGAATCTGGCCTGGGAGAATAAAAGTATTGTTCAGCAACATAGCTTCTGGGAAATTCGAGCAGGGAATCTAGCAAGATTTTGGGAGGACAACTGGCAACAGGAACCCAACCTATATAGGGATGAATTAGCAGCTCTCAAGAGAGACACAAATAACAAAGGGCTAATTATGGTTAAAGACTTCTGGGACCAGGGTAGGAATATTGGAAAATGGAGGAATTGGAAGGATCTAGGAAACCTTGCTCTTGTTTATGACACAGACAATGAAAAGGTTGGTTTAGGGAAGTTAGAACCTCTATGGTAGACCTTTATAAAAGTGGTCCCTATGAGTTAGTTAATTATGAAAGAACTTCTATTACAAAGCCTGTTAACAAGATTTACTTCCTAAAATTTTATTCTTAAACAAACAAATTTGAACAATGGTAACTAATATATAGTCTTTTAATTCTTGTTTATTTGCATTCTTTGGCTCACTCCTAATCACCCTTCATTCTTGATTGTTAAATGTTACCAATACCCCACTTGTATAGGATCCATAGATTCGACTAACCACCAAACATAGAATCTTATTTATGTCACATGAACACTTTATCCACTTGCACTAATTGTTGTATTTGAATGAAACTTGTATTAGTCCCACTACTAATAAAAACCATGATACACTAAATTATCATAGGTTTGTTAATAAGTACTATAGCCTTTTTAATTTATTGTTTGATTATACATCTTAACTTATAATCTATCTTATTTCAATTAAACAACATATACCATATTCAAAATCTTACTTTCAAAGAATTGGTTTACTACCCATATAATACAAATCCCATATTTTATATTTATATATATATATATATATATAAAATATTTCACATTGATAAAAAATAATTGAACTACACACCTACATAGCTATATAAAACAAACGAAACAAGCAAGCCCATCATTTGAACAATCATTTGGCATATATGACATTACTTAAAAGCCAATATGATTTGTTAGTTAACCCAAATATATAACAGGCATTAATTAATCGACGTTGATACAAAAAGGGGAATCAACAAATACGAAGGCATTAATATGCATGTGGAACATGGGGAGGGATGGTTGATTATGTCTAGGGCAGGTCTAGTCATTATAGTCTTTTGTCTATATGTAGTTATACTCTTATACTAAAATATCTAATTGTCTTTGTTGTAAGTATTTCTTTAACTAATTGATCGGTCATTAATACCATAATATAAAATTACTAATTATATTTCACTATATAAATATGGTTGCATTATGAGTTTTTATATATAAATTTTTTTGGGTCATTAATACCCTAATATAAAAATACTAATTATATTTCACTATATAAATATGGTTGCATTATGAGTTTCTATATGTAAATTTCATAAGGAAATTTTTTTGATCACTTTCATATGGTTTTTAACAATTTTTATGTTTCACTCCTCTTTATTATTGTTATTAGCTTTAGTTTGACCTCCTCCCCAACACCTCATAGTTGGTGCAGGGTCCTGGGGAGTTGATCCAAATTTTCTACCTCAACTTCTATAAACTAAATTAAAGCATTTAAGTTTTGATATGACCAAAAAAAGTATATACATCTAAAACCTAATTGAAAACATTCAACAAACATATTTTATGTTACTTATAACCCCCTAGTGCACACTCTATCACAGACATAAATTTATGTCTCCTTGAAAGTCTATACTAGAGTAATGATAGTCGTTAGTGACGATTAGTTTCTACTTGATATAGAAAATATCATTAAAAACTCATCCTACCATACCACTTCATAGGCAATACATCAAGACCATCTATACAATTTTGTTAGGCTCATCTTTCCCTATTATTGACACCTTTACATGAAAATGGATCAAAGGTAGATATATACTTATGAAAAAATATTTAAATGTTATTGCCATAATTGAATAGGTTGGGCAATCCTAGTGTTACACATTGTAAGTTGTTGATGCACATGAAATAGAAATGCATTACTTTAGTCAAATATCTCACCACCCATGCACTACTTTAGTAGTTATAGAAGGCCTCACCAGATCATATGTGGTGTTTTTCTTAATGAATTACTTTCACATTCATGGCATAAATATATCTACAAATAAATTATTCTTTTCGAAAGAAAATCCATCATTTTCTTAATTTTTCATGCCAATTTGTATAAGGATACACCCCTAATGGTTTTAGGGGAAAAGGAAGATTTTTTTATCAAAATACGAGCCATTTTTTCTTGGTACAAATGTCTATGTTTTTAAATGTATTTCTTGAAAGCTTGAACCAATATGTATTTTTAGATAGTGATAAATAAATAGGAGTTATAATTTTTTGTTAAATAATAGATCTAAATCTTTTTCACCTATCATTCATCCCCTTTTTCTTCACCACTTTTTTTCATTTATCCCCCTTTTTTCTTCACCACTTTTTTCTTTTCAACATTATGCAAAAATGCAAGACAATGCGAGAAGTGATTGGTTGGAAAGCATGAATGGTCGTGATCATTATCTTGTTGATTTGAATTAGTGCAACTTTTATCATCGGTCTTGATGTGTTTTGGAAGAGACTAACGTTTAATAACTATTTAAAGTTGAATTTCCTATTAACCACATTTAAATTGTTGTTTGATTTTTATTGCATATTTATTTCATAATTACTTCATTATTATTTATTAAATGATTATTAATATAATTGTTATTATTTTCTTCTATTACTTCTACTATTATTATTATGAATTATTATTATTATTTAATATAATAATATTAATTATTATTAATATAGTTATTATATTTATATATATATATATTTATATTATTATTATCATGAATTATTATTAATATTTAATATAATAGTAATAATATAATATTAATTATTATTAATATAATTCTTATATTTATATTAATTTTATTAATATATGCTTGATATGAGTCTATCAAAATTTATCAACATAGTATTAGTTTAATAATATATTCATAAACTAATTTAATATATTTCAGATTAATTAAAAAAATAATTTAACTGCACACCTGCATTACTTTATAAAACAAACAATCCCATCATTTGAGTAACGATTGGGCATTTGTCACATTAATTTAAAAATAATTCAACTACACACATACATAACTATATAAAACAAACCAAACAATCCGATCATTTGAACAATAATATAAAGCCGATACGATTTGTTAGATAAGCCAAATATATAACAAGAATTATTTAATCTACGTCGATACGAAAAACGGCATCAACCAATATGAAGTCCACTACATGAAGATATGCTTGTGGAACATGGCGAGGGATGGTTGATTATTTATTGGGCCCTCATTTAACAAAAGATACCATTCGAATAGATCGCAATCATCATTTATAAAAAATAAAAAAAACGAGCCATTCTGATATTTTTTTTTGGGTAGATGATGATGTAGAAATGTGCACATCTTTTTGGATTCATTGTTAATAGATTTTATTTCTCTTCACTATTATTATTAATAGATTCTATTTTTTCTTTGAGAACAATTTTTTATATAATGAATAACTAATTGAAATTTTGGATTATAAGAATGTTTAAAAGGAAGTGTAATGGAAAATTGTCTTATAATGATAATGAAAGTTTGTATGGAAATCTCTCAAAAAAGAAATACTCTATATTTAACCATATATCTACTTCCCTTGGGATCATACTATAAGCATTTAATCCAATATATTCTTCTCTTGGATCCATTACCATCACACATTTCATATGTGGTCACTCTACTCATTCACTTTGACTTGACACCATTTTATGCGAATAATATTTTTAGGATTAGACATAAGGTCATCACAAAAACTCTACATTTGGAGCCATAATTGAAATACATAAATTCGAATTTTTTAATAAAAAATTAAACTTTGATAACAAGACATGTCTTTCTATAATCGTAGTTTGGACTCATTCAAATAACTGATAAGACTTGCAAACCCCCTTACTTCAACGCACCCCATAGTAATTATGTGCCCCTTTGCAAAATGGGGGATTGACTTTATGGAATCTTGTTCAACTTTCATGGGTGGTCTTAAGAACACTATAGTTATTATCGACTACTTCACCATGTGGGTTAAGGTCATTCCAACCTACCAAAACAATGGTTGAATAAGAACAATTTTCCTACTCAATCACATTTTATTGCAAGGTTTGGTGTCCAAAATAGGTTGTGCCCAATCAAGGTTCCAATTTTCAAAATCACATAATGAAAGCATTAATTGACCAATGGGGTTTCAAACACTAAATGTACACCCTATTATCCCTAAGTAAATAATAAAGTTGATGTCATCAATAAGTTGTTGAAAACTATGCTGCAAGGATGGTGTATACACAAATCTAATTAGTATCTATGTTTTTTATTTTTGGGCATAACAAATGTCAAGAAAAAATACCACCAAGTTTACATCTTCGTAACTGACATTGGCATAGAAACAATTTTGTTGGTAGAATGAGAGATCCCTTCACTTTGATTGACTATTGAACATCTTCTTAAAATTTTGTTGATGGAAGAGTAGATAGTTGTCTTAGAATGCACTTAAATGAGCAATGCCAATATTTTGACATGACCATTTAACATTATTATAGTTCTTAAATGAGTAATGTCAAGATGCGGGAAAGGCACTAGTCCCATGGATATGGAAATAAATTCAACTTTCTTGCGATGAACCGAGAAAACCCTGGTGCGTTAATGGTGAACCTTAGGTTTACAACGACAGCATATGGGTGATATGGAATAGCCGACAATGGTGACGACAGAAAAGGGATGGAGCACTAGGGGCACATGACTGCGGTGGTTGACGGGTCAACAAGCAGCGGAAGAACCAAACAGTGGGTTGTAGCTTTTGAATATTCATTGGGCCAATGTTTGTCAGAGGTTGCAGTGAACTACAGTGCATAGGGTCATTGGAACGACGATTGTTGGAACATTGTTTGTATGGAAGAGGAACTGGTCGATTATTCTTCTGACTCAATGGATGCTTCCCAGATTTGGGCAGAGGATCCACATCAGCAACCAACAGGGCATACATCGTAACACCCCCAGGCAATGGACGTCCAAGTCGAAGCATATTTATCGAAGACGGAAGATGTTGTGGGTACCATCAATGACCTAGGGTTTATACACCTGAGCCCTACAGCGACTGCAGAATACCTTCACAACTACCAGGGGGACCAGCCACAACCGATATTGAAAATATTGTCGCCTTTTGAGCTTCAATACTGGGAATATGAACAGCAAGTGCAACAGATAATTGTTCATGGTGAGACTTTCATGGCAGGTGAGGGAACGCGGGTATTTGGAGCAGACATAATTGGCATTGGAAATTTAGGGCACATCACTCAAGGTACTACAGGTGTCGATCCATGAGGCTCGCGACCTCAGCACTCGATTCGCACATTAGGTTGCTTTGAAGATCCCGCATCAAGAACCAGGAAATGAGGAAAACAAAGTCTCAGATTCTGACGAGAATTTGCCTGAGGAGACTGACCCAAACCCGGTAAACCATACTCAGAGGTCGGGGGTAAAAAATCTAAATGCACCAAGGTGCGTGAACGGGAGTGACTACTTGTATTTGGAGAGGGCATTAGTATGGCACAAGCAGTGGAAACAGAAAGCACAGTGATTGTTGGCCATGTTAGAGGCCATTATTACACCCCGTCTTGGTTAAAGCATTGGACCGTGGAGATATGGGGACACATGCTGGATCAGTTGCTGGTAGTCCTCACAATTATGAGAGGTTGGTTTGCCCTTATTTTTGCGCGACCAGACCAGGCTAACTGGGTACTATCTAAGTATTGGCACATTGAGATGAATTTGGTTCTTCTCAATCGATGGATGCCACTATTCGACCCGGAGAAAGAGAAATTGGGGGTGGGTTCTATTTGGGTCAGATTACTAGGACTGCCCCTACAATTTTAGTCGGATGATGTTTTCAAATGCATTGGGGACGACCTATGCATATATCTCGATCATGATATATCATATATCGATCGAAACTGGCAGCATCACCATTTCCAGGATTCTGGTACATCTGGATACCAGAGAAGGACTAGTCGAAAGCGCTTGTTTACAATTTTGGGAGATAATTACATGGCAGATCCTTGATTACGAAGGGATACCATTTCGGTGTCATGAGGTTGGGAATTTGTATAACGATTGTCTGTTGATTACAAATGTGCTCATTGAGTCCCCCAGAAGACAAGTTACAATGGGCACTCAAACTCAAGTGGACGTTGACTCGATGCCTACACAGAACAAAGCTACGGAATTGCCGAGAAGGCGGAAAGGGAAACAACAAATATGTTGTAGATTTTTATGGAAAGGGAAACATGTTGGTAGGATATTTGCATGGGTAAAAAGGGAGAGAATTGGAAAACCAAAGAAATGGGGAGGATGGGGCCTAAAGGATCTTAATATATTTGCATCGGCACTTGCAGCAAAGATGGGCTGCCAGATTATCACATCTGATAGCTTATGGAAAGAGGTGGTTTATCATAAATATATATACCCACTATTAGTAATGGAATGGATTCGTAGGTCGAATAGGGGTATTATTGGTTCCTCCATCATATGGAAATCCAACACACACTCCATATCAGTCATCAAGCGAGTATTGGCATGGCAGATTGGAACTGGTGAGCTTGTTTGACTTGGCATTGATGCTTGGTAGGGATGTGGAAAGGCACACATACTTCCACTGCAGCTCAGATAGTATCTTGAACTGGTAGGTATCACACAACTCTCTCATATTGCAGATGTGAGGAACACATCATGGCTCTCACAGGCATGGTTATCTGCACAGGATCTCATGATATCGGAGATATGGAGTATGGATTAGAACAAATTCATAGGGGCATTAAAAGAGTCACATGTAAGGATTACCGACCGGGAGGATGAAATCATATGGGCTGCAACATCTCATGGTCATTACACTCCCCGAGATGGATACACTCTCCTTATATCGGAACAGGAACCTTTGGTGGCAGATTGGTGGTGGCTACCTCTCTGGGAGCTTAAGGCAACTCATAAGGCCTGATTGTTCAAGTGATGCATATTATCAAACAAAGTGGCAACCGATGATAATCTCAATCGTTGAGCCATTCATGGACCATCTTGATGTTGTCTATGCAAGGAATAGGTTGAAGACATAGACCATCTTTTCCTACACTGCCTAGTGACAAATCAGGTGTGGCATCAAATATATATTTCCCTTGATATCAAGATCAGATGGAATGGGAATCAACTCACAAATGTTTGGCAAACTTGGTGGAATTCAACAACATCACAAAAAATTAGAAATCTCCCCCTACTAGTCTACTAGGGTATTTGGCTGGTCAAGAATTGATCCATATTCTAGGACTCCCCCTTCCAATGGACAACGACTTGCAATCACATTGTCGCATTATATCACTTGATTCCTAAGGAATTGACATCAAAACCCACCCACGTCATTACACCTAAAGTAATTGATCATACCTTCCGATGGGCATATTTTGATGAATTGCACAAGACACTGGATGTGGGGGTGGAGTAGTACTATACTTAATGAAAATAAAATTTTATAAGCTCAAAATGGGATTAGGGAGGAGCACCAACAATTATTCTGAAGTCAACAGTCTAAGAAACCTTCTCATTTTTGCACTTGAAGAAAACTGCAACATGATTCAGATCTTTGGGGACTCAAAACTAGTTATCAATTGGATCAACTCTGCATCCCATTGTCATGTGCACACACTTAGGGGATTATTGGATGAAGTCATCACACTAAAATCACATTTAGATTTTATTGTATGCTCACACACACACACACACACATAGGGAAAGGAATACGATATCTAACGTTCTTTCCAAGGAGGTCGCGCAACAACACAGGGGGATGTGGATAATTCATGAACACTGAGATTAGGATATTTATCAGTTCTTCCATCGGCCTTTCATCGAACAAGATGGGGGAGTTCCTAAATGATCTGCCATGATCATTCAACGGTTTATAACATTTTTGATATCTATTGAACTATATGACTGGTTTATGATGTTTTATATATATATCTATATATATCTATGTCTTTTATGTATATATTATGCACCTATTTGAACATGGCACTAGATAGATGGTTTGGTCCATCACTGATATTTTTCATATCCTTTATGCAGATGATACAACATGTAATTTTCTTTTTGATAATGGAAATTATGATTTTTTCTTGGGAAAAAAAAGAGTAATGTCAAGATGTCCACATGGCCACTGAAACACATGTACAAAAGCTCAACACTGTTGTTCTATTTGCTCACCTTCCAACAAGGAAACCTTGCTCTTGTTTATGACACAGATAATGAAAAGGTTGGTTTAGGGAAATTAGAACCTCTATGGTATGACCGATTTAAAAATGACCTTTATAAAAGTGGTCCCTATGAGTTAGTTAATTATGAAAGAAATTCTATTACAAAGTTTGTTAACCAACTTTACTTGCTAAAATTTTATTCTTAAACAAAGAAATTTGAACGATGATAACTAATATATAGTCCTTTAATTTTTGTTTATTTGCATTCTTTAGCTCACTCCTAATCACCCTTCATTCTTGATTGTTAAATATTACCAATACCCCACTTGTATGGGATCCATAGATTCGACTAACCACCAAACATAGAATCTGGTTTATGTGACATGGGCACTTTACACACTTGCACTAATTGTTATATTTGAATGGAACTTGTATTAATGCCACTACTAATAAAAAAAACATAATACACTATTATCATAAGTGTGTTAATAAGTGCGCTATAGCCCTTCTGATTTGTTGCTTGATTATACATCTTGATTGCTAAATGTTACCAATACCTCACTTGTATGGGATCCATAGATTCGACTAACCACCAAACATAAAATCTTGTTTGTGTCACATAAGAACTTTACACACTTGCACTAATTGTTGTATTTGAATGGAACTTCTATTGGTCCCACTACTAATAAAAAAAACATGATACACTATTATCATAGGTTTGTTAATAAGTGATATAGCCCTTCTAATTTGTTGCTTGATTATACATCTTGATTGCTAAATGTTGCCAGTACCCCACTTGTATGGGATCCATAGATTCGACTAACCACCAAACATAAAATCTTGTTTATGTCACATAAGCACTTTACACACTTACACTAATTATTGTATTTGAATGAAACTTATATTGGTCTCACTACTAATAAAAAAACTACTAATAAAAAAACATGATACATTATTATCATAGGTTTGTTAATAAATACTATAGCCCTTCTAATTTGTTACTTACTTATACATCATAACTTATAATCTATCTTGTTTCAATTAAACAACATATACCATATTTAGAATCTTACCTTGAAAGAATTTGTTTACTCCCCATAAATACAAATCCCATCTTAACTTTATATCTCTATATATATATAAAATTCTTCACATTGATAAAAAAATATTTGAACTACATAGCTCTATAAAACAAACGAAACAAGCAATCCCATCATTTGAACCATCATTTGGCATATATGACATTACTTAAAAGCCAATATGATAATATATAGCAGGAATTAATTAATCGACGTTGATACAGAAAAAGGAATCAACGAATACGAAGTCCATTACATGAACATATGCTTTATGGAACATGGGGAGAGATGGTTGATTATGTATGGCCCCCCCATTTAACAAAAGATACAACTCGAATAGAGCAAGGTTATCGCCATCGAGGAACCATTTCTATTTATTGTTTGGGAAAAATATCGAAATGGACAAGGAAATCTCAATGAAGTTAAGTTGGATGGTAGGATATCATCCTTTTACTTTTTAATAAAGGAGTTGGTAATTTATTGGGATTATGCACGTGAGGTTTAGGATCAAAGTGAATTGGTTATCACTTAATAAATATTAAGGTTATCGCTATAATTTATATTACTAAGTTAAAAGTGAATATAGTTGGTAAGGAATACATATAATAAAAAATGAGAAATATGGAACATTTAGTCATTATAATACCATGTATTTTGTTTAGATGTAATCATATTTTTATATTAAATATTCACTTGTATTTTTGTTGTAAGTATTTTTTTAACTAATTGATGTGGTTATTAATCTTATAATATAAGAATATTAATTATATTTCACTATATAGATATGGTTGCATTATGAGTCTTTATATATGAATTTCATGAAGAAATTTCTTCAATTGCTTTTATATGGTCCCTAGCATTTTCTATATCTCACTCCTTTTTATTATTGTTACTAGCCCTAGTTTGGCCTCCTCCCCAGCACCTCATAGTTAGTGTAGGTTCTTGGGGAGTTGATCCTCCACCCCAACTTCTATAAAATAAACTAAAACATTTAATTTTTGATATGATAAAAAAAATTATATACACAGAAAACCTAAAATTGAAAACATTCAACAAACATAATTTATTTTACTTATAACCCCACTCTATGGCAGGCATAAATTTATGTCTCCTTGAAAGTCTATACTAGAGTAATGATAGTTGTTAGTGACGATTAGTTTCTACCCAATATAGAAAATATCATTAAAAACTCATCCTACCATGCCACTTCATAGGCAATACATCAAGACCATCTATACAATTTTGTTAGGCTCATGTCTCCCTATTATTCACTCCCTTACATGAAAATGGATGGAAGGCAGATATATACTTATACTTAAATGTTATTCCCATAATTGAATTATTGGGCAATCCTAGTGTTACACGTTGTAAGTTGTTGATGCACATGAAATAGTAATGCATTATTTTAGTCAAATATCTCGCCACTCATGCACTACTTTAGTAGTTATAGAAGACCCCACAAGATCATATGTGGTGTTTTTTTTTTAATGAACTACTTTCACATTCATGACATGGATATATTTGCAAATAAATCATTCTTTTCGAAAGAAAATCCATCATTTTTTTTAATTTTTCATGCTAATTTTTACAAGGATACACCCTAAGGGTTTAGAGACAAATGAAGAGTTCTTTTCAAAATACAAGTCAATTTTTCTCGATACAAATGTCTTTAAATGCATTTCTTGAAAGCTTGAGCCAAAATGTATTTCGAGATAGAGATAAATAAATAAGAGTTGTAATTTTTAGTTAAATAATAGATCTAAGTCTTTTTGCACCTATCATTTATCCCCTTTTTTTCTTCACCATTTTTTTTCTTTTAGTATGCATTGTACTCCATGTTCAATTTGAGGAATTTTAATTATCATTTACACAATGAAACCACCATATATGGCATATGCGGTCACACCCTTCTTTTTAATGCACTCAATAATGTATTTGACATATTCTACCAAATCAAATAAGTATTTCTAGAGTAAAAATGTGTGTTCTTCTTGAAACGTTAGAGGTTTCAGGTGAACGCTTCACCCATCATCAAGAACATAAAGTTGAGTTGAAAAATGAGAAGAACGAGACCAAAGATAAATAAGGTAATATGAGGGTAAACGTTGAGGATGAGAGTGAATTAATGAAAGAATTAAGAAGAGAAATAAAGAATATTAACAAGGAGAAAAAAAAAATTAGGGTAACATGTCCTATATGTCCTATAAGAACACATAAAATAAATTTATTTAAAATGATTAATAATTATAATTATAATTAATCATAATATATTATTATATTATATATGATTCAATGTTAAAGGGATAAATTCAAGTGATATAAAGTGATGAAATGATATAATTACAAAACAAATCATTAATTATTAAACTATCAATTATAAATGATTAAATAATAAATATTAAAGATGTGGATTAATTTAAGGGTAAGTAAACTAGTTTTAATTTGAAAAGGGGTAATAATGATAATGAATTTTTTTTATTAAAAAGGGGTAATAATAATAATGATTTTTATTATTATTAAAAAGCGGTAATCATGATAATAATTTTTTTTTATGAGAAAGGCATTACTTATGAATAAAATTAAAAATTAAAAATTAAAACCTAAAAAAATGGATTTAAATTAGAATGGGGGCTAATAATAAGAAGAAAGTGGGGAAAAAATGAAACAAGACAAGGCCAGGGGGAGAATAAGATTAAGAAATAAGGGAGGGAATAAGAATTATGTTAATCACATGGTATGAATTATATTAAAAGAAGGGGGGAGAGGCGGGCTTAAGAAATATTTTAAACAAAGATAAAGACAACTAAGGTTAGAGGGCACAAGGAAAAAGAATAAGGAAAACTAGGGCCTAGAAGAGAGAAGATGGAATATATGTTTCTATGAATTGCTAAGCTTATATCCATTGTCCTGGTTGAAGTTGTTGGGATTCTTCTCAATTTCAAAGGCTTCCCTAATGATTTTGGTGGAGTAGAAGGGGTTAGGGGCCAAAATCTTGTCTTTGTCAAAGCAAATTAAATGCCTGGTATTATGAAAGTGCTTTGTGATAACATACTTAGATATGTAATTGTGGAAATGGTTAGTTATATGCTCCTTGAGTCGGCTTTAAAATACCTTCCAATTTGACCTATGTAAACCTTTCCATGAAAGCAAGAGATATGATAGAATCCTAAGCTTAAGCATAAAGTCAACTTTATCTTTAAACTTAACCCAAAAAATTAGTAATAAAAAAACTCAAATTTAATTTTCATAACTTGATATAACCCTTAAACTTAACTAACAAAACTAATAATACTAAAAACAATATTAAATTTTTTTATTTATTTTTTTGATTTACTAATATTATCACCTTCAAACCACCATTCCTATATTTTAAAATATATTTTATTTTTAAAATATAATAAACAAAAACTTCACTATCTTTATCATTATTATTATTACTGCTAAAAAATAATCTCGAACAAAATTAGAAAACTCTTATTACTCCTCAACATGAGTATACAGATGACATGTAAACTGATAGGCAACTTTTATTATAAGAGAAATAAATATATAAAATATATACTAGACAAAAACAATTAATATCTCGAAGTATGACAAACCTTGGATTCCAACTAAAAAACAAAATACGAATTCCCAAGAAAATGAAATTTCATTATACTACATCGGGGTTAACATTCATTATGAATGTTAACGATGAATCTATTTTATATATTAATATAACTACTATTCTTTCGGTAACCAAAAAAATCGACTTACTATTTTATTTTATTAAAATAAATATTTAGATATTCGTAAATTATATTTATATATATATATATATATATATATTTCAAAAATACTTAATTTGTAATTTTGGTATAAAGACACTAAGGTCTGGTTAAATTATTGGGAGATTGACGAGAATGTTGTATTGCAAAACATTAATAACATTAAAAATATTGTTACTTCTAAGTTCAAAGAAAAATGTGGTGTGAGAAAGATTTAGCAGTGAAAAGAAAATTAAGATATTATAAGGAGGTCATCAACCCCACCCTAGAAGATCAAAAGTAGCTCTCTGTTTTAACTAGCTCAAAGAAGAAAATTAATATAGCCAAGAGTAGAACGAACTCTCATGAGCTCTATAGTGAAACGGGTAGTTGGGCAGTTCCTAAAACACCATGGATGGAAAGGATCTGCTATCTCTGTGAGAATATGAACATCGAGGATGAAAATCACTTCCTCTTAGAGTGCCCCACGTACAACCATTCATAATCTTTGTTGCAATACTAACCTTCCTAGCCTTTTACGATGTCAAAATTATAGTGCTTTTTGAGCATAGGAATAAAATCTTAAATCAAATTAAATAATTAGTTTCTTTAGGTCCAATAGACCAAAGTTTGATCTAAGTGGACGTTAACCACCACCACCATCATCATCATCATATAAGATAACCAAAGATAATGATCTTTAATCAATTTCACAAAATTTATTATGAAAAAGAGCAAGAAAATGTATATTTTGAGTTGAAGCTTTAAGAGCTAGGGCTTTAATCTTCATAGAACAATTTGAAAATAATATCTAGAAAACATAGGGACACAAACATCCAACTTCAATGTAATTAATAAAATTTAGAGAAAAACATTGAAAACGAACCTAAGTAGTAGTGTTAAGTGCATACAAAAGTTTTTTTTCCTGTTTAGAATAAAATATATAGCTGAAGATAAAAATGAAAACATATTACTGAGAATAAGTAATTTATCAATGGCCACTATTAAATTTTAGCAAACCAATTATCCAATAGTAAACATATACAACCCAATAATAAATATATACAACTCCACACATTTAATACTTATTAACAAACTACATATTTATTAGCAAAACATCCTAACAATTATTAATGAATTAAAATTATAAACCTACTAACCATTATTAATGAATTAAAATTATGACTTCAATACCTCTCGTCGCGATTACCCATTGCCTCAAACATGTGTGAGGGGAAGTTGTCTCATCGAATTCATTGCTATGTCTTGGTTTATGAGGTTGCATGGGAAGGACACATCGTTTGATATGAATCATGTACTTGTCTTTAAATTAATAGAGGAGGTTGCCATTTTCAGTTTTTGAAGTCTTCCATTGATAAAATAATTTTGTTAATTAAAATCTCTCTGATGTCTTTCTTAAACATTGATTGAATAATTTTAACTATTGATTGAATAATTTTGTTAAAATCATTCCCAAAGACATTGAATAGCATTCTTCACCCCCAGTCCATGGCGACTTTCTTGACCATTAACGGGACAATTTTGCTAAAACCTCTTCCAAAACGTTGGATCTTCCTCAACCCCAAGCATATGGCAATTCAGTTTTTCCTCTGGGATAGTGAGTCTCTCACTATGTCTAATATTTTAAATGAATATTAATATATATAATATATTTATATTCAATCTGTTTATTCTCATTTTTATTATATGGGCTATTTATATACATATTTGTGTACATAGAGTGGTAAGATGTTCTACAATCTAATTTAGAGTTCAAAATAAATAAGTTTAAATTTATCTTAAATCATATCATAACTTTTAATTTTAAAAATAAATGAACGTAAATCCATTTTAAATTGAAATTTATCCTAAATTTATTTAGCAATTAAAAAATCAAATTATTTAACAATTTAATATAAAAGATTAATACATTATATAAAATTAAATGATAAAAAATCTACACCATTAGAAAATCTAATTAAAAGATATAATTCTAAATGATAAAAAATCTACTGATTTAAAGATAAAAATTTTAAATAAAATTAATATATTATATAATAAAAATTATCCAATAATTATTTTTATCTTTTAAATTAAATAATAATAAAAAACTATTATATTTTTAAAAATGTAAGTACTTAATTTATCAGATAAAATGGAAAGAAAAAATCACAACACAACTTTCAACTAATTTATAAGAATAAAAAATCATAACACAACTTTCAATTGGAATCGATTAACTTCATTTTCAATTAAAATGTACAAATATCTTAACACAATCTTCAATGGACGCTAAATTATACTTGTGACCTTAATTTTTAAATAAAATTTGCGGGATAACCTTTGTTTTCTATAAAAAAGAATTAAACAATAGTATGATAGTATTTCCCAACATGAAGAATCAAACAATTACAGAAAAATAAGGTGAAGTATAATTATGACGTTAATTTAAAATAAAAAATAAAAAAAATTGCGAGATGACCTTAGTTTTCTACCAAAAAGAAAATTATGACAGCATGAAGAATCAATCAAACAATTACAGCAAAATAAAAATGACGAAAACTTGAAAAATTCCGTGGAGAAGCATTATCTGTGAATGCACCACCTCGCTTTCCCATATAATACAAATCCCATCTTAAATTTAAATATATATATATATATATAAAATACTTCACATTGATAAAAAATATTTGAACTACATAGCTATATAAAACAAACGAAACAAGCAATCCCATCATTTGAACAATCATTTGGCATATATGACATTACTTAAAAGCAAATATGTTTTGTTAGTTAACCCAAATATATAACAGGTTAATTAATCGACGTTGATACAAAAAAGGAATCAACGAATACGAAGTCCACTACATGAACATATGCTTATGGAACATGGGGAGAGATGGTTGATTATGTATGGGGCCCTCATTTAACAAAAGATACAACTCGAATAGAGCAAGGTTATCGCCATCGAGGAACCATTTCTATTTATTGTTTGGGAAAATTATCGAAATGGACAAGGAAATCTTAATGAAGTTAAGTTGGATGGAAGGATATCATCCTTTTTCTTTTTAATAAAGGAGTTGGTAATTTATTGGGATTATGCACGTGAGGTTTAGGATCAAAGTGAATTGGTTATCACTTAATAAATATTAAGGTTATCGCTATAATTTATATTACTAAGTTAAAAGTGAATATAGTTGGTAAGGAATACATATAATAAAAAATGAGAAATATGGAATATTTAGTCATTATAATACCATGTATTTTGTTTAGATGTAATCATATTTTTATATTAAATATTCACTTGTATTTTTGTTGTAAGTATTTTTTAACTAATTGATGTGGTCATTAATGTTATAATATAAGAATATTAATTATATTTCACTATATAGATATGGTTGCATTATGAGTCTTTATATATGAATTTCATGAAGAAATTTCTTCAATTGCTTTTATATGGTCCCTAGCATTTCCTATCTCACTCCTTTTTATTATTGTTACTAACCCTAGTTCGGCCTCCTCCCCAACACCTCATAGTTAGTGCAGGTTTTTGGGGAGTTGATCCTCCACCCCAACTTCTATAAAATAAACTAAAACATTTAAGTTTTGATATGATAAAAAAAATTTATATACATAGAAAACCTAAAATTGAAAACATTCAACAAACATAATTTATTTTACTTATAACCCCACTCTATGGCAAGCATAAATTTATGCCTCCATGAATGTCTATACTAGAGTAATGATAGTTGTTAATGACGATTAGTTTCTACCCGATATAGAAAATATCATTAAAAACTCATCTTACCATGCCACTTCATAGGCAATACATCGAGACCATCTATACAATTTTGTTAGGCTCATGTCTCCCTATTATTCACTCCCTTATATGAAAATGGATGGAAGACAGACATATACTTATATTTAAATGTTATTGCCATAATTGAATTATTGGGCAATCCTAGTGTTACACGTTGTAAGTTGTTGATGCACATGAAATAGTAATGCATTACTTTAGTCAAATATCTCGCCACTCATGCACTACTTTAGTAGTTATAGAAGACCCCACAAGATCATATGTGGTGTTTTTTTCTAATGAACTACTTTCACATTCATGACATGGATATATTTGCAAATAAATCATTCTTTTCGAAAGAAAATCCATCATTTTTTTAGTTTTTCATGCTAATTTGTACAAGGATACACCCCTAAGGGTTTAGGGACAAAGGAAGAGTTTTTATCAAAATACAAGTCAATTTTTCTCGATACAAATGTCTTTAAATGCATTTCTTGAAAGCTTGAGCCAAGATGTATTTCGAGATAGCAATAAATAAATAAGAGTTATAATTTTTAGTTAAATAGTAGATCTAAGTCTTTTTGCACCTATCATTCATCTCCCTTTTTTCTTCACCACTTTTTTTCTTTTAGTATGCATTGTACTCCATGTTCAATTTGAGGAATTTTAATTATCATTTACACAATGAAACCACCATATATGGCATATGCGGTCACACCCTTCTTCTTAATGCACTCAATAATGTATTTGACATATTCTACCAAATCAAATAAGTATTTCTAGAGTAAAAATGTGTGTTCTTCTTGAAACGTTAGAGGTTTCAGGTGAACGCTTCACCCATCATCAGGAACATAAAGTGAGTTGAAAAATGAGAAGAACGAGACCAAAGATAAATAAGGTAATATGAGGGTAAACGTTGAGGATGAGAGTGAATTAATGAAAGAATTAAGAAGAGAAATAAAGAATGTTAACAAGGAGAAAAAAAATTAGGGTAACATGTCCTATATGTCCTATAAGAACACATAAAATAAATTTATTTAAAATTATTAATAATTATAATTATAATATATTATTATATGATATATGATTCAATGTTAAAGGGATAAATTCAAGTGATATAAAGTGATGAAATGATATAATTACAAAACAAATCATTAATTATTAAACTATCAATTATAAATGATTAAATAATAAATATTAAAGATGTGGATTAATTTAAGGGTAAGTAAACTAGTTTTAATTAGAAAAAGGGTAATAATGATAATGAACTTTTTTTTATTAAAAAGGGGTAATAATGATAATGAATTTTTTATTATTAAAAAGCGGTAATTATGATAATAATTTTTTTTTATGAGAAAGGCGTTACTCATGAATAAAATTAAAAATTAAAAATTAAAACCTAAAAAAATGGATTTAAATTAGAAGGGGGGTTAATAATAATAAGAAGAAAGTGGGGAAAAAATGAAACAAGACAAAGCGAGGGGCGGAATAAGATTAAGAAACAAGGGAGGGAATAAGAATTATGTTAATCACATGGTATGAATTATATTAAATGAAGGGGGGAGAGGCAGGCTTAAGAAATATTTTAAACAAAGATAAAGACAACTAAGGTTAGAGGGCACAAGGAAAAAGAATAAGGAAAACTAGGGCCTAGAAGAGAGAAGATGGAATATAGGTTTCTATGAACTGCTAAGCTTATATCCATCGTCCTGGTTGAAGTTGTTGGGATTCTTCTCAATTTCAAAGGCTTCCCTAATGATTTTGGTGGAGTAGAAGGGGTTAGGGGCCAAAATCTTGGCTCTGTCAAAGCAAATTAAATGCTTGGTATTAGGAAAGTGCTTTGTAATAACATACTTAGATATGTGATTGTGGAAACGGTTAGTTATGTGCTCCTTGAGTTGGCTTTAAAATACCTTCCAATTTGACCTATGTAAACCTTTCCCTGGCTAAGCATAAAGTCAACTTTATCTTTCGCTCATCTTAATTCTAAAACTTAACCCAAAAAAATAGTGATAAAAAAATTCAAATTTAGTTTTCATAACTCGATATAACCCTTAAACTTAACTAACAAAACTAATAATACTTGAAAAAAAATAATTAAAAAAACAATATTAAATTCTTTTATTTATTTTTCAATTTATTAATATTATCACCTTCAAACCACTTTCCTATATTTTAAAATAGATTTTACTTTTTAAAATATAATAAACGAAAACTTCACTATTATTATCATTATTATTACTACCGAAAAGTAATCTCAACAAAATTAGAAAACACTTGTTACTCCTTAGCATGAGTATACAAATGACATGTAAACAGATAAACAACCTTTATTATAAGAGAAATAAATATATAAAATATATCCTGGACAAAAACAATTAATATCTCGAAGTATGACAAACCTTAGATTCCAACTAAAAAACAAAATACGAATTCCCAAGAAAATGAAATTTCATTATACTACAGCGGGGTGCTTATGAATGTTAACGATGAATCTATTTTATATATTAATATAACTACTATTCTTTCGGTAACCAAAAAAATCGACGTAATATTTTATTTTATTAAAATAAATATCTAGATATTCATAAATTATATATATATATTTCAAAAATACTTAATTTGTAATTTTGGTATAAAGACACTAAAGTCTGGTTAAATCATTAAGAGATTGACAAGAATGTTGTATTGCAAAACATTAATACCATTAAAAATATTGTTACTTCTAAGTTCAAAGAAAAATGTGGTGTGAGAAAGATTTAGCAGCTAAAAGAAAATTAAGATATTATAAGGAGGTCATCAACCCCACCCTAGAAGATCAAAAGTAGCTCTCTGTTTTAACTAGCTCAAAGAAGAAAATTGATATAACCAAGATTAGAACAAACTCTCATGAGCTCTATAGTGAAACGGGTAGTTGGGCAGTTCCTAAAACCCTATGGATGGAAAGGATCTGCTATCTCTGTGAGAATATGAACATCGAGGATGAAAATCACTTCCTGTTAGAGTGCCCAGCCTAAGCCATATTAGATCTCAGTTTCATAATCTTTGTTGCAATACTAACCTTCCTAGCCTTTTACGATGTCAAAATTATAGTGAGCTCGGGAGGTTTCTCTCCAAGCTTTTTGAGCATAGGAATAAAATCTTAAATCAAACTAAATAATTAGTTTCTTTAGGTCCGATAAACCAAAGTTTGGTCTAAGTGGACATTAACCACCACCACCACCACCACCACCATCATCATATAAGATAACCGAAAATAATGATCTTTAATCAATTTCACAATATTTATAATGAAAAAAAGCAAAAAAATGTATACACTGAGTTGAAGCTTTAAGGGCTAGGGCTTTAATCTTCATAGAACAATTTGAAAATAATATCTAGAAAACATAGGGACACAAACATCCAACTTCAATGTAATTAATAAAATTCAGAGAAAAACATTGAAAACAAACCTAAGTAGTGACGTTAAGTGCATACAAAGGTTTTTTTTTCCTGCTTGAATTAAAATATATAGCTGAAAATAAATAGAAAACATATAACTGAAAATAAATAATCTATCGGTGGACATTACATAAACGGGATTGTATATATCTCATTATTAAATTTTAACGAACCAGTTATCCAATAATAAACATATACAACCCAATAATAAACATATACAACTCAATAATAAACATATACAACTCCACACATTTAATACTTTTTAACCAACAACATAATTATTACCAAAACATCGTAACAATTATTAATGAATTAAAATTATAAACATACTAACCATTATTAATGAATTAAAATTATGACTTCAATACCTCTCGTCCCGATTCCCCATTGCCTCAAACATGTGCGAGGGGAAGTTGTCTCATCGAATTCATTGCTATGTCTTGGTTTATGAGGTTGCATGGGAAGGACACATCGTTTGATATGAATCATGTACTTGTCTTTAAATTAATAGAGGAGGTTGCCATTTTCAGTTTTTGAAGTCTTCATAAAATAATTTTGTCAATTAAAATCTCTCTGATGTCTTTCTTAACTATTGATTGAATAATTTTGTTAAAATCATTCCCAAAGACATTGAATAGCATTCTTCACCCCCAGTCCATGGCGACTTTCTTGACCATTAACTGGACAATTTTGCTAAAACCTCTTCCAAAACGTTGGACCTTCCTCAACCCCAAGCATATGGCAATTCAGTTTTTCCTCTGGGATAGTGAGTCTCTCACTATGTCTAATATTTTAAATGGATATTAATGTACATAATATATTTATATTTAATCTGTTTATTCTCATTTTTATTATATGATTTATTTATATACATATTTTTGTATATAGAGTAGTAAGATGTTCTACAATCTAGTATAGATAGATATTGTTCAATAAAATTATATTAAAAAATTTAAAAAATATTTACATTAAATTTTTTTAACAATATATATAAATTGGATTTAAATTTAGAATTCAAAATAAATAAGTTTAAATCTATCTTAAATTATATCATAATTTTTAATTTTAAAAATAAATGAGCGTTACATCCATCTTAAATTGAAATTTATCCTAAATTTATTTAACATTTAAAATCAAATTATTTAATAATTTAATATAAAAGATTAATACATTATATAAAATTAAATGATAGAAAATCTACACCATTAAAAAATCTAATTAAAAGATATAATTCTAAATGATAAAAAATCTACTAATTTAAAGATAAATTTTTTAAATAAAATTAATATATTATATGGAATTAATAATTAAAAATAATCCAATAATTATTTTTCTCCTTTAAATTAAATAATAATAAAAAACTATTATATTTTTAAAAATGTAAGTACTTAATTTATCAGATAAAATGGAAAGAAAAAATCACAACACAACTTTCAACTAATTTATCAGATTAAAAAATCATAACACAACTTTCAATTGGAATTGATTAACTTCATTTTCAATTAAAATGTACAGATATCTTTAACACAACCTTTAATGGACACTAAATTATACTTGTGACCTTAATTTTTAAATAAAATTTGCGGGATAACCTTTGTTTTCTATAAAAAAGAATTAAACAATAGTATGATAGTATTTCCCAACATGAAGAATCAAACAATTACAGAAAAATAAGGTAAAGTATAATTATGACGTTAATTTAAAAATAAAAAATAAAAAAATAAAAAAAATTGCGAGATGACCTTGGTTTTCTACCAAAAAGAAAATTATGACAGCATGAAGAATCAATTCAACAATTACAGCAAAATAAAAATGCCGAAAACTTGAAAAATTCCGTGGAGAAGCATTATCTGTGAATGCACCACCTCGCTTTCAACCTTGTCTGAAACAAATTCAAATCACCACATATATTGCAAACATGCTTACATTTTGCTGTTTGATTTTGTAGTATTGCAAACATGCTTACATTTTGCTGTTTATGTTGCAGATGCCTATATTGTAATTCAATTCACAGTGTTAGTACAGGAAAAAAATTAATTTATCTGAGCCATTAACTTGTTGAATACACTGCAACTCATTTTGGGAAGAAAACTGATTAGAGCTGCTATCAATTTCAGACGAGAAAGACTGCATCTCAATACAATGAATGATAATTAAGAAAGAAAAACTGATTACAGCTGCTACTAATTTCAGACGAGAAAGACTGCATCTCAATACAATGAATGATAATTAATGAATAAATAGTTCGAGTGAATGGCAACACAGAAAAATTCAGCAACAGTCCTGAGAATACATATGTACTCCTCTTCAATACCACTCCGATGAAAGTGTGGCATCTGAATCTTGGAAAAATAGTGAATGGAAGACAGTGAGAAACAGATCTAGGCCATGAACATGACAAGGATCGAAGCAGCAACAAGTGTCTGCCAAATGCCTGCTACGAAGCTCTTCATTCCGCCATTCTGTAATCACAAAACGAAGAAACGAAGCAAATGATTTTCTTTGTTTAAAACAGGGCCATGCAATTTTAAACAAGATTGCTTATTATTTAAAATGTATAGATAAATTTAGCATTCTGAAATAATTTTTTTTGAAGAATCGAAATGTTAGAGATTAAATAACTTAAATCTATGATTCTAAATAACAGTAACAGAGAACAAAACCAGATAGCTAAACCATTTCATCTATTAGGCTACAGATGTGAATGGATGTGAGTTGTAACAGAGAGCAAAGTGAGAGATTACCCACCGGTGAATCGGGTGAAAGCGCGGGGACAGCCAAATCCTCTGAAGATGAGGGCTCTGGAGAAAGGGGAGGTGCAGGAGGGCTCTTAACAGGGGCCGGGGCGGGAGCATGATGATGATGATGGTGTTTCTGGCCTTTCTTGGTGTGTTTGGGCTTCTTCTTCTTGTGCTTATGCTTTGCAGGGGCAGGTGCTGGAGTTGGAGCCTCCTCTGTAGCAGGAGTGGGGGCTTCTACTGGCCTTTTGTGTTTGGGAGGAGCAGGGCCTGGGGCTTCCACAGGTGAGGTTGCTGGAGAAGGAGTTTCCGCGGGCCTTTTATGGTGGGGAGGGGCAGGGGACGGAGCTTCTGTGGGTTTTTTGTGCTTCGGAGGTGCTGGAGCCGGAGCCTCTGGGGGTTTTTTGTGTTTCGGAGGAGAAGGAGCCGGAGCCGGAGCCTCTGGGGGCTTTTTGTGTTTCGGAGGAGAAGGAGCCGGGGCCGGAGCCTCTGGGGGCTTTTTGTGTTTCGGAGGAGCCGGGGACGGGGCCGGAGCCTCTGTGGGCTTTTTGTGTTTCGGAGGAGTCGGAGCTGGGGCCGGAGCCTCTGTGGGCTTTTTGTGTTTCGGAGGAACCGGTGCTGGCGGTGAATAAACAGGTGCGGCTGCAGACGGAGCTTTGGAAGGAACCAAAGCAGGGGACTTCTTGGATGGCCCGGCTTTCGGCGGCGCCGCGACGGGCGCTGCCGCAGGGGCCTTGGGACTCGGAGGGGTTTTGGGAGGTGACTTGGCAGGGGCTTCAGATGGTGGCGGCGGAGCAGAGGCGTGAGCTTTGGAAATGGGTGGCGCCTTTGGTTCTGCAGTGGGCGCTTCTGGTGTGGTCTTCGAGGGTTTAGGGCTGGCCACCGGTGTTACTGATTTTGTCGCGTTTTTAGCTGTTGCCAACGCGACCCGCACAATGCCAGTCTTTGTTGGTAAAACCCGGTCTCCCACCAGTACTCTGTCATGAGCTCTGCAACAAGTGGCTTGAATGCAGAACCAGAGAAGAATGCAGAAATACAATCTGTTCTTGAACCCCATTCTCGATCGACTGCAACCACAAGACACAGACAAGCATCAGATCCAAACTTAAAACCCCATCAAAATTATCTCCAAACTTAAATCCCCATCAAAATTATCTGCATTGCAATTGAAATAATGATATCTCTGTCTGCAAAGCTCAGAGATCTAGTTTACAATGCTAACACAGTCATATAAATTAAAGCTCAGTAACTTGAATCCCCGTCAAAATTATCTGCATTGCAATTGAAATAATGGTATCTCTGTCTGCAAAGCAGAGTCATATAAATTTAAGCTCAGGAACTTGAATCCCCATCAAAATTATCTGCATTGCAATTGAAATAATGATATCTCTGTCTGCAAAGCTCAGATCTACCTTAGAATACTGGCACGGCCATATAAGTTAAATGACTGATTAATCATCCTGCATACAATGACTGATTAATCATCCTGCATACAATAATTAGCTAGAATAATGAGCTAATTCTATCAGAAGCTCATCTCTAAAGCTACCTTAAAGCGACGGATAGTGGGGATCTGGAGCTAGAATAATGAGCTAATTCCATCAGAAGCCCATCTCTAAAGCTTACCTTAAAGTGACGGATAGTGGGGATCTGGTTAGACTTTAGGGGTTCTTTGCATAATAATGCCATGGACAGATCCAATTTCTTAAGAAAATGACAGAGAACAGTAGGAATACTGAATTACCTTCCTAAAATATAATGATGATGAAGAAAGGCTGGAAATTCTAGCGATTATATCGCCATCTGCTGCTGCCCCTCTGTCTCATTCTTCAGACCAATTGAGTCACTGAAGCCCGAATCTGGCAGGCCAAAACATGTGGCTCTGGAAATTATATATGCATTGATATGAACGATGAGACAGAAAAAAACAGCTGGGAATGATTTGTGTCACTGTTAGCAGCACTGTAAAGCAGAGAGTGAGAAAATGCCAGTAGAGTATTCCGCGTTTCAACTGCTCAGCAATGGAACCCGATGTATGAGGTACTTGTTCACATGGGCATAATTCATACGTATCGCCATCAGTGTTTGTGATGTCGGCAGGTGGTAACCCCACGTTAGATTTCATTTGCCTGATTTCTAATTAATTAAATCATAGACACCCTGCACATTCATTAGCAATTTGTAACGCGAGGGTTGGAAACATAAACTCGATAACTACATGCCTGTTGAAACTGAGGCATTGCATATGCTTACCCGTTGGGTGCCAGCTGGACATCATTTTCGAGAAGTATTTCACCTATAGTCAGAAAACTGCTCGTGCAAAAACTTTATTGTCAGTTTAATGCCATTGGTATGGAAGTAGGTTGGAGCAGGTGCATAATCAACGGTATGCAAAGTGAGAAAGTTGTCAGGTTAAATTTCAATCATTGTTGCATCATGACAAGGTTAACGAGTCCTCTACCGGAGGAATGGCTGGTCGGATGGTCAAGTGGTCGGAATTTGGGTAAAAAAATTTCAAAAAATCTTGTAGAGGTCTGTTCCAACAGTGTTTTTGATGGTGGAAATGGATTCGGCACCATCAAAAATGTCTAGGACACCTAAAATTTTAAAGTTTAACAACTATAACTTGGATTTACAAAATCCTTGCTGGATTTTCTTTAAATATGACCAGAATTTCCAAAACTTTCTGGGCAATTCCTCCAGCTAGTTAAACTACGTTGTAAAAAAATGTTTGAACGAAAGTTGTTATGGGATGGAAAGTAATGGTTGTAATATCCACACTGTCACAGAACATTTAATGGCATTGCAATATAGGTCATCAAATTTTAATTGTTTTAGAATTTAATGGCCTATTACCACACCCACAACGTTAAATGTTAAATAGCAAGTTAGATATTGGCTGCTCATTAGTAAAGGAGAGGAAGTGAGAAGGGACATGCATATGACGTGTTGATTTAGAATTTGAAGGCCTATATACCACATGCCAACATTAAGTAACAATGTGGATATTGACTCCCTATAAGCAAAAGACAGGAAGTGCGAAGAGGCATACATGTGAAGTGTTGCATACATGCGGCTAGTTTCAATGTGAGTTAAGAGTTAATGGATGATGGGAATGAAGTTATTAAATGAGAGAGAAGAATTAAGGAAGGGTGACAGTGGAATGAGAAAGAATTAAGGGAAGAGTTAATGAGGAAGTGAGAAGGCACACATATGAAGTGTTGTTTTAGAATTTAAAGGTCTATATATCACATGCCATAACATTAAGTAACAATGTGGATATTGACTCCTTATAAGTAAAGGAGAGGAAGTGCAAAGAGGCATACATGTGAAGTGTTGCATAGAGATAAAATGCATTAGGAGAGGAAGTGCGAAGAGGCAGTGAAGTGTTGGATAGAGATAAAATGTGTCAGTGAAGTGTTGGATAGAGATAAAATGTGTCAGTTTCAATGTGAGCTAAGAGTTAATGGATGGTGCAAATGAAGTTATTAAATGAGAGAGGAAGAGTGAAGTGTTGGATAGAGATAAAATGTGTTTGTTTCAATGTGAGCTAAGAGTTAATGGATGGTGGGAATGAAGTTATTAAATGAGAGAGGAAGAATTAAGGAAGGGTGACAGTGAAATTATTAAAAGTAAAAGAAATGTATGTAAGTAATTTGTAAAAAAATGGTAAAAGTAAAAGAAATGTATGTAAGTAATTTGTAAAAAAATGGTAAATGGCAATTGGAGAGTGACTTATAACGTATTTTAATAGTGTTTTTAAGGAGAGAAACAAGTTAGGAAAGGTAAACAATAAATACTTCTTAATATACAATGTTGGTATTTTTATGGAGTTTTCCTAGCTCCATATAATAGATTTAGTTTTTATGATTCATCTCCCCCAGTGGCCATGAACATACATTCACCTAGTAACATATATTATAGCTATCACAATTGAAGATTGATAGTTCAATGAAGAAATAGCACTTAAAATTTAGTTTTTATGATTCATCTCCCTTAGTGGCCATGAACATACATTCACCTCATAACATATATTATAGTTATCACAATTGAAGATTAACACTTCAATGAAGAAACAACACTTAGAATGAGTACCACACAAGGATATTTTGACTACACTAGAATTGGTAGGACATGGGAGATTTCACAAAATATCGGATGAGGGGGTGGTTGAGGCCTCTAAGAGGAAAATGTATCTAAAACTAAATCTTGTATGTAGAGCAAATTTAAACAAATGTTGGTAGCATCCCTATCTTGATCCTAGGTTGAAATGTGGCCATCTGTTTATAGATCCTAAATGTCTTCCAAATTCAAATGAATTTTGTGAGATCTAAAAGTATCTGATATTCTCATTTGTCCATAACATAAGACACACCTATGCAATCGTGAAAAGATTCAACTCTAGGTTTGGTTGATTTGAAATGAAGCATTATATAATTTTTCATCTATTTTGGTAGTTTTGAGTGGAAAATGGAAACTATAAGGTCCATTTTAGATATAGGTTCCACTTTGGTGATTTGCGTTCCAGATTTCGTTGGAGTCTGTTTGAAGCCTTAAAAGACATCTTTGAGGGTCAAAACTTTGCAAAACAAAGTTTCATGCCTCTGCACATTGTTTTACACAATAGATTTTTCTAATGGCATGAGATCACCTCAATTTAAGTTTGTATGCAAAAATTATGTCTCCAAGAAGTTGCATATCTTATTGACCACCATGACACTGAGTAGATGCCATGTCAACTCACACAACTCACACATGTCGAGATAGTCAAGCGTGGACTTTCAAGAATAGTCTAGAGGGTCTAAAGCCCTAACCCTAATAAAAAAATTGATGTATACACAACCCTAACCGTTATCCAAAACAACTATACACCATGTTAAACATTGGGCCTTTAGGAAAGGAAGGGGGTTCCATCCTTATTATATTGTTATTATTTCATACTTGAGAAGAGCATCTAGGAGTGTGGATTAAAGCATGATAGAGGAAGTAGAATACTCTATAAGGAAAATTTAGGTCATAATATCAATGTCATTTCCATATGATATCCCCTTTAATTGTATTTGTATTTCATAACTAAGAAGAAAATAGTAGAGCATAGGCCTCACATAATTCTTGTTGGATTTTTCCCATATTAGGTTTTGCTAGTGTGCATATTTTGTTCATTATGTGGATAGTGTGTTATTTTCTTAGCTTGTTTTATTTCAATTTTATTTCTTTCAACATTTCCATGCATTAAGCTAATAATGTGAAATCATATGTTTAAGTAAAACACTATATAATAATATATTGTAAGAACTTATAAAATTTGTTGTTACTGTTCAAATGGAATATGCTTAGTAATCTATAAATTACATGTTTATTTATTAATATTTTCTCCTTGCCCAAGGGGCGTAGAGCAAATCATGGCAAGGTGTTCTGTTAAGGCACTATGTGGTGTAAAGGTCACTAGTTTGAAACTTTGTGGACAAAAATCCACTCATGCTAAGGGTGTTGTCGCCTAGGCTAGGTGTGATCCCTAGGTGATTTTGATAGCTTAAATGCCCTTGGGTCGTGGCTACTCAAGTCATAGGTTAGGCATGCCAGTCATCTCAAGTCTCACATAATTTAGAAAAAAAAATTATTTTCCCTCAATTTTTAATACTCAATTAATGGTAAGATTTGTGATTCACCTGATTATTTATGAAGCTTTCCTATATTTGAATACTCATTTAAAAGTTAGAATATAAAAATGGTTGATAATTACATAAATTTTAATATATATGTCTATTTCATTCATTATTAATGTTTATTTGTAAATATTATATGTTATTTTTCTAAAGAATATTAAATGTCTTATTAATTATATCACTTTTTAATTAATATAATAAATTATATAAATTTTAAAAAATAATGATCGATAAACTAATATTTGTGGAAGGTTATCCATGGGTTTAATTATATTAAGCGATGGTGTGGCCTAGGTCGGGTGTGATCCTTGAGTAATTTTGATAGCTTAGATACCCCTAAATCACAATTTTTCAAACCACGGATCAAACTTAATGTAATCCCTAAAATTCAGACTATTTAACAAACCAAAAAACTATGTGTGAAAAGTATTTTACTGCATTAAAATTGTTAAAATTTATTACAAAATAAATATTTATAAAAAGAAAAATAACAAACCTTTACCCAAATTATTAAATCCATAACGCATAGTTTACATGTACTACTTTGAAATTGTTTGTCTCTTTTGATATAAAGTTGCATACCCATACCACAACCATTTAAAATATGGACCACCACTTTAGGTACACTATTAATTAACAACCTTTCCTTCTGAGAAAGAAAACAATAGAAGATGCGAGAACCTTCTTTCTACTTTGCCAACGTTGCAATGTTTTTCTAAACTTTACCTAATATCTTTAATATAATTATTTAGGTTCTAACTTGACTTGGGAATTGACAGCTGAATATGGTTTTTCATTATCATGAAAAAGTGGGAATTTATGGAACATAGGGTCTCCACCTCCATTCTCCCTAACAAAAAGAGAGCACGTCAATCATAACATCGAACTAAATTAATTATTAATTTTAAATTTTGTACGATGTTATGATTATAATTTATTTTATTATATATGAAAGTAAATGTAAAAATATAAAAGATTATGTAATTTTTTTTTTTAAGATTGACAGAAATTATTATAAATTTTTTAAAGTTATTTTAATTATGAATTTATTAAATATAAAAAAATAATAGAAATGTAATTTTTATTTATTTTTACCAGATTTATAATTAAAATGGATTTATATATGTTTGCTATCATGTAATTCATTATTAATATATAAATTGATAAAAAAAATAGTGAGGAATAATTTTAAATGAGTCAAATTTATTTTTATTAAATATGTGAAATGATTTAGTTTTTATATAATTATTTCTATATTTATTAACATGTTTCTTAAATGAGTTAATTTTATTTTTATCAAATATATGATTTAGTTTTTATATAATTATTTTTATATTTATTAACATTTATTTTAAATGTAGAAGAGTTTTTTTATTTTAAGTAGAAATAAGTGTTATATAGTAACTAGTGCACGTCACTTAGTTTAAATATAATTAAATCAAAATAAAAATAATAAATTCAAATTAATATTAAAGTTTAAAACCCAATTGATTTAAGTTTTACTAATTTATAATTTTTGAACAATAAAATAAGACAATAATAAAAAATAAAATATATTAAAAAATTAATAAAATAAAATAAAATATAGCTTATATAACTACCTATCATAATTATATTTAATTTAATAATAATAAAATTTCATTTTTAAAATTGATATTTTGTATTTACTTAAAATATTAAAATAAAAACACTATATAAACCATAATTTTATTATTGTAATAATTTGAAAATATACTTCTTAAAATTTAGTATGTTGTATTTAATTAAATAATTTGCTCACGTATATATATGAATTTTAGATGGAAGGAGGTTTGCTGATTTCTTTTTTTTAATTGAGGGCCTAGATAGTGTGTGCTTCTTCTTAATGTTTATCAACCGCTGTACTATATTACATAGTTTGTTAGGTTGCATTGACTTTTAATAAATTTACAAAATTATATTCGTGCCATGTGGCTCCCCATTGACTTTTAATAAATTAAAAAAATTATATTATTTAGCAAAATGATCCATTACATTTAATAAATTAAAAAAATTAGATTCATGCCACATGGCTCCCCACCCACCATTTTCCTCGGCATTTGAGATTATTTTAATTCTAATAAGTTCCCCATTATTATTTATAACATTCATTTATATATAAGCAAATTTTATTTAGCAAAATGGTCCATTTCTTTTAATCAAATTAAAAAATTAGATTCGCCCCAAGTGGCTCTCTACACAACGATTTCCTAGGGATTTGAGATTATTCCAATTTTAGTAAGTTCTTCCATGTTGAGATTATTCCAATTGTAATAAGTTCCTTCATATTGAGATTATTCCAATTATAATAGGTTCCTCATTATTATTTATAACATTTATTTATATATAACCAAAATTTATTTAGCAAAATGATCCATTACTTTTAATAAAATTAAAAAATTAGATTCAAGCCAAGTGGCTCCTGTTAAAATTGGCAACTAGGGCCAAACTCCATGTGGGTCATCTTATTTATGGCAGCTGATATTTTTCTTGGATCCCTCTCATCGAGAAGTGTAGGATTGATCTAAAGATCATCCGATTCTGATAAGTATTTATGAAGTTATGAATTTATTTTGATTATGGACAAATTTTCAAGTCGGCCAGTGACTTATGTAGGCTTAGAAGCCCAACAGTCATGTCTATTCAACCGCTACATTTTAGTATAAATTGAAGAGGACTTGAAGTCATTTGTCACACACACATACTCTTCATGTGATCTCCTCCTCTCCACGTCTTTGGGTTTTGGTGAAGGAGAGACATTAAGAGTATACACTGGCCTAAGATGATGCCCTAGCCATTGAAAGGATGATGCCCTAGCCGCAGTAAATCTATCTGCAGCATTTAAGGGTGCCCTAGCCATAGCATTTGAGGGTACTCTTAATAGCAATAAATGATGATCCAATGCAACAAAGGGAACCACTTATACACAGTCTAGAAGAGACTTAATTCTGCTAAGAAAGGAGTTTCTAAATGCAGTCATAAGATGCCCTAAGTCACAGTTAAAGGGAGGCTCCTATAGTGTCCTAGGAGAGCCTTTAACGCAAGTAAGAAGATGCCCTAGGTGCAGTTCAGTGGGTTCCCAATCCGCAGTCATAATGTGCCCTAGCCGCAGGCTTATGAAGAATCCTATTTGCAACATAAAGGAGGTCTAAACGCTGGCAAGGGAGACCTAATCTTACGTTGTCCATAAGTAGCCTAAACGTTGTCCTGAAGGAATCATGAAATCATCTAGCCGCAGTCAAGGAGGATGTATATACACACCTAAGACAGACCTTCTATATGCTACTTATATGCTGTCCTAAGTCGTAGTAAGAAGGACTAGAAGAGTGTTGAAAAATGTGCAACAAGAAATGTTAAATTTAAAATGTGCTAATAATAAACCTGCTAAAAATAGCATGTCTAAAAATAGTAGTTTGGCCAGTGAGGTCATTGGCCACATTTGGTGAGAGGTGAAACTACTAAAAATAGAAAGTTCTAAAAATAACATTTATGGCTCCCTTCCTATTTATAGCAGTCCCTAGTCTATCTATAAGAAGTAAAATTAATTTTGGTCTTAACAGCAGTTGGAAATATTAATTAATTAATTCAGTTGAGTTAATTAGTTAAGGAAATTCGAATTTGAAGTCTTTGTGAGCATGCACATGAGTTGTCCCACTGATTGAGGAATTTATCCTTAATTTCCTCCACTGATTAAGGGAATAAGTATGAGTTCTATAATGAGAGAATCAGTTGACTTAGTTCTAACTAGTCAAGTCCAGTTAGATTATTTTAACAAGTTGTTAAAATAATAAAATATAGTTTGTTAATGCTTACATGCATGTGACAACTATTATTTTAGATAACTGAGGATTCACTCATGGATAATTGTTGCATGTCAGTTCTGTCAGAGACCCAGTTGAGATTAGATGTGGGACAATGTACTATCAAATGCTTGGATATTTCTAGTAAGTATTCCTTGTATGGAGAAGGATCTACTATAGGAGATTGGAGGACTTGTGGCCTATATATTGAGGCCTAGGTAGTCCATGATTTTCATCCTCTGATTGAAGATCATCAGAGTACAGAGAGAGCAGGATAGCTATTGAGCTAATTCTTTTTGTATGTTGAAGAGGATTTCCACTTGATTGATAATACAGTGTTGGGGTTTTATGCTGGTGCTTTCCCCAGCGATATATTCTGTGTTATGTGCGATTGATGTCTCTTGATCAGTTATGCATGTTTCTACTTGATGTTGCTCATGAATTCGATTATGCTTCTGCTTAATGTTTTTTAGAAGTAGAACAAGTATTATGCTTTAGGACATTGCATATATCGGTTTGTTCCACAAGTGAAATTTCTACATGGTATCGGAGCACAGGTGATCAAGCAAGAATATTATACTAGCAAGAGAAATTCGAAGTTTATTATTTGGGATATAGATCTCAAGTTCTTATCACATCTATTTCATCGATGGCGTTCTATGGTTTGAGGCTTGAGTATGCCCTTGATGGCAACTCAAACTATATAGCTTGGAAGGATCTCATGGAGGCAGTTTTGGAAGATAATAGCCTTAAAGATTTCATTGATCAAGAAATTCCTAAGCCTACTGACAAGACTTAGCAGGTGGAATGGAGGAAGTGTGTGGCTAGAGCTAGGAGAATTCTCTTGGAGGGAGTGCAAGATCACATTGTCTCGAGCCTCCATGGGAAGGAGACTCCGCATACAATGTGGAAAACAATGAAAGATTTATATCAGAATAGCAGTGATAAGAGGAAGCTAGCACTGAAGGAAAAACTTCGAAAGATCAAGTGTGAAAGGGATGAGACGATCTCTACGTATCTGACGGAGCTCATCACATGCAGGGATGAGCTTGCAAGTGTAGGGGTCGTGACATCGGATGAGGATATGGTGAGTCTAGCCCTCCTTGACCTTCCTAAGAGCTGGCATAGCTACCAAGACTCGGTGAATGGAAGGGAGAAACTACCAGATTGGGAACGACTATGGTCAGATTTGATGCAGGAGGATATCAGACGAAGCACCAGAGACAGTTCTTCATCCATGCATGATGAGGAGAACTATGTCTTAGCGAGTAACGCGAAGAAGTGGAAGGAGAATGTTTCTCTTTTCGAATCCAGTTCTTCCAATGATGGGAAGAAGGTTGACAAATTGAAAGTGCGATGCTTTCGCTGTCATGAGGTGGGCCATTATGCTGCAAATTGTCCACGGAGGAAATCTAAGAAGGGATCCGGGGAAGGATCTGAAGGTGAGGCACTTGCTTCACAGTTTGAGTTGGATTTCACACTCTTTGCATGGATGGTTTCATCCATGGTGGGAAGTGGTTGGTTTCTTGACAGTGGAGCTTCTTTCCACATGATCGGTGACAAGAGTTTGTTTAGTACTTTGGAGGAGAAAGATCTCCAGATACTCATAACGATGGGTAATGATGAGAAGTATAGTGTCTCAGGTGTAGGCATGGTTATTTTTCAGAGGGAGCATGGATCTCACCTTACCTTGACCGATGTCAAGTATGTACCAGGACTGAAGAGAAACTTGGTGTCGATCACGATGCTGGAAGACAGAGGCTATGATGTAGTCTTTAGTAAGGGAAAGGTTTTCCTTAGACACATCATCACTAGATAGGTGAAACAGATTGGTTCACGGGTCAAGAACCTATATGCTCTTGAGGTTCAAGATGCATGCAAAGCCTTGAGTAGCAAGGCAACTGATGGAGACTTGGTGGTTGAGAGGGAAGGTATATTACCTCTCAACATGCAGAGCCAGAAGAAGTCTTAGACGATTGTGGAGGAGCCATGATTGGTGCAGCAGCTTCAGGAGGTTGTGGAGCAGCCACAACAGGGGAAGCTGAGAGGAGATCGAGTAGAGACATCTACTCATGCAGAGACCTCCAGTCGGGCGAAACTTCGAGCCAAGTGGGCTGAGGGATCACATGCAACCATACCTCCAGGTAAGAGGTGGGGCGATATAGAGTGATTGTCCCAAGGAGGAGGGGCAGGATCCTTGAGGTACCCAACCTCTTGGATGAGACCTTGCTACGAAGCCCCGATGTGGAGTAGCAGGAACTTACTGATTGGGTAGAGACAGATGCAGATGGAGCGACAGAGAGACTGACAGTGCAGGGAATCCCAGGACAATGCATAGCTAGCAAGTTGCAGCAATGCAAGAGGCACAAGTGTTTTGCACAGTGTTAGGTGGCATAGAGAGGTGTGCAATGGTGTGAGATGCATGGAGATGTTGCAGTAACGCAGATGTCAGAGAGGGAGCACTTGTCAACAGCAAGTAGAGCTTCAGCATCAGAGTATGTTCCTAGCCCAATAGAGTGGTCAGTTGGGAGTGTTTTTGTTCCAAGTGTTGTTGGAGCAAGTGGACCGGGTAGATGTGTTGCATGAAGAACATTCCAGAGTTACAAGATCGAGTTTGAGAGGAAGCCTTTCTTGTTGAGAGGGAGTGTTGAAAAATGTGCAACACGAAATGTTAAATTTAGAATGTGTTAATAATAGACCTGCTAAAAATAGCAGTTTAGCCAGTGAGGTCATTGGCCGCATTGGGTGAGAGGTGAAACTACTAAAAATAGAAAGTTCTAAAAATAGCATTTCTAGGTCCCTTCCTATTTATAGCAGTCCATAGTCTATCTATAGGAAGTAAAATTAATTTTGGTCTTAACAGAAGTTGGAAATATTAATTAATTAATTCAGTTGAGTTAATTAGTTAAGGAAATTCGAATTTGAAGTCTTTGTGAGCATGCAAATGAAATGTCCCACTGATTGAGGAATTTATCATTAATTTCCTCCACTGATTAAGGGAATAAGTATGAGTTCTATAATGAGAGAATCAGTTGACTTAGTTCTAACTAGTCAAGTCCAGTTATATTATTTTAACAAGTTGTTAAAATAATAAAATATAGTTTGTTAATGCTTGCATGCATGTGACAACTATTATTTTAGATAACTGAGGATTCACTCATGGATAACTGTTGCATGTCAGTTTTGTCAGAGACCCAGTTGAGATCAGATGTGGGACAATGTACTATCAGATGCTTGGATATTTCTAGTAAGTATTCCTTGTATGGAGAAGGATCTATTATAGGAGATTGGAGGACATGTGGCCTATATATTGAGGCCTAGGTAGTCCATGATTTTCATCTTCTGATTGAAGATCATCAGAGTACAGAGAGAGCAGGATAGCTATTGCGCTGATGCTTTTTGTATGTTGAAGAGGATTTCCACTTGATTGATAATACAATGTAGGGGTTTTATGCTGGTGCTTTCCCTAGTGATATATTCTGTGTTATGTGTGATTGATGTCTCTTGATTAGTTATGCATGTTTCTACTTGATGTTGCTCATGAATTCGATTATGCTTCCGCTTAATGTTTTTTAGAAGTAGAACAAGTATTATGCTTTAGGACATTGCATATATCGGTTTGTTCCACAGGTGAAATTTCTACAAAGAGGCCCTAATATCATACTTGAAGGTGCTCTAATTTGTTGTCACAACTACAACTATCTAAGGGAGCTTCTATACGTTGCTAAGGAAGCTGAGCCGTAACATAAATAAGACACATATCAGCGACAATGAAATTCTTGCCACAACATATTAAATATTATTGTTCTAAGGCATGAATAAGGTACATTTGGGAGCAACAATCACCATATTAGAAGACAAAGGGCAACACTGCTATTTGGGATCTTGTTTAGGCTTGTTGAAGAAGTCTACAGCTACAGCTAGTTGCTTTGTTAGGCTGCAAGCCATAGCAAGCAACTAAGGTTATTCCAAGGCAATACTACAATTTACCTTGAGTTCAGATGACAACATGGATTAGGAGAAAATCTCCTGAGAGGACTGAAGCCGTTGAAGGGCTTAGTTATCTAATAGCCTGGAAGCATGATGTTGAATATAGCAGTAAGCATGGTACAACAGTGACACCATGTACAACAATGATGAACATTGGGTGATACGGTGAGCTACAGCTCATGGATAAGATGAAACACAATGATAGGTGAAGGAGTCACCTTGGAGAATCAGTTGAAGCAGCATGTCTTCAACTGATCTCATATATGTTAGGGCCTAAATCTACCTTAGGCTAAGAAAGGCATGATCTAGGGTAACATCAAACCACGCTTAACCTGGTAGCTAGCCCTACCAGGTCGGGAGATGGCTCTCTCCTTATCAACCTCAAAAGAATATGGTCAATAGAGCTTGAGATGACTGATGTAAAGACTGATTTTAGGCTAGGTATGTGCTTTGAGGAGTTTGATTGAATTTAATTTTGGTTTGCTGGCTCAAATGTGAAAGGTAGATTTGGGTCTGGGGAATGGACACAATCTTGTAGAGGTTTCTGTGGGGCGAGGTAGGCAAATGGTTTAGTACTTTAAATTGAGTGAAATGGAGAGTCTTAAGACTGGTGAGGAGTTGGAGAGGGCATGAAATTCTCAGGGATCCTCTTCAAATAGTTGAAAACATAGAAAACTAAACAAACCCTAGGTAGAGCATTGCAACATCAAATAATTCTATCTTTATCCTTGATTCATTTAGTTAAGCTAAATAGAAAGAGATGACGGCATACATAAACACATGTAAAATTGCATTACAGAAGGAAAAACAATACAAAATCAAGTTGCCACAAGAATCCCACAAAATGCTGCAAACCCTGGTCTATTCCTTTGCCAAACTGCAGATATGAATGTACAATAATGCTCAAAGCATTCACAAGAGTCCAACCTTTACAAATGATTGAAAAAATACTAGATATAGGTAACAAACAACTCATGCTAGGCTTTAGGGGTTGAATTCATGAGTTTAGGAGCTGTTTCAACAAGATATAAACTAAGAACTGAAAAGTAGGTAGTGGAACAACTTGCCTCTAAAACCTAGGAAACTGATTCATTCAGTTTCAAACTACCTTTTCATGATGTATCTACCTCCATGAGTGAAATTTTAGAATATTTACATCAAAGTCCATCAAGTTACATCAAATTACATCATGAGTTTGACCATGAGAGAGAGAAAAGTCAAACTGAGAAAAAACTAGGCGAAAAAACAGAGTTTTTTGGCAAAAAAGTCAATTTTCCATCTTGTGCGCTGCGCCTCTATCCCTGTGTGTCGCGCCTTTTTGAAGCTAATTTTGGAGGCCTTTTCGTGCACCAAATTTTCTCCAAGTGGGCTTGTTGGAAAGGGTTGTCTTCCTACTTTCTATAACAGGTGGAATTTCTGAATTTGGTGTCCATTTGCCCCTCCAAAAATGAGTTCTCCCAATACTACTTCCTATGTGGCCAAAAAGGGGCAGAAAGGGCATTTTTGAGGTGTTTTTGACCCTTTTGGAAGCTCAAAACTTGACAAAATTTCTTGGCCATTTGTGGGCTTTCATATTTTTGCCTCAGGAATCCAAAAATGCTGAGTTTTCCTCCAAAGGAGGTCCCTAGAAAAAGCGCGCGCAAGGTGGCACGGTGAACGAGGCAAAAAAACTTGTTTTTTACTCCAAAAATTCAAAATTTGCAAAAAGTATCCCAAATTTCTTGAAATTTGGGCTGAGTTTCCTGCATCAAGTGCTGTGTTGGGCTAAGGAAGCCTCAGCCAAGATCTGGAGCTTTTCTTGCTCTTTTCTCTTCCTCAATGCTTTCCTCAACTTGGCTTTCAAAGTCCTAATTCTCGCTTTGCAAGCTTTGTTTCTCGCCAAGTAGTGTTAGGCCATGTGCCTCAACATCTTTTTCTCTTTGTTGGCCTTCTCTAGCATCTTTTCCAAGTGCATGTTTTCCCTCTCAAGCCAAGATTCATGATCAACTTCAATTTCTTGTTCAAGTGGTGTCAACTTGACTTTCCTCCTCTTGGCAGCTTGCCGGTTTTCTCTCATGTTTTGGAGCTCCATTGTGGTTTGCTGATCCTCTAACTATTTGTTCCTCTATTCTAGATAGTTTATTATCCACTTGGCTCTTTCCAGGTGTTGTGGGGAAAAATGCCTATGCAGGACGATCCTATCCACCTAAGGTGTGACAGTGCCTTAGCAACAAACAGAGACAACTATTCTAGTATTTCTTCCTTTATGAATTAAGAATGAAGAGAGATAGATGGACTGACTGGTGTCTTCCGTTTGTCCCTCGATCCAGTCTCTCTTCTCTTGGAGGATTCCCAGCTACTTTCCTTCTCGCTCGCCCAGCTTTAAGAGGTTTCTGCAAGATCACAAGAAGAGAACACTACACAAGACATGGATTCATATTCATAACTAGTTCAGGATTAGAAATAAACTAAACATACTAATGCAATCATACATCAGCATATAGGAGAAACCAAGATAGCTTTATTGATGAATAACAAGGTTCAGGAAGAGATACAACCCAGAGGGCTCCAATCCAACATCTCCTTCCCAGCAAATGGAATTCATATCTTCACCCCCTTCAAAGCATTAAGCACCCAATAGTTCCAGTCTCAAACCAACAGCAATTCTTTGCAATAACAAAATTCCAGCCTCTAGATCTCATGGAGGAGAGATCCATATATAGATGTTTGGAGAGAGGATGAGTCAGCTTGAGATCTGACTAGTGTCCTCTCCCTCTATCAGTTCTTGATTCCACTTGGAGGTTCTTGCTTCCACTTGGAGATTTGGAACCTCTTACTCATCACCAGTCGAATTCCCTGAGGCAAGTGTCATTTTGGAAGCTTCCTGGGTTTTGGCACCTTGAGAAATGAGCTTGCCACATGTCCATTCTCGTTCAGCGCAGGTAGCCAGTGTTCCCTTTGACATTCAACGCAGGTAGCCAGTGTTGGCTTTGACATTCAGCGTAAACAGCTAGTGTAGCCACTGAAATGATCCTGAATTGACTTGTTTTTGAGCAGTTTCAGGTGGAGAACTTCTGTGAATTGCTGTGGTTTGTTAGCCTTGTTCCTCTAGGGGTAGGAACAACATTTTTAGGGACTTTGGATCCCTTAGATTATGGACATTTCATGCTCAATGCTGTAAGGCACAAAAATGTCTATAACAGTTGCCCCCTAAAGTATGAGGCTGTTTATCGGGTGAAATGCTTTATCAAGGGGATCCGAAGTTCATCCAATGCTAGGAGGAGACCTGTAATAAGATACAATACGATACATTATTTTTTCATACTGCTTTCATGATCTAGCTGAGGCGGGCATTCCCATGCTCAGCTTTATAAATTCATTTTTCTGTACATAGAATAGACAATCGTCTGATGGTAGACTGATAATTTTGATGAAATTATCATCCTTTGAGTAGGATGATCATCTGCTGCAATGATGTACATGTCAATGTCTTTATCTTTCCTGAATATATATCGCAGCCCGGATGGATGAAACTAGATCCGGGGTCTTCAAACTCGTTCGATCTTCACTCTAAGTACAAGTCGATCCATGTGAGAATTGTTCTGAAGTTGAACATGGAAAGACATCGCTTGATTACCGGTCAATGAGGTAAACCGTTAACAAGCGCGAGAGGAATCACCGATAATGATAATGAACCTCAAGGTACTGCAGTACAATTCACGTGGTGTGAATAAAGGACTTGGCGTCGAACACCACGCAAAATCTTTCGGTCGAAGGTCATTGATGTATACCTGTCGCCGGAAGTGAGAAACTTGCCATTGAGGCATGCAAGCTTCAAAGTACTGAAGGGGTTGTTCCTAGATCAACTTCTTGGATAATGAGCTGATGTCGACAAGAAGCGATCCGTCAAAGGAGGGCCTTAATGAATCCCACATCAGTGACACGGAACGGAGCTAATGATTTTAATGGAGGTGAAAACGATCTATGACATATGATTCAAGGTGGTGGTCATGAAAGGATGAAGGATAATGTATGGCAGTGGATGGGACACGGTTGACTTTTCTGAACGACTTCTCTTGAACATGTGGCGACACTGATGCGATGGATCGGTAGCATTACCCCAAATATGGATGGTATGGTGAGACCATGGACGTGACCGGTGAATGAAACAACCCAACCCGATTGTGGTACGGAGGAAAAGTGTCATGTTCAAGAGCGACTTGCTACCATCAAAGTTTTCTTTAGTTTCTCCCAATTTTTCCCCAGTCATTGCTGACCAGTACCTCTTTATTTTTGTCAAGCTTGAGGAGGATAACATATGCTTGTTCTATAACCTGCCCTTCGGGCAAGCCCATCGCTATGTTTTAACGAGCTTAGTGATAGTGAAACTCGTTCTCGTCTAAAGACAAGTTTGTCGCTATTTAATGATTTTAACGAGTCTAACGACAAGGATAACTCGGTCCTTTTCATTTTTAGAGAGTCTGAAAAGGTACATAAAGTTAACTCCAAAAGTCCTTTTTCGTCATCTAATCCCTTAAGTCCGAAAAAGTATAAAACAATACAGAAGGGATGAGTTTTCGATAGTTTTAACGAGCCGAACAAAACAAGTGCTCGATCTTTTTGTGCAATAATCCCTCAGGTCCAAAAAGATTAAAATCTAGAGGAGGGATAGCACTTCCTGTCCCTTTAACGAGCTGGAAGGCCAAGGACTCGGCAATCTTTTCATATTTTACGAGTCAGATGAAAAGAGCTTAAAGAAGACTCGTCTTTTGAGGAACGAGTGATAAACAGGGTTAGCAGCTGATTCCAGGTACAAGTTGGAATTTTCCAATCACGGCAGTGTCACAAGGATGGCTAGGTGAAAGCACTCTTCGCAGCTGTTCCTCAAAATGGGTAAACAATCATATGGAGGTGAATGATCGGCCAATGGAAAAGTGGAGGTGACGGTGCAAACACGACCAAGGCTTTAATGGCTGATGATATTACATTCACAGTGGTTATTTACCAGGATAGTTCATTTTTTAACGAGCTTAAACGTGGGTGGAAACATTTGCTCGGTCTTATGTTTATTTTTTAACGAGCATGAACTATGTGCTAAAACTGCTCGGATCTTGCGTTTATTTTTTAACGAGCATGAACTGTGTGCTAAAACTGCTCGATTATACCAGTCATATGATAAGAGCGTCTCATTGAAGATGCTATTTTTTAGGGAGCTTAGATCTTACGTAAGCTTTGCTCCGGATCCTTTCGTTATGCAAGTTCGGAAACGACTAATCCTACGAGTTTAAAGGGTTAGACCTACAGGTTTAAAGGGAAGGACCTAAAAATTTAAAAAATAAATAGCCGCCCCTTGCTTGCACTCCAAAAGGTTTGCATGCCCCTAGGCATAAAACAGAGTTTCAAGGTTACCTCTACTTCTCTTCTGTCAAAACATTTGTTTTAACGAGAGAGGCTTACCTCTTTCAGGTTACCCAAATATTGTCTCGTTAATAGTTTAAACAAAACACTTCCTCGGCAATGTCTACCGAAATAGACAAAGGTGAGCGACGAAGCCCGCCAACTCACATAACTTTGACAAAAGAATCTTATTCTAGAATAACCCCTCTTCCTAGACGGATGGGGTACAGACTAGTCATATTCTCCCGCGGAAACCTACCCTATACCCAAAGTTTTCCTGCCGAAGCAGACCAGGACGCATGCCCCCTGGGTTCCAGTCATATCCTCCCGGATTACTCGCGCTCATCAGGAGGACAGACCGTGGGTTGAGACACTTCTTGTGTGAATAGACCATTTAGGGATGGTACATGACTATTTGCGATGCGTGATCCGGGAAACGAAAGTTGGTCCACGAGCTTGACCACTCTTCCTTCATGCGGAAAACACATTACTCTAAAGAGTGAGGAGACGACGGCTCCCATGCAATATATATAGTCTCGTCCAAGGAGTAGGTTATAATCCAAGGATCCTTGAACGACCATCACGTTCATTTGAACGGTCTTCCCTTTCAATGTAATGGGCACATTGGGGAGGATCCCTAAAGGTCGACTGGTTCCTTTATCAAAGCTTGATAGATTTCTCATTTCAGGCAAAAGCGCTGGCGAACCAAGCGCTTTCCAAGCAATAGAGGAAAGGATACTCACAGATGCCCCCTCATCAATGATAGTGCCAGCCACTACCATTCTGTATATTTGAACGATAATTCTGAATGGTATGCTTGCTGGCAACCGGGGTCTGCCTAGTTGGTTCCAGTTGAACGAGACAACTAGGTTGCTTGGTGGTGGGACCGAGTAGACGGCCGGGTATGACTCTGACGAAGTTCCTTCCTGCGACAAAGGAATGGGCAAATTGCCCCCTTGTTCATCGGAGTCTGTGTTAATGAAGAGAATTTGGACGGTGTCGTCTTTATTCTCCTCCGTGATGGTATCATTCGAAGATGGAGCCTCTGAAGGCAAAACCGGGTCAACTGCCGCCTCAACCTTTTGACTTTCGTCAGGCATGGATCCAGACGGTTCATCTTCAATGATAGGTGCTTTAGCTGACCACCTGGGCGGGCCAGCCGGGTTCTCAACTAGTGAAGGACTCGGCAGGAGTTTTTGATATCCAGGAGGAAGTTGCGCTCGTAAAATCGGGCGATCTTCCAGAACTCTTTTAGCCTCGTCTAAGAAGGGACAACGGTGGATGGCGTGGTCACCTTCACACAGTTTGCAGGGAAATCTAGCTTTCCCTCTCTGTCCTGTGGCTTCACTTTCACTAGTTGACGGTGAGCAGTCAACATGGCTATCAGAGGTTGATGCTACCGAATTGTGCAAATGGGGAGGCCAGTCCCTTAGTATCCGAGGAATACAGGGACAATCTCTGTGGAAGTGGTCCCCCTTGCATATGACACATGGCGATTTAGGCCTTGTCAGTGCTGTGTGTGGATTTTTGTCAGACGACACTTGTTTGCCCCCAGTCGCTTTTGGCTCCTTCTTCTTCTTCTCTTTCTTCTTCTTTTCCTTCTTCTCCTTAGGAGCTTGGTTTTTTGCTTTACCAGCTCCGTCAAGCGAAGAGGAAGGAGGAGAGGAAGAGTTAGATGAAGTAGAAGGCTGGTTGGCAACTCTGGTCTGGTCTAACTGTTGACTCGACTGTTCAGGAATAGTGGTGGTTTGAACGACATTGGTTGAAAAGAGCCAGACCGGCAGGCCAATTGTCAGTCCTGGAAGCGACAATGTGGCCATATGGGGCGCACCAACATCTCCCCAAGAGGAGAAGGGACTAGGATTCCCACCAAGGGGAACTCCTTGGTTGGTGTGCTCCATTTTTTCAACCTAAAGACCAACGCAGGAGTAAGGGGTGATTGTTCCGTTTAAAATAAATTTTAACGACGCTTTAGACACAACTTGATTTTTCAGTTTTAAAGAGTTGAGAAAAAGCTAAAGATGACTCTAGTCTCCTTCGATGTTTTAACGAACCGTGACAAATGCTCGGATGGAATTTTTCTATTATAGAGTCTGAAAAAGGACAAAAGAAACTGCTCTGGAGTTCTAGGCAGAGGGTGTGCCAAACTTTTTGCAAAACCGCAGAATACTTTTTAGGGTACGGGCGGTCGATCTTCCTGAATGCTGTGTTCAGTGCATTGCGATCAGTAGGGCGGCCGACACGGCTTCCTAAGGATAAAGGTTTTATGCCTATAGGGGTCTCCCAATATATATGCGACGGTAAGTGGGAGCACAATCCGTACTGGCGCTGTCGTCCCTCAGGAGGAATCACCCACCATCCACGAGATCGACAGTCACCAGGCTTTACGACGCTGGAACACGTCTCTAGCCTAGACCTCTATGTTGTGCTTTATGTCGCAAAGCGTTGTTAAGTTCATTCAATGTATTTTAGGTTGATCTTTTTAAAGTTTGCCTTTCAAGGTTCACCACAAGATGTATGATACAAATTCCTAAATGCAGTCTAAAGATGATAAGCAAGCTTTATATCTTTTCAACTTTGAAAATCCTAGCTACTAAGGGAAGAGAAAGACACCATCTTTTCTCAAAGAGCAATCAGCACACTCTAATGCACTTTTCCTAAATCAAACATGCAAACTATCAAAATGCAAATGCACAATGCAGGTGTTTGTTTTCCACTTTCTCAGTATTGATGCCTACAAAGAAAGCTTTTTGTACAATTTTGAATTTGCTTTGAAATGACAAATACAAACAAGTTTGCTTTTTCGAAATCAGAGAGGGTAGAAGAGATTACAACACTTAACGATTTTCGAAATGAATACTTGTTTCGACACTTAAAAGAGACAAACTCAAACCAGTAAGAAAAAGCAAATGTATAATGAACTATAAACAGCCAATGAACTCTCTTCTAAGATCACAATCAACAGATCTGAATCAAGGGCTACAGGATGATTATTTCACTCATGCAAAGGAAGACTGTAAATGACGCCACAAACACATAAAAACACTCACAGTCTTTTTGTACAAAAGGAGGCGGAATCTAAGCAGAGAAAAGGAGTTATCAGACTGGTACCTATGCTGATTATAGGCTGCAAAAATCAGAGATCAAAACAAGGCAAAACAGAGCAGAGAACCCCAGCTGCACAAGGGCAAACTGGTTCAGCACAACCTCAACACAGGGGTTTTGACATTCAGCGCAGGTAGCCTTCACGGGACCTGCATTGAAATGCAGAATCCCTTCACTGGGTCTGCGCTGAAGGAGAAACTCTCGTTTCTCACTGGTTCTGGGTCACAGATTGCTATTTAATCTACTGTTTCAGGCCAAATAAAAGCAACAAGCAAGGTACAACCAAAGGGATGCTTTGAGAGGGTACTAAGATCTATCACAAAGGATCATCAAATCATTTGTGAGTCCATTGTTCAAATCATAGACAAGTCCAGTGATTGGATCAAAGCAGCAATTGTCTACTTTGCATCCGGGAATAGCAGATGCAGTTCGATTGTTGCTGTCAAGTCTATGAAACAAACAACGATAGAAACACAAATAAAATGACTAAACAGATCTCCCCAGCGGAGTCACCAATTTGTTGTGGGAAAAAATGCCTATGCAGGACGATCCTATCCACCTAAGGTGTGACCGTGCCTTAGCAACAAACAGAGACAGCTATTCTAGTATTTCTTCCTTTATGAATTAAGAATGAAGAGAGATAGATGGACTGACCGGTGTCTTCCGTTTGTCCCTTGATCCGGTCTCTCTTCTCTTGGAGGATTCCCAGCTACTTGCCTTCTCGCTCGCCCAGCTTCAAGAGGTTTCTGCAAGATCACAAGAAGAGAACACTACACAAGACATGGATTCATATTCATAACTAGTTCAGGATTAGAAATAAACTAAACATACTAATGCAATCATACATCAAGAATACATCAGCATATAGGAGAAACCAAGATAGCTTTATTGATGAATAACAAGGTTCAGGAAGAGATACAACCCAGAGGGCTCCAATCCAGCATCTCCTTCCCAGCAAATGGAATTCCTATCTTCACCCCCTTCAAAGCATTAAGCACCCAATAGTTCCAGTCTCAAACCAACAACAATTCTTTGCAATAACAAAATTCCAGCCTCTAGATCTCATGGAGGAGAGATCCATATATAGATGTTTGGAGAGAGGATGAGTCAGCTTGAGATCTGACTAGTGTCCTCTCCCTCTGTCAGTTCTTGATTCCACTTGGAGGTTCTTGCTTCCACTTGGAGATTTGGAACCTATTACTCATCACCAGTCGAATTCCCTGAGGCAAGTGTCATTTTGGAAGCTTCCTGGGTTTTGACACCTTGAGAAATGAGCTTGCCACATGTCCATTCTCGTTCAGCGCAGGTAGCCAGTGTTGGCTTTGACATTCAGCGCAAACAGCTAGTGTAGCCACTGAAATGATCCTGAATTGACTTGTTTTTGAGCAGTTTCAGGTGGAGAACTTCTATGAATTGCTGTGGTTTGTTAGCCTTGTTCCTCTAGGGGTAAGAACAACATGTTTAGGGACTTTGGATCCCTTAGATTATGGACATTTCATGCTCAATGCTGTAAGGCACACAAATGTCTATAACACCAGGTTGAAAGACAAGTCATGAATGTAATCCTGCTGCTCCCGAATGATCTCCTTAAGCTTTGAGCTGTGGGAGCCCAAATCAGTGTCATCATCCTGAATGAGAGTGAACTCCCTCTCTTGACCTTCTGAAGGTCTCTTATCATGCATTGGTTGTTTACCCTTGTCTTGTACCTGCTTTGTTGTTGAAGGAAATGAGACCCCTTCCACCCCGGGTGGAGATAGTACTTGTTTTGCTGCTGCAAACAATCTCCTTGTGCCCTTTTGGTAAGTGACAAACACTGGAACGCTAGTGGTTTGAGTCTCATGCACCTCTTGTTGATGCAAAGGCTCTCCTGCCTCATGAAAAACTGATGGGGGCACTTGAGGACTTGTAAAGACCTCATGTGAAATGAAATCCTCCCATGAAACATTCAGTAAACTAAGCTGATGCAAAACCACAATTTTGATTAGTGAAAAGTGATAGACGCTATTATACTGCTGATGACGAGGCTTCCTTTGCACCAATGTGGTCATTTTCTCAATATTCTGACAAATGAAATAGGGGAGGTTCATCATCCTCACCCTAGTAAAATGTATCAACAATCTAATATGATAGGTGTATAAGCGAGAAAATCTGCCTTCACAGTTGAAATATTTGATTATGAGTTTCATAAGGGGAGCATATGTGTCCTGTAGGCACCTCAAAGGGAAGACCCTACTGACTTGCTTCTGAAAACCAACCTTGATATAAGGCTCATAATGATCTCTGTCCACCAGCTACCCTTTATTCCACTGCTCACCTACATTCGGAATACCGGTTGCTTGAGCTATAGTCTCAGGTGTCAAGGTAAATGTCACACCTGCCAAATTGACCTGGCCATTGTGAAGATGGAGCACAATGAGTTTAGCAAGCTCATGGTGGTATTTGACTCTTTCCACCATCTCACAAAATTGATAACAAGATTGATGTTGGAAGCATGTGACAGCAAGAGGGCAAGCCAACAACTCAGTAAGTGTGGTAGGCTCCTCTCGGATATGTTTTCGACTCTTGTGAGGTCTCCTTGGTGCATGAATTTATTTGGAGGAGTCACTAACTGTTTCCTCATTTCTGTCACAGGATGAATTTGACTCCATGTTTGCTAATGCTTGAGTTTTCTTAGATGAGTATGAAGAGATTTTAGAGTGACAATAGGTATTTTCTACTAAAAGATAGGGATTGGTGATAAGGACTGTGAAGGGACTATGAATAGGGGTTTTGGGATGCTTCTTGTAGAGTTAGTGGAAATGGAAGGGTTTGGGAAATGATATTAGGGTTTAGGGATATCAATTAGGATTTGGGGTAGTGGGATTAGGGATTAGGGTTATTAGTTTTAGGGATAGGGGGAATAGGTAAGTGTGAGTGAAAAATGGAAGGACAAAAGAGGAGGGTGGAAATGGTATAGACAACAAAAACAGTAATTTAAAAACCCTAGGCAACCTTTTCAACAAAATGTGCAAGGAACTAGGGTTTAAATTTTCCCCTATTGAATCACCATAAATACTGATGAAAACTCATACATTTGTATTATGGGAGTGTCAACTTACTTGTGAAATGAAAAATTTATGATTTGGGAGCTTTGGAGGAAGATCTAGATGAAGTTCGGGCCTTGAAGACTGGTGCGTTGCGCCTCTCTGGTGCGTCGCGCCAGTTAAAAATTTGAATGTAAACTACGCTCTGTGTGCGCTGCGCCTTGACCCAGGTGCGCCGCGCTTGCAAATTTTCACTGTATGGATGCAAAATCGCTCCCTTGGCTCAAAAACACGATTTGTGCTTGCTCTCCTCTCCTTTGGCATACAAATGAGCCTCCTTTGACATTTAAAAACTTTATATACCAATGGTTTTAATTTTTCACTTATGAAAACCCACTTTCCTAATGTTTGTCTTTCACTTGCTTTTTAAAACTTTGTTTTGGGTAGTTTGTCTTACTTTTTGCCTTTGATGAACTAAATGCTTTGAACTTTTGATTCTTTTGCAAGAACTGGAGTGCAGAGGCTTGGCAAGGTGACTAGGGCTGCCTCTTGAAATTATTACATATTGAAAAAATGAAATTACATGAAATTTGTACATAAAACATAAAAAACTCCGTTTTTGAGGAAAAATCTATCCCTAAGCATATGATTATTGAAATTTTAGTTGCTGAGACTTTATTTGACCTCCTCATGTGCCTGCTGACCATTATTGAGCGTTTTCAAGACCTTATTGACAAAACCCTAGACCTAATGAAACCTAAAACCCTAAAAAAGACTTTTGCAGATGTAAAGGAAAAAAATGACTGCAAATGACCTAAATGTATGAAAATGGGCAAGAAGGTAAAGAACATGAGGGAAAATTTATAATATGCCACTACCATCAGATGATCCATGACCCTAATGGAATGCAGCTGATCGGATGAGACACCTAACATGCAATGCAAGAAGAGAATTTGATCACTGATGGAGGGATGAAGATACCGACACTAACATTAGCTCCAATGGGGATGGTAGCTCCTTAGAGGTGCCAAGAACTATAGACCTCTAGAAAGCAGACAATGCCTTCTTCCATTGGGCTATGGAGTCAATAACTTCGACAAACCAAAACCAATATCTTGACTCAATTTCAGGACTGAAATCCGACTCAAAACTGACTCAATTTCAAGACTGAAATCGACTGAAAACTTGACTCAAACAATCCAAACCAAAACTGAAATCAAACCTTCAGTTTTATAGCCTTCACTTCGGGCCCCAAACTGAATGAATGATAACAGTACACACTTACAATGAAGGAAATAAAATGGTATGTACAATGATACATATGACAGTAGAAAACATTTCAAAGATGGTACCGTTTCAACAGTCGACCATTGACCGGCCCACCTAGAAAATCTTCTCCATCCATTTCTTTCAGCAAGAAAGCATTTTGACCCCGATATGCAGTAATTCTGAAAGGTTCTTTCCACAGATTCTCGAACTTGCCATGTTTGCCTTTGTCTTCATTTCGAGCATCCCATTTCAGCACTATGTCTTCAATTTGAAACTTGTCCGCCTTTGCCTTTCGATCATATATTTTCTTGATTCTCTCTTGCAGCCTGAAGGTATTATGAAAAACCTCCTCTCTAGTCTGCTGTAAATGGATCATTTGATTGGTTTTTCACTGCAAATGATCTTCCTCGCTACTAGCTTCCTGCAGAAGTTTAACAACCGAAACTGCAAGAGATGTAGGGAAAACCGTGTCAACACCATACACGATCTCGAAAGGGGACATGCCTATTGATTTTTCTGACTTACTCTATCCGCCCATAGTGCATTGAATAATTTCTTGTGCCAACTCTTCTTGTTAGTTTCTAGCAGCTTTTTGATAATGTTGACTAATGATTTTTTTGAGGATTCTGCTAATCCATTACCTTTTGGATAATATGCAGTTAAGTGCCCCAAGGCAATTTGATATTTATTGCAAAAATCAATCATCTTTTTAGATTTAAAGGTTGTTGCATTATCTGTAATCAGCTCATTAGGACAACCAAAACGTGACAAGATATTGTTCTCAAGAAACTGAATTATTACTGAATCAGTGGCCTGCCGAGTAGGAATCGCCTCAATCCATTTAGTGAAGTAGTCTGTCATTGTAAGGATCCACTTATGCTGTGTTGAAGAAGTAGGATGGACCTCGCCAATGAAATCTAAACCCCACTGCTGAAACGGAGCACTTACGTCAGCCGGTTTGAGTGGTAAAGGCTGTAATTTTCTCTTACCTTGAAAAATTTGACATTCATGGTAGCTTGTAATAGTTTTGTACACATCAACAAAGAGGGTTGGCCAATAATATCCTGCTCTCAAAATTTTATTGGCTGTTGTCTTCCAAAATAGATTACCTCCACAATCTCCTTTGTGAAAATCATCCATGACCTGTTTTGCTTCTTCTTCAACCAAACAATTCAACAAGACACCACCAGGATCTTTCCAATAGAGTGCATTATTCATTATACAAAACTTGGTAGCCTTTAATTTCAAGGTCCTACTTTTGTTCTTAGCCATTCCAGGTGGCGGTGAAAGATGTTGGAGCACATAAACAATATCCGAATACCAAGGAGAAAGAAGAAACATTTCAGATACCTGAACAAGTGAACTTTCTTCATCTTCTTCGGACATAGCAGCAATGAGATTTATGTCCAAGGCATGCAAATTAGACTCCGCCATCAGTTTTTCCAGCCCCTGTCCTTTGATGAGCTTTGTTGGTTTGATCTCCACATCATATTCTAACAAAGTTGTGATCCATTTACCTCGTCTCCCTTCCGGATCTGTTTGCACTAAGACATCTTTAACGGCAGTGTTAGGGACATAAGCAAGGATGTGAGAATGCAAAATATAAACTCGAAAATCTTTCAATGCCTTTACCAAAGCAAGAGCTTTCTTTTCAATAATATTGTACTTTAAAGCTGCATCCCTTATTTTTCTGCTGAAAAAAGAAATTGGCTACTCAAGCTAGTCCCTTTTCTACATTAAGACCGCTGCCATAGTATGATCCGAAGCAAATGAAAACAAAATAAAATCTTGGGAAGAATCTGGGCTGATCAAAATTGGAGCTGAAGAAAGGGCTTACTTTACCAAATTGAAAGACTTGATGGCTTCCTCGGTCCACTTCACTACACTATCTTTCTTTAACATGTTTATAATTTCCCTTAAATGTTTTGCAAGATTTGGCACAAAACGACGTAATAAATTCATCTTATCATTGAATGCTTGAATCTCCTTCTTACTTTGTGGAAAATCAATCTTCTGAATGGCTTCCACTCGAGCTGGATTGATGCGGATGCCCTCCTTGGATATGATATGACCGAGAAGCTTGCCTTCATCCATGGCAAACAAGCTCTTCTTTGGATTGAGAGATATGCCATACTTTCTACATCGCTGAAATACAATCTTCAAATGATGAAGGTGCTCTTCATCTGAATTAGAAAAAACTGTCAAATCATCAAGATAAACAACTAAAAATACATCTTTCTCATTTGCAAATGTGATATCCATAGCCCGTTGAAAAGTCACACTAGCATTCTTCAATCCGAATGTCATCTTGGCATAATGGAAAGTTCCCCATGGAGTGGTGAACGTTGTTTTGTCTCTGTCGTCCTCATGGACCAGAATTTGGTTATAACCATAATACCCATCGAGTAGAAACATGCGGGATGCTCCGACTACTCTTTGAAGTATGTGATCCATTTTGGGCAATGGATAGTTATCTTTCAAAGACACTTTATTCAGAGTTTTAAAATCAATACATAATCGAATCTCACCTGTTTTCTTGTGCACGGGCACGAAATTAGAAATCCAATCTGAAAACCTTATGGGAATGATTATACCAGCTTTGTACAATCGATTCACTTCCTTCTCTACTGAGGGTAGCAACTTTGGATTTATCCTTCTTAGCTTCTGTTGAAAAAGCTTTTGATTTGGCTTGATCGGGATGATGTGCTAAATTATACTCTTGTCATATGCCTTCAAATCTGAATAGTCCCATGCAAATACATTAGTAAATGAAGATAATAAACTAATGTATTTTTCCTTTACCTGTGGAGGCAAGGCCTTTGATAACTTGACCATTTTAGGATTTTCTGCTGATCCAATGTTTACATCCTCAACTCCTTTCTCGGTTGGTACCAAGCTTGGTTTCCGAGCTACATCATCTTGATCAAACAACTCCTCTAAAGGTATTAGACCTTTAGGAATGACATTGTCCTTGAGCTGCAAAACTTCCATCTGATTTACTTCCATATCTACTTCACCATCATCATGCTCTCCATCTATAGAAGTGTCTTTGTATTTGCCTTCATTTTGTAGAAATTCTTTGATCTCTTTATCATCTTGAAAAACTTGCCAATATCTTTGATTATCAGGGACAGCAGGGCGATGTTTCACATGAATTTCAAACTTATTGTTTGAATTCATCAGAATTTTCAGATTACTTGCAGCTATTGCAAGAGAATATGCAATAACATTTTGTACACGATGGACGCATGTCAAAGTGTAATCTGGAAACAATATCAAAATATCTAATACTACATTACGATAAGACTGCATACGAGGATGCTTAGCTTGGTATTCACCTTTCACTTGCTTGATAACTAACTCGGAGTCGCCATATACTGAAATTCTTTTAGCATTTAACTTCTTAAGGATTTTTAAACTAGAAAATAAAGCCTCATTACTTGAATAATCAAAATCCAATTTATATGAACAAACCCTTACATTACTTGGCACTTTGTTTGGAAGAAATGCAGGGCTGCGTATCCAAATGCCAATTCCAGCACCTTCCCTACCTACTGCACCATCAAAATCCATGCTCCACAAATCGGCTTCATCCTCCAAATGCTGAAACTCCTTTTTCTCTTCTTTTGCTTGTTGTCCATCAATTTTTTGCTGCTGTCAAAAAGCTGATTGCTCAGCGGTACTATCAAGCTTTTGTCTTTGTTGATCTAGTACAACTCTGAAATTTTTAGTGATCTCTGGAATATCTTCTACTTCAACTACTTGGCTATTTACATCATTAAAACTATCAGAATATAGAAGAAAAGATTCTAAATCACTATGTACATAATTGATTGGATGATTTAGGGGTTTCTCCTTGCTAGTGATCATGTACTTCATCTTTTTCTCCCGGTATAATTTCCTCAACTGACCAAACACGAGAATAGTAGCATAGGAGAAATCAAGCTGCAATGTCCCTTTGAGTTTTTCTCCCCAAGATCTGGAAAGAAGCATGCTAAATCTAGGAGGAATATCTACCACAACCACATCCATGAAAACATTCTTCGCCGGAATCTAATCTAAAGTGACAACCAAATTTTTAATAAGCCCAATGCATCTAACCCTACCAGAATCAAAGGAATAAAGATCATGGTACTTGTGAGTGATATCTAAACCCAATTTTTCCATGGTTGCTTTAGGCATGAGATTATGCGAGGCTCCTGAATCAAACATGGCATTGTTCAATACATAATCATGCAATCTAAGGCTGATGTAAAAAGGAGCTACATCACTATCCTCAGACTGACCTTCTAATGCTAGCCCAAAGATAAGTTCGGAATGATCATCCTCCACATTTACCATATTAGATAATGGATCCAAATTCAAAATCTTAGACACATGACCTTTATAGTTGTTGTTCTTCATTAATTCAGTCAAAGGAATCGACACTTTTAACTTAGCAATTTCATTTTCTAAGCTAAAGGCCGATGTTTTCTCTACCTCTTTGATTGGAGCATCCCTCTTTTCAGTCTTCTCCTTTGATACAATTGGCTAATTTGATATTTCATTTTTACGAGAGATTTTTCGGCAAAAATCACATGAAATACCATTTGTCGACGCGTTTCGAACCAACCAGTGTGGTTCATCGTCAGGACAAGTTGAAGAAACAGATCCAGCTTAGCATGTTAAATAGTCTGAGCAGAGCCTCCAACGGCTAACTTGACCAACGACTAATTTTGAATTTTGGACCAGGGTCATAATTTTTTTTATAATTTAATGGAAGTTAGTTATATTAGGTGACCATTCCCTATATATATATATATATATATATATATATATATATATATATATATATAATAATAATAATAATAATAATAATAATAATAATTTTAATTGGTGTTAATAGTTAGTTAAAAAGGTATTATTTAATAATTAAAAATTATAAGTTATTTAGTATTCAAATGGAAATTAGTTATATAAAGGACCTTTCTTTTAATATATGTATAAATTATATGTATATATAAGTATATAAATATATAAAGTAATATTAATAGGTTGTTAAGATAAAAGTTAGTTAGAATTAACAAATATATTAGAATGAGAAAATAATATTAAGTTAACTTAAATATCTAAATGAAAAAAAATTAAAATATATATATACATATAAAACTAACTTATCCAAAAAAAATAAAAAAATAATTAAGAATGTAGATGGTTATAAAAGGTACTAATATTATAAAAATATCCAAAAAAAAATAAAATGTATATGTTAAATTAATATTGTCTAAAAAAAAGCTAAAAAGAAATAAATAAATAAGAGGAGCCAAAAAACGGGGAGGGGGGTTGAAAAAATGACTAGGAAGAGAGTGCTGGGACCCAACACCTACTGATTTTCCAGCCATCCTCTCTATTGAGATTGCTTGGCCTCTTTTCAATCTCAAGAGTCTCCCTAAATTTCCAATGATGAAAGTGCGAAACTCTAGCAATAACACTAGCATCCTCAATACAAACATGATGATTGGTTTTTTCTGCATGTTCAGCTAAAACAGAAGACTTTGCTCTCCTATGCTTAAGGTCAGTTGCGTGCTCACTAATCCTTTGATTAATGGAGTGACCAGTCTCACCAATATAGGGGGTCCCACAAGAACAGGGGATAATATATACCCCTTTCATATCTTTAGGGTCGATAGGATCCTTCGCAGATCATTGTTTCAATATGAAAATCATTGTGACAATCATTGTTTCAATATGAAAATTAACCATGGTCAACCATGTTCCAACATCGCATTATGACAAAGGTTGTCTCAACCATGGTCAAACATGGTCAATCATGGTCAACCATGGTTAATCATGGTCAACCATGGTCAATAACCATGGTCAAATTGTGACAAAGACTGTCTCTTGGTCCAATGTCACATTGGCACAACCATGGTCATCCATGGTCCAACATCGCATTGCGACATAGATTGTCTCAATATGGAGATCAATCATGGTCAATAATGGTCATCCATTGTTCAACGTTCCCTTCGGTTTATAATATCAATCCCTTGGTTTTATTTGGTTCATATTCCTAGGGTATAATATTATTCATAGGGTTTATAATATTAATCCTAGGGTTTAATATAAATCGTTTGGATTTACAATCATGATCATCCATGGTCAACAATGGTCCAATGTCACATGTGCCAAAGGTTGTTTCAATATGAAAATCAACTATGGTCAACCATTGTCCAACGTCACAATGTGACAAACATCGTCTCAATATGAAAATTAATGATGGTAAATCATGGTTAAGCATGTTTATTTTAGGGTTTATAATATTTATCTTAGGGTTTTATACCTTGGGTTTAATATTATTCTCTTGCAACGAGCCACTATAGATATTGGAGACAGAAAGAGGTAGGGTCTAACATTTACAACTATATCAAGAGTGAAATTAATAGATGATTTGCAAATTTCACCGCCTTTTTTTTTCAATATTATGCAAAAATGCAAGACAACGCGAGAAGGGATTGGTTGGAAAGCGTGAATGGTCGTGATCATTATCCTGTTGATTTGAATTGGTGCAGCTTTTGTCATCGGTGTCGGTGTGTTTTGGAAGAGACTAATGTTTAAAAGTTGTGTTCAAGTGGAGTGTTTAAAGGTGAATTTCCTATCAACCACATTTAAATTGTTGTTTGATTTTTATTAAATGTTTATTTCATAATTATTTATTAAATGATTATTGATATAATTTATTAAATAATTATTAATATAATGATAGTTATTATCTTTATTTTTTATTTATAATAATTATTATTATTTAATATAATTGTAATAATATAATATTAATTATTATTAATATGATTCTTATATCTATATTAATATTATTGATAATAACATTAGTAACATTAATTTTTAATGTTATTGGTAATCGATATATGTGTTTGATATAGGCCTATCAACATTATCAACCATATTTATTAATGTGGTTGTGCTAGTATTATATACAATCATTCCTTTATTTGTGTTCAGAGTAAGAAACATATTAAAACTAAAACATATGTAGATGATCATGTGTCATTGTACATTTATGTCATTCCAATGCCTCGAACAAATTCAATCTATTCATATTATCACCCATACCTTTACCATTTTGAATGTTATTAAAAGCAATAATGGTCTAAGAATCCAGGATAAGTTTAGCTATATTTCTTCATTGTAAAATATATTTCTAATAAAAAAAAATAAATTTAGATAAATTAAAATCTATAAATTTTTAAAAACGCTTAATCTATTTATATAAAAATAGAATTTATATAATAAAAAATTAATAAAATATTCAAAAATTTTAATAAGCAATTATAGTATAAAAGGATACCTAGCCCATAACAAATGAATTTTTATGCACAAAAGATACTTGCACAAACCCAAAACCTAGAGATAAATCTGACGTCGAAGATATTTTTCGGCTCGTTTAATGTAGTGACACCTGCTGCCAGCTCACTATTGTCGAACATCACCGAGATATGAAATTTTATTTCATTCAATACACTGCATGTTTAGGGGAGAGATTCCTAATGTTGTGCAGGGACCAGTAGTTGATATAATACTGGTCCCACCAAACCACCAGTGATTAAGACTTTTGAAACCAAAATTTAAACAGAAATAAATAACATTATGTATAAATAAGTATTAAATTATGTCCAAAAATCACCCATACATTGACTGGGCCCACAACTGTCCATAAATAGTATTTTACTACTTAATATTGCAAAACATATTGACCCAAGTAGAAAACAGCTAGATCCATAAAGGCTTCCGAACTAGTCTATTCCAGAAGTAAAAAACAGCAGTCACTTCAACCCCCACTCATCAGAACTGCAACTTTGCATCCCAAATAAATATGCCTACCTGCACATAACAAAAGGAATGTATGTCAGCCATAACTGCTGTGTTGTTCAACAACTAAACACCCTATGTTCAATAAATGACACCCAACCAATAACAATTAAATCCACTTTGTTCAATAAATGACACCCAGACCCAATAACTGCAATAAATGACACCCAACTCACTCTATTTCTCATTAAAACAGATCAAAGCACATGGATCAACAAATAAACAATTCCCAACCATTAGATCACATCAAATTAAATCCATACCACACATTCAAAATGAAGCCATTGCAATCCATGTGCATCCATGTCCACCAATTAAAATCAAGTCCCCAAAACTATAAAAGAAGTCCACCCACTGTTGAAGTTGCATCTTATGCTTTCAAACTATTCAGCAAACTTGAAGACAACATCACAAAACAGTGGCCAATATATTCAAGTTAGTTATATGAATTACAACTCATTCTTCTTACAGTTCTGTTTTCATTGTTTTCATTTATCAGATTTCTTACATTACAGTTCTGTCCATAGGGTGACAGTTAACCTATACAGTTACAGTTAACCTTTTTTATACAGAGTTTATGTATGTGTTCTAGCTTATTATATCATCAGCTTCATAGTGATTACAGCTTACATATCACAGAGGTTATGTATGTCGTGTTAGTACTGTAGTCACAGCTTGTTTAGCTTACAAGAATTGAAGCTTAGCTTACAGGAATTGAACCTATTGAATACAGTCGTATCCATCTAATCAACGTCACAGGTTGCTTACCTTACAGGAATTGAACCTTAGCTTACAGGAATTATTCGATCATCAGCTTCATAGGGATTACAACTTACATATCACAGAGGTTACGTATGTCGTGTTAGTACTGTAGTCATAGCTTGTTTACCTTACAGGAATTGAACCTTAGCTTACAGGAATTGAGCGATTATTATGGCTTGGGTTCTATGCAGAATGAGTTAAAACATAGAACAAAAACGAATTGTAACTTTAATGACTCTGATAAACTTAGTAATTTTTCACATATTTTCAGACCTTGACAATCATCATTGAGACATCACATTGAAACATAATCGAAAGACATGTATTTTTAGAAGCATGAAGCTATTGAGAAAGCAAAAATTTTGATATTGAGTCGAAAGAATGCAAATAAGTGAATTTCTACTACTGGTGAATGGACCATAGAACTGAGGAATGGTTTCTTAGAATGGAAGCCCGAGCGGATGACCATTTCTCTTTATTGGATTAGATGAATGTAAGATTTTAGATAATGAGAAAACACAATTATAAGTAACATAACAGATGACTGTCTTATTGGCCTTCATATCTTTTCACCTCGTTGAGCTCGAGACCTTAGGGTATGGAGAGCCCAGGCCATACAGAGTTGTAAAAGTTGGACCAAAGGAATGGGGATTTACATAACTCAGCTCTGTAAATTAAGTCACAGATAATGGAGAGAAATCTTGGAGCAGAGATTGTTCTTCACAATATTCAAAATAACTAAATAAATTATATGAAAAATATAAAAAGTAAATGACTGCAATGAAACTCGATTAAACTGAAGTAAAACCAATTGTCTATGACACCTAGGAGACCATAGAATCAAATGTGATAGTGATTACAGCTTACATATCACAGAGGTTACGTATGTCGTGTTAGTACTGTAGTCATAGCTTGTTTAGCTTACAGGAATTGAACCTTAGCTTACAGGAATTGAGCGATTATTATGGCTTGGGTTCTATGCAGAATGAGTTAAAACATAGAACAAAAACGAATTGTAACTTTAATGACTCTGATAAACTTAGTAATTTTTCACATATTTTTAGACCTTGACAATCATCATTGAGACATCACATTGAAACATAATCGAAAGACATGTATTTTCAGAAGCATGAAGCTATTGAGAAAGCAAAAATTTTGATATTGAGTCGAAAGAATGCAAATAAGTGAATTTCTACTACTGATGAATGGACCATAGAACTGAGGAATGGTTTCTTAGAATGGAAGCCCGAGCGGATGACCATTTCTCTTTATTGGATTAGATGACTGTAAGATTTGAGATAATGAGAAAACACAATTAGGTAAACAAGCATGGTTAGAAAGAGTCATGTGTAACTACTGTGTTCTAATTGCGTAACTACTGTGTTCTAATACATAATCAATACATATGGATACACTGTAATCACTGTATACGCATATCCTAATGTAATACATATGGATAGAATGTAATCACTGTATACGCATATCCTAATGTAACAAGCTCTGTTTCCTCATTACTTTGATTTCCATGGTTCTACTTATGGCACTGATTCAACCATTAGTAATGATTACACTCTACTCTATAGGGTAAGTACATATTGAATAGACCTACTTATTACCTGTATTCCCTAATCTTTAACAGATATAAGGAGAATGACGTAATTCATACATGTTTACATACCTCATTGGTTTAGCTGTATAAAGCTATTGAAAGTAAATGGAAAATGATATATGAAAACAGTGACATACATGTTGATAATTTCCTGTAATAGAGGAAAAGTATTTTTGCAGAAGTAATAAAGCATAATTTGACATATATTCTAATGTCTAAATGCAACATCCATGTTGATAATTTCCTGTAATAGAGGAAAAGTAATTTTTGCAGAAGTAATAAAGCATAATTTGACATATATTCTAATGTCTAAATGCAACATACATGTTGATAATTTCCTGTAATAGAGGAAAAGTAATTTTTGTAGAAGTAATAAAGCATAATTTGACATATATTCTAATGTCTAAATGCATGCAATAATTTTACAGGTTGTTGCATCTATGGCAAAAGGAAGTTACTTTGCTCGTACAAGGAGAAGTGGCAGGAGAATGACAAGGGGTGCGCAGCTGCGATGCACATCGTCTGATGATGACAGGCCAGCTGATGTCAATGCCAGAAATGCACCAGGGAACATTGTTGAAAATGACCATGTTACAGCCGCTGATGTTAACACACCATCAGCCACAAAACCACCATCAACAACAGTCCAAGGGGCAAGCTCAACTAAAAAGATCAGTGCTATAAGAGGATGGACAAAAGAATAAATGTTAGTTGCAATTGACGACATAAAGTTTAATGGATACTCAGTTCGGGCATCTGCAAAAAAACATGGTATTCCTCCCTCATCAATACATTATTGGATAAATGGACTGACTCATACAAAATGTAGAGGGCCTCTTACATTTATGACTGAGGAGGAGGAGGCCGAGGTGGTTGAGTGGTGTAAAGAGATGGCCCAACTGGGACATGGGCTAGAGTTGATACAACTCAAATCAACAGTTGCTCAAATCTGTCAAGGGAGGCCAAACCCATTCAAAGATGGGTTTCCTGGTAAATCATGGTGGTTTGGGTTTAAAAAAAGGCATCCAGAACTTGTATTGCGTACTGCTGAGGACCTTGACAGAGACAAAGCATTAAATTTGCGCCCTGCAGTTGTGCAAAAATTCTATGACACACTTACTAGTGCTTACGATAAACATTCTTATGGAGAAGACCATATATGGAACTGTGATGAAACAGGTTTACAGGCAGGGAGGAATTGTGGCATGCGGGTAATTGCCAAGAGAGGGAGCCGAAATGTGCCAAAGATTTTGCCCAAGATTAGGGAGTGGATAACTATTTTATGTTGTGTTAATGCAATTGGTACTTCAATCCCAGGATTTTATCTATTCAAAGGTAAAAATCAACTGAAAAACTATATACAGAACTGTGAACCAGGTGCATGCATGGCTGCACATCCCCATGCATGGATGACTAAAGAACTGTTTCTAAGTTGGCTTTTTCACTTTGCTGCATCGGTACCAGGTGGCGTCTCGCCTAATAACAGACACCTTTTGATATTAGATGGCCATGGGAGCCACATGGCTGTACAAACAATTGAGGAAGCAAACAATTTAGGCATCGACCTGTTGACATTGCCCGCTCATACCACTCATAGGCTGCAACCCCTTGATGTTAGTGTGTTTGGCCCTTTCAAGAACTATTTCAGGTCGGAGCATGCTGCATGGATGGCAAAGAATCCAGGGGTTGAGGTGAAAAGGTTTGAGCTAGCAGAGCTTGCAAGTAAAGCTTTTAAAAGGGCTTTGACACCATCAAATATCAAGGTTGGCTTTAGGAGGACAGGAATCTGGCCACTGAACTATGATGCTCTTATGCATGATACTGGTTGTAGCCAAGCGTTTCATGTGGATGGTCAGGAAGAAGGGAATGTCCAAACAGGTGTTGAAGTGCAAGAAGTAGATGACCAAGATGATGTTGTTGTAGCTGGTAATATGATTTCCCTGTCTCAAGGACACTTATATGCTGAAGATGATGAAACTGTATGTGAAACACAATATAACAATGAACAAATTCCTAGTAACATGGAGATTGTTCCACCAACTCAAGAACATGAAATTCCTGTTGCTGATATTGCTAATGATATTGTTGAACATGCAGTTTACAATGACCAATTGACATTGCCAAGCCAAGTAACCCCACCTTCATGGCTAGCAGAAGCACTGATCAATATGAATGCACATAGTGTCTCAGCAACCAATGAAGAAAGCATGAACATGCCCTCACAACCAGCAGAATTGAACAGTGAAATTGTTCATTTTTTTGTGGACAATAGATCAATGGAAGAAGATGAAGGACATAATGAGGCATCAAATGAAGATAATGATATGGTTCAATCAGTTCTAAAAGATACTGAAAGGGAAGTGCCAAGCAATGACATGCAGGTGGGAGGGGTGGAGAAGACACTTAGATGGTTCCTAAAGCTACCAGTAGAGAGAGTATCAATGAAAAAAAATCAAGTTGCACCGGGTAGTCTTCGTATGGGCCGAAGCTCACAGTTACTCACCTCAGAGGACTATATAAACCTGCTAGTTGAGTCAGAAAAAAAGAAATTTGAAATGCAAGAATTAAAACAGAAAAAGAAGGATATAGTCAAGGAGAAGAAGGCAGCAAGAATTGTTGCAGCACAACGTCGAGCAGAAGAAAGGATTGAAAGAGATAAAGCAAGGCAAGTTAAGGACCAACAAAAGAAAATGGCAAGACAGGAAAAGGAAAAACGAAAGGCACAACAAATGCTTGAAAGGAACAAGGGATGATCAACGATACAAGAATAGCTGATGAAACCAGGATTATTTCAAACTCATTGGACTCCATTGCAGACAATACACCATTATTCCAAGATCTCATAAACATTCAAGTGCCCCACTATCAAACTGAGGGTTTACCCACTTTCCTTGTTCCTACCAGAGCTGGTGTCAATTCTCTGTATGCTCATTACACACCTCCACTTAATGCAGGGGTCAGTAGGGAACATGTGAGGTATGGGTACTCAGTACCTCCATGGTTGGAAGCTGCAAATTGGAATCAATCATATGGCATCAATCAACCATTTCCTAATCAGCCCTTGACTGGTAGGCCAACCTACCTGGCTCAAGAAGGTAACCCGGGGAGTTTTGGCACTCAAGATTCTCAGGGCCATAAAGAATAGGGGTGCCATATGTTTTTGGTTCTAACCACATTATGATGTGGAATTTGGATGGATTGTATCTTTTTCTTAGCATAGAAACATTTTGGCTTACAACACTAGATTGTATCTTTTTCTTGTCACAGAAATATTTTGGCTTACAACACTAGATTGTATCTTTTTCTTGTCCCAAGAAACATTTTGGCTAACAACCTAGTAGTGATTTCTTGTGGCAACCTAACTGTGTGTTGATAAGAAATTTTCAATGGAATATGTCTTTCTGTAAAATATTAATTATGATAAAACTATTTCTATAAGTTATTCTGTGCGCCCTCTCCGCCACATCAGAAAACCACACGTAAAAGCACATGGAGCCGGTACAACACCTGTCCACCATGGAGCTCATGTGTTGGCCATCATATCATTGCATAAAACTTTGTGTTCGCGCCATTTCACAGGTTTGTTTGGGGTCATTGCTGCGATGTTTTGGAATTCAATAATAACATTTCAAGTTGCATATGAAAAAGGCTAAATATAGAAATCAAATGACCAGACAGTCTTATTATGATTGAGAGCACTCATTATCAAGTTGAGTATGAAAAAGGCTAAATACAGAAATCAATGAGGAGGCAATCTACCTCATAATAATTTTTATTAAATGTGAAAAAGCCACTAATAATTTTATTGATTGAGGGGACAGTTGAGAAATTGAGAGCACTCATTATCAAGTTGCATATGAAAAAGGCTAAATATAGAAATCAAATGACCAGACAATCTTATTATGATTGAGAGCACTCATTATCAAGTTGAGTATGAAAAAGGCTAAATACAGAAATCAATGAGGAGGCAATGTACCTCATAATAAGTTTTATTAAATGTGAAAAAGCCACTAATAATTTTATTCATTGAGGGGACACTTGAGAAATTGAGAGCACTCATTATCAAGTTGCTCTCATTATCAAGTTGAGCATGAAAAAGGCTAAATAAGTGGACCGTTATCTAAAGGAACATCATTCAACTTGATAGCTCATGCTTCAACCATAATGCTTACAAAGCAATTTCTACCCATTGTATTCTATAATAGCTAGTCAGTGAACCCCAAGACGGGCTGGAAACAGAGACTACTTCAGATATTCACACAATGAGTAAACTATTATATCATATACTAATTTACATTAGAACTTTGAAGTGAACATATGAATCAGAGGGACCTAGGAATAAGTCATATTTGCTCATTTACATGATCCACATCCTTAATTAAATTAAAATGAAAAGTAAGGCCACTGAATGTGCAAGCCCCATTCTTTGGAGCAATTGGAGGGAAGACGTTGTTCGCTGGAAGTGAAGGAGGGAGAAGTATAGCTTTGTCCACTCAACTCCCTCACAATTAGATGGAAACCCTGAGACAGATACTCTTGATCATCTCGTATTGAACATTCTTTCGATTTCTATATGTGGTTCCATATTAATATGTCTCGGTTCTTCTACTTAGTGGACAGTTCGCACCTCAATGGCTCAATGGCTAGACAGTTCGCACCTCAATGGCTCAATGGCTTTTCATGTGGTCAATAAATTTTGACATCAGATGTTAGGAGAGATGGGTTTGACACTCAACCCATTAATCTTTGGATGATCTTTTCTCTAAGAGCATTTTATACATTGTATTTTTTATGCCTTCGATCTCAACATTGAAGGCATCAAATTTGCAGCACTGTACAAAGCTCTAAACTCACTTATGGCTCCAATAAGTGGACCGTTATCTAAAGGAACATCATTCAACTTGATAGCTCATGCTTCAACCATAATGCTTACAAAGAAATTTCTACCCATTGTATTTTGTAATAGCTAGTCAGTGAACCCTAAGACGGGCTGGAAACAAAGACTACTTCAGATATTCACACAATGAGTAAACTATTATATCATATACTAATTTACATTAGAACTTTGAAGTGAACAACTGAATCAGCGGGACCTAGGAATAAGTCATATTTGCTCATTTACATGATCCACATCCTTAATTAAATTAAAATGAAAAGTCACTGATACAGTAAGGTTTTATCGTTGGAGCCTGAGAAGGGTTAGTTATTGAAATGCATTTTATGTATGAGAACATAATTCATTACTAAAAATATTTATTCTCTTATCTCTGTAACCATCAGTAACCGGTTTTGGAATCGACTGTAAAATGTGTGAACTCCTTCTTCTTTTTTTCAGAGAAAAAAGCATCACAGATTATATTGACAATATAAAAAACATCATAAGATACAAAAGGGTGGCATATGACAGCCACTGTCCGAGACATCTCGAGGAAAGGCAAATGTCAGAGGTCCGAAAACATATACATCAGGTTCAGGAAAATAGCAAAAAGCATCAAAATTAATAACCAGGAGTAACAAATTCCAGAAACGAACAAGACTTCTCTTCCTCCATAGTTAAATAACTTCAATGGTAGACTTATACTGCCCCATACATATGGCCATTAAAGAATTTTTTATTTTCAGCGCAACCAAAAAAAAACCCCAAATTTGCTTAAACTGTAAATATACTCAAATTAGTCAATTGTGAGCAGCGTCAACATGGAAACAAAAAGGACTGTGTATACATGATATCCATATTGCAAAACATATACATCAGGTTCATGAAAATAGCAAAAACACCAAAATTAATAAGCAGGAGTAACAAATTCCAGAGACGAACAAGACTTCTCTTCCTCCATAGTTAAATAACTGCAATGGTAGCCCATACATATGGCCATTAAAGAATTTGTTATTTTCAGCGCAACCAAAAAAAACCCCAAATTTGCTTAAAAAATAAATATACTCAAATCAGTCAATTGAGAGCAGCGTCAGCATGGAAACAAAAAGGACTGTGTATACAGGATATCCATATTGCAAAACATATACATCAGGTTCAGGAAAATAGCAAAAAGCACCAAAATTAATAACCAGGAGTAACAAATTCCAAAAACGAACAGGACTTCTCTTCCTCCATAGTTAAATAACTGCAATGGTAGACTTATACTGCCCCATACATATGGCCATTAAAGAATTTGTTATTTTCAGCGCAACCAAACAAACCCCAAATTTGCTTAAACTGTAAATATACTCAAATTAGTCAATTGAGAGCAGCGACAGAGGGTTTCGAGGCTTCATTTCAAATACAAAGAGTGAAGTTCCTGACAGAAGCTTTCACAGACAAGGAGAAGATAAGTTATGCAAGTCAATTGAGAGCAACAACAGAGGGTTTCGAGGGTTCGTTTGGGGTCATTGCTGCGATGTTCGAGTTTCCCTTTGTCTTTCTACTCGGGGGCCGAGGGCACGGGACAGCCGAGGAGCACGAGACGACCTTGGATAGCACCGAAAACAGCAAAAATAACAGCGAGGGCACGGGACGACCGAGGATAGCACGAGACAGCCTAGGATAGCACCGAAAACAGCAAAAATAACAGCGAGGGCACCAGACGCCGAGGATAGCATGGGACGGCCTAGGATAACAGCGAAAACAATGAAATTTCAGATAAACCCTAAACCTTCAACAACAAACAACATCAAAATATCCCATAAACCCAAAGCCCTCGGAAAAAAATCCTCCAAAAAATGCCATAAAATGCCATAAAAGTTTACAAAATATCCAAAAATAGAGATGCTTGTGTTGAAAAACACAGAGAATGCTGGTAGGATTAAAATCCTACCGGATACATGGTCGCCGACCTCCCCCACCTTCCCCGGAGCTCGCCAGACCTTCTCCACACCTGCAACGACCTTCTGCACACCTGCAACGAGAAGAAAAATATATATTAGGGAACAGAAAACCACAAAAACACCACCACAAAACAGAAAATTAACAGCAAAACACCATTTGACCTCGAGCTCAGTAAAACAGCGACCGACTCCTCCCCAAACAACAAAATCGTCGAATAAGACCAGCAATAGAGAAATGCTAAACAACTGGCATTCCAGAACGACCAAGAACTCCAGGCGGAAAAGCACAAGAAAAGTAGAAGCTCTGTGCCTACCACAAACCCTGAAACTCCAACAAACATTCGCACAAGCACCTGCATACCAGGCGAAGCGCGCAGGTCCACAAACCCTGTCAACCGAACAAACGCCTCAAACAGCACACGAATAAACGGCGAAGCGCGTAGGTTCCGGGGCCGTCCCGTGCCATCTTTGGCGGGGGGCTTCGCCCAACACCCGACCCCGAGCAGAAAGACAAAGGGAAACTCATACATCGCAGCAATGACCCCAAACGAACCTGTGAAATGGCGCGAACACAAAGTTTTATGGGTTGATACGGTAGCCAACACATGGAGCTCCATGGTGGACAGGTGTCGTACCGGCTCCATGTGCTTTCACGCGTGGTTTTTTGACGTGGCGGGGAGGGCGCATATGTAATGGCGACCCTCCCCTAGTTGGATCTGGGTGTGACTTGACATACTATAAAATTCGTCAGGACTATAAAGCCATACATTAATGGCGTCAGGCGTCAGAATCGACCGTTACATGAAATTGAACGATTTTAACCTGCACATATTGCAAAGTACAAAGTAGATACTACAGAGTACGAAGAGGTTGTTGGGTTATATAGTGTATACCACAAATTATGAGGCAGGGCACAGTAACATGTTCAAATTAGGGCCAATAGTATTAGAGATAAATATTAATAATTTTTTTTTACAGAAAATACAAAAATAAACATGGTTAAACATGGTCTCGATTGACTTTTTTTATAAACATGGTTAAAGTGAGCACATTTATTGTGTTTTTTCCTTTGAAGAAATATATTTATATTCCATAGGAGGAATATACATGTTTCAATCCTCGAGGGACTCTTAGACAAGAATGAATGAAGCTATCACAGGGACATACTCATTATGAGTTCAACATGTCACATGTGAGAATTGAACATGGGTGGGGAGGATAAACACATTTCTTCCAATCACTCAAGCGATATCCTACTGACTAAGGACATTGGTTATCATTGATGATTCAAACATAATTATCAATATTATAAACAATAGGGAGACTCCATCTAAGATCAAGCTAGCTTGCTTCATTGTGAGAATTAAAAGGGAGACTCTTTGGTTTAAGGATATCGCCTTCTTCGAAGTTCCAAGGGCTATATTAATCAAGTAGGCATCATTGAAAACTTTTAATGATTAAATGTGGGAAGCCTATGCAAAAATAATGTTATTTCTTCCAAATATCTCCCTTAGGTTCATGTCCAATGTCAGTCATGCATGGTGCCACATATCAAGCTCATTATTCAAAATATGCCAACACATTCAAGCCATCACACTATGACTAAAGAGAGGTGGGATATATTTCACGTCACCCTTATGACATCCCCACACATGTTATCTTTTATGTTCAATCAATATTTGTACTTCACAGGGATTATGTGTATGTGAAATATGGAATATGCCTCATAGTATAGGTGTTTCACTAAGAAAGGAGACATGGAAATTGTCGACTTTAGTTATGCTAGAATTTTGGGTAAGTTATTCCTTCCAATTTTATTGACAATTCTTGGCATTTTATTAATGATTTTGAATTAATATCTAGCAGTTACTACCCTGGTTTAATATTTTGTGTTAGTGTCACTTTCGATCCCTATTCTTGTCCTTGTTTAGAGTGTTGAGATTTGTTTAGAGCCCTTGGTTGGAAATATTGGAATAAAGGCCTTGGGTTCCTCCATTTTAATATGGTTAGACTCTTATCGAGGGAGGTGTTATAAAATATTCTGTGACTCCTATCTTAAGATGCATGTGTTGACAATTTTCCATATTTCCCTTGTACTTGTAGAACCATTCTCTCCAAAGGAATCTTTAAAAAACATTGTGTTTATCTGCAGATGCTCCTCTTGATTTGACATAACACTTAACACATACATATATGTGTTTCCTTCCATTAATGCACGTAGATACATGATTTCACATTCAACAACTTGCGTATACCTTTAAAATTCACTAAAAAATACAATTGTGCATAAAAACACATTTTTTCGGGTGAGGTTTATGAGTTTTACGAATATTTACCTCCTATAACTTGTTAAGCAACCACCCCAACCATAAAAAAAGAGTATAAAATAAGGTTTATGGAGGAGAGGAGAGAGAGAACCCTTGTGCGATTAAATCAATGTCAAAGGATACAACAAGTACTTCCTAGGTTTATATATAAATGTCTATCTGTTGTCTTTTTTTTAAATCCTTGCTATTATAGATACTTATCCAACCTAACATACCAATCTCTTGGGGCTTGGTTCAACCCACATAGATTTTATTAGTCTGCATACATGATCTTCATCTTCTAAGAGCTAAAATCCCTTTGGATGCTTAATGTACACTTCCTATTCCAATTGACCATTGAGGAAAGATGACTTAACATCCATCTGATAAACATTAAAGTTACTATAACTAGCAAATTCCAAAAACATCCTTATCGCTTCTTGTTTAGCAACAGGGGCAGAGGTTTCTTCAAAATCTATACCTTCAACTTGAGCGTAGCCTTTACAAACCAGTATAACCTTGTTCCTCACAACTTGACCTTCTTTGTTCAACTTGTTCTTGAAAAGCCATTTGGTGCCAATGGAATTCTTATCCTTTGGCCTAAGGAACCAGTTCCCAAGTGTTATTCTTCTCTATCTGATCTAATTCTTCATCCATTTCCTTAATCTAACACTTTTCTTCACTTGATTAACTAAAATTCTCGGGCTCTCTCTATGATAGAAGTGAAAAGTTTGCTTATCTAGGACTACCCGTGAAATTTCGCCTTGTTTGCACACCAAGATATTTGTTTCCAATTATTTGGCTATTTTGGCTATTGCTTTGGCACATATCTTGATGATGTTTGGTGTTTCTGAGATGAAATTTGTAAATCGTCATCTTCTTATTCTTGTAAATCCTCTTCTTCCTCTTCCATTTCTTCAGGTTCTTGATATTTGTAAACACAATCACCATCCTTATTTGATTTCTCCTGAGGTATTGTTGTTTGTTGTATATCTTCATCCACTCTAACATCAATGCATTCTTCAATTTTCTTGGTTCTTTTATTGTAGCACTTATGCCCTTTTTCTTTTGATTGCATATCCAAGGAAGATACCTTCATCTACATGAGAATTAAACTTACCAAGATTTTTGTCATTCCTCTTGATATAACACTTGCTATCGAAAACCTTGAGATGCTTCACCAAGGTTCACCTTCCTTTTCACAATTCATAGGGTGTCTTATCACTACTTGATCCAAGTTGAGTTCTATTGGCAAAATATACAACAAATTGAGTTGATTCTCCCTAGAAGATATTTGCAACCTTTCCTTCATCCATCATGGCCCTGGCTATATCTTGAATGGTTCTATTCTTTCATTCTACAACTCCATTTTTCTTAGAGGTTCTTGCCAAAAAATAATTCCTTTTGATATCATGTTCTTCATAGAACTCTTCAAACTCCCTTGAAGTGTACTCTCCTCCTTTTTCTAATCATAGACACTTGATCTTCAAATCTTTCTTGTTCTCAATTTGCACCTTGAATATTTTAAGTTTTCTCAAAGCTTCTGATTTCTCTTTTAGTAACATGATCCATGTGGCTCTAGTGAAATCATTAATGAACAAAATAAAATATCTCTCACCTCTTGGACTTCGTGTTCTTGTTGGACCGTTGACATCTGTTGGGGCCTTCATTTTGAATTTTGAAAGTTTTGAAGGAATTAAGGCGGAAAACAGGTGGCGGGAGCAACAGTCAAGTTGCGGAGAGGATAAATGGGAAAGGAAGAAAGACCATGCAGTTGATGGGCAATTGCAGTAAGGTGTCTAGAGCAAGCAGAAACAACTGAGTGGATAAGGAGGAAGATGAGAAGCAGCCGAGGGCAAAGACAACCGAACAAAACTAGCAATGCAAGCAGTGGAGGAGTAGATAAAAGGATAAGAGAGCACGAAGAAGGGGTTGGTATATAGTTGGAGCCAGAAGCACAGAGGAATAGGATCCAAGGACCGAAGCAGTTGTCGAGAGGTCAGAGCTAGGCTGGGCCTGAGGTCTAAGGCATCCTGTGGCCATGGTATTTTATGTATTTGATCAAAGTTTTATGTTGAATGTATGTTTTAATGAACCTTCCTTTGAATTAATTTGAACGATTGAATGAACTAGTAGTATAGAATTGTGTTTAAGTGTATCGCTATGATTTATGGACCTGCTCAATTTTTTTATTATATTAATGGTCTTTCCTCGGAAGAATATGATAACTGTAACAATATGATGTTGTGATGGAGGTATTATTTAAGATGTGTATGAGGTAATGTCTGGGTCGTCCTTGATATCATTCTAAATCCTTCTTAGTTTCGGTCACGGCACGCCTTGGGTGAGACTCCTTACCCTTTGGGTAAGGTGAAAATGTCAGTGTTGTCCTATACTACAATGGATCCTTGTTTGCCCCTTGTGCCTGAACCCAAGGTCTTTCCCTGATGACATTTTTGCCCCAACAAATAGTTCCGTTGCCAGGACCTGAAATCACAAGGAGTGGTTTGGAATATGGTATCAAGGATATTTAAGAAGGAGATTCGACACTGGTGGGATAACCAAGTATATCGGTTCGTGTCAGAGAAGGCTACTTGTTGAAGCCAACCTATTTCTAAGATGAACAAAGAAAATTTTTACTCAAAGGTTGTGAGTGATCAATACGAGATCTTTTGGCGTAAGTTCCTAGAAGACTTGTATAGTTGGTTGAGGAGGTTAAAAGTGAAGAGTCAGCCAGAAGGATCTACGCCAGCTCGTCGCCACTGGGTTCCTGCAGAACCAACAACAGGACCCATAACGCTTGAGATAGATTGACTCAGGGACGTGTCAAAGAACTATGGTTGGGGCCTGTTGGGGCCTTCATTTTGAATTTTAAAAGTTTTAAAGGAATTAAGGTAGAAAAAAGGTGGCGGGACCAATGGTCAAGTTGCAGAGAGGACAACTGGGAAAGGAATCAAGTCCATGTAGTCGATGGGCAGTTGTGGCAAGGTGTCAGGAGAAAGTAGAAATAGTCGAGCAATCAAGGAGGAGGACGAGAAGCAGCCGAGGGAAAAGACAACTGAACGGAACTGGTAGTGCGATTAGTGAAGGAGTAGATAAAAGGATAAGACAACATGAAGAACGGGTTGGTATCTAGTAGGATCCAGAAGCACAGAGGAATAGGATTCGAGGACCGGAGCAGTTGTGGAGAGGTCAGAGCTAGGCTTGCCCTGAGGTTTAAGGCATCCTGTGGCCACAATATTTTATGTATCTAATCAAGGCTTTATGCTAAATGTATTTTGTAATGAACCTACCTTTGAATTAATATGAATGCGTGAATGAACTAGTTGTATGGCATTGTGTTTAAGTGTATTTCTCTAATTTATGGACTTGCTCAAAAAGTTTATATATTAATGGTCTTTCCTCTGATGAATATGATAACTGTAAAAATATGATGCTGTGATGAAGCTATTATTTAAGATGTGTATGAGGTAATGTCTAGATCGTCCTTGATATCCTTCTAAATCCTTCTTAGTTTTGGTCACAACACACCTCGGGTGAGACTCCTTACCCTTTGGGTAAGGTGAAAATATCGGCATTGTCCTAGACTACAACGGACCCTTGTTTGCCCCTTGTGCCTGAACCCAGGGTCTTTCCCTATTGACATTTTTGTGCCAACAACATCCGTGTAAATTAGTTCCATATGTCTGGATGAAGAATACTCCTTTATCTTAAAGTGTACCCTGGTCTGTTTTCCACACTAATAGGATTTACATATAGGATTTTCTCGCTTTGATAGTTTTGGAAAACCCTTTATTTCTGCTATCTTGCAGAGCTTCACCCAATTGTCAAAGTTTACATGAACTATTATTATGTGCCATAGCCATGTCTCATCTGTCTTTCTTAAGTAGCACTTTACTCTCAAATCATAGAATACATAAACATTGTTGGGGGTTGTGATTTATTTTCCTACTGGCTTACCATTCTCTGCCTTTCTAATTTCATAATCCTTAGAATGAAATATAACATCATAACCATTATTACACATCAAGATAACACTTAGTAGGCTATGTTTTCTAAGCCTTAGTATTCTTATCCAGGTTGTATATTCCTTTCCCTTTTATTTCAGATGGAGCATTGTTCCCAAACTTTATGTTTCTTTTCCCATTTTCTTTCAGAAATAGGACCTTGCTTCTATCTCCCATCATATCCTTGGGATTTCCATTGTCCATATTCCACTTTTTCTCTTGGTATGATCATACAATACAACAATGCATTCCACTTCCTTTTCTATATTTTGTTTCCACTTCTTTACATTCTTTTGAGCAATTGTTTGTTCAGACTTCTCTCGTCTAGTAGGATTAAACAATTTACTCTGATACTCATTAGCTTTGTGCCCATAGTTATGGAAAACATAACACTCAATCTCATTTATAAGAGGAGAAAATGAGTTTCTTTGTGCAATAAATAATTTTATAGATCCATAATTTTCATCTCTTTCAACTTTATTGACTTTAAAAATCAACAACTTTATGACCAAAGTTATGACAAGTATAATAGTTACCATAAAATAATATTGTGTACTTAAAATAGTGTATTTGTTGAGTTCGAGTAGATCTCTTAAAATCTTGTTGCCTTATTTGATAATGGGTAGGTATGTGTTGAGGTGCAGTTGTGGTATTGGATGGGTTACACTTTTCTTATTTTCCTTTGGCTCTGTCACTCTTTCATCCTTACCAGCTCTTACTTTAAGTGCTTTTGCATAACTCTAATGCTCTTTGTTTCTTAGGGACCTAGAGCTTGATTCTCCTTACAAAATTTATTGATGCTCTTTATATCTTAGACCATATTTGCTTGTTGATGGTATTTAGGAGTAGAGGAGGCCAACCAATGCTTCCAAACCTTTAGTGAATCTAAGATTTAGTTCCATCTTGGCCTTGATCTTCACTAGATCTATTCTTAGTGACACAACTTCTGTCTCTAACTCTTGGCAGTTGTTTTCCCATTTAGCTACCTGGTTCATAAGAAGCTCCTCTTCTCTCTTGGATTATTCAAACTGATTTTTGAGAGAGATGATATCTCCATCATATGCATCTAAACTAATCTTTCCTTGCCTTTTTGACAACTCTAGCTTTAGGGCTTCAATTTCATCTTTGAGTTTATCATGACTCTTTTGTTTATCCTTTAATCATTTAACTAGAATGTATTTAAGCCTGGAAAATTTTTCTAACTTTACCTTTTGAAGGTTATAGTCTTCAATATCAGAATTATATATATCTTCTTCAACTCTCATAAGTTTCTCCTTCAATAGCTTATTCTTCCTCCTGGTATTCTTTAGCTCCTCCAATGCACTGACTAGTTTTGCCTCAAGTTCCACCACTCCTTCTTCAAGATATGAATTGTCTTCAAAATTTGTCTCAAATTAAAATGCCATGAGAGTGGGTTCCTCTTGTTCTCCCTTAGAGAATTATTCACTACTGGCATCAGATGATTCACTGACTTCCTTAGAGGAAAAGCTATTTTCCCTCTGAGTTTTCTTCTTCTGATATTTCTCAGCTCTGTCTCTATTCTTTTGCTCTTTCTCTTTCTCCTTTCTTTCTTCTCAGCCTTAGTGTATGGACAATTTTATGTAAATCTCCTTACTCTACCACAGTAAAAACACTTAAAAGGTAGCTTACCTTATAATTTCCCGAGCCTCTTTTGATCTTTCTCACAAACTGGGCCATCTCCTAGTTTGAGCCACAACTGGAGCAATCTTGATGTCCCATATTTTCTTTATGCTTATTTGCGATTTTGAATGCCATTGGTTGATATATTTCCCTATTTTTACCTGTTTTTTTCCACTTCACCTTACCCATTCCATTTCTTTTTGCGATGTTAATTTTGTCTCAAAAATGAAGGTATGATAAATTGGCATGTATTTTTGAATATTGATTAATGAAACATAGTCCTAAGGGGAACGCTACCTATGCGACTTGCTAACTAAAGTTTTCTCTCAGAATCGAGATAATGATGACCAACAAGCTACAAATCAGCGCACAATTGTTGATGAGCTGGCAGTGCTATTATGGGATAAGGACTGCAACAATGTTTAACCAATGAGAAGCGGATGGATTAATATTATTGCTATATTTTTCTTTATGTTTCTGCTTTAACGATTGTTGTATATTTGCGGGAAAATAGAGTTGTCGAATCTTTGAGTTTGTTAGTACTATTTTTGTAACAATGCAATGTATAAGTAATGGTTAAGGAGGCAGAAATATAGACACTGGATCCAAGAAGTGTAACAACAGACTTTATATTATTTCCTTTTGATTAATGCAATTCTAATTTCCTAAGCACCGAATAATCTTCAATCTTTTGCCACAACCCTAATTGGAGATTCAGGTCCACTCTCCTAATCAGGTGCTGTTGTATTAGTTGTGTGGGTAGATTTATGTTAATTGTGTTCACTTTGATTTATTGTTGTAATGATTTATTGACTGCATTACTATGAATTTAGATTGTTGTTTTGTTGTTATTGTTATTCAATTATTATGCTTGATTGATTGCTCAATACTAGGTAGGGAACATGTGGCTTTCACAGAATTTGCACGGTAGCCTTGAAACAATTAATGAACCCCAGTTTGACAATTAATGTGGGGAAGGGTGAATTATATAATTCATATCTAAACACCAAAATTTTGGTGTCGTTGCTGGGGACGCTATCTAAGGTGCAAAAGTACGACCAGTATTGACCATAGGAACACTCACTCACCTGATTAGGTAGTTCTTACCTCTTTCAGGGCCCGAGCTCAAATTTTGTGATTTTCTTTTGCTTTCTCTTAGGAACAGTCTCTTGCCCTAGTTAGGCGAAGTCTTTACTAAACCTCTTCCAGGGCTCGCGCTGAAATTGTTGGATTGTTTATTTTTCCTGCTTATTTTAGGGGCCATCCTCTCGTCCTAGACAGGAAAGTTTTTTATTTACTCTATTCCAGGACCTGACCTTTAGATTTATTTGGATGTTTTTCCTTCAATTTTAGATTGCATGAACAAAGACACAAATAAAATGGCAGAGGAAGACCCCAAAAAAGAGGAAGGGAAGATCTAGGCAGAGTTACCTATATCCAAGAAATCACCTTCAAGAGCTGAGTCAGGAGCATCATCATGAGTTGTTGTTAGGGTTAGACCTCATACGAGATATGGAGGACATCAGTTTCACAACCAAAACCTACCCCAATAACAGAATAAGAATTAAGGGAAGAAGAAACAGGGAGCAAAGCATCTAAGGAATTTAGCATTGCAAGTTCATAAGAAGAAGATGAAGACTTGAGGGAATTAACTACACCGTTTGATCAAGGAAGTGTTGTTAGGCAAACTGAACCCCGCATTATAAAACAACCAAAACATGTTGAGATTCCAAGTGAATATTGGAAGATATTCATGGCCCATACAACTTCCACGATCGAGTTCCCAATTGGAGATATTAGAGGTGATGCACCTATTAAACCTATTCCTTTAACAACATTACCTAATTTCCATGGTCTCTCCTCTGAAGATCTGGACACGTTCCTCTTCGAATTCGATGTTTTCTGTCGAGGATATGATTGTATTTCTGATGCTTAGAAATTGAAGATATTCCCTACTACTATAAAAGGAACAACTCTAAGATGGTTTATGGGTTTAGGGGGGAAATCTATTACAACATAGGATGACATGAAGACAATTTTCCTTGAAAAATGTCAAGACTACTGCAAATATTGAGATATTAAAGAGGAAATATTTAAGATAATGCAAAAAGAGGATAATAACATGGAGGACTTTGTGGAAGGATTTAAATACAGTCTACAAAGATTGGGCCATAGTGATCTGGATAAGGATATCCTAAAGATAATCTTTCTCCGAGCACTAAGGGAGGAATCTTTGGAACTCCTGAACGTGGTAGGAAAGGGGGATATCTCAAAGGAATAATTTGACACCATTTGTGAGTTCTGTATCAAATGTTCATGTGGATCTATGAGGCATAAGCAAGGAGTACGAACTCTCAAGGAATCCAGTAGTGGGGATACAAAAGCATAAATTGGAAACTTGCTGGATAATTTGGGGACTGATATTTTAAGAACATTGTCCTCACAGTTGGATGTTATACAGGAAAAACAGAAACAGATGGAAGTTTAGAAGGAAATGGCCATTTTCTTCCCTCAACGCAAGAAGAAGCACCCGCTGAAGGAATGCCCACTCAATACTATTGAAACTTGTGCAATATGTGAGCAGAGTCATTCTACTAGCACATGTCCATCTCTTCCTGGGCTGAAGGTAGTTTTTCAGGGAGAAAATGAAGAAGTAGATCAACTTTACTTCATGGGATCAAAGAAACCATGGCAACCATGACCACAAAACATGAATCAAGGTATGTCTCAAGACCCTTCTCAGTATTTTAATAATTTTAATTTTGGGCCTCAGTCTGTACCATTTTCACGTTCATGGCCACAATATTATCAGTATCCAATGCCCTAACAATCATGGCCCCCCTAACCTGGTCCATCCCCTTCATGGTCCCAGAGCTGGTATGGACCTCCTCTTCTTATAGGTCAATTCTCCCAACCTAATATGCAACAAAAGTTACAACTTCCCTCTAATACTCTGTTGTGGTCACCAAAAACCCCCCTCTTTGTTTGATATTAGCAATAACATCAAGCAAAGGGGGACCCTTAACAAAAAATCCCAAAAATATTTTTATCCAAATTTTTGTATTTAACTCCCTAAAAGCTATATCGCATCGCAAAGAGAGAGTGAAGCGTTTTCCTATGCGCGTAAATAAGCTGCAAAGAAGCGATGCGAAATTCATCGCATCGCATATTTTGAAAGCGCCCTTAAAAGAAAACAAAAAGGAATCGCCGACGGCCGATATGCGACGTCGCATATCGCAAACGTCGCAAAAGCAGCACACAATGAGCAAATGAAAATTGCGATATTGCGATTTGCGATCTGCGATCCTACAAACTGCGATTTTGCGATTTGCGATCTGCGACGAATGAGACTATTAATTGCTGCGATGCGAATCGCAGAAACCACTCATCGCAAAGTTTCTTCGGCATGATCTGTAAACCCAAAATTGAGCGCGCACCTTAAGGAAAATTAATGATTGCACGCCTGAGTATCCAAAGATGATCGTGTTGCGTTTTTCGAAGAGTCAAGTCATTATGAGTGTCATGATTATGCATTCATTAGAACTTAAAGCTTTCATGTCAATCTTTTCGTCAATTCTCTTTTCCTTTGCGTGAACTGCAAGGCAGCAACTAATATAAATCTATATGCAGGAAACATCCAAGGAAAAGGGGAAAGCGCCAATACTAGAAGAATAGAGAGGAGAAGCCTTCGTAGATGAATGCCGCATGCAGCAGGGCCACGAATTCCAGAGTATCACTCAACAGGCACTGATGAAAATAGACTATCCAAGACTCAGAGTCAAAGGCGCACAAAAGCAGCATGTTTGCAAAAGATCCTGAAGCTCAGATTGGATAAAGCAAAAAGAAAAACGTTGAAAAGGGATGATGCTTCAGAAAATCCTGGAACAAAGAACGGAAGAAATTTTCAATATGTAAGATTGTTCAGGCAACAAAATCCCTAACTCATTGAGTCATTCGCACGGCCAGAAACCGAAATAGCAACAGCACAATCAGTTTGAAAGAAATATGGGTTATACTAAGTATACACATAGCAAAAAACACCCAGCTAGAGGAAGATTTTCAAAAATATCTTCTAAGTTTGTCAGAAAGAGGTGCCAGCTTTTGTTATTTCTACTTTTATCGCTCGAGCAAAAGGAAAAGACAACCAGCTGACTCTTTCCAGGCGAACCTTGCATTGCTTACAACACTAAGGAGCAGATACAGAAGCGGCTAGAAATTAGATTCAATTTTTAGAAATAAATTTGTTTTAGTAAAAGGGCGGTCATTTGAAGCTGTTTCCTAAATTTGTGTAATTAAGATTAGTTAGTTAGTAGTATTTAACCCTTCTCATGGCATTTGGAGAAGGGTCCAGAAATTTGTCAAAAAACTTGTCCTCAGAACATGCACTTTTGCACCCTCGGAGGGGGTTTTTGATGAATGGATGGATCGAGATTTATTTATGTTTACATTTTAATGTCTGCTACTGATGTTGCACTTCTGTACTCTTAGTAGATGTTAGAAGTAAGTAGAGATAAATCATTATTGCTTGAAGTTTGTGAGTGAAATCAGTCATAAATGGTACTTTTATCTCTTGATTAATTTCTGCTCATATTCTTAGAGTGATATACAACTGAGTTGTTTATATGTTAATGTATGAATGTGTGGGTTACCATTTGGCACTTTTGTACGGTGGAGTCATTTGTTTGTGCTTGACATATGAATAACTGATTATGCGATATGCAGTTCACAACTGTTCTGCCTAACTTCTTATGCAGAATGGTTTATCTTAATTGATTTATATTCTTATGATAGCTGAATGATCTTTATTACCAGTTGTTGTATGAAATCTTTTTAGATCGCATAATGAAATAATTTTACCCCGGGTTAGTATAGATTAGATGTGCTGCTTTTGTTAGATTACAGTAGTATAGAGTCAGTTTAGAGTCTAGAATTAAATTAGCTTAAAATTACCTTTAGATTAGCATCGTCAAAATCTACACACACACACACACATCTTTTAGATTGGGAAGCTGGTCCCATTATCCCCAGTCGGACCCGTTACACCAAACGGGCAAGGAGCCGCCAACCAGGTTCCCGACCGGGTGGGTATCCCCCTTGTTGTTGACCCAATTTCGGGGCCCTCAACATATTTGGCGCTAGAAGGAGGGCAACTAAGTCAAAATCTAAATGCCATTCTGAGAGTAAACCACCCTCATCAACTCCCCCGACTTCTCCATTACGGTTAAACCCAGAGTTATAAGTCGCTCGAGTATCCACCGCTGCTACCTACTCCAATATATCAGACCAACTCATTATTGAACCCCCTGAAATTCAAACTTTGAGTCGTAAACTCCAGGGATTCTCTATTTTTTCTCATAGGTCTGATAAATCTAACAGCAGCGTGACTTCGCAGTACAATCCTGCTCATCCTTTGACTAGATTGAAGAGTGAAAAATTTGGTATTCAACCAAGTGAACTCCCTCTCCCTACTAGGAAAAGAGCAAGGAAAGCACCACCATAATCTGACCGAGAGACTCTTTCATCTACTTCGTCCATTTCAACACCCTCAGCGCGAAGTCAACCACCCACATCCTCATCCCAAATCACTCATCCATCTTCCACAACACTTCCTCTTCAATCATCAAAGATCATAATACCTTCATCTTCTCAGCATCAGGGACCGTCTTCTGCACTCTCATTAACTAGCGGCTCAACGATGGCCCAGTCTCCATGGAACAATCCTGGGGCGGTTTTAATGCCTCCACCCCTGAGCCCAATGCCGGCCCATCCTGAGAAGTGGCTACCTAAATTCAATCCAGAAACGGGCATGCTAGCTGAAGAGCATATCAATAATTTCATGCTTTCTGTTAATCTCAACGGAGTTACTAACGAAGATGCTGTCATCCGACTTTTTCCTTACACAATGCAAGGAACAGCCAGGTCATGGTACTTTTCGTTACCTTCTGGGTCCATCACAAGTTGGGACATTTTTCAAAGTCAATTCCTCACCAAGTTTGGCGATGACAGATCAACAGCGACATTGATCAATGACCTATCTAATCTTAAAGCTGAGGTTAGAGAACCCATTAAAGATTTCAATTTACGGTTCAATAAGATCCTCAACAAAATCCCCGCTGCTTCTCAACCCAGCGAGGAAGTAAGATGTGAATGGTACATCACGGCCTTACCATCTAACTTGGCTATCTTCGTAGATAGGACAAACAAGATGACCTTAGTTGAAAACTTAACTGAGGCGTTAGCAATAGAAAAACGCGTAGTTGCCCTAGAAAAGAGATCTACAATAGAAGAACGCAAATCTAAGAAGATCTCTTTCAAAGAAGACACCAAGAAGAAGCAAACGAAGGATCCTTTCGATATGGAAGGATTACAAAAGGTGTTAAAGGCCATGTCCAACGAGATGATTGATATAAGAAAACAAGTAGCAGAAACTTCTTCAAAAAAGCCCTACAGATCTTTTAAAAGAAACCTTCCCATGGAGGTGAAACCACCCAATGCTGTCTCAAACATCGAATCTGAAGAAGAAGAAGAAGAAGAAAATACCACTGAAGGGCAGACCGACGATGAAGAAGTTGTGGAACTACAAGGAATGTGGGATTTCATCCTCCCACAAGAAGAGGATCAAGAAGCATTTCCGGTTAGCACACGAAGCAAAAATCAACTTGATCCTCCCCAAACTACCCCTAAACAGAAGGGCGCAAGCCCTGCAACAAAAGATAAGGTCGCAACAAAGAAAACAACTGCTAGAGCGACCCAGTTTAGCCCAGTCCAATCAGATCAAGCACCTCCATCAAGAACACTGATAGTGTCGGATGAAATGGAGTATAACATTATCGATGACATGAAAAAGACTAGAGCTAATATCACTCTTTACGAATTGAGCAAATTGAAACATCAACAGAAAATAATGATGAAAGAATTACATGCCGTGCCTACTACATCTTTACCTACAGCTGTAGCTTCCCACAACATGGGAAGACCTCCAACCAACATGATCAATAAGATTGATCCGAATGACATTGCTTTGATTGGAGGAAGGTCAAGATCCCATACTCCTCCTTTTCTCCTCACTTATGAAATTTTTAATAAAAACGTGCACAATTGCTTGATTGATTCTGGTGCTTCAATGAATATTCTACCCAGATCAATATGTGCCAAATTGAATGTTCAGCCTCAGAAATCCGCAGTGCACATAGTTCAACTTGATCGATCGCAAGTCGAAGTGATTGGTGAACTTAACCAGGTGACCATAAGATTGTCGTCTAACCCGAAAGTATGTCAGGTTATCGACATTCTAGTAGATGATATCCCTGAATTCTATGGTTTAATTCTTAGCAGGGATTGGTCCAAGAAACTCCACGGATATTTCTCAACCGACTGGTCGCACATGTGGTTACCCTACAACGGCAAACCCAATCAAATAAAGGTTGAACGAGAATTGCACCAAAAGTACATAGTGACAGAATTGGAAGGAGAGAACGAAGCAATAACATACAACAACAGTATCATAGGCAATTACTCGGTAGATTCTTTCCTCGGCAATTTCAATGCTCACACTTCACCTTACTTAGAAAATTCAGTTGTGTCCCAAGTTGAAATTTTTTCCCAAACTGATGATTCAAAGTGTTTTAATTTTTTAGATAATTCTGTAAATACATCTTTATTTTGGAAATTATATTTTGATGGCTCTAAATCTAACGAGGGAGCAGGAGCAGGATGCGTTCTGATTAACCCAGATGGGAACAAGATCATGCTTACATGCATACTTGAGTTCAATTGCACAAACAATACAACGGAGTACGAAGCCTTGGTGCAAGGCCTATACAAAGCAATCAGCTTGAATGTTAAATATCTTCAAGTCTTTGGAGATTCCGAAATTGTCGTCAAACAGGTACGTAACACCATACATTGCCTGTCAAGTCATTTAAAGCACTATCAATCTTTAGTACAAGATCTGAATTCACATTTCATAGCATTCAATATTTCGTCAATCCCAAGACTCCAAAATGCAAGCGCAGACCTGTTAGCTAATGTAGCCTCTAGACTGATTCCCTCCGAATATTTTAGTCCCGATAGGTTTTCAATAGAATTAATCTTTAGACCATCCATCCCTGACAACATCACCAACTGGAGAGTATTCAACGACGATCCAGACATTGTAAATTTCCTCACTTCTGAAGGATCCTACTCAAATCAAATAATTGACGAAGACCATCATGATCACCAAATTCAGCAAAATAGCACTGATAATGCTATACCTAAATCGGTGGTTAAGTTAGAAGATTTATATGATTTGAAAAGTCGGTTTAAAAGGTTTGCCAATTCTAAACTCTACAGTTCAACTCTGAACTATGAATTAGTGAACCTAGGAACCGATCAGAAGCCGCAAAACGTTAATCTAGGCCACGGCCTAGCCCTTGAAGAAAAATCAGCGTATATCCATCTTCTGAGACAATGCAAAAACGTTTTTGCGTGGAATTACGATGAGCTAAAAACATACAACACTTCTATCATTCAACACACTATCCCTATGATTGACAATGAAAAACCTATCCAGCAGAAGCTCAGAAAAATCCACCCCAACTTAGAAAATCAGATAAAGACTGAGCTAAATAAATTGTTGAGAGCCAGAATAATTTTCCCCGTCAGACACTCCAAATGGGTATCCAATATGGTGCCTGTTAGGAAGAAAAATGGAGATATTCAAATCTGTATTGATTTCCGGAATCTCAACAAAGCCTGTCAGAAAGATAATTTTCCCCTCCCACCTATGGAGCAAATACTACAGGCAGTAGCGGGCTCAGAATTAATGTCTTTCCTGGATGGATTTTCAGGATACAACCAAGTGCTGGTACATCCCAATGATCAGTTGAAAACCACATTTCGAACCAAATGGGGCACATACGCATATCGGAAGATGCCATTTGGTCTGATCAATGCCGGCGCTACCTTTCAGAGAGCCATGGACATTGCGTTTAAAGGTTTAGTCAATAAATCGGTAGTGATTTACTTGGATGATATAACAGTGTACTCCAAGAAGTGAAGCGACCATCTCAAAGATTTGAAACAGATCTTTCAAAGATGCTTAAGGTATGGGATTTCACTTAACCCAAAGAAATCTTTTTTCACATTAAGTGAAGGGAAGTTGCTTGGATTCATAGTGTCGAAATCTGGTATTCACATTGAACCTGACAGAATCAAAGAAATTTCCGAAATATCCATACCTCATAACAAAAAGGCAATGCAATCTTTCCTTGGACAGATCAATTTTGTAAAAAGGTTTGTCCCGGATTTTTTACGTATTATTTCTCCTTTACAAAATATGATAAAAAATAATTCAATTTTTAAATGGGGTCAAGATGAGCACGAAGCATTCAACTCGATCAAACAAGCTATCATCAACGCTCCATCTTTAGCTACCCCAAATTTTCAGAATCTTTCATCTTATAAACTTTTGCCTCAGAGAAATCTTATGCCGCGATTTTGACTCAAGTAAATCAAGAGAAGGTGGAAGCTCCAATCGCATTCTTTAGCTCGAACTTACAAGGTGCTGAACTAAATTACTCAGACGTGGAGAAACAGGCATATGCGGTTTTCAAAGCGATCAAATATTTCAGACCTTTCTTACTTAAAGCCCATACCAAAGTCGTAGTACCGTTTCCAGCGGTAAGAAACCTTTTGGTACAGAAGGATGTGGGCGAAAAGAGAGCAAATTGGATTACCGCTCTACAAGAATACGATCTTGAGATCAAACCAGCAAACATCGTAAGGGGTCAGGGCTTCTGCAAGATGTTAGTTGGAGCGTCGAAAATTCCTGAGAACTCATCTGAAGAGGTACACACGTATGAGGTAAGCCTAAACGACGCAGAATCATTATATGCGGACACCATTTATTATCTTAAGAATGGGTATGCTCCATCACACCTGGATCACACCAAGAAAAGAGCTCTGAGGTTGAAAGCTAAACAATACCAACTCATAAATGATGTTCTGTTTAAAAGGAATTATGATTTTGTACTTCTTAGGTGTCTTGAGAAAACTGAAGCCGAAAAAGTTTTGCAGGAACTCCGCGATGGACCAGCAGGTGGACACTATGCTGGAGAAGCTACTGCGCATAAGATCTTACGTGCAGGATATTATTGGCCCACGCTATTCAAAGACTCATACAATTACGTAAGGAAATGCCAAATTTGCCAGATCGCTGCGGGGAAACAAAGGAAATCGTCCATGCCACTACAGCCGGTTAACATCGAGCAACCATTCAACCAATTGGGCTTGGACATAATAGGTGAGATCGTTCCTCACTCTTCTAAGCAGCATAGGTATATCCTCACGACAACAGATTATTTTACTAAATGGGTAGAAGCAGTTCCTCTCAAGACAGCTAATTCTGAAAATGTTATTGAATTCATAGATCAATTTATCATCACTAGGTTTGGATTTCCAACGGCCTTAATGTTTGATAATGCATCATACTTTTCTGGAAATGCAATGACTAAGTTTGCACTAAAAAGAGGGTTCAAACTGAAATATTCTGCCAATTACTATTCGCAAGGTAATGGGTTGGCTGAATCAACAAACAAAAACCTAATCAGGATTATCTAAAGAGCAGTCGACCAAAACCAAAAGAATTGGCACAAAGTGCTGGTAAATGATTTATGGGCAGATAGAATCACGAAGAAAGCTTCAATCGGCACTTCTCCCTTTAATTTAGTTTATGGGAAAGAAGTGGTTCTTCCAACTCACTTAGTCATTCCCTCTTTGTCTTTAGTACAACACATCGATGAAGTATCTACTTCCTCTTTGCAATTGAGACAAATGGAGATAATCAAACTAGCAGAACGCCGAGAACGAGCTAAGAAAACCCATGCTCACCACCAAGCGCTAATAAAATCCTCTTTTAACTCAGCCATCATAACCAGAAATAACTTTCAGATGGGAGATTTAGTTTTGAAATGGGATAAGGCTCATGAAGAAAAGGGCAAACATACGAAATTTCAGAAGCTGTGGCTTGGTCCTTTTCAGATTGTAGAAGTCATAGGCCCATCGACGTTTGTGTTGCAGGATTTGGCAGGTAGAAGAGATTCTTTGCCTGTGAATGGACAGATTCTTAAAATGTATTTTCCATAGAAGATCACTCTTCTATTTTTGTAGGATAGTTTTAGTTTCTTTTATTTTGTTTTTCTCTTTCTTATAAATAAAACCGGTTGTAAATGATCATTGAAAAAGATTCATGAAAGAGCACACCAACTCTCTATCAGATTTTGATTTCACTTGTACAAATAGCAAAACTTTTCGGAAAATCTGATTTTTATTATTGACAAATAGAGTTAACTTTAACCTGAATATGATATTAGTTTCAACCTCTCAAAAAACTTTGATGAAATCAACCTTTGGTAAAAAATTGTTTTATGCCAGCACAATGAAAGGTATCATCAATAATAAAATAAATATTCTCTGTAAAGCTGTTGTTTTCAAACGCTATTATTGTCGTCCAGAGCTTTCTTAAGGAAAAACAATGACTTCCTCCCTGCTAAAGGAAACCGCAACATTCAGAGAAACAATCCGAGAAAACACTATATCTCAAAGAATAAGAGGTCTCATCACGAGCCGGCTTATCATGATCACAGATATTATAACTTGCTGACTTTGGCAATACTGTCTATCAAAACAGGGCAACGACTCAAGATTGTTGCAATCAAAAGACAAGGGGTCTCATCACGAGCCAGCTTGTTCAGCAAAAGTGTAAATCAAGTGAATGACTGTGTCATAATTTGGCCACCAAACCAAGACATTGTTCTTTAGAGAGTAAAAAAGGAAAAAGTGTCAAAAAGGATTTTTCTCTGAAATGTTGTAAATAACCTCAAGCAGGAAAAAGGATCATTGCTGGATAACATGGTAACCCTGTCGAGGCTATGGACGCTTGCGGGCAGCAGAGGCTCTACCTACGACAAATGAGCATATTTTAAAGCCAGTACGCAGAGAAGACCTTATTTTATCTTTAAAAAAGGACCAAGTAATGTCTGGTATGAATGCAAGAACTAAGCCTAAGGAAGCAGACAATTGGAATAAAAGAAGGGTTGAGACAAAGTATCATTGACAGGATAAGGGGTAATCTACTCTATCTGTCCATAACAAAATTTAGACATATGAAAATTTTTCTGTTTCGGAAGTGGAAATGTCAATAGAAGAGCAGAGATAACTGGTTCTTCACAGTGAATCGCCATTTTTGTGGTCACCAACAACCCCCCTCTTTGTTTGATATTAGCAATAACATCAAGCAAAGGGGGAACCTTAACAAAAAATCCCAAAAATATTTTTATCCAGAATTTTTGTATTTAACTCCCTAAAAGCTATATCGCATCGCAAAGAGAGAGTGAAGAGTTTTCCTATGCGCGTAAATAAGCTGCAAAGAAGCAATGCGAAATTCATCGCATCGCATATTTTGAAAGCGCCCTTAAAAGAAAACAAAAAGGAATCGCCGACGGCCGATATGCGACGTCACATATTGCAAACGTCGCAAAAGCAGCACACAATGAGCAAATGAAAATTGCGATTTTGCGATTTGCGATGTGCGATCCTACAAACTGCAATTTTGCGATTTGCGATCTGCGACGAATGAGACTATTAATTGCTGCGATGCGAATCGCAGAAACCACTCATCGCAAAGTTTCTTCGGCATGATCTGTAAACCCAAAATTGAGCGCGCACCTTAAGGAAAATTAATGATTGCACGCCTGAGTATCCAAAGATGATCGTGTTGCGTTTTTCGAAGAGTCAAGTCATTATGAGTGTCATGATTATGCATTCATTAGAACTTAAAGCTTTCATGTCAATCTTTTCGTCAATTCTCTTTTCCTTTGCGTGAACTGCAAGGCAGCAACTAATATAAATCTATATGCAGGAAACATCCAAGGAAAAGGGGAAAGCGCCAATACTAGAAGAACAGAGAGGAGATGCCTTCGCAGATGAATGCCGCATGCAGCAGGGCCACGAATTCCAGAGTATCACTCAACAGGCACTGATGAAAATAGACTATCCAAGACTCAGAGTCAAAGGTGCACAAAAGCAGCATGTTTGCAAAAGATCCTGAAGCTCAGATTGGATAAAGCAAAAAGAAAAACGCTGAAAAGGGATGATGCTTCAGAAAAGCCTGGAACAAAGAACGGAAGCAATTTTCAATACGTAAGATTGTTCAGGCAACGAAATCCCTAACTCATTGAGTCATTCGCACGGCCGGAAACCGAAATAGCAACAACACAATCAGTTTGAAAGAAATCTGGGTTATACTAAGTATACACACAGCAAAAAACACCCAGCCAGAGGAAGATTTTCAAAAATATCTTCTAGTTTGTCAGAAAGAGGTGCCAGCTTTTGTTATTTCTACTTTTATCGCTCGAGCAAAAGGAAAAGACAACCAGCCGACTCTTTCCAGGCGAACCTTGCATTGCTTACAGCACTAAGGAGCAGATACAGAAGCGGCTAGAAATTAGATTCAATTTTTAGAAATAAATTTGTTTTAGTAAAAGGGCGGTCATTTGAAGACGTTTCCTAAATTTGTGTAATTAAGATTAGTTAGTTAGTAGTATTTAACCCTTATCATGGCATTTGGAGAAGGGTCCGGAAATTTGTCAAAAAACTTGTCCTCAGAACATGCACTTTTGCACCCTCGGAGGGGGTTTTTGATGAATGGATGGATCGAGATTTATTTATGTTTACATTTTAATATCTGCTACTGATGTTGCACTTCTGTACTCTTAGTAGATTTTAGAAGTAAGTAGAGATAAATCATTATTGCTTGAAGTTTGTGAGTGAAATCAGTCATAAATGGTACTTTTATCTCTTGATTAATTTCTGCTCATATTCTTAGAGTGATATACAGCTGAGTTGTTTATATGTTAATGTATGAATGTGTGGGTTACCATTTGGCACTTTTGTACGGTGGAGTCATTTGTTTGTGCTTGACATATGAATAACTGATTATGCGATATGCTGTTCACAACTGTTCTGCCTAACTTCTTATGTAGAATGGTTTATCTTAATTGATTTATATTCTTATGATAGCTGAATGATCTTTATTACCAGTTGTTGTATGAAATCTTTTTAGATCGCATAATGAAAGAATTTTACCCCGGGTTAGTATAGATTAGATGTGATGTTTTTGTTAGATTACAGTAGTATAGAGTCAGTTTAGAGTCTAGAATTAAATTAGCTTAAAATTACCTTTAGATTAGCATCGTCAAAATCTACACACACACACACACACATCTTTTAGATTGGGAAGCTGGTCCCATTATCCCCAGTTGGACCCGCTACAACAAACGGGCAAGGAGCCGCCAACCAGGTTCCCGACCGGGTGGGTATCCCCCTTGTTGTTGACCCGATTTCGGGGCCCTTAACATACTCCACCAACAATCTTCCTCTTCATCCATAATTGCATGTTCAATCCAACTTGAATCCAAACAATAGGGGAGCCCAACAGGTTGAGACACTCAACCTTCTTGCATACAATATTGCCACTTCGAAATGCAATGAATTGAATCTTCGGTCCGGTCGGGTGGTAAATGCTATGACTTCATCGATAATTATTGAACATATTGATGATGAATCCTTAAAAGTAGAACCTAGGAACTCCTCTAGAAGGAAAAGGGGTGATTCGACACAGATTACCATGGAACAAGAACCCCCTACTCAAACAATTATCACTCGAGGATGCCAAAATCTAAATTTGATCTTTTGGGGGAATTACAAAACCTATTTTCCAAAATCCCATTACTACAAGCTATGAAGGATGTGTCGATCTATGCTAAAAAAATTAAGGAATTTTTCTCCAAAAAGCCTAGAAGAAACCGAAAGACCCACACACTATACATGTCATGGGAAAATTATCAGACATAATGTTGGGAAAAACTACACCCGTCAAATATGGTGATCCAAGAAACCTGATTCTCACAGTACAAATTAATGGAGTTGACATCCCAAATGTGCTGGTAGACCTAGGAGCTGCAATTAACATTATAACTTCCGCAACCGTACTTACCTTGGGCTTACTTGATCTTAAACCAACTCCTACAATCCTATAACTTGCAGACCGATCCACTGTAAGACCAGTAGGGAAGTTGGAAGATGTGACTATTTATGTAGACTCATGGAAATAACCTGTCAATCTTCTAGTGCTACATACTCAATCTCCAGTCGGAGGGCATCCTTTGATTCTTGGTAGACCTTGGCTTGCTACTTCAGATGCTTACATTGGGTGTCAATCAATAAATATGGTAATATCCAATAGGGAAATCACAAATAACCTTGTTATTTACCCACTGGCAAAAGCAAGCTCATCAATAAAACTAGGGTTTACCTTAGCACAAAAGTTTCCACCTTCGGATGTGTGTAAACTTGGAAATGAAGACATTAGACCAATTCTTACCATTAGTGAAGCTCTTTATTTTAAGGGTGAAATAGAAGATGATGCTATTAGAACATTTATTAGTAGTCCCAACTCTGTTTCTAGTTTGAAACAACAACTATTAAAATCTGTCATGAGCTGCACTATGGAGAAAACTATTGAACCAGAAACAGAAATCGAAAACATTCATGTCAGTGTACCCCATAACAACATTCCTATAGAAATCGATTGAGGAAAAACGTTGAATGTTAATCCTAGTCTTTCACCTTCCTAAGTTGAACAATTTCTTAAAGTCCTTCGGGATTAGAAGGAAGCCTTCGCTTGGGAATATACTAACACGAAAGGGATCCCTGCTGATCTATGTACCCATCATATATACATAAGAGAAGAATTCCGACTTGTTCGATAACCACAAAGAAGGATGAATCCTTCTTTGAAGAACATTGTCAAGGAAGAACTGCAAAAGCTATTGGATGTTGGGTTTATTTATCCAATCTCGAACGGTCAATGGGTATCCACATTAGTCATTGTTTCAAATAAAAATGCCAAGTGGCGGATCTGTGTTGATTACATGGAATTGAATAAAGCAACTCAAAAACATCACTTTACCTTACCTTTTATTGACCAGGTCATCGACACATTAGCTGGGAAGAAGTTCTTCTCCATTCTAGATAGATTTAGTGGATATAACCAGATCTAGATAACTCTTGAGGATTAGGATAAAACTACTTTTACTTGCCCTTGGGGAACTATTGCATAATGATTCCTTCGATTTGGCCTATATAATGTGCCTGCTACCTTTCAATGAAAAATACTAGGAATTGTTTCTAATCTAATTAATGACATTGGTTAAATTTACATGGATGACTTTACCCCATATGAGGATTCTTTCGAAGAAGGTCTGGAGAATTTAGAAAAATTACTTAAATGATGCAAACAAACTTATATTTCTCTTAGTACAATGAAATGTCATATGTTGATGGAAGAAGGGGCAGTTTTGGGACACTTACATTCAATTGTAGGAATACGGGTTGATCCTCCCAAGGTTGAGGTAATATTAAATTTTCCTACACCAAAGACACCAACTATGCTGGCTATTATCGACGCTTTATATAAATTTTTTCTAAAATAACATTTCCACTTTTCCAATTATTACCTAGAGATGCAAAATTTGTGTGGAATGATGCATGTGAAGTAGCGTTTTCAGAAATCAAGAAAATAGTTTGTAAAGCTTTGATATTACTAGGCCCTGATTGGAAACTCCCATTTCATATCTCCACAGATGATTCTCATACAACAGTAGGGGAAGCCTTGGGAAAATAGGAGGACAAGAAATCGTACGTGATTTACCATGTCAACAATAATTTAACTCCTATTGAACTAAATTATACGGTAACAAAAAAAAAATTGGTTTTCATATATGCTATTAACAAATTTCAACATTATATTAGAAGGTACCCCACCTTTGTGCACACAGACCATTTAGCCTTCAGGTATCTGATAAAAAAACTGATAATTCTTGGTCGAATTATAATATGGTTGTTATTGATACAAGAATTTGATATTACTATTGTAGATAAACTAGGAAAATATAATGTGGTAGCAGATTTCCTGTCTAGGTTGAATAATAATGATGAAGATACACCTATAGAGGATAGTTTTCCTGATGAGCATCTTTTCACAATTTCTACTCACATTCCTTGGTATGAAAATGTTGCTAACTATCTTGTTATAGGAAAGGTACCTCATCATTTGTCGTACAGGGAGCAACGAAGAATTATCCAACAAAGTGCCCGTTATACATGGATAGAGAGATATCTCTTCTACATTGGATCAAATCAGCAGATATGACATTGTGTAGGGGAGGATGAGATTTATGATATTCTAAAACCTTCCCATGATGGTCCTTGTGGAGGGAAATTTTTAGACAAGTGAACGGGTCATAAGGTGATGCCGATGGGATATTATTGGCGTTCTATTTTCTGTGATGCTGGGAAATATGTTCGGGGATGTGACAAATGTCAATGGATGGGTCAACCTAGTCGGTCATATGAAATGCCACTACAACCTTAATTAGTCTTGGAGCCTTTTGAAAAGTGGGCTATCAGTTTTGTCAGGCCATTTAACCCTCCTTCTCATCAAAAAGTCCACATTCTTGTCTATATATATTATGTGACAAAATGGGTGTAAGCCAAAGATGTTGTTATCACAGGGCTCGAAAGGGTTGGGCTGTGTCAACCTTCAACCTAGTGTAACTATTTCAAACCAACTTTTGACTGGAAGTTAGCCCTTCCATTCTGAGAGGGCTCTCTCAATATGCTTAAAAAATTGACTATGATAAGATCAAAAATACAGATGGCTAACTCTGGTTTTCTATGTGATTTTTGTAAGTGAAAGAGTGTGAGGACAACCACCATTGGGCATGGAGTCAATTAAAGAAAATAAATTACAAACAACATTGTTTTGTGGAAGTTGAGGCATTTTTTGGTTTACTAATGTGAATATGGACATTTACAGTAATCACAGCAAATTGAAGGAAGTTGGAGGAATATAACATTGAATTCCAAGTAATCAAGTAAGCTATGAAAACCGATAACAACATAGGAGCATGATAGGATGGATATAAAACCAAAAATGAATCTCAGGTTAAAACAGACTATTGTTGTAAATTGTATTTTAATTAACTGAAAAATATACAAAATGTGGTCTTCTCACATCATCAATCCCCCCTTTCAAATTCAATAAACTACCGATATATAGAGTCAGATCTTCTTTACAAAATCTGTCACCTAGGCTAGATTCAATCAACAACTAAGAGACATAATCCTATTTGATTAATAAAACATTGAGCCTTCATAGGGATTTTATGTTTTAACAAAGTTTGAAGACAAATAGGAGTCACCTAAACAGAACCTATCTAACTGTTGCAATAATTTAGGAAAACTACTTGAAGTGTTGGCACTGTATTTGTGGAAATTCAGAACATCTGGCCCTTCGAATCTTGTTGCGTTGTTTGCTGATTAAAATGTGTTGAAAGTGTCTCGTTGTCCTTTGTTTCTCACTGTCTCACCTTTCACTACATTATGTTTGATGATTGTGCTGCTTGATATACGCCTAAAAATACCCTCACCGTCCCACTGAATGGAAGAGAAATGGATGTTTTGATGCTCATTGATCTGGGCTTGCTGATATCACAATTGCAATATAGGGGAAGGATTTTTTTACCATGTTTCATATTTTTCACTGACTGTCCGGACGTGAAACTTTAATACAACATGTCACATAAATATCACATCCAGGAGGGTTCTCGCACATTGCAATCGCAAGTCAGAAGGGACTTTGGTGAAGGAGGGACTTATCACTGTGCGATCCCCGATTGTAATATCGAAATTGATGGGAGAAGGACTTATCGCAATCAAAAAGTGAAGGAGGGACTTATGATATCGTAATCGGCGGGGGACTTTGTGATATGCGATATCGCAATCGCAAGCGAAGGAGGGACTTACGATATCGCAATTGCAAGCAGAGGAGGGACTTACGATATCACAATCTGTGGGGAGGACCTGTGATATCGACGGAGGAGAGATGACAAGACTTATGCGATAACGCAATCAAAAAAGGAAAAGGGAGACGAGAGGATATTGTATCGCAAAAGGGAAGGGGCCAATAATGATATGGTTTGCGGGTCCCATCCCTTTAAAGGGACTGTGACTTGATTTCTTAGTGTTAAATGGGTTAATGTGGCTAGAGTTGGAATATTAATGCGGCTAGAGTTGAAATATTAATAATGAATGGAATGGCTAGAGTTAAAAGACAAAGGATGAAATGGGATCTATGAAAGAAATGGGTTTTAGAGAACATGGGAATTTCTCCAAAACAATTTAAACTGAACCTGTTCTTCCTCCTTTAAACTCCAAATGCAAAGCACAAAAACTTTTTTCAGAAAAGCAACAGATAGATGCAAAGAGCAGTGGTGAAAAACCTTATCTAAAATGACTAATCAAACTAAAAATTATTTCTAGGAGTTGTCATGGATAACAATGGCTCCAATGGGGATGTTTCACCCCTGTGGTGCAGCAAAGAACCAACAGACTAGTTGCCTGACCATTGGGTTGATCCCAATTTGAAGACTACATTCAAACCCACTTCACCAAACTGAAAAGAAAACTGCAAACCAATTGAAAACCAACTACTACTATTGCAATATGATATCAAACTGTTGTACAAACTGAAACTAACAACTATAAAATATTTCCTAAAGCTAAAGGAAATTCTCACCCAACAAGCTTATTTATGTACCAATAACCCTATTCTAACATATGAAAATCCACCTTCTTGATTCAAGCAATATGAAACCTCTAGTATAACCAGGCAAAGAGTTGATTCAATGCCAGGGCTCCTTGACTATGCTTGAACAAAATCAGTAGTGGATCATCCATTAGAAACTGAGAATAAAAACTGAATCCATCACCTGAGCTTGTAAATGAAAGAAACTCCATCTTCACTGATGACTGGAATAAACTTACCAGATGATCTTGATAATCATGAAAAATCACCTTTTCTTGATGAGTAACACCATGAGGACTAAATTCATTCATAAATGATGATCTTTTTTGTCCTAAGTCTTAAATTCCAAGAACATCATCAAATAAAAATGGAACTATAGATTTGTCTTCCCTTCTATGTAAATTAATAAAACCATCCATGCATCCTTGAACATCTTCAAACATGACATCCATATTGTGTGTATCAAAACTACTATTTTTCTTATCAAACAAATCAAATATAGCCTTTGGTAGTTTTGCTTGAGGAATGTCATCTTGAGTCTGAACACTAACAACTCCTATACAAACAACTTTATGCATTTCATCCATGTCATTTTGATGATCCTCAAATAGAATAGGTAAAACCTGTATATTCAACTCTTCATGTAACTCAGGTTTACTTAAAAGCGAACTTTCATGCACTTTAACTGGGACAACATCTTTATGATTTTCAACGGAAAAAAGTTCTTGTCTAGGTAGACAACTTTCTTCACATGTTGCCTCTTTGTTCAGAATCTTCATGTATGTATTTTCAACAACCTGATCTTGAGGAGTTTCTTCTTGACATAAAATATCAGAAAAGGAATGGGCTGAAAAACGATTTGAATAATTTGGCTCATACCTTTGACTGCATATAGTTTGACAAGGCTGCAAATCCTCGTGGATTTCATGTACTATGACTTGATTGTCAAATTGTTGATCTATTTCATCTTCAACTAAAGAAGAGACATCTGCTTGTTGGAAAACTTCTTGATCATCGTGACAAATAGCTTGAGAATAAAATTTATACATCTCCTCATCATCCATACATTCTACATCATCATCAATACTTTCAAGATATTGAATGAAACCTTTCCAAAAATTACAACAGTCTTGAAATAGTGGTGATGAAGGATGAGACTTCCCATAATGTCCAAAAAATATTCTATGGAAATATTTAAGAGAACACAAGCTTCCTGATGGCAACCCTTCATACCATACTCTAGCTTTGTCTTCTAGGGTAGCCATAAACATCTTCATGAGGAAATCCTCAGGAAACTCAACCCTCAGTCTGCATCCACATACGTGGAATTTAACCAAATGTAGAACAACATCATGCTTATTTTCATCTTTGAACATGGGAAGATGGGTTGACCAATCAACAAAAGGCATAGGATTTGGAAAACCATATATGTGAGACCGATCCATAGGAGCATACCTGGCATTTCTTCTTGTAGTAGAACTCATCTTGGAACTTCTTCAAGCTATTGATCTTCAGGCAGGGGAGTCACCATGAAACTTTAATCTTCTAGATCTTTTGAGATTGGAGTCGCCAGGGTAATATCACAACCTTCATAAAACTCTGATTTCCTATTACCCTCAGGAATTAGAATGAAGATATTCAAAGAAAATATGGGAAATGGAGTTTTTCGACTACCGACAAACGCACCAAAATGTTATCATGGGGCTGGAAAGGGTTGGGTTGAGTCAAGCTTCAACCTAGTGTAACTATTTCAAACCAACTTTTGACTGGAAGTTAGCCCTTCCAATCTAAGAGGGCTCTCTCAATATACTTAAAAATTTGACTATGATAAGCTCAAAAATACATATGTCTAACTCTGGTTTTCTATGTGATTTTTACAGGTGAAAGAGTGTGAGGATAGCCACCATCGGGCATGCATTCAATTAAAGGAAATCAACTACAAACAACATTGTTTTGTGGAAGATGAGGCATTTTTTGGTTTACTAATGTGAATATGGACATTTATAGTAATCACAACAAATTTGAAGGAAGTTGGAGCAATATAACATTGAATTCCAAGTAATCAAATAAGCTATGAAAACTGATAACAACATAGGAGCATGATAGGATGGAACTGAAACCAAAAATGAATCTCAAGTTAAAACAAAGTATTGCTGCAAACTATATTTTAATTAACTGAAAAATATACAAAATGTGGTCTTCTCACATCATCGATCCCCCCTTTCAAAGTCAAAAAACCACCCATATATAGAGTGAGATATTCTTTACAAAATATGACACTTGGGCTAGATTTAATCAACAACTAAGAGATCTAATCCTATTTGATTAATACAAAATTGAGCCTTCATAGGGATTTTCTATTTTAATAGATTCATTTGAAGAAAAATAGGAGTCACCTAAATAGAACCTATCTAATTGTTGCAATAATTTAGGAAAATTGCTTGAAGTGTTGGAACTATATTTATGGAAATTCAGAACATCTGGCCCTTCGAATCCTATTGTTCTGTTTGTTGATTAAAACATGCTGAAAGTGTCTCGCTGTCCTTTGTTTCTCACTGTCTCACTATGTATCTTTGTCTCAACTTTCACTGCATTTTTTTTATGACTGTGCTGCTGGATATACGCCGAAAAATACCCTCGCTATCCCACTGAGCGGAAGAGAAATGGATATGCTTGTTGATTCGGGCTTGCTGATATCACAATCACAATACAGGGGAAGGATTTTTTTAGCATGTTTCATATTGTTCGCCAAATGTTCGGATGCGAAACTTTAATACAACATGCCACATAAATTATCGCATCCTGGAGGGTTCTCGCACATTGAAATTGCAAGTCGGAAGGGACTTTAGTGAAGAAGGGACTTATGACTATGCGATCCTCGATTGCGATATCACAATCAGTGGGAGAAGGACTTATCACAATCGACAAGTGGACGAAGGACTTACGATATCGCAATCGGTGGGGGACTTTGCGATATGCAATATTGCAATCGCAAGCGGAGGAGGGACTTACGATATCGCATTCGGTGGGGAGAACTTGCGATATCGGTGGAGGAGATATGATGGGACTTATGCGATATCATAATCGCGAAAGGAAAAGGGAGACAAGAGGATATTGTATCACAAAAGGGAAGGGGCCGATAGAGATATGGTTTGCAAGTCCTAGCCCTTTAAAAGGATTGCGCATGATTTCTTAGTGTTAAATGGGTTAATGCGGCTAGAGTTGGAATATTAATGTGGCTAGAGTTGGAAATGGGTTAATGCAGCTAGAGTTGAAATATTAATAATGAATGGAATGGCTAGAGTTAAAAGACAAAGGATGAAATGGGATCTGTGAAAGAAATGGGTTTTAGAGAACATGGGAATTTCTCCAAAACAATTTAAACTGAACCTGTTCTTCCTCCTTTAATCTCCAAATGCAAAGCACAACAACCTTTTTTAGAAAAACAATAGATAGATGCAAAGAGAAGTGGTGAAAAACCTTATCTAAAATTAATAATCAAACTAAAAATTATTTCTAGGAGTTATCATGGGTAACACCTACCACAAAAACCACAGAACGGGTTGTCTCAGACTTTTTATTTGAAGAAATTTTCGCTCATTATGGAGCTCCTAGAGAGATAGTTTCAGATGGAGGGGAACAATTCACATCACATTTAATAACAACGGTTATGGAAAAATATGGGATCAAACATAGGGTTACATCTCCATGTCATCCTTAGGTGAATGACCAAGTCAAGAGCACAAATAAGGTACCAGAAAATATCCTCACAAAGACAATAGCTAACTATCGCCGAAACTACACTGAAAAACTTCCTTAAGAACTTGGGAATATAGAATGACATGGCAGAATACAATAAGATTTTCACCAGATGAGCTTGTGTACGGAAAATCCCCTTTGTTTCCAATGGAATTCGAAATTAAGACGCTCAGGAAAACTCTTGAAGTAGGTTTGGATCTTACTGCAGCCCAGAAACACCGACTGGAACAACTAAATGAGTTAGATGAAATTCACTTGATACTTGTACAAAATATTACTGCCATTCAACAACAACGAACCAAGTGGCACAACAAATTCATCAAGAAAAAGGTGTTTCAAAAAGGTGATTGGGCGTTACTCTATGACTCCCGATTCAAGGATTTCAAGGGAAAGATCTGCTCTAGGTGGATGGGACCATATGAAGTTGATGTAGTATTTGACAATGGGATTGTTAGAATTACAACAATAGATGAGGCACACACTCCTTTACTTGTAAATGGACACTGCCTCAGATTATATCATTGCCTGACCTCTAGGAACTCCTTTGTTAAGAATATTTCTGATAACTCTAGTTTTGAAATCATCAGTGCAGAGAACACTTCCAACACATTAAATTATATATATATATATATATATATATAGATATAATAAAATTAAAACTCTACTGCTACTCCATCAGTAACACTCTTTTTCTTGCAAGTGTTGTTACTTCACCGATGTTGATGCTCCACTGGTGTTGTTACTCCACTTGTGTTGTTACTCCACCGATGTGGATATTCAATAGGTGTTGTTACTCTACCGATGTGGATATTCAATAGGTGTTGTTACTCCACCAATACGGATGCTCAACTCGTGTTGTTACTTCACCGAAGCTGATACTCCACTAGTGTTGTTACTTCGCTGATGTTGATACTACATTGGTGCTGTTACTCCATCGATGTTGATACTCCACTAGTGTTGTTGCTTTGCCGATGCTAACACTCTACTAAGGTAAGTCGCTAGGTACGTCCTTGAAACGACTCTGTGGATTTGATTGGTATCTCATTTATGACATGACCTATCATGACCAAGGACGAGCATACCTTAGTTGGGCGGGGGGGGGGGGGGGGGGGGGGTGGTGATATCGTATTTAATAATAATGATGTAATTTCATCATTATTATTAAACCTCACTTTAATCGCTCATCATTACCACGATCCGTTTATATTCCCATTGTACCCTTCATGTCTATCCATGCGCATCAGAAAGGACATTTTGTACGAGTATGTAGGCGTGCATTAAGTTGTGGTATTTTCCAATGCATTGGACTAATTACCATAACCATAACACATTTACCATCAATCTTGTTGTAAACTTCACTCAGATTTATAGCCATCCCTGTTAAAAACTTTATCGGCTAACAACCCCCTCAACAACTTGTTGCTACTCCGAGTGCTACTATAGAGCAATGAATAGAATGGGTGACCAAGCCATTAGACACGAGCCATAAAAAACAGTGCAGGTTTGGCGTCAAGTAGATGTATGGCAAATTTTTCAAGATGCGAGATGGCATATCTATTTTGAAAGGTTACAGGAGTTTGACAAAGGGGTAACAATTGAGTTCGCGTTGAATTTGCAAGGGAATCATTCCAGAGTCTGCGGACTAGAAATTTAGGTGACAAAAGAAGTTATTTTGACTATTAGTGGATTTCCACAAGGAGGACATAAGTGGTTCGCCTAGAGAACACCCATGCCAAAATTTTCGGAGTTATTTCTACAGGAAGGAGAAAATGTGGTACAAAAGGGGAAATGATATGATAAAAAATCATTGCCACAACCATGGGCCGAGGTTGCATACTTTGTAATTTGGTACATTACCTGTGAAGGTTGCCTCTCTACTCTTTTTAAGTATTTAAGCTTTTGGCATGTCTTCGGTTTCATTAATGTTGTGGGGAAAAATGCCTATGCAGGACGATCCTATCCACCTAAGGTGTGACAGTGCCTTAGCAACAAACAGAGACAGCTATTCTAGTATTCTTCCTTTATGAATTAAGAATGAAGAGAGATAGATGGACTAACCGGTGTCTTCCGTTTGTCCCTCGATCCGGTCTCTCTTCTCTTGGAGGATTCCCAGCTACTTGCCTTCTCGCTCGCCCAGCTTCAAGAGGTTTCTGCAAGATCACAAGAAGAGAACACTACACAAGACATGGATTCATATTCATAACTAGTTCAGGATTAGAAATAAACTAAACATACTAATGCAATCATACATCAAGAATACATCAGCATATAGGAGAAACCAAGATAGCTTTATTGATGAATAACAAGGTTCAGGAAGAGATACAACCCAGAGGGCTCCAATCCAGCATCTCCTTCCCAGCAAATGGAATTCCTATCTTCACCCCCTTCAAAGCATTAAGCACCCAATGATTCCAATCTCAAACCAATAGCAATTCTTTGCAATAACAAAATTCCAGCCTCTAGATCTCATGGAGGAGAGATCCATATATAGATGTTTGGAGAGAGGATGAGTCAGCTTGAGATCTGACTAGTGTCCTCTCCCTCTGTCAGTTCTTGATTCCACTTGGAGATTTGGAACCTCTTACTCATCACCAGTCGAATTCCCTGAGGCAAGTGTCATTTTGGAAGCTTCCTTGGTTTTGACACCTTGAGAAATGAGCTTGCCACATGTCCATTCTCATTCAGCGCAGGTAGCCAGTGTTCCCTTTGACATTCAACGCAGGTAGCCAGTGTTGGCTTTGACATTCAGCGCAAACAGCTAGTGTAGCCACTGAAATGATCCTGAATTGACTTGTTTTTGAGCAGTTTCAGGTGGAGAACTTCTGTGAATTGCTGTGGTTTGTTAGCCTTGTTCCTCTAGGGGTAGGAACAACATGTTTAGGGACTTTGGATCCCTTAGATTATGGACATTTCATGCTCAATGCTGTAAGGCACAAAAATGTCTATAACAGTTGCCCCCTAAAGTATGAGGCTGTTTATCGGGTGAAATGCTTTATCAGGGGGATCCGAAGTTCATCCAATGCCGGGAGGAGACCTGTAATAAGATACAATACAATACATTATTTTTCATACTGCTTTCATGATCTAGCTGAGGCGGGCATTCCCATGCTCAGCTTTATAAATTCATTTTTCTGTACATAGAACAGACAATTGTCTGATGGTAGACTGATAATTTTGATGAAATTATCATCCTTTGAGTAGGATGATCATCTGCTGCAATGATGTACATTTCAATGTCTTTATCTTTCCTGAATATATATCGCAGCCCGGATGGATGAAACTAGATCCGGGGTCTTCAAACTCGTTCGATCTTCACTCTAAGTACAAGTCGATCCATGTGAGAATTGTTCTGAAGTCGAACATGGAAAGACATCGCTTGATTACCGGTCATTGAGGTAAACCGTTAACAAGCGCGAGAGGAATCACCGATAATGATAATGACCCTCAAGGTACTGCAGTACAATTCACATGGTGTGAATAAAGGACTTGGCGTCGAACACCACGCAAAATCTTTCGGTCGAAGGTCATTGATGTATACCTGTCGCCGGAAGTGAGAAACTTGCCATTGAGGCATGCAAGCTTCAAAGTACTAAAGGGGTTGTTCCTAGATCAACTTCTTGGATAATGAGCTGATGTCGACAAGAAGCGATCCGTCAAAGGAGGGCCTTAATGAATCCCACATCAGTGACACGGAACAGAGCTAATGATTTTAATGGAGGTGAAAGCGATCTGTGACATATGATTCAAGGTGGCGGTCATGAAAGGATGAAGGATAATGTATGGCAGTGGATGGGACACGGTTGACTTTTCTGAATGACTTCTCTTGAACATGTGGCGACACTGATGCGATGGATAGGTAGCATTACCCCAAATATGGATGGTATGGCGAGACCATGGACGTGACTGGTGAATGAAACAACCCAACCCGATTGTGGTACGGAGGAAAAGTGTCATGTTCAAGAGCGACTTGCTACCATCAAAGTTTTCTTTAGTTTCTCCCAATTTTTCCCCAGTCATTGCTGACCGGTACCTCTTTATTTTTGTCAAGCTTGAGGAGGATAACATATGCTTGTTCTATAACCTGCCCTTCGGGCAAGCCCATCGCTATGTTTTAACGAGCTTAGCGATAGTGAAACTCGTTCTCGTCTAAAGACAAGTTTGTCGCTATTTAATGATTTTAACGAGTCTAACGACAAAGATAACTCGGTCCTTTTCATTTTTAGAGAGTCTGAAAAGGTACATAAAGTTAACTCCAAAAGTCCTTTTTCGTCATCTAATCCCTTAAGTCCGAAAAAGTATAAAACAATACAGAAGGGATGAGTTTTCGATAGTTTTAACGAGCCGAACAAAACAAGCGCTCGATCTTTTTGTGCAATAATCCCTCAGGTCCAAAAAGATTAAAATCTAGAGGAGGGATAGCTCTTCCGGTCGCTTTAACGAGCTGGAAGGCCAAAACTCGGCAACCTTTTCATATTTTACGAGTCAGATGAAAAGAGCTTAAAGAAGACTCGTCTTTTGAGGAACGAGTGATAAACACGGTTAGCAGCTGATTCCAGGTACAGGTTGGAATTTTCCAATCACGACAGTGTCACAAGGATGGCTAGGTGAAATCACTCTTCGCAGCTGTTCCTCAAAATGGGTAAACAAACATATGGAGGTGAACGATTGGCCAAAGGAAAAGTGGAGGTGACGGGCAAACACGACCAAGGCTTTTAATGGCTGATGATATTACATTCACAGTGGTTATTTACCGGGATAGTTCATTTTTTAACGAGCTTAAACGCGGGTGGAAACATTTGCTCGGTCTTATGTTTATTTTTTAACGAGCATGAACTATGTGCTAAAACTGCTCGGATCTTGCGTTTATTTTTTAACGAGCATGAACTGTGTGCTAAAACTGCTCGAATCTTGCGTTTATTTTTTAATGAGCATGAACTGTGTGCTAAAACTGCTCGAAGATAAGTTTGCATGCCCCCAACATAATAACGGAAATCGAGGTGCATGCCTATTGGTCACTATTTAAGCATAGTAACGCTTGAGGTACAACCCATTACGGGGTTGCGCCAGTGGAATTCCGTCATAATCCATTAACTCGTAGGCTCCTTTTGCTAACACTCGTTTAACAATATAGGGGCCCATCCATAAAGAATTAAATTTACCTGCTCCCAATTTATCGGATTCTTGGTCATAAAGCAAGACCAAGTCACCTTCTGAGAAGACACGGGGTTTGACATTTTTGTCGAACTGCGCCTTGACTCGTTTCTTATGGGCTTTGTTAGCCAAAGCGGCATCACGACGGGTTTCATCCAATTGGATTAATTCCAAGAAACGGGCCTCTTCTTCTGAAGTTCCAGGGAGGAGATCAATTGCGAGTTTAAGAGACGAGATTTCACACTGGATTGGCAAGACTACTTCCAGGCCATACACCAGTTGGAAAGGTGTGAACCCGGTCGCATTCCTTACCGATGTTCGGTAAGCCCACAAGGCTGAGTACAGGATTAGGTGCCACCTTCTTTTGTGAACTCCGATCATCCTTTGCAACATATGCTTCAGGACCTTGTTGATCACTTCAACTTGTCCGTTGGCTTGTGGATAATACGGGGTAGAGCTGTCGTGAGATAGCCCTAGCTTGGCAGCTAATTCAACCATCATGTGATTGCGAAAATGCGATCCATGATCTGTAACTATAGCCTGTGGTATGCCGAACCTGGTGACTACATGATTGAAAAAGAAAAGGGCAGCTGTTTCACCAGTGTTATCTAATGTAGGCATCGCCTCGGCCCATTTGGTAAAATAGTCAACGGCGACTATAATATACCCATACCCCCCGGTCGAGGTGGGGTTACATGTCATGAAATCGATGCCCCATTTGGCGAAAGGCCCAACAGCAACTATTGGTTGTAAAGGTGCGGGTGGTCTTCTGGTTTTGCTACCAAAAATTTGACAAGCATGGCAACTTCTGACTGCGGTTATGCAATCTTTGAACATGGTTGGCCAGAAGTATCCTGCTCGTAATATTTTCTGTGCTGTAGCATATCCAGATTGATGCCCCCCACACGCTCCTGAATGACACTCATTCAGGGCTTTTTCGGCCTCTTCATGGGTGAGGCACCTCCTCAGAACTGTATCGATACCACGACGGTAAAGCGTATCACCGACGATCATGTAGTCTTTCGCTTGGTATCGTATACTCATTTCTGTTCTGAGTGAGAGGTGTCAGGCTTGAATTTTTGGGTTTGGAGATAAATTATTATATCTCCATACCACTCATTGCTTGCAGATATCAGAAACAAACTTTCGTCTATGATTGATTCTTCGGCTGTTTCATCGTTGGACGACGATGGGAGATCGCACAATAATTCTGCGAAAACTAAAACTTTCTTTGATTTGGATTTTACAAATTCCAGATCAAACTCTTGAAGGATCGCTATCCATTTTGAATACTTTCCCCCCAGCAACTGTCGCGACAATATATAAGTCATGGGGTTGCAATCTGATAGAATGGTAGTTTTCCAAAAGAGGACATAATGTCGAAATCTTTGTATCGCTTGAACAGCAGCGAGTGCTAACTTTTCAACATAAGAATATTTGCTTTCTGTATCATTCAAGTTTTTACTTAAATAATATATAGGATGTTCAATTCCATCGACTTCTTGAACTAAAACCATTGCAATGGTCGTATTTTCTGCAGCGAGATACAGGTTAAAATCTCTTTGATAGTCCGGGGCATACATTAATGATGCTTTTACTAGAGAATCTTTCAGAGCATCAAAGGAAGCTTGCGCCACCTGATCCCAGACAAAAGGTACATCCTTTTTCAAAAGACGAGTATAACCTTTAGCAAGTTCTGCGTAATTTGGAATGAACCTCCTCAGAAAGTTTGCTTTCCCTTGGAGTTTCCGAATCTGAAGCAAATTTGAAGGTGGAGGCAAATTAATGATTGCCTGAACCTTCCAAGGATCGAGACGAATGCCATCCTTAGAGACCACAAAGCCAAGTAAACGACCAGAACCGACGCAAAATACACATTTGTGTGGATTGATTCTTATCTTGTAGTGTCGGCAACGTAGAAATATCGCTCTTAAATGCTGCGGATGATCAGTCCGCTTTCGCGAATGAGCCGGAAGGTCGTTGAGATATGGTTGAACGATGTTCTTGATGTCATGGAAGGCATAATTGATTGCCCTCTGAAACGTCGCCCCTGCGTTCTTTAAACCAAACGGTAATTTTCGATAAGCGAATGTGCCCCACGGACAGATGAATGCAGTCTTTGACTTGTCCTGTGGGCGGATATTTATTTGATTATACCCCGAAAATCCATCCATGAATGAAAAAATTTCACATCCAGCGCATTCATCAATTATCTGGTCTATGAAGGGTGTTGGGTAGTTGTCCTTCGGACAATCTTGGTTTACATCCCTATAATCGACACACACTCTAATTGTCCCTTGTTTTTTCATAACAGGGACAATATTCGATACCCAATCGGTTAGAGGAACCGGGTAGATGAAACCAGCATGGAGAAGTTTTTCAACTTCTGCCTTAATGGCAGCGGCTTTCTTGGGGTGCACCTGCCGGAGCCGTTGTCTTACTGGTTTGACATCAGGATACATCTTAATCTCGTGTTCAACGATACTCGAGTCAATGCCTAGCATTTCATCATATGACCAAGCAAAGACATCTCTGAATTCGCAAAAAAGAGCGTTATATATTTCGAGTTCTGAAGGAGAACATCCTTTGCCGGCATAAATATTCTCTACAACATTTGTTTTAGTCGAGATATTTATGGCTATAGTCTCTTCAATATTGGATAAGTTTCGCTCGGAATCCACCGTATTTACAGTATTTCACAGGAATTCAAAAATTGAAGGGTGATAAAGGTCATGTTGAGTATCTTCTTCATATTCTGGAAGAAGGGAACGATGGTGGCAATCATTCCATGGTGCCCCCTCAATCAACATTGATTGTAGGATTCCTTCGTCAGTCCCATGCACTTTCGACCAAGGATCTAATGGGGTACCATATTCTCTAGACCTATCTACCCAAACGCTTGATGAGCGTTGATTTGGGTTCGCCTCCCATGCTTGAAACATTGATTGCTACAATATTTCTATAGGGCTTGGGGGCAAAACCATTGCATGATCCATGTTGATATCGTCTTCTGAGATCTTCGTGGAAGATATCATGTTGCAGGCTCTCACCAATGCTACTTCCCCTATATAGATTGGAGGTGGAAGTGCGAAAGTTCCCATTAATGTGGGGTCTTTCAGTAGGCCTACTCCGATGTCTTGAAGCGAATGGTTGCTTCCATGGATCATGGGAATGCTTCCCGTAACTTGTGAACCATTAGGGAGGAAGTCTTGTTGGTCGACGATTGTAATTCCTTCTTGAAAAGGGAATGCGATCTTCCTAAAATAAGTCGACACTACAGCTGCCATGGCATATATCCATGGTCTTCCCAGTAGGATGTTGTAGTCAAGATTCCCATCGATGACTTCAACATCTATTTCTACTGTCTTCCCTCCTAGTTCAACCTTCAAGTTATTAAGGATACCGCATGGGGTATAGGTCCTTCTGTCGAATGCTTTCAATGTCGTCGAAGATCGCGACAAGGTCGGAGATCCTAAAGTTTTCCAGCAGCTCATCGACATAATACATGTAGATGCTCCCTCATCAATAATTGTTCGGTGAACAGTTTTGTTGAGGGCTTTCACTTGGATAAGGAAAGCTAGTTGAGCTGGTAACTGAGGATCGTATCCTTTGTGGTCGAAGGATACAAGATTGGAATCCTTAGGATCAACCCCACCAATAGCCGATAACAAAGCCTGCCTTTGGGATGGGCAATTTTGTAGTACTTCAAGAGTCGACATAGCGGATGGCGATTGGGCAAAATCTTCCACTATGTTATAATGCTGCGCCGCTCTGGCGCGAGGATTAAATGTCGACTTGTGTACTACTCCCTTTGGCGGTTTTATTGTTAATTCAGGAATGATGGGCGGTACAACTTCTGTCGAAGTTGTTGTCGAACTACTTGGTTGATCTTTACCTTTGTCGTTCGACAGCTGCGGATTCCCGTAATCTTTGTTCCTTGTCGAAATCAAAGCATCATTCTGCTGTTTTGAAACCGACAACATTAGCACTTGCGACGGGGAAGCATTTCCACTATCAACCAGATTTTGACCTGGATTGGGAAACGGATCAGTTAACACAACTGAGGTTTGCGAACTTTTGAAGAACCTTTTTAGCTCAGCTTTGTATGGACAATCCCTTGTCCAGTGATCCTCATCGCATATCTGACATGGATATTTCCTATTTCCAGGAGGGTTTGAAGAAGTTTTTTCAGGAGATGACTCACCCTGTTTCTTCTTCTTCCCTTTGTTTTGCTTCTTCTTGCTCCCTGGTTGTTTGGTTTCTTTGCCTTTATCTGCCGATACGGCATTTACTTCCGAAGCAAGAATTTCTTCTTTTGCATTTTGATCTGAAGTCTTACGGGCTTTCTTAGACGAAGCCTTTGTCGATTTCGCATTTTCCGTGCCAATCACGCCATCGTCGTCATGAGAGTCACTATTTGATTTAGGAGGAGGAGGAATTGAGAATTCCAGTCTAGGGGCGTCAGGTATTTTGTTGTAGAGCGTGCCAGACTGAGTATAGACTAAGTCTAGATATTTTGCACGAGCAATAACTTGCTCCTCCGTTACGACTCCTCCCTTGGCCACATCTTCCGTTATGGCAGGAAGTAACGACTTGATAAACCATTCAGCTAATAACTGATCGGGAACGTACGTTTTTACCATCCTACGATGACGACGCCACTCATGTATATGATCAGATATGTGAGTGGCTGTTGTCTGCTTGAAGTTGGTTAAGATTTCCGTTCCCGTTTCATACCTTATCGGTAATTGAAAATGGGTTAAGAAAGTCGTGGCTAGGGAGCTGAAATTGTCGAACGAGGCTCTAGGTAATTCAATATACCATTTAGCCGCTGGACCCGTTAACGTCCTCTGGAAAAGGTGAAGCCTTATCGAATCATCATTTAGGGTGTTTGATGAACACCACAGATGAAAAGTCATCACCTGATTCGATGGGTCTTCACCTGGATTTCCATTAAATTTAGGAATGTCAGAAGGAAGTTTGTGAGGAATCATTGGCCACCAAGGGGCGTAAGCAATCGGATCGTTGGTTAACCGGTGTAAATCGGGTAACTCTAAAGTTGCCACGAATGGTAACTGTTGATTCAGGTTAGGTGAAGCATACCCAGGATACGAAGGAATCGCCTGAACAGTGGGCCTTTGCATACCAGCATAATGTAATTGATGTTGGTATGACTGATATGGTTGGTGGACTTGACCACTGTAAAGCGGTTGGTTTTGACCATTTTGAATATACGGTTGTCCACTGTTCGCAAAGATCTGCTGCTCAGAACCTTGGTACACTTGTTGGAATTGTGGTTGTTGATATTGCACCAGCCACGGTTGTGAAGCCATGTTCTGTTGCGCTATACCAACCGTTGGACCAAGGTGTGGGGTAATTGTACCTGTTTGGACCTATGTCGCCCCACCGGTAGGTGATTGTGGTTGAGTCACAGGGTCAAGGGGCTGTTGCATTACAACCTGAGAAATCTGAGGTTGGCATACAACAGGAAACATTTGAACTTGCGACACTGTCACAATAGCCGGTGTGGTCGAGATGTTCGACATAGGTACACATTGTTGCATAGAATACACAACCCTTGGTTGTTGAGGTAGCATAGGTACCCAACCACTTGATGTAACTCCAGTATAACCTGAATACTGTTGTGAACTCCCGTATGGATATCCTCCCGGAGGGGGTAATGAAAGGGCATACTGCCCCCCATACGGTAGCAATCCGGAACTCAAGGGGATTGTTTGCCCTTGGGGACTGGATTGCCCAAATTGACCTCCAAATGGATCAATTTGGCGATTCTCAACATAAGAGTTGCCGGATATTATTCCGGATGAACAAACTGGAACAGACCACACTGTCGAAATAGTCCCTTGGTGGACTCCTTCTAGCGGTTGTGAGCTAGTCGGGATAGATGGTATGCCGACAAACATTGTCGGAGTGACGACAGGGGCTTCTGCTGTCGCTGTGTCATTCGACACAGTCCTAGATGTTGACATTTGTTCAGACATTTTGAGTCTATCCAATAGATTGCCTAGCGATTCTACAGGAACTTCCACTTGTGGTAGACTAACTTCTGATGTAGAAGGAAATAGAGTGACCCCTACTCCAAAATGTGTTGGAGTACTTGCTTCCGGTTCCTCTACAATTTCCTCTATCGCAATCAAACCAGGTGGAAGGGGAAGACCGTCAGGTCCGTAAAATATTTCTGGTGCCGAAGAAGGGGTTGAATCGACAGCGACAGTTGTTTGAGGAGCAAGACTCTCTGAACCGGTTACAGATGGAACTGGTTCAGTAACACAAGTATTTGCCCCCAGACTAGGATCAGTGTTACTGTCCCTCTGCGGCTGTTGAACTTCTTCTATAGAGGCAAGGTTTCCAGAAATGTTTGGAGTAACCGAAATCTCAGATGTCGTTGGAACACTTGTTCTAACTTTGATAGGAGATTTCGAACCGGTTAAACGAGTTCGCTTTGTCCGTACTGTTTTCGATTCCGGAGACAAAGACGGTTGACTCATAAGCCTCCGCGAACGATGGGGTTTCAATTGACTTTCTTCCACGATTACGGATTACTTGATCAACCAAAATACAAAAGGGGGAAATGTGTTTCCGAATTAAATGAATTTTTTAGACGCTTTTAGACACAACTTGCTTTTTCACTTTTAAAGAGTCGAGAAAAAGCTAAAGATGACTCTAGTCTCCTTCGATGTTTTAACGAGCCCGAAGTGACAAATGCTCGGATGGACTTTTTCCATTATAGAGTCTGAAAAAGGCCAAAAGGAACTGCTCTGGAGTTCTAGGCAGAGGGTGTGCCAAACTTTTCGCAAAACCGCAGAATACTTTTTAGGGTACGGGCGGTCGATCTTCCTGAATGCTGTGTTCAGTGCATTGCGATCAGTAGGGCGGCCGACACGGCTTCCTAAGGATAAAGGTTTTATGCCTATAGGGGTCTCCCAATATATACGCGACGGTACGTGGGAGCACAATCCGTACTGGCGTTGTCGTCCCTCAGGAGGAATCACCCACCATCCACGTGATCGACAGTCACCAGGCTTTACGACGCCGGAACACGTCTCTAGCCTAGACCTCTATGTTGTGCGTTATGTTGCAAAGCGTTGTTAAGTTCATTCAATTTATTTTAGGTTGATCTTTTTAGAAGTTTGCCTTTCAAGGTTCACCACGAGATGTATGATACAATTCCTAAATGCAGTCTAAAGATGATAAGCAAGCTTTATATCTTTTCAACTTTGAAAATCCTAGCTACTAAGGGAAAAGAAAGACACCATCTTTTCTCAAAGAGCAATCAGCACACTCTAATGCACTTTTCCTAAATCAAACATGCAAAATATCAAAATGCAAATGCACAATGCAGGTGTTTGTTTTCCGCTTTCTTAGTATTGATGCCTACAAAGAAAGCTTTTTGTACAACTTTGAATTTGCTTTTAAATGACCAATACAAACAAGCTTACTTTTTCGAAATCAGAGAGGGTAGAAGAGATTACAACACTTAACGATTTTCGAAATGAATACTTGTTTCGACACTTAAAAGAGACAAACTCAAACCAGTAAGCAAAAGCAAATGTATAATCAACTGCAAACAGCCAATGAACTCTCTCCTAAGATCACCATCAACAGATCTGAATCAAGGGCTACAGGATGACTATTTCACTCATGCACAGGAAAACTGTAAATGATGCCACAAACACATAAAAACACTCACAGTCTTTTTGTACAAAAGGAGGCGGAATCTAAGCAGAGAAAAGGAGTTATCAGACTGGTACCTATGCTGGTTACAGGCTGCAAAAATCAGAGATCAAAACAAGGCAAAACAGAGCAGAGAACCCCAGTTGCACAAGGGCAAACTGGTTCAGCGCAACCTCAACACAGGGGTTTTGACATTCAGCGCAGGTAGCCTTCACGAGACTTGCGTTGAAATGTAGAATCCCTTCACTGGGTCTGCGCTGAAGGAGAAACTCTCGTTTCTCACTGGTTCTGGGTCACATATTGCTATTTAATCTATTGTTTCAGGCCAAATAAAAGCAACAAGCAAGGTACAACCAAAGGGATGCTTTGAGAGGGTACTAAGATCTATCACAAAGGATCATCAAATCATTTGTGAGTCCATTGTTTAGATCATAGACAAGTCCAGTGATTGGATCAAAGCAGCAACTGTCTACTTTGCATCCAGGAATAGCAGATGCAGTTCGATTGTTGCTGTCAAGTCTATGAAACAAACAATGATAGAAACACAAATAAAATGACTAAACAGATCTCCCCAGCGGAGTCGCCAATTTGTTGTGGGGAAAAATGCCTATGCAGGACGATCCTATCCACCTAAGGTGTGACAGTGCCTTAGCAACAAACAGAGACAGCTATTCTAGTATTCTTCCTTTATGAATTAAGAATGAAGAGAGATAGATGGACTAACCGGTGTCTTCCGTTTTTCCCTCGATCCGGTCTCTCTTCTCTTGGAGGATTCCCAGCTACTTGCCTTCTCGCTCGCCCAGCTTCAAGAGGTTTCTGCAAGATCACAAGAAGAGAACACTACACAAGACATGGATTCATATTCATAACTAGTTCAGGATTAGAAATAAACTAAACATACTAATGCAATCATACATCAAGAATACATCAGCATATAGGAGAAACCAAGATAGATTTATTGATGAATAACAAGGTTCAGGAAGATATACAACCCAGAGGGCTCCAATCCAGCATCTCCTTCCCAGCAAATGGAATTCCTATCTTCACCCCCTTCAAAGCATTAAGCACCCAATGATTCCAATCTCAAACCAACATCAATTCTTTGCAATAACAAAATTCCAGCCTCTAGATCTCATGGAGGAGAGATCCTTATATAGATGTTTGGAGAGAGGATGAGTCAGCTTGAGATCTGACTAGTGTCCTCTCCCTCTGTCAGTTCTTGATTCCGCTTGGAGGTTCTTGCTTCCACTTGGAGATTTGGAACCTCTTACTCATCACCAGTCGAATTCCCTGAGGCAAGTGTCATTTTGGAAGCTTCCTGGGTTTTGACACCTTGAGAAATGAGCTTGCCACATGTCCATTCTCATTCAGCGCAGGTAGCCAATGTTCCCTTTGACATTCAACGCAGGTAGCCAATGTTGGCTTTGACATTCAGCGCAAACAACTAGTGTAGCCACTGAAATGATCCTGAATTGACTTGCTTTTGAGCAGTTTCAGGTGGAGAACTTCTGTGAATTGTTGTGGTTTGTTAGCCTTGTTCCTCTAGGGGTAGGAACAACATGTTTAGGGACTTTGGATCCCTTAGATTATGGAAATTTCATGCTCAATGCTGTAAGGCACAAAAATTTCTATAACAATTAAGTTCATCCTTTAGATATTCCATTCTTTCTTTGGAACAATCTTCAATTGATGGCATGGTCCACGTGGCGGTCATGCCAAGCATTGAAAATCCTTGCAAATCATGGAATCATCATATTATTAGTGATGCATGACCTATCACAAAATCTTGTGACTTGGTAACAATTGGTTGAGCTAGGAGAAGAAGAGGTTGCCACTATGATAACAGTAAGGGTTGAAGAAGAAATGTTGGAAGAAGAGGAAGTCATTGTTGGCACTGAAACACAAGAACCAATATCAACTATTGAACCTACGGAGGAAGTAACAGAACAATCACTATTGGGAGTGGAGAAAGAAAGGGAAGAAGGGATGATAAACCAGTCAAATAATGTGGGGGATAGGGGTGAAGCTGAGAAAACTGAGGTAGAAGACGTTAGTGGGGTGGGAATTGAATATCTTACTCCTCGTTCTCCACTCCTTGCTTCCCTTCCAAGGGGGGCAAGGAAATTCCGTTCTCCTACCCACACAGTAAAAGAAAATATTTTCCCTCCGAATTGAGATTTTTTGGATTAATTATAGAGGAAGGGGCCACTGGTGACACTATACCACAAGAACTAGTGTCAATTGTCAAACAAATAGAAGAGGGAGCCACTATTGTCACTATCCCAAAGAACCAGTGTCAACTGTTGGATAAACAGAGGAAGAAGTCATCCTTGACACTACCCCACAAGAACTAGTGCCAACTGTCAAACCAATGGATAAGGAAGCTACTCTTGAAACTTCCCTACAAGAACCAGTGTCAACTGTTGAACCAATGGAGGAGGAATCTACTCCTGTCATTGTGACACAAGAACTAGTATCAAATTCTAAGCAAATAGAAGGGGATGACACAGGTGACATTGCTCCACAAGAAATAGTGTTAAACAACGAACAGATAGAAGAGAGGGTTACTATTGATACCGTTCTACAAGAGAAAATGTTAACTAATGAGTAGATGGAAAGAGACACGGTCGTTGATTCTAAACCGCAAGGACCAGTGTCAATTCCCGAGAAAGTAGGAGAAGAAATCAGGGCCTCAGAACAACTGCATGAAGGAGATGTTAATGGCACCAACCTTCAGGAACCAGTATTGGCTCTTGAGTCATTAGAAAGAAATCTGGTGATACTAGAACCTATAGTAGGGGGCACTGAAGTCGCTCCGTGGATACCGATAATTGAACAAGTGGAGGAAGTGATAGTAAAGAAAGAACAAAATGAAGAATTTGTTGTTGTTAATCCACCAAACCCAACATCGGTTGCAAGACAAGCAAAGGAGGTCGTTATAAAACAAGAATTTATTGAGCAACGAATGAAAAAGAAAGACCCCATCTAGAACCAGTATCGATTGTTGTTCAAAGAAAACATTCAATTAAAAATGGAAATTACTAAATTGAGAAAACAGGTGATACAGTCACGGAGAAAGGAAAGAAAGCAAAAAAGGAATGTTGGTCAAGCTATTGTAACTCCCAGAACCGATAGAACAACTTCGGTATTAGTGCAGACTGAAGACAAGCATACGACCTTGACATCCATGCAGACTGAATCACTTATCCATTTGGTAGAGGCTCGGGAATTCCTGTTGACAACAGAGATTCAAAAATGGAAGGCTATTGCTTCCAGCCTTTAGCATGGGTCTATTCCTATAGAAGCTCACCGAAGAGGAGTGAAGGAAATCTGGGAGCAAGCAACGAGAGTGGTGGCTGATCATATCACTCAGGTGGAGAAGGCCAAGCAGATGCAAGAAAATCTACAGAAGAAGATTGTGGAGCTGCAAGGGCAGGTCCAGTTATTAAAAGCAAACAAAGACGAGATGTTTGCCTTGACGCAATCGATAATGGCATGTAGACATCCTACTCATTACTATGCCAAATTCCTCTATGAAATATACTTTTTCTTCTTCCTGGAGAGTATCCATCAGGAGATAAGCCATGATATGAAATATTCCATGCAGTTCCTAAGGATTTTGAGAGCCCACAATCAATTAAACCAACATTTGACGTGTGAGATTTATATGCATAATTACATCCTATAGAATGATCAATCGTTCAATCCAATACCGTATGTGGGAGACATTCAGCTGAGAGAATTCACATCCTTTGTGATTAATCAGGTCAAGTGGAAAAAGGCCTTCGACACGTTCAAAGAAAATCAAGAAAATCGACCACTTGTGATTAGAATGGAACGTTGTTAGTTTGTGGATATTTATAACAGACATCAAACGTTCCTACAGTTGGAAGGACGAAAGGACCAAATGTTGACAACAAAGAAGTGGTGTGTTGACATGTGTATGAGGAAAATTTATACTTGTCATGTGGAAGCCCGAGATGCTTATCAGAAGTTGGATGTTGTCATCATTAGCAGTTCGTGTGAAAGAACCTTTTGGGGCTCATAATTTTTCCAGGGCCTCCACGTTATATCACATTCTACTCTTGACACTGCAGGGTCCTATGGATGGGGCTAAGATTTCAAGTCCCCATCATTTGTCTGCCTCTGATAAATACACATCGACTTATGTGGTAGAAGAGGATTGGTGGAAGGATATCCTTCGCTCTGATAGATTTAAACCTCTCGGGACATATATGGCCACATGATATGATCTTGCACAACTCCATTTAATTAATAATGGATCTAATCCATACCTTCGAAGGAAACAAGTTGAATGAGGACATGCAGATAAGTCAGTTGGGGGGAGATGTTGGTCGATAGATTTTCCTATTTTTATCCACTTCACCTTACCCATTCCATAGCTTTTTGCAAGTTTAATTTGTGTCTCAAGAATGCAGGTATGATAAATTGGCATGTCTTTTTGAACACTGATTAATGAAATGTATTCCTAAGGGGAATGTTGCCTATGCAGCCTGCTAACTAAAGTTTTCTTGTAAAATTGAGATAATGATGACCAACAGGCTACAAATCAGCACACGATTGTTGATGGGCTAGCAATGTTATTCTGGGACGGGGATTGCAAAAATGTTTAACCAAAGAGAAGCTGATGGATTAATATTATATCTATCTTTTGCATTTTGTTTCTGCTTTAATGATTGTTGTATATTTGCGAGCAAACAGAGTTGCTGAATCTTTGAGTTTGATAGTACTATTTCTGTAACAATGCAATGTATAAGTAATGGTTAAGGAGGCAGAAATACATACACTGGATCTGAGAAGTGTAACAACACAATTTACTTTATTTCGTTTTGATTAATGCAATTATGATTTCCTGAGCGCTGAATAATCTTCGATCTGTTTCCACATCCCTGATTGGAGAGTGGAGAGTCGGGCCCACTCTCCTGATCAGGTGTTGTTGGATTAGTTGTGTGTGTACATTTATGTTGGTTGTGTTCTCTTTGTTTTATTGTTTTAATGATTTATTGAATGCATTACTGTGAATTTAGATTTTAGTTTTGTTTTTATTGTTATTTTCTTGTTGTTACTGTTATTTTCTTTATGTTATTCAATTATTATGCATGATTGTTTGATTGCTCAATACTGGGTCATGTGGCCTGCATAGACTTTGCATGGAAGCCTTGAAACAATTAACGAGCCCTGGGTTGACAATTAATGTGGGGAAGGGTGAATTCCATAATTCATATATGAACACCAATAAATGCTACTTCTCTTGGTTTTGATTTCTCTCCTCCAATTTGCATCTCATAGGCAACGCGAGTTCTGTGTCGTTGCTCCATTTTCAAAGTCTTCAACTCTAACATCTCTTCTATGGCTAAGATATTAGCATTCAATCTCATTGGAAATGATCTTAATACTTTTTGTGCAATCACTTCTTCTTTGATGTCTTCATTTAGACCTCTCATCATGTTTGTAACTTCATCTACTTTAAGAAAGTATTTTGCAACATTCATCCTTAGACTTTCACGTCTCATTCTATAAGTTTGAATTTTTTCTTACTCTATCTTTTCATACCCCTCATAGAAGTTTCTAAGCTTATCGCAGGCTTCTTTTGTTGACTTGCAGTGCATCACCTTTATTAGCTCGGATTGGTTAAGAATAGCTATCATCACATTCATGGCCTTCAAATTATTCTCCTAGGCTCTCCTTTCATCGAGATATGTCAGTAGATTTGTTGGAACTTTGTATCCAGACTCTACAGTGGCCATACATCCACACCAAGAGACATGATGTATGCTTCCATTGTGAATATCCCAAATAAGTAATTTACTCCATCAAAGACTCGTATTATGCTTGAATAAACATATTGATTTTCCTGACTTGCCATGATTCCTTTCATATCTACCTTCCAATGGTTAAACTATTCCTAAAGGAATCCACTTTGATACCGATTGTTAGGAATAATGAATTATTGAGAGGGGGTGAATTAGTAATTATATATTTTGCACTTATTTAAGAAAATTGTTTAGAAAATTACAAACAATCACTCAACAAAAATGCAATCATAATCGTACACAATGATTTTAACGTGGAAACCATTCCAAGAGAAAAAACATCAAAGCTTATTTTATTATGATGTAAATTCAAATCACCAACTCTATTTACATCAATTCTTTGTGAGCACCCACTCATAGGAGGCCCCAACCTCCCAGATCAACAAGTAACGACGTATTTAGAGGCACCAACTTGCTTCTGCTAGTTAGATCTATTCTATCATAGGATTTTCAAACTCAAACCTCTAACAAATTTCTTTAATTCAATTTATGATTAATTTTATTGTCTTCTTGTAGCCAACTCTCCTCTGCAACTCCTCAACCTCACCAGGCTTATCACTCTCTTGCAAGCACAAACTACCACTGTCTGCAACACTAAACTTCAACAATTCACTCGCTATCGGGCTCTTCTACTCTCAATCTAAGTTCTCTATTCTCACAGTGTGGCTATTTCACCCAGATTTCACCCTGCTCAAGAAAAAGAGCTTCATTCACTCCACATTGGGCTCAAGAAAGCACTTCAATTAAATTCCTACTGCTTGAGGAAGTACTCCATCTCTAACTTAACTCACATCCAACTTGTGAACTTGTGGTTCTATAATTTTGGTGCTCATTTCTCGATTATAGAGTGTCAAATCTAATATTTAATCCTTAGCCACCACAGTCTAACGACACCTTCTTCTCCTTAATCACATTTCCTTCACATAATCCTCATCATTTAATTTCCTCTCAACTGGTTGTTATCCATCACTTGTCATCATCATTAATCAGATCCTTTATTTTTTGCGTTTCTCCTCTATCTAACTATGCAACAAAATATTTTAATTCATAACTAAAATCAATGCCAAATTCTAAATATCTAAGCTCCTAGAGCCTTCAGTTCCTTCCTCATGTGATTGTGATTGTGACCATCTTTACATTTGATGAACTTATGTTCGAGTTTATGTTTAGCTTCCTTGGTTGATGTGCTTGATCAAAACCATCTAAATGTTTAACTGTCAAACTTGTTTGGGTCATACGATCTATTCTTTAATATAATTTCATAAATTATGCAACACATGAAGTTTCCCACAAACACGATTCACTGACACAAATCCCAATACTGTGCCACATCATTCACTGATTGCAGTTCTTTCATCATGGTGACATCATCATTCCACATGGTGAAATTTAAGGGATGACACGTGTCACATGGATTTGGTTCACTTAACCATCCAAAAAAATTGTATTTTGCTACCACATGTCACTTATCTAGCATGCCATGTCATCATCTCAAAGCAGCTAGCACTAGTTGTACACACTTCACTGGTCACATACTCCTGCCATGTCATCAAACTTTTACGGAGAGGAGAGGCATGGTTTGGGTTCTTTTCTTGTGTTCCCTTTACAACTATAATTCGACGTCGAATGCCCGATTTATACTGGAACATTAACAAATCACATAAATCTAACCATAGGTCTGGATTCATGACTCTTATGCATTTGCATCCTTGAACAAATTAGCAAACTCGAACATCCAAATCAATCCAGTCTTGTGCAGAGTTTGGTCCCTTTGTTGTTCACTCCTTGTTTTATTCATAGATGACTTGGACCTCTAAACTTCTTCGTCCAATGCAGATCACCTTACTTCAAAACACTTTATTTTCTCAACCCTTTGGAGATTTGTAAGTGTCGTGTATTGTTGGAAAGGTATCTTCGAGAGCTATCCATCTAGGCACTTTTTAGGGGCACTTGACTTGATCTTCTATGCATAAACTATTTGCAACAAACATATTGCTGAGCCATATATCCACCACCCATAGTCATAAAGATTTTGAGGATTCATCATTTATCCTGCTATTATGATGGTTCTAAACAAATTACCACACATACCAACTCTATACTTCTCTTGACATCAATGACTGCACAATAGTTCTCTAGTGTCAATCACTTGCCATTCAATGAAAACACTTTGGGCAACATATATCATTGAAAAAAAGGATAAATGGAGTTTGGAAAGTTTATTATGGACTTGAAAACAATCATAAATCAATAGATCTTTATGGATATGGGATTTTAAAAAAAATACTCCTCTTTGAAAATCTCATTACACTATTATTTTATGTGGATGTGAAATTTGGGCATGCAATATCTATAGAGAGTCATGGGGGCTTGGGATATAACATATCCAAGGGAAATTTATACCCTGTAATCTCAAAATTAAAGGAAATACGTCCTATTCTATCATCCTCATCAAAGCAAACATTTCACCAATTGAGAGCATGGTTGTGACCATGTATCTAATGTATAAGAAGTTAGACAACACGGAAAATAAGAGACTTTCTAAAATTGCTTCAAAATCTATCCAAAACCATCTTGAGCTTAAGTGGGCATGACATAACAATGTCCAATCTTTGCTAGACCATTGGGGGATAAAGGAATAGATCATTTTGCATAATAAGGGTAATATGAAAAATATTATTACATCGAAATTTAAGGAGAAATTGTGATGAAATAAAAATTTTGAGAGAGAAAAAAAGGAAAAAAATATAAAATAATAATAATAATTCACTTTTAAGGTCACAACCAAGCTAGACACCAAATTGGTGCACAAAACCACTTGTTTGTGGGACAAAGGACTCACCTCCACATAATGATTTGACTGCTAAAGCATATGAAGGCATACATACTCTACCCCTAACTGGATTTGAACCTATGATCTCTTATGAGGAAGCACATGCTCTTAACCACTATAAGGAGGTGATCAAACCACATATCGAGAATCAAAAGTATTTCACTTTATTGTCTAGTGTAAAGAAGAAAATAAATATTGTTAAAATTAGAACAAATTCTCATGAGATCTATAGTAAAGTTGAGTATTGGTCAATTCCAAAAACACCATGGGATAAAAGACTCTATCACCTTTGTGACACTAAGAGAGTTAGATATTAAAAGCATTCTCCCTTAAATTGTCTAACAAATACTTAAACTAAATCTAGATTTCTAAATGTTCATCACACTACCAACCTTATTAACCTTTTAACTTAGTAAGACTATGATAATCTTAAAATATTTTTCAAACATAGAAATAAAATTCTAAAAATTACAAATAATTTCTTACCTTTTTAAAATCCAATAAACCATATTTAATTGATTAATAATAATTAACATTAATATGATTTAAAAAATAATTAAATATTTTTTTAATATTTTAATTTAAAAAAAATCAAATTATTTATTAATTTTTTTTTTTTTTTTTAAATAAATATATCAAAATTGAAAACAAATTAAAATAATTCTTTGTACATTCATTATATATATACCTCTTTTCTTTACCTCACATCATTCAGTTTTTGATAAATTTATGTACCAATCTTTTTATATCTACCTATAACATCGTCGTTTTTCATTAGAACTTTGTCCTTTCCAAAGTGTCCTTTGATCACCCTTCCCCACATCTATTTATCAAAAGGTCTCCTCTTAGGACCACGTGTACATCCAACTCAGTTTTCTCTTTTCTACCAAACCCTTTGTATTTCTCGTTTTTAATATTTTCTTCCATGTTCATTTAACCTAATTAAATTAAAACCCATCGCTGTCATTGTCACCCTTCCTTTGTTGTTTTTGTTTGGAAACGTTCCAAGTGATTTAAACCTTCTTTGTATTTGTAGCTTCTTGTTACCATTTTGCGTGGACCACAAGTCATACTTATTTTTTTTCCATTGAAGAATTTTTTTAATTTTTTTTACATTGAAGAATTTTTTTAAAATGATGTAACATTAAATTAATAGTAATTTTTTTTTTTTTAAATTAATAATAAAACAAATGTTATATTGTAGATAGTATTGGTAGCTTAATTTAATATAGCTAAATTAAACTAAAAAATAATAAACATAAATATTTCATAACAAAAATCAAATAATTAATTAAAAACTTTCTTGTTGAATGTCATCACTAAAAATTAAGAAATGCTATTAACTAATATTGTGTATATTAACTTATATGCAATTATATATATATATATATATATATGTATTTATTTATTTTATATATTTATGTGTTTTATTTTTATTAATGTATATAATGTTTTATAATTAAATTTATTGAAATATGTTTTTAATTAAGCTGATAGCCTTTTTATGGTGAGGTTCTTCCTCATGATACTGTAGCATATTCATCGGCCTAGCAAGAATATACCATTTCGACGACACTTATTGACTCAACTTTTAATGGCGGTGCTTTGCAATGTGACTGATCATTTTGCCTTTTCGAACGTGTTAGATATTGAGGATGAGATGGTGATCTGATGGTTCAAGGTAGCTGCCGACTCATCCATCTGATCCAAAGAACATTTTCCCTCTGTGTCGACATTGCCTCTGCCATAAATGGGAGTGATGTCCATATCCCTGACCTCTCCTTTGCAGACGGGGCATTCTCTGAGATCATAATGGAGATAGATCCATTGATGAAGACATGGCCAACAGAAAGTGCTCACAGGCCATAACTACAGGATCACTGGCCCCTTACGCTCTTAGCCCCTTCCTGCAGTTTTTCACCATATGACCAAGGGTTGTGACCATTGGCTTAACCTTAAGGTGCTAAGACTTTTCGTTCGCTGTTAGCGGCTATTTTCCTTTGTTAAATGCTTTAAGCTTGAGGTTCTGTTGATCGGGACAGAAACAGTTTCCCTGAAATCCCTCAAAAAATAGAATGATTATAGTATGAATGCGACAATGGGAAGAATGCTATGGAAGAAGGTCCAATGAATTGGCCAAATCAGTCTGCTGATGAGAGTAATTCCACTGGCTCGAGTTTGTTTGAAACCAAAATATTCATGGAATGAATTTGACCCCTGCTAGATGAATCGTATTGGTGGTAGACTAAATTATTTTAAGCACTAGCCTTGATCCAGAGCTCTTTGTTACAATAGACAAAACCAATAAGATATTTTCCATTTAGAAATGGCAGAAACTATAAAAACCAATAGACTTTTATTAAAACAAAACCAATGAAAAAAATTTAATGATATTAATAATTATATACACAACAACCCCCTAGAATAGACAGGCGTTAGGAGCTAAGTGGTATTAGAGAAATCGAAATTGAAGCTTTCAACACTGGAAACAAACGAAGAACACCAATGTGTGATATGGAGCGAATGCGATATTGCATTGACCTCTTTTTAATAACTGAATCACATCCATTTTGCCAATGATTTCAAAGGGTCGCACATCACAAAATTTGCGATATGGATGGATGCAAAATTATGATTAGACAGAAATTAATACCATATCGGGTCTGGATCAAATCAGCAATCAGCGAAGTAACACGGTGGCATATCACAATATCGACGAGATGGCATATCAAAGGTGAATGAAATATCGCAATCGGAGATCGGAGGTTGGAAGGATATCGCAATTGGAGATCAAAGCTTTTGGAGTGGAATACCTTTGAAAAGTTACAATCCATCCAGACGCAATAATTTATAGACTGCAGTTGATTATTATATCGGGTCCGGGACTAGAGTGACTATATCGCAAAAGTTTCGATGGGGCACTTCGGAGGTGGAACATGATAAAAACGTGGGCATATCGAAACTTTGGGCCTGAGGCCATATGGTAAGTTTTTATAAGAGCAAACCATGAAAATTCGATATCCATATTTCCCCTATATATATTATATGTGCATTATAAAATATTAGCCCTGCTTTATAATATGAAATTTGGGTTATAATAAGGTCGGGACTTTGAGATATATTAACATATGAATATGCGCCAAGGACTTTGGGTTATATATTATATGCTCAGACTTTGGATTATGTTATATATGACAAGAGTGAGGAGTAACTAACATTCAGAGCGAATAACTTAGCAAATAAGCGATTACACAATAATCCAAGACTTTTATGAGCGAAATCTGAGGAAATTGTTAGTAATAATGAACGCGTTTATTCTATCGAAAACCATTAATTCTCCACATTTGGCCATTTATTGATAAAGCATGAATTCACATGGGTCACATTATGTGTCAACATATTGGACAACGTTATTGGAAAAAAAATCATTATTGCACCATTAAATCTTCCAATATCGTTTACCGCCAACAGGCTTTTAGCGCGTAGAAGTTTAGAATTGTAGGCAAGAAGAGTTATCAGAGGTTTCACATTGGTGTTTTCATATCGTCAATTTGAAAGGATAACGGCTGATTAGAAAAACCCCGACATAACAATTACAATATAGAGGCGGGTAGTATATCGAAGATCGGAGGTCGGAGGTGAGACAAAAATCGGACAATCGGAGGATTGGTGGGGTCGCGTATTGGAGAATATAGTGAGGAGGTATATCGAAGATCGAAGGATCGGAGGATCTGACATGGTGAAAAATATAAAAACATCGATATGGAAACCCTGATACGCTACGTGGTAGTCTTGCGGGCTTAGACCTTTATTTCTATACATAAAACAAAGCGCTTTATTATTTTAAGGCTTTAGGAATTAGGAAACCTAATCACTACATATTTTAATCTAAGTTTTTTGTTAACGAGACATGTTGGAAAGCTCTGATATTATACTTCTGATGAGATTTTTTACAGTAAAAGCCAATGTTTAAAGCTTAAGCTCTGATATTTTTGTTTCGATAAGGGGAATATCTTGACCTAATTAAGCTTTTGAAACAATAAAGCTAAGATTACCTTGTTTTATTGGATATTTTGGGTTTTATCCTAAATTTTCTAAAAGGGCCCCATTATTTATTAGTTCTACCATTAACTATAATGGGGGTTTTTGAGTAGTACAACAATTGGCAACACACTGGGCGAAACACTTATCTCTGTTAAAAAATAAATGAAGGTTTAATTAATTAAACAAGAAGACTTAGAAAGATAAAAATTCTTGAAGTTTTAGTTTGATAACACTCACTCTGGATAAAAGAACTCATCATTTTGTAAATTATCTCATAACCTGCTTATTGATGAAAACCTTTGTTATCCCTGTTTGTCATTTAATCAGTTATAAAGATAAAGTAAAAAATCTATAGAAATTTAGCTTTTTAAGATAGACCTATTTGTCACTGGTAGAGCCACTACTGCCAGCAGGCATCCATAGCCTCGACAGGGTTACCATTTAACCACAGATGCGCCAATATCCCATCCACTTATAGTAAAAAAAAATTAGGTGTCTTTAATCTTCTTCTTTTACAATTTTGTTTTAAAGTTTGCTTGAAAGCCATTGCCCTGGTTTGGTGACCAGATTTTGACAGTGCCATTCACGGGTTATAATGACCCTGAACAAGTTGGCTCATGATGAGACCTCTTGTCTTAAGGTTATATAACTATAAGCCATTATCTTAGTTTGGTGGCCAGTTTGATAATGTCAGTATCATTGGTTTCCCATGATCATGGTAACTTGGCTCATGATGAGACCTCTTATCTTTCAAGTTTTATATATTTTTGAATTACACTCTAAAAAAATTTAAAATCAGTGGATGGGGAGGCATATTCACTCCTTAAGAGTAATGGATGACAATTGAAGTCAAAAGATGCTAAAAATTCATAATAGCCTTTACTTTTTTAAGGAAAACCTTTTGCATGATCAGTCAAGGGATAACTAGATTTTATGAAGTTTTCAAGCTATGAAACATTCACAATTTAATGGATATAAATATTTCAGAGTTTTGTTATAATTTTCAAAACTAAACCTCAATGTTATGATTTGCTTTCTAAAAATCTCTCGCTTAATCAGTCAAATCTCATTTTAGTGATGAGAGACCCCAATATGAGGACAAAAGTGTATTACTTAACAATGTTAGGGCTAAGACACCAGTATATACATATGGTTATTTACATATTTACAAAAGGATAGGTATCCTTAATAAAAATATTTCTTTAAAACTAGCCCATTAACAAGAAGAGCATCCCTCTTTCCTTGTAGATCTTGTAGAATAAAAGTTGATGGGCCTAGTTTTTGAACAATCTAAAATGGGCCTAGCCATAGTCTTTGGAACTTTGAATGTTTGCCTTTCTCCTCATGGGCTTTGTCCCATTTCAGAACTAGATCACCAATTTCAAAAAATTTATTTTGAACCAAACTTGCATCAAATGCAGACTTAACCAATTGTTGGTGATGGGCATGGACCTATCTAGCTTTATCTCTTTCTTCCTCCAATTTAAGGATTTGAAACATTCTTAGTTGAAGAGTAGAGGAAGGTTTTTCTTCAATGGATTGCACTAGGGCTAGTGATGGTATAGCTAGATTAGGTGGTAAAATAGCTTCTTTACCATATACTAATTGAAAAGGAGAAGTGCCTATAGAGGCCTTTTGGGTAATTCTATCAGCCCATAATGCAAATACTAGATCTTTATGCCAATTTTCTTGATTTTGGTCAATGGTCCATTTGATTATTCTAATAAGATTTTTGTTAGTAGATTCTACTAAATCGTTTCCTTGTGGATACTAATTTGTAGAATACTTCAATTTAAAACATTTTCTAAGGGAAAATTTAGTAATGGTGTTACCTGAAAAATATGATGCATTATAAAAAACTAAAGCATGAGGAAGACCAAACCTGGTAATAATAAATTGATCAATGAATTCAATAATGTTCTTAGAATTGACCACCTTCAAGGATATAGCTCCCATCCACCTGGTGAAGTAATCAGTATTAGTCAAGATGTATTTATTCTACTTGGAAGACTTAGGAACAATCTCACCTATTATGTCAGGTCCCCATTGTTCAAAGGGTTTTTCAATGTTAACCGAATGGAAAGGTAAGGCTGGTTTCTTTTGTCTTCCAACAATAGATTGGCAAAATTTACACTTTCTAACATAAGCATGCGTGTCCCTAAATAAATTTGTCCAATAATAACCAGCATGTAGAATTTTGTGAGCAATGGCGTCTCCACCATAGTGTCCTCTAGTTGGTCCATCATGTAGCTCCTCCAAGACCTTTTCATCTTCACAATTTTCTAGACATATTAACAAAACACAATCACTATTTCTTCTAAATAAGATAGCATTAACAAGCTGATATTTATTACCCTTTAGTCTTATAACCCTTTTCTTCTTGTAATTGAGTTCCGATGGAGCATAAACATTTAAAAAAAAAATGAGATCAACGTATTGGGTTTCAATGTCATTTGGAAATACCTATGTGATCTGAACATTATTACCTGAATATTCATTAACTGATTTGTCATCAGCTCCAGTAACCAACCTGCAAAAACCTTGTTCTCTGACAATTTCAGCTGGTTTAATATCAACGTCATATTCTTGCAAGGTAGTAACCCAATTTCCTCTTTTACCTCCTAATTATTTCTGAATAAGTAATTTTCTAACAACAACAAAAGGAACAACTACTTTAGTGTCTGTCTTCAGGAGGAAAGGCCTAAAATTCTTTATTGATTTAAAGACTGCAAAATCTTGCTTCTCAACCTCTGAGTAATTGAGCTGAACTCCCTGTAAATTTGAACTAAAGAATGAAATTGAAGCCTCAATTTATTGTTCATTAGGTTGAGTTAAGAGCGTTGCATAATATTGTTGGGAAGCAAAAGTATAAAGAATAAAATGTTTAGTAAAATCAAGGGTTTATGAAAAAGGGTCATCAATGATTTCTTTTTTTATTGGCTCAAATGCTTTTCTTTCAGTGAGTCCCAATTTAAATATTAAGTTCTTCTTGATCATAACTTCTAAGGGAAGTACAATTTGAGAGAATTCTGGGACAAATATTTTGACAAAATTAATTTTCCCAAGGAAGGATTGCATGGAATTTTTGTTATGAGGCAAAGAAATTTTAGATATTGTCTTGATTCTATCAGGGTCTATACATATCCCTTCTTTGGAAACAATAAAACCTAGAAGTTTTCCTTCATCAAGAGCAAAAAATGACTTTTTTGGATTCAAGGAGATTCCAAACTTCCTACATCTTTCAAATATTTGCTTCTAATCATGAAAATGATTCTTCCTTTGTTTGGAATAAATTGTAATGTCATCAAGATACACTACAACTGATTTGTTAATCAAACCTATGAAAGCAATATCCATAGCTCTTTGGAAAGTAGCTCCAACATTAATTAATTCGAAAGGAATTTTTTGATAGGCATATGTCCCCCACTTGGTCCTGAATGTGGTCTTCAGTCTATCATTTGGATGTACAAGTATTTGATTATATCCTGGAAAACCATCTAAGAAGGACATCAATTCAGAACCAGCAACAGATTGTAAAATTTGATCCATTGGAGGTAAGGTAAAATTTTCATTTTCACAAGATTTATTTAAATTCCTAAAGTCAATACAAATGCGAATGTACCCATTCTTCTTTCTGACATGCACAAGATTTAAGACCCACTTGGAATGTCTAACTGAAAAATGACTTTAGGTTTAAGAAGCTTGTTAAGTTCAGTCTTAATTTGAGCTTCCAAGTTAGGGTGGATCTTCCTTAGCTTATGTTGAATAGGCTTGAAATCTAGAAGCATAGGAATGGTGTGCTAGATGGTCGATGTATTATAGCTTTTCAGATCATCATAATACCATGCAAAAACATCCTTGTACTTTTTCAACAAATGAATCAAAGCAGATGTTTCATCTGCTAAGAGTGTAAGGCCCAAGTTAATCTTTTGATGTTTTTGTTCAGATCCTATGTTGACTAACTCATATCTTAAGGTAGAACTCTGAATTTGGCAATTGGTGGTTCTTTTGAATCTATCCTTTAAGTCATATAAGTCTTCCAATTTAACTACAAGTTTGGGTAAATTATTTTCGTTGAAGGACCTATTTTTCATCTTGTGATGCTCATATTCATCAATTACTTGATCAGAGAAAGAACCTTTTATTGTTAAGAAACTCAGAATATCATCATCATCATTAAACACATGCCAATTCGTTACATTATCTGGAATGGAGGGGCGAAAAATTAATTCAATTGAAAATCAATCAGGGCTAAAATCATCGGGTGGAATGAGTTGAATGAAGGATATCATAGCAAGTTGAATGATCTACATTGTAGAATCAAACCCTAGATCAAAGAAGGAAGTCTATATAAGAAGTCTTGGGATCATCAAATAATCGAGGCCAAAGCCTTATTTCTACTCAAGGTGAATAGATCTACAAATCAAGGCAACTAGAAGTCTACACGAGCAAGAGTGTTGGATCTTATAGTCTTTAGCAAAAGATCACAAAGACCCTCATCAAAATGAAGAGATATAAAAATCAAGGTAGCCCAAAGTATAGAGAAGCATTTCTAGGACTAAGATTACATCATCTTGGATATCCTAGAAGCATTTATGATATGCAGTCATTCACCACCGAGAAGGCAGAGTATCTTGAACACAGAGAAGGCTAGAATGGATTGTCATCATCTTCAAAATCTGTAAGACAAGTTCCCTCTCATTGAAGCAAGGATCCCCTCCTTTTCCTTGAAGAATATCATCTGAGGAAGTATCAAAACATCCTCATCTATCACCATCAACAAAGGAATCTAGATCTAAAGGCATTGATATCATAAAAGGAGAAACATCCTTTCTTGAAGAAGGGTTTTTTTTTTTCATTTGGAAGAAGATCATCCAAAAATAGCACTAATACATCTTCTTCAACCACCATCAAAGTGATCAAGTTGAAGATTTCATCTTCACTTGTCAAGTAAGTATCTTTCATTCTATAATCAAATTTGGTAAAATGACTTCGTTTTGCAAGGAGATCTATAAGCTAGTTGGGTCATCGAAATTCCTTGCATGGAAAAGGAGGATAGACATAGTTCTCAAAGAAAGTGAAGTCATTGAACATATCAATGAAAAGGTCTTTTTTGAATACATGGAAATGGATTCTTATGAAAGGTCCTCTCATATAGAAGTATTGGAGACATCAAAGAGATATATATGATAAGATTGTGGAACTATTCTCTGAAGCTGCAATAAAGAAGGCCACATCACTTAGATGTGATCTACACAAATTGAAGGTATCAAAGGATGAAACGATATCTTCATAAGATCTCAACTGCAAAATATGGGAGAGATGATTTCGGGTAAGGAAATGATCTCCTCTGTTCTAAATGCACTAACTGATGAAAAATATCTATGAGTATAAGAAAGCTATCCCATTCAACAACTTGTGGTTTCTATGCAAGATAGAAAATGATAGGTTGAGGGAAAAAAGTGTTGAAGGTTAAAATGAAAGGATTCAAACATTTGCAGGAAGGAAAGGGAAGTCTAGAAAATTTGGTCCTCATAGCTAAGCTGCAATGCTATAAACATTACATGAAATATTGTCCTAAGCTTAAGAAGGGAAATAACAAGAAAGATAGAGAGGAAGTCCATTTCACCAAAGAAGTGGAGAAAGCTCAAAGAAGGAAGTCCAAGGAAGAGGAAAAGCATTAAAAGTAAGAGCTCGTGACATCACCATAGGAAACATGAAGGATGTCTGATAGTCAACTATGAAGGATATAACTCTTAAGAACCTCATTGGAAACTAAAGGAAAGAAAGAAGTCATCCAGGACAAGGCTCATCATACATCAAAGGGTAACATTTGTTGGATAAGGGATATGCAAGATCCTCACGATTCTCTGATGGAATCCTCATCGGAGGATTCACCAATCTAGAATGGAAGCAAGTGTTTGATCAAGAACTCCAACATGTGGAATTCATGGATGATGCTATGATGACATATGAAGCAGATCAAGGGATTGGAGCTCTTTTCAATCAAGAAAGTTGCTGAAAGAAGTATAGATGTCCTAAAGGTAAATGACGTATGTATGCTCGTATTCACAGTCTCAAGGCCTTGCTTCTAGCGCTAAAAATGTTAAAGGCTCGAAAATCTTAGCCTCAACATCAGGGAAAACCACCCAGACGGGAACTTAGAGTAACTCCTTTTCCATTTGATATGGTGGCTCCAACTGGGTTGATCAGATCGATTTCCCTTAAAAAGATACATAAAAGCAGATAAAAGACATATAAGTGTAAAGGTTGATGGAGGTATGTAAAAAAAGAATGAATATATTTAAAGGCCTTATTATATTGATCACGGGACAATATATCTTCTATATATGTGACTTAAAGATTTCACTCATAATATGACAATGTGGATCATCAAACCATTCATGAATATAAAACGTGTAATGATAACTAATTTAATTAAATAGTTAATTAAATTAGTTGATATATTTCACTACACATATAAGATATGGTTGTTTCCCTATAGACTTAGAATATTTTGATTAAAACACATCAATAGTGATAATTGTTCAATTGTGTGCAGTAACATATATGGCAAACTTGAAAAGAAATAGTTCAACTCATAAACATAGCATCAATATATAGATACTAGTCCCTGATACACATTAACTCTACTCATAAGTAAAGTCAGAGTGGTTCTTCTTTCTATTAAGACTTCTTTTCAGCTACAGTAGTGCAAACCAAAAGCTTTCTTGCAAAAATTTAGAACCCCTTCTTCATAACATTGAAGGGGACTTATACTTTGAAATCAAAACTCAAATATAGAAAAGTTTCACAAAATGTTGGGTGGTTTAAACAAACCACACTTAAAAAAAATACAAGATAATAATAGCTTGTTGTTCTAGCAACTTTGATCATGACTAGGAGGAGGACTGCTTTGCCATTCGCTGTTGAAGCTCGCATATATCTATCATTGGCTTCAGTTGAGGTGGATGATGAGGATCAATGTGCATCCGAGTAGTGAATAATGCATTGTTGAGTGCTAGAAGAAGATGACTGGTGGTATTTACAAGACACCTCAGCATCAACCACTGACTATGAGGTTTGACTAGGAAATTCCAATGGAATTCCAAGTCAATCTTTGATAGGGCCTTTATTCCCTCAACCTTCTTCTTTGATGATTCTTGCCAAGTCTTTGTTAGCAATTTTACATCGGGCAAGGTATCTTTAGGGCAGTCTGAAATGAGATTAGCTTGTAATAGGCTATCACTGATTGATTCTATGATGTTATTTGATATGTCCCTGGCACTATAGATTGACATCTTTGCATGTTTAAGCTTAATCTCCCATTCTTGAAAGACAATGTCTTTATGAGATTCTTCTATTTTGGGGAGATTGGCCGATCGACCCTCAGAGTTGTCTTGCCAATCAATGAAGTTGGAAATATTTTCCTCTACTTCTCTGTAATATGTCCTTAGATTGGACAGTTGATCTACAAGTGAATCACTCGATTGGCATAGGTCTTGGATAATGGCCAACTTTTGACAAAATACAACCTGTTGTTGAGCAAGTAGGTTGTTTAGCTTCATTGCTTCTTTCTTGAATTCTTCTATTTTTGGATTGGCCTTTAGTTGCTCAATTCTGTGTTGCAACTCCTGTACTTGGGAATACTGATTGTTCATGTCAGATTCAGATTGAATATTTAGGTTATCGAAACTGGTTTGCAATTGTGCAAGTTGAGATTTCCATTGTTGAGCGACTCCCTGCTTTTCACTTTTCAAACTCTGTTCAAGCTAAATTATTTTCTCATCCTTCTCCTGGAGGAGCTGTTGCACTTCTAAGGCCTTATCAATTGTTTCACAGGCATAAGCCCTTGCATACTACGATAGTCTTTCTAGGTCCTCAGCGGGGGTGGCCTGGGTGTCTTTCCATAGACTTGAAAGGACGCATTGCTAGGGACCAAAGTAAGGCTTTGTTCAATTCTTCTCCTTTTCTTTGTTTGCTAACCACTGCCTTATGCTTCAAATTATAGAACAAATCAAGAGGAGGATTCTCCTCTATTTTTAGAATGACCTCAAAGGTCAGAAATATTGGGATGATATCCAAATCACCAGTCTCCATAGTTTCCTTTGAAGCCTCAACAGTGAACGAGGTCTTCTCTGTGTTTTTAGGAGTTTGCAGATTTTTAGGGTCAGATTGTTTGGCAAATTGTTCCCACATTTCTTCCAAATTATTGTTTGTTGGAACTTCCTCTACCTATGATGAAGAAGAAGCCTATTCCTATTTAGTATAAGCTACATTTGAGACTTGTGATGTGCTTACTCTTTTGTCCTGCTTTGTGCTTTGCTAATTGCATTTTAATAACTATGTGGGAAAGTGGGAGATCCTTTTAGTCTTGTATTGATTGAATTGAATTAATTCTTTGGGACTGAACTACGTTGTTGCGTCTCTTTCAACCTTTGCATAGTCGTAGGCTAGCTCAAACACGTCATCAAACTTATCGGGATCATTTGTGAACTGCTTGAGTAGTAACATTCTTAACAATATCAATGGGGTCGAACTGCTGATTCAGAATGGTTGGAAACTTCATAAGCTTGCTTTCATCCATTTCCTTAGCAACATTCTTGAAATTATCAAGGGAATAGACACCACAATGAAAGGGAAAGGCAAGTCACATTGTCTTTTTGTTATCCTTCATGACCTTAGATAGGACGTTTCCTACAGTCTGATAGGCTATTTCCAGGGCTAGGAGCTTGTCGGGAATATATAAGGGTAACACATGTGGGTGCACAAGGCTGCCAAAAACTTGAACATAGGTAAAGGAATATTCTCCAAACCATCTGCCAACTGATAAGAGGTAGTTGTTGGCTTCAGATGAAATTCTAGGGCATTTTTCATTAAAGACAAACTGGTGGATTGGAAGTACAAATCCATGGAAAATTTTGTAGAAATGGGGCTGATATTTTGACTCCCAAAGAATACTATGATAGATGTGGATAGGCATAGGATCCTGTATGGTCCATTTCCATCCCATGGATGGGAAATCGGAAGTGAAGCAAACAATATCCATTACATAAGCACTCATGTAAAATGGGCGGAACAATGTTTTCAGAAAAACTATGTTTCTTCCTATAATCTAGGATTTGCATACTTAAATTATTGGATAGAACAGTCCCCCAGTACATAACATAGCTACCACAGGTTGCATCAATCAGGGGTACCCACTGGTATAAAAACTTTTGGGTATTGGCATAATCTACATATCATGGCGGTAGCATAATAATAGGGACCGACAAGAGAAGCTATAGAGTACATACCCTTATCCTCTCGCTTATGCTTGTTGGAATCTCTTCTCCATCCTTTGATGACTTCAAATTGATTTTGCTTTTCCTTCATGAATTTCTTATCATATTTCTTTTGAGCTGCCGACAACTGGTACATATGAGTCAAATCTTTGTTTGTGAAAGAGCTGATGACTGTGTTCCTCTTCATCATAAAGTTTCTATCATCTATGTTTAGATGGTGAACAACCCATATGATCATATCCATGTAAGGCTGGATGTTCAGTTGAGCACCAATTCCATGGAGGAATGAATTGGCCACATCACTATATGTAGTATTGGAAACTGGGAATGAATCTTCGGTTGTGGCTACTCTTTCTGTTACCCTAGACTCTTCATCTTCAAAAAGGTGATACATGGCCTCTAAATTGGAGGTTCCAACATCTGGGGTGCAGGTGGTATCGATAAATAATGCATGAAATTCTGCAACCTCAGAGGGAGGAGCGACTGACTATTGTTGAACAACAGATTTCTTCTTGGGTTTGGTCGGCCAAGACACTTCTGCTGAATTATGCTTGTCAAGACTGGCATGTCAAGAGAAACACAAGAGTGAGGAGTAACTAACATTCAAATAGAATAACTTAGCAAATAATTGAATACGCAATAATCCAAGACTTTTATGAGCGAAATCTAAGGAAATCATCAGTAATAATGATTTATTCTATCGAAAACCATTAATTCTCCACATTTGGCCATTTATTGATAAAGCGTGAATTCACATGGGTCACATTATGTGTCAGCATATCAGAAAAATTTATCGCTGAAAATTCATTTTCGCACCATTAAATCTTGTGATATTGTTTACCTCTGATAGGCTTATAACGCATAGAAGTTTAGAATTATAGGCGGGAAGAATTATCGGAGGTTTCACATCGGTGTTTTCATATAGGGGATTTGAAAGGATAGCTACTGATTAGAAAACCTCGATATAACAATTGCGATATAGAGGTGGGTAGTATATTGGAGATCGGAGGTCGGAGGCGAGACAAATATCAGAGGTTCAGAGGATTGGCAGGGTTGGAGGATTGGTGGGGATCAGAGGATTGAAGGATAATTTCCGTAAATAATGAAACTATGCCATAGAAACCATCAAAAGTCAAGAATAAGAGTGACAAGCCAAGGAGGAGCTAGTCCAAAGAGAAGCCCGAGTATGCCTAAGAGAAAGATCCAAAGGGTAGAAACACTATTGTCGGAGGAGCAAAGAGAAACAATATCGTCTAAATATCTAGAACCAAATCGAAGAAATCATATCGGCGTTTTGTTATGTGTCTCCACCAAAAAACTTCGATCTCTGATATGCGATTTGATCCAACTTCTGATATGCAGATCCGATGTGATCTAATAACGAATTTAATTATTCAATTGCATCCGCCCTTTATCGGAGATTTTGGAATAAGACTTCTGAATAGATTGTTCAATGAGGCCTAATCTCTGATTGTGATATGCTTTGCAGACCTGATTTGTTTTAATAATGATTTAATTACTAAATCACATCCACCCTTTATTGGAGCTTTTGTAATGGGACCTCCCATAAGATCCTTCAATGAGTCCTAATCTTCGATTGTGATATGCTCTGCGGACCTGACTGTCGTTTTTTTTTTTGACAAGATCGGTTGCTATATATTGATTGAAAAAAGTAATAAGGCATGAAGCCATACATAGGTTGCTTCGAGAGCACTACAAATCCAAGGAGAGAGCATGAGGTTCCTATCCTTGAATTGGTTTCTGTAACTTCTGACTATAAAACATCTATTGCTACTATAAATCCGGATATACTGATGGCACCAAAACTTGCATTTACAGCACATAGTTAATCAATGTCAATACGACTGATATTTCTCGCTGTGGAGTCCTCTGGGCGCTGATCTGCTTCCATTGGCTTTGCGCTTGAAGATGTTGATTTTTCTTTCTGCTTTGCTTCCATGATTTACCTTAGGATTGTCAGCGATTCCTCAGCGTGAATGCATCTATTGTTGAGTCCGTTGAACTGCTCATGAAGTGAATGAACCCGGTGGAGAAACAGGTTCATTTCTGTGCGGTATTTGGCGTGAAGACTTCTGAACTGCTCATCAAATTTGGCTTCCAGGCTCCGAATCTGTTCAGCGTGCCTGGCTTCCATATTTCGCACTTGATCTTCCAGTATTCTTTGTTGAGCTCTGACCTCTTCGAATTCGGCCTGAAGGTCGCGGCAGTGAAAGCATTGCTCAGAACGAGCCATCACTATTTGGGCTTGGGTTCTATGAGGGTCAAATCCACTGAGATGGTCAGCTGACTCCTCCTTGCTGCGGGAGAAGAAAAAGAGGGGCCGGATGATGAAGCGAGGGGTTGAAAGAAGAGAGCTGGAGGTTAGTGAAAATAAACAGAAGGGTTTCGAGCTTACAGTTCTCGCTTTCTGGATGAGAGCAGTGATATAAAAGGAGGTCTGGTTGATAGCGCTCAAGATTGAAGGGGAAAAACTTGAAGTTAGAGAGGATGAGCCAGAGAGGGGCGAACTTAAGGGGCAAGAAGGAAGGATGGGGGACGGCCAGCAAAGGTTCAGAGTATAGAGCAGAGACTGTTGAAAGAAAGGCGCTATAGCTCTCAGCTTCCCACTGAAGCTAGCCCTGAAAAAAACCACGATATAGATTAGAGGATAGATAAACAAAGCAAGAAGAATCGATACCAGCGATGGAGTTCGTCTTCGAGTCTGGACAAGAGCGCCTTCTTCGTTCCAGCGAGGCTGCTCTTGTTCATAGCAGTGTATGACAAATATTTGCCTTCCTGTGCCCGTATTTATGGATCGGGACCAACAGTAGCCTGAATACATAACAGAGATCGGATCCTCTGCATTATTGTGATATTTTCCTATATCTCTATGACGATTCGCTGGAGCAGTGAAACCGTTCTTCCGTCCATCGCTGAGATGATTATTTTCCCTCGGGATGTCAGCTATTCTTTGGATCAAGACCTGAATGAGACTGTTAGTGCACTTCATACTCTCAATCGACTGTCCTGAGTCTGTTGTAACCATGCCCGTCACACGCTTGCTGGATTTACGCGCCTGGGCAATGTCAGGATCGGCCTGCTTCATGGCAGAGGCTGGAAAAATTCTCTGTGACTGTGCCTCAATGCACCTTCCGGTTGTCCAACTGCATTATTTGCATGTTTATCCGCTTCCCCATTGTGTGTGCGGAGGATGTGACAGAATCGGATTTTTTCAAAGTATTCGGTGAGGAGATTGATGCGTTGGATATGTTGCTGAAGATTACTGTTTGGGGATCTCCTGTAATGGTTCATGAAGCCAAGGATTATTGAGGAGTCTCCTAGGACAAGAGCTTTTCTAATTCCCATGCTTTTTAATTGCAACAATCCTTGATACAGAGCAAGAGCCTCTGCATTATTATTTGTTTTTTCTCCTAAACTCCATTCATAGTTGCAGATTTCTTCTCCTAATTCATCAATGATAACACCTCCTGCGCCTGCTGGTCCTGGGTTGGACTTTGAGGCGCCATCAAAGAATAAGGTTGAGCAGTTGTTACTCAGAATCCACCTTTTGAACTCCTGGGTTGGTAGTCTAATTTCCCAATCCTTGGTCTTATGTTGATGCTGCCTATAATTTCTCCGAATACTCTGTTGTTGACCTGAGCGACCTAGAATATGCTTGATCAAGAGCCTCTCCTCAACTGAATAGTCTGTTGCTTTAATTGTTCCTGAGTATTTGACTGCCATCGTCTCCTGCGCCAAGAGGTGAGCACTGCTACATGTCTTCCAAACATTGCCCTCTTATTTTTGAAATATTTTCTTGTTTCTTGTGAGCCAGATTTTCCAAAGAAGGTTATGGGGAATGATATCCCATGTTCTTTTGACTATCTTGCTCCGTTTATCTTTCCAAGGGCAATTCCTTGTCCAATCTTGGATTGTCTCTGCAATGTTTTGCTGAGGTTGCCATGTTATATTGCCCAAGTTGGCCATAATGGTCCAGCATTTCTTCGCGAAGATGCAGTCAAGAAATAAATGGTGGATGGTTTCCTCCTCGGAGCAGCAGTTAGGACAGATTGAGGGTCCATGTACCCCTCTCTTTCTAAGGTTTTCCGAAGTGAGGATTCTGCCCTTTAACAGCAGCCAAATGAAAAATTTGACCTTGGGGATGGCCTCAGACTTCCATATTATTCTCCATTGATTCCAGACCGAGGTCTGATAAGTATTGTTGCATATGAATTGATAGCCAGATTTAATGGTGTAACATGAGCCCGTGGGGTCCCATCTAAACCCATCTACTGCTCCTTTTTTTATGGGGGCTCTGTTTTGAAGATTTTTATGGAGGGCTTGGTAGCTTGAATCCAAGTGTGGGGGAATAACTGGAAAATCCCAGCTAGTCCAAGCACCATTCTCAGCATCCCATTTTGAAATTTGGTCCATCCTCTGAATGCCTTTGCTGTTAAGATAGAGGATGAAGGGAATGGCTTCTTCAACAGTGTTTAGGGGTTGGTAACCCATGATTTTATCAGTGGCATAATTTATACTGCTCCCTTCCCCCGGAATCTTTGAGGTATTTTGAATGAGAATGGGGATTGCTTTCTTACAGAGATGCCAGATTTTGGTGGAGTCTCTGTTGGGAATATCAGATTCAAGAAGTCTTTGTCTATTGTCCGAGAGGTATTTGCATTCAATGACCTGTTTCCAGTAGGCTTTTGGTTCATTAATTAGTCTCCAAGCCATTTTAATCCCAAAAGTGAGATTTAGAATTTTAGGAGCTCTGATTCCCAACCCACCTCTGTCTGGAGATTGTATTACACTTTTCCAATTGACCAAATTGTATCTATTTTTTTCTTTTTTCCCTCCTTGCCATAAAAAATTGCGGAGAGCGACTTCCAGCTTATAGTGGAAAGAAGCAGGAGCTTGGTAAAGAGTGAATCGGTATAAAGGTAAGGAGGAAATACCTGATTTGAGCAAAATTAATCTGCCAGCTGGGTTAAGCCATTGAGTTCCCCATTGCTGAACCTTCCTTTTGACTTTGTCGATTATTTCATTCCAAGTGGTGGCTTTAAGAGAGCCCAAGGTGACCGGCATCCCAAGGTAGGTAAAGTGGTCCCAGGTTGCTTTGAAGGCTACTCCAAAAATGTTAGCAATACTGTGGGCTGTTTGATTGGAAATGTTCCATCCATAGATGCAACTTTTTTGAAAGTTGACTTCTCCTCCTGAGCACACCATAAATTGATCGAGGAGGCTTTTGAAGCGCCTTGCTATAGTAGTGGATGCCCCACCAATAAGCAGAGTGTCATCAGCAAATTGTGAATGATTGATATTTTTCACTCCGTTCCCAAACTTGATACCAGAGATGAGACCAACTCTTCTGTTGTGATCGAGGATGCTGCTGAAGGATTCAGCCATCAAGATGAATAGATAGGGGGAAAGAGGACATCCTTGCCTTAGCCCTCTTGAGGATTGGAAAGCTTCACAAGGGCGGCCGTTTATGAGAGGCGAGATCCAGGGTCCAGAGATGCAAGCAGCAATGGTGCTAATGAAGTCAAAATTAAAGCCCATTTTCCTCAAGACAGCGAACAAGAAGGAGTGTCTTACTCGATCGAAAGCGTTGGCTAAGTCAAGCTTAAGAACGAAGCCTTTCTCTTGCCTAGAAGTGCTGGAATGGATAGCTTCTTGAACCAAGGTGATGGAATCATGAATTTGCCTATTGGACATGAAGCCTCCCTGATTTTCAGATATAAGGGAAGGGAGCAGAGGCTGGAGCCTGGCTGCTATAATTTTTGCAAAGATCTTATAAGAAGTGTTACACAAAGAAATAGGTCTAAATCTGGAGAAGGAAGTGGGCCGGGTTTCCTTAGGAATGAGGGCGAGAAAAGTTGAATTTGTGAAGCCCCCCATTTTCTTTTTCCTTTGGATTCCTTTCATCATTTTAACAAGATCTTTTTTTATCAAGTGCCAATGATCTCTGTAAAAATTTATAGAGAAACCGTCTGGACCTGGGGACTTGTCAGGCTGTAAAGTCCAGATGGCTTTTCTTATCTCTTCCTCTGTTATTTCACTGTTTAACCTCTCATTCTCCTCAGCAGAGATTTTCCCCGAAAGGTACTTAAGGAAAGCCGAGTAGTCCGTGGCTCCTTGATTTTCAGTGAGAAGGCAATTATAATGGTGGAAGGCAGCTCTTTTAATAGATTCATGGTCATTATGCTGGCTGCCTTGACTATCAGTAATAGTGGTAACATTGTTTCTCGTTTTTTTTTGCTGTGGCCTGCTTATGGAAATATGCCGTATTTTTATCACCTTCCTTTAACCATAATTCTCTTGACTTGAGCCTCCATTTGATCTCTTCCGCTCTCTTTATTTGAGTTAGCTGTCCCTGAACCTCCCATTCCTTACTCTTCAGCTGATTAGTGAATCCATGATCTTCTATTTGTTTGTGGATCTCTTCCAATTTCTGCTGCATTTTTTCCTTTATTTTTTCTGGCTCTTGGTAGCTGGCTTTTGCCCAATCCTTGAGTGCCTTCCTTGTGTTTCGAAGTTTTGTTTCCCAAATATGATTTGGGGAACCTTCGACGTGTTTCTTCCATGTTTCTTCTATGATAGCCTCTGCCTCAGCGCTATCTCTCCACAAGGGATTGTACCTGAACGGAATTGGTCCCAAATGAGCGTGGGAGTCCAACGTCAATAGAATGGGGAAGTGATCTGAGGCTGTGGCGCTGAGAATTTTGGTGTGGCCTGCAGCAAAGGACGAAAGAAGGGAAACATTGATCAGTATTCTGTCCAACCTTTCCATAATGTTGCCTGGCCCCACTCTTCTATTGTTCCAAGTATATTTCCTATTTTTTGGTATGATATCCATCAGTTCATGCTCAGCCATTATCATTTCCAGCTGCCTTCTGTAGGGATCGGGGTTGAAGGTGCCCCCCTTTTCTCATTCGCATGAAGAATTAAATTGAGGTCTCCAGCAAGAATAACATTTGAATTCTGCTCCTTGTCTATTTCTTCCTTCAATTCCTTCCAGCATTGTTCCTTTTCCCGGAAATGGTTGGGAATATAGACATTGTAAATGATTAAGTCACAGCTCTCTTCCTTGTTGACAAGGTTTGTCCTGATCCAGTTTTGGTTGAGGACAGAGGATTTGAAATCCCACTGCTGCTTATTCCACATAGTTGTGATTCCTCCAGAGGCTCCTCTGGAATTGCTACTGGCCCCTGAGAAAGTTTTTTGGGCTTCTATGATTATTTGCATTTCGCTCTGACTTTGCTTGGTTTCTTGAATCAGAACAATTTCGGGTCTTTCTGTTTGAAGAAGATCTCGTAGGGCAGGTGATTTAGAGGGGTGCCCCATACCCCTGTTGTTCCGGGATAAAAGCTTCATCATGAGGCATTCGAGCGAGGAGGTGCTCGCCTCTCAAGTTCTTTACCTGCTGTGTCTTTCTCTTGTGAACCTGTAATAAAAGAATCCATAGGAGTTTGGATCCCTAGAGCTATGTCCTTTTGCGTGCTTTCTTCCCGATGCTGCTTGGCTGACTTTCTGCCTGGTCCAGGTTTCTTGTGGATATCACCGGATGCTCCAAAGTCCTTGGAGGAACTTCTAGTAGTTCTGATGGGGGGAGGTCCAATGACGGGCTGAGATGGGGTCGAAGAAATCAAGGGGGGCTCAATCCGATTCAAGGATGGTTGATCAGGCTGAGGATCATCATAGGATTCCTTCGATTTGTTTCTTGTTAAGATCCTTTCCACTGAGTGAGGAGGGGAAGCTTGGAGGGGGGAAGAGGGGGAGATGCTGGGGCCTTTGGGGGAAGGAGGGGGAGATGGGAGATCCTCTGAAGCAAGGGATCCAAAGGGGTTGGAGGATGAGGGGATGACAGAGGGGAAGGGAGGGGTTCCGGAGTGAGGCACCTCAGGCTCAGGGGGAGGGTTTGACTTCTTCTTTTTCCTTACTATTTCCCATGCTTCCTCAGGGGTTTCAGAAATATTATTGACTTCTGGTTTAGATTTAGAGCACCTATTGGCAAAATGACCGTACTCATGACATACCTTACACTTGAAGGGGAGTTGCTTGTAGTCCACCTATTGAATATGCGTCCACTGGTCCACTCTGAGCTTGACTGCCTCTGGTAGACCTTTGCCCAAGTCTACCTCCACACAGATCCTCGCACATGCATGCATATTTTCTTTTGGCTCTGATCTATCCACATATTTACCTATTGCATTTCCAATTGCTCGAACAGATTCATCGGCCCAGCAGTGAAGCGGAAGATGCGGAAGGCGAACCCAAACAGGAACTGCGTTGGGTACATCCATTTCAGGGTCGAAGTCCGGGGTCCAACGATTGAGATAAAGGCCTCTAGTGTCCATGAAGTATGGCCCATTCCTGAAAATTAGATTGCGATCCTCCACTGTTTCGAAGAGGAAGGTGAAGAAGCCTCTTCCACAAAACCTTATCGCAATTTTCCCCTGGACCATGGCGTTCCAGTTTCTTTCCACCCAACGTTGAACAGTTCGAGGGGAGGGCCATAGCCCCGTGAACTGTCCAACCAGGCCGCGTTCAGCCAAGGCTACAACAGATCTCCTTGGAAGAGATGGGGGAAGAGGGATTTCCGGAATTTCATCAAGCTTTTTGATAAATTTTGAGGCAGTAGGTCGGATCCTTTCAGAGATATTCTCTGGGATGAGAGAAGCAAAGGCTTTCTCAAGATCGATCTGATCAGGAGCGGGAGGATCCATCGAGCCTGGGACGCTCAACGGGCGGCAAGGAAAGGGAAGGAGGGGCAGGAGGCCCGGGAGAACAAGAAATGCAGCAGAGGGCTACCCTCAGGGGCAGCACGAACAGCCAGAGACGGGGCAGGAGGCCCAGGAAGCAGGAAGGAAAAGCACAGCTGGGGAGGCCCGCAGCGGGGGCTGCAAGCCCGGCAACAGGGCTGCCAAGCTTGGGCGAAGGCGATCAGGGCGTCCAGGGGCGGGAGAGCTCCATTCTCCAGCACGCGCTCGCGGACCTGACTGTCGTTATTATAACATTTTAAAATCTAATATCGCGTCCGTGCATCAGAACTTTCCTATTGCAAGTTTTGCAGGCATGTCATGTTAAAACTTGTGATAAGATCCTCCAATAAGACCAAAGCTCCAATTGCGTTATGTTGCAGACCCGATTGGTTTATCAAAATAATTTTATTGAAATATCACATCCACTGCATCAAAGGTCAGACCAAGTAATAACGATATGTGATATCACAATATCGACATTGTTGACATATCAGAACTTTGGCTTGTGCACAACTTCAAAAATATCTGATATCCATGTCGTTGCGATGTGCGGGAGTATAGTGATGATGTGGTGTGTGGGACCTCCCGACATCCATTGTAATATGGTTTCACATTGTTTAAAATCTATAGCCCCTCCTATGTTTCTATTATAATATAGTTTTCGTAAACAATGAAACTATGCTATATTTGGTTGATTATTAACAAAGACCCCTAAGTTCCCATTAGACAGGTGAACGTGATATTTCGATTAATCAACGTCAACGGAACTTGGGTCCAGATATTCTATCGGCGTTACTTTGCGCATCTTGGTGCAAATGCTAGTATAATGATAAGTCATCTTAAATTGAAAATATGGAGAAAAAAGTAGAAGTCGCAAAATGGAATAATAGAAAAAAAAAAAAAAAAAAAAAAAAAAAAGTTAAATAAAACTAAAAACCAAAAATTAGTAACTAATAGAAATGGAAGTTACTGAACAACCCATAATAAGACCTTAGCCAATCACCTTACAACTAAATAGCTTTAAATAATAATAATAAAATAACAAAAAAATTCTCAATCTTAGACTATGGATAAACGGCATAAATTTTTGGTCAAAGACAAAATAATGCACAATCAAAATAAAACTGAATGTGTAATACCACAACACATATAACAATTCTTACATTTGAATTTTACAACTTTTAAATCAAATTCATAAATTCCTTTAAAATAATATTCAAAGTAATTGATGTAACATTAAGGCTAATTAAACTAGTTATTATATCAAAAGGTGACACTTTATTATATAAATTGATCTCTAGATAACCTTAAGTTAACGTGATCAAATATACCCCTTCTAAAAATCATGTTCAACTACGTTTTATCTTTAACATGGTATAATTTCTCATTAATGTATATATATATATATATATATATATATATATATATATATATATATATATATATATATATGATAAGTATTTAAATAGAGTTTTTGTGAGTGTTTACCATGTTTTTGTATTTAATAGTTATGCTATCCAGTTTTTTTCATATTCGGTAACAAAAGATTTTATATCATAATAATATAACTGATTCGAAATAAATTTTTCAGCAGGGGCTTCGGGCTTCCACAAAGCTTGCTACAGTGCTGCTACAGTGCCGCGCGCTCCGCGCACTATGCTGTCACGCTCTGCTGTCTTGGCCTTGCTGTGTCTCTTCGTTTGTCTTCATTGATCGACCTCTGGTGAACTTAGTGCGAACCTACTTGGATCTTTCACGCTCTGCGACCTTACACACGGCTTCCTCACCTTTCAATGGTCTGGCGTCCCTTCGAACCTTTGGCGAACCCCTAATGAACTTCGAGTGAAGATTATGAGACAACTACTACACAACAAACGATTTATAAAAGCGCACAAGTATTCAAATGCGGAAAATGCCTTCTCATATTATTTCTCAAAAATGGATATAGATTACAGATTACAGAGAGTATTCTTTATCAGAGATAGACTATTGTTGCATTTATCAGACTTTTGCTTTTCACAGAGGAATAAGCATTACCAAAGGCTTCCTGGCAATAGATAGGCTCTGCCTCAGAATATACAGACTCGACTGATATACAAACTTGACTGACTTCAAACTACTAATAGATCTGGCCACTTTAGGTTCTTACCAGTGCTGAGCACACTGATACGCAGGCTTCTCAGATCTCTAAGACTCTAAGACTCTAAGACTCTCCAAATGCGAATGCCTCCCGAATGAGCGTTACCCTCAATTTATAACAAATGAGAGGGGACAAACATTCCTGTAGAGCATCTAACAGCTAGATGGAATCATTGCTTTCGGGTAACACCAAGGTGACATCCGCACAAAGATTCCAGTCCAGAAAAGTAAATCCTATGAAAAAATATGCTGTCTGCATTATTTACAAAGTGGATGCTTTTTTCCAGCAAAGCCCATGAGAAAAGCTGACCACAATTAAGTCCTTGTGATTGGACAACATTATTACAATAATGGATGCTTTTTTCGGTCAAGCCCATGAGAACCATTAGAAAATAGTGATTTCAGGGAATTTATGCTTTTTGTACAATAATTCATCCCATGCTTTGGTAAAAATCCTTCGAACAATCATGGTTTCCCTAAAATAATTTGATGCTTAACTTTGGTTAAAACAAACCATTCAAAATGGCGGGTCACATATTCTCTAAGAGTTTTATTGTCATTATGAAAGGGTGACCATTCATCTGTTGTCATTTCTTTGACAGTTTTGTATGGGATGTGAAATTAGTTTGAGATGTTATGCTCAAAACATATGTCACAATGGAATCTACAGTATGACTCTTGATAGAGTGGATACATAGTTGTTCTGTTGACGTCGAAGTCAGCCCACCATTTTTGCAGCTAATCACATTGTTGATTTCTTTGTGTTATCCCTGTTGTACTAAATTTCAATTTAGTATAGTGGGTTTCTTCTTTGTCATCTATGGTTAGCAAATCCCACCATAACTGCTTATATGCTGCAAAATCATACACTGTGTCTCGAAAGATTAGCTTAGGATCTCCTGCTGGCCATAATGCAGAGGTCTGGGTAGGCATAAGCCATGCAAGATTCCGAGTACGGTGTATGCATAAATATTTTTCATAAATCCCTCGGTGGATACCTCCATGTGACCAGATTCCTGAAATATCATGAAAGTCTCTTTGAAGAGCATCTTATACATATAATGCATCCCTTTTGGCTTTTGTGTAGATCATGTCATGTATCCATTTACTCCCTTTTGGATACACTCTTCTTTCTGGTACAAGATGCTGGATGTCAGTATGTGCTTGCAAATTGGCATCTAGTACTTTGGTATTCCTCAGCTGCCATGTTGGCTTCCACTTGTCTCTGTATTCTTCCCAGTCCTGGTTGTCTGGTATAGTGCGCAGGACTTCCTGTTTCTGGCTTTGGTCCCATTATGTGACTATGATCATGATATGTTCTTGTGGCTGGATAAACTCTCTGCTAAGAAAGTCTGGGAGACAGTTCTTTGTGCCTTTATGTGTTCGACTTGGAAGTCGAAGTTGGCAAAAAATGCTTGCCACTTGGCAAATTTAGCCTCTCATGGCTTCTTGATGTCCTTAGTTAAAACTTTATGCAGAGCTGAAGCATCAGTTCTAAGAAAGAATTGCTTGTTTATTAAATGGACATCAAACTTACTGATACAATTCCACACAACTTTTACTTCCTTCTCGATCGTGGAATAATTCTGTTCAGTAGGATTCCAGGTGCCTGATGCAAACTGGACGACTTGTTCAATGCCATCTTTTCTTTGTTTTAGGATACCTCCCCATCCTATATTACTGGCATCTGTTTCAACAATCTTGAATGCACAATCATCCGAGACATATAAAATGGAAAGAGATTTTACCTTGGCTTTGATGTTCTAAACAGCCTTGGTGTGTTCTGCCAGTGGCTCTTTTCTGAGTCTTTAGTTTAACACACTTATGTCTATAGCACAATCTTTATAAAAATTACTGACATAATTCAAACACCCCAAGAATCTTTGGAGTTGATTCTTGTCTGTAATAACATCTGGAAATTTGTCAGCAAACTCAAGTGTGTGCTTCTATAGAGAGATTTGGCCATTGAATATGTTGTGGCCGAGAAATTTGATAGTAGTCTGAAAAATTTCTATCTTTTTCTTACTTAAAACAAGACCATTATACTTTACCAACTGTTTGAACGCATGTACATGCTTGAAGTGGTCTTGGATGTTCTTGGAAAAAATAAGAACATCGTCAATGTATACTATGAGCCAATCAAAATATGGCTTGAAAATTTTATCCATTACCTTCTGGAATTTGGATGGAGCATTCTTTAGACCAAAAGGCATGACATTCCACTCATAGTGGCATGCCCGAATACTGAATGCAATTTTGAACTTATCTTTTTCTGATATGGCAACTTGCCAAAATCCTGCCTTCAAATCAAACTTTGAGAATATTTTGGCTCCAGCTATCCTGCTCATTAGTTCTCCTTTATGTGGGATCAGATAGGTGTCATCAGTAAGAACTGAATTCAAAGGTTTGTAATTTATTACCAGCCTTGGAATACCTCTGATTTGTTCTGCTCTTTTATTGACATAGAATCCATAGCAGTTCCAGGAACTGTTGGATTCTCTGATGAGCTTTCTGTCTAGGAGCTGCTTGATCTCTTTTTCACAGAGATCTCTATATTCCTTGTTCATTGGAATAGCTCTACTTTTACAGGGCTTACCTGTATATCCTTCTTTATATGGAAGCTAAATAGTTTCTGCTTTCGGTGCCAGAATGCTTTTGGTTCTTCCGAGTAGCATTCATCTTCAATCTGCTTCTTCAATTCTCCAATTTTCCTCTTAACCTGAGGATCTTTTAACTGTTCTTATACCCTTAGGGTAGATTTCATATCTTTGAGATCTGTCAGTCGAGATTTTGCTTTGTCCAAATCTTGGACAGTCTGGACCATTGTAGAGACTCTAGGATTTGAGATATAAGGCAACTCAATCCTCTTTGTGGTTCCCTTCGAAGTAGGAACAGAAATGAAATAACCAGCTTTGCTTTCCTTTAACCTAGTTGACCCATGTGGCTCAACAACTGCTAGGAATATATTTCCTAGAATACAGTCAACTGGGATGTCTGCAACTGCAAATTTTAAATTGATGCAGTGGTGTTCAAAACAAATAGAAGCTTTAGGAACTTCATATTTGAGTGTTTTATTACCCAAACCTACAACATTTCTTTTTGCAGATACCCAATATTTCGCTGGTATCACCTTCTTATTTAAAATGTTCACATCAGCTCCTGAGTCAAGGAGTGTTGTGAGTTCAAACATTTCTCCTTTTATGCAGATGTTTACTTTGACATGATGTTGCTGATAGGAGATAGCAAGAATTCTCATTTCTTGAAATCCAAAGACAAGGTCTTTCTTTCTTTCAACAATTTTAAGATTGGGATTAAATTTTTTTGCATATTCTGCTGTGTCCCATGAATGCGAATTTTCTTCTTCAACTTGCTTCCCTTTCTTAATTTCAACAATTTGAGATTTCAAAGTAGAGATTTTAGATTTGATATTATGGATTTCTCTACTTACTTCTCCCAAGGTGAGTGAACGCACCTTATCTGGCTTCTCTTGATGTCGCTGGAAAGATATGGTATTTCTCTCAAAAGAAGCATCAACAAATAATGGCTTTTTACTTGTATTTCTGGAAGAACTGGATTTGAGCTGGTCCATGAATGCCTCTGTTAGCTTATTCTTCATATCTCCATCTTCCATTGCTCGGATCTGAGAAAGAATTTTTATCTCATCTTCCTCTGTAGCAGCCATTAAGATTTTCTCTTTCTGTGGTTTGAAGGATATTTCTTTAGAACTGGAATCGTTGTATGATTCTGAATCAGAATCATAATGCATTTGACAAGCAAATTCTTCCGATTCTGGACAAGAACAAGATGTGGCTTCAAAATCTGAACAGTTTTTCATGTGTGTTTGTAATTCTTCTTGAGACAAAGAACTGTAAGAATCCAAAGATGATTCTTCAAGTTGTTGTTGCTGGATTTGGTCTTTAATTACTACATTTGGGCAACATTCTGTTCTATGAGTGCGGGCACCACACTTCATGCATTGTATCTGTCCTTCAGTTTTGACAGTTTTTCCCCTCTGGAATGAAGCTTGAGACTTCTTTCCTCTGTTTCTCTTGGATTCTTCTCCTTTCGGACATCTTAAGGATGTATGTCTAGTTTTGCCACACAACCAACAAGTGAGATTGTTCCATTTATCTTGCTTGGATGTATGCAAATGAATGTCAAAGGGTTTATAGTAATGTGTCCCAGGGACATACTTGTAGTAGCCCTTCTTGGCTTTAGAGGAGTGACCTTTAGGTCGCTGAGAATGGTTTCTTCTATCTTTGTAGCTTTTATGTTGGGTCCCTATAATACTAGTGATTACCCCATTACTATTGTAGTTATACCCCTTATTTATATTGTTGTGCCCCTATTACCCCCATATTGTTATTTCTGTGCCCCATAGAATCCCTCTATTGTTATTTTTGTGGCTTTATATTATTATTGTTAGGTCGGCTGGATTATATTGTGACTCCTTAGACTCCTATATATAGAAAGGAGGTTTTGTCATTTGTATCATCCAAGAATTGTTCATTTATGTAATGTAAAGGAGGTTTCCCCCTCGAAGAGGCTGAATTCTAAGGCGTTGATCTATCTTTTCTATCTTTTCTTGAGCTGGTTTCATAACATTTGGTATCAGAGCTTTGGATTCTAGGGTTTCGCTGCTCCAAACAGGTCATCGTGGCATTTTCGCTATAACTTTTTTTCTGTGACGTTTCAGAAGTCACAAAAAAAACCCATTTGAGAAGAATTGGCGCTGAACCTTGGGTCCGAATTTCAGAGCTTTTTGCGCAATATTTTGGAGATATGATCTGAGGAAGTTGGTCTTTTTGCAGACTCCTGAATTACATTCAAAACAGGTGACCTGGGGAAAATCGTCATAACTTTCTCTCTGAGGATCGGATTGAAATTTCGTAAAAAGGTACAGAAAGAGGACGGACTGTAGTTTATTTTATTTTTGTTTCAGATTCAAAGGTTGAAACAGTGACTCGTGGCACGTCGTACAAGTTCGCTCTACTGAACCAGTCTAAAAGCAAGTCACTGTGGGAGATTTCACATAACTCTTCCTTGGAGAATCCAATTTGGCTCAGACTTGTGGCATTGGAAAGAGGACGCAGAAGGCTACTACAGGTAGCAATTTCAGAACTGGATGATCCGAAATTACAGAGATACATCAGATTCAATATCAGGCTTCTATAAAGTGAAAAAAGGTGTGTAGTTTTTTTTTAAATTTTTGTGTAAGCTTGGTTTAACGGAATTCAAAGGGCATAGTAAAGCATTATTATCGGTAACTGATGCCCCGAGGAAAGAAAATGCAAACACCTAGTAAGGAACCTGAAAGCTCTAGCATGACTCATGAAGAAGAGGAAGAAATGCTACATGATATATCAAAATTACAAGAACAAGTGCAACAAATGTCACGCTCACAAAAGCTAACAGAAGCTAAGATAAGTGGCGTGGAATCTAAGATAAAGGGCATGGAAGCTAAGATGGATGATTCGAAGACATATTTGAAGAGAGAAATGGCAGATTTGAAGATAGATTTGAAGACAGATATGGAAGAATTGAAGAAGTTGCTACAAGAAAGGGTCACTAATGGTGAAAAGGTAGTAAAGGAAACTCATGATGAGAACAAAAGAAATGTTAATCATGATTCCATAGACTCTAATGTTGGATCGAAGAATCACCATATTCCAAAAATCGATATGAGGAAGTTTGATGGCAAGGATCCCGCCACATGGATATTACAGATGGAGCAATTCTTCGATCTCAATAATGTGCAAAACACACAAAAGGTACGTATGGCAACTGTATATTTGGAACCAAATCAGTTTGTATGGTATCAATGGCTTTGCTCTCGTAAACAATTTATCACTTGGGCAATTTTTACGGAAGAATTGATAGCACATTATGAGGATACAAAAAGCAACACTTTTTTTAGCCAATTGATAAGTCTCAAACAAAAGGGTTCAATAATGGAGCACATTGAGGAGTTCCAAAAATTGAACATAAGGGTAAAAGATATTCCAGAGGAGCATAGGATTGATGTGTTCATAGGGTCTTTAAAGGATAATATCCAACATGATGTTCGCCTTTGGGAACCTGATTCATTAGAGAAGGCATTCAGGTTAGCAAGAAAAATGGAAAGCAAAATTATGGCAACCAGGAAGCATACCACTCACAACTATAAAGACGGAAGTGTTGTTGCCCCTAGTCTTCCACAACCTATAAGGTTGACACCACAACAATTGGAAGAAAAAAGAGCAAAAGGGCTTTGTTACAGTTGTGATAGCAAATACACTAAAGGTCATAAGTGTGCTGAGAAGAAATTATTCTACATAGATTGTGAAGAGGAAGAAGAAAAGGAGCAAGAAAGGTCAAAAGAAGAGGATATACTCCAGGAACAAAGCCTAGATGAAGAACAAATAAATCCGACCATATCTTGTAATGCATTGGCGGGAATTACCACTCCTCAAACCATCAAGATAGAAGGACAAATCAAGAAGAAAAAGGTAATAGTGTTGATTGATTCAGGAAGCACCCACAATTTTATTCATTGTAGGGTAGCAAAAGAATTGAATTGCTTCCTATATCCAGCACCAGAGTGTCAAGTGATGATTGCAAATGGAGGAACAATAAATTGCTCTGGAAAGTGCCATAATATCAAGCTATCCATGGGAGAATATGTATTGACTAGCCCAATGCTTTCCATTCCAATGGGAGGTGCTGATGTTGTACTAGGAGTCCAATGGCTACAATCCTTGGGTACAATAGCTTTTAATTTTCAAGAACTTTTCATCAAATTTTCTTCGGAAGGAAAGGAAGTTGAATTAAGGGGTATTGCAGGGAAACCAGGAAAGATAATCAGCTCTAATGGTATGACAAAGCTTCTAAAAAAGGAGCAAAGAGGTGTAATTGCACAATTATGTTCGCTAGATGTTTCCACATTGGAATCATCTATTTCTCCAGATCTCCAAAAAGTCTTGGACAATCATTCCAAGGTATTTGAGACTCCCAAAGGTCTCCCACCTATGCGTGATCATGATCATGCTATTCATCTGATTCCAGGAAGTGTTCCTCCAAACATCAGGCCGTACAGATATCCCTATGTCCAAAAAAGTGAAATTGAACGTATGGTTGCAGAAATGCTAGAGGCTGGTATAATTCAACCGAGTCAAAGTTCTTTCTCAGCTCCAGTAGTATTGGTGCACAAGAAGGATGGATCATGGCGCATGTGTCCAGATTATAGGGAGCTCAACAAGCTCACTATTAAAGATAAGTTCCCCATTCCTGTCATTGATGAATTACTGGATGAATTGCATGGATCAATTTACTTCACCAAGTTGGATCTTCGTTCGGGATATCATCAAATCAGAATGAAGATTGAAGACATTCCAAAAACGGCATTTAGAACTCATGAGGGTCATTATGAATTTTTGGTCATGCCTTTTGGCCTTACCAATGCACCTTCAACATTTCAAGGTTTGATGAATTCAATTTTCAAACCATTCCTTAGAAAATTTGTGTTAGTATTTTTTGATGATATACTAATCTACAGCAAGTCTTGGAAGGATCATGTTGAACATGTTGACAGGGTGCTACAACTATTGGAGGAGAAACAATTATATGCAAAAAGATCCAAATGTTTCTTTGGAGTCCAGGAGGTGGAATATTTGGGTCATATTGTATCTCATGAAGGAGTTAAGGTAGACCCTAGCAAAATTAAAGCCATTAAGGAATGGAAAATCCCCACATCCATAAAGCATCTGCGAGGATTTCTTGGGTTGACAGGGTATTATCGCAAGTTTGTTAAGAATTATGGGAGAATAGCAGCACCTCTAACAACATTATTGAAGAAAGATTCATTTTCATGGACTCCGGAAGCAACAAAGGCCTTTGAACATCTTAAAGAGGCAATGTGCCAAGCACCGGTCTTAGCTACACCGGACTTCACAAAAACCTTTATTGTGGAATGTGATGCTTCAGGAAATGGAATTGGTGTTGTTCTAATGCAAGATGAAAGACCCATTGCTTTTGAAAGTCGTCCAATCAAGGGAAAGTTTTTAAGCAAAGCTATTTATGAGAAGGAAATGTTGGCAATACTCCATGCACTTAAGAAATGGCGACCCTACCTAATGGGAAGACACTTCAAGGTAAAAACGGATCATGATAGCCTTAAATACTTTTTAGAACAAAGATTATCCTCTGAAGAGCAACAAAAGTGGGTCACAAAGATGTTGGGTTATGACTTTGAAATCATCTACAAAAAAGGGAAGCAAAATGTGGTGGCAGATGCACTCTCAAGAAAGGATGAGGATGTGGAAGCATTGTTGTGTGCCATTTCTATTATCCAACCAGATTGGATAAACGAAGCAAGGGAGGAATGGAAGAATGACGAAGAAGTGTGGGCACTTATTCGAAAGCTACAACAAGATTCCAGTACTTCTGATACATTTAGCTGGCAAAATGATTCGTTATGGTACAAAGATCGCTTATACCTCTGTAAGAATTCCCAGCTAAAACAAAAGATTCTTATGGAATTGCACACTTCTCCCTTAGGAGGGCACTCAGGATTTTTAAAAACTTACCACAGGGTTAAGAAGGAATTTTTTTGGGATGGCCTTAAATCAGATATTCAAAAGTTTGTGGCGGAATGTTTGGTTTGCCAACAAAATAAAGTTGAAACAATTAAGACACCGGGTCTATTACAACCTTTATCCATTCCAAGCCAACGTTGGGAGGAGGTTTCAATGGATTTTATCACAGGTTTACCCAAGTCTGAGGGAAAGAGTGTCATCATGGTGGTAGTTGACAGACTTACCAAGTATGCACACTTTTGTGCATTATCACATCCATTTAAAGCCAGTACAGTTTCTACTGCATTTATGGAAACAGTTCAAAAGCTACATGGAAACCCAAAGATTATTGTAAGTGACAGAGATCCCATTTTCACTGGAAATTTTTGGACAGAATTATTTTCTTGTCTTGGTACTCAGTTAGCTCATAGCTCATCTTATCATCCTCAATCTGATGGGCAAACTGAGATAGTAAACAAATGTTTGGAAGGATATCTTCGTTGCTTTGTATCTGATAAACAGACACAATGGGTCAAATGGTTGCCTCTGGCTGAATGGTGGTATAACACTTCCTTCCATACAGCAACAAAAATGACCCCATTTATGGCACTTTATGGGTATCAACCACCATCCATCACATCATATTTAAGAGAAAATTCTAAGGTTCAGGCAGTGGAACATCACATCGAACATCAACAACAAGTCCTCCAACTCTTAAAGGATAACCTCGTGTTGGCACAAAATAGAATGAAACAACAGGCAGATCAACATCGCAGTGAAAGAAGTTTTGATGTAGGTGATTGGGTATTCCTACGGCTACAACCATATAAGCAAATGTCCCTAAAGCAAGCTAAGAAGGATAATAAATTATCACCAAAGTATTATGGTCCGTACAAGGTGTTGCAAAAGATTGGTACTATGGCATACAAATTGGAGCTTCCTGCAGCTTCTCGATTGCACCCAGTTTTCCATGTTTCATGTTTAAAGAAGGTTATAGGTGACAAGCTCCCAATTCAAACAATATTGCCAGAACTTGACGAGGAAGGAAAAATTATATTGGAACCGGAAGCAGTCACAGAAACAAGAACTCGACAGCTACGAAATCGATCAATTTCAGAGTATCTTATCAAGTGGAAGAACTTATCCGCTGAAGATTCCACATGGGAGGATGAGAATTTTATGCAGAAGTATCCAGAACTACTCAAGCGTTGAGGACAACACTTTTTTGAAGGAGAGGGGCATGTTGGGTCCCTATAATACTAGTGATTACCCCATTACTATTGTAGTTATACCCCTTATTTATATTGTTGTGCCCCTATTACCCCCATATTGTTATTTCTGTGCCCCATAGAATCCCTCTATTGTTATTTTTGTGTCTTTATATTATTATTGTTAGGTCGGCTGGATTATATTGTGACTCCTTAGACTCCTATATATAGAAAGGAGGTTTTGTCATTTGTATCATCCAAGAATTGTTCATTTATGTAATGTAAAGGAGGTTGCCCCCTCGAAGAGGCTGAATTCTAAGGTGTTGATCTATCTATTCTATCTTTTCTTGAGCTGGTTTCATAACATGTTAACATTCTGTTTATACTCCTTCTTAGCCCTTTTCTTCTCTTAACCAAGGGGTCATCAACTGTAAGTCCATATTTGCTACAAATGGACTTCTTGTCTAGGAGCTTTGAAAGTTTTTCCAAAGATTTGTTTTCTTTGGAACCTGTGCATAAGCTCACTAATGTTTTTGTAATGTGAGAATAAATCTCACCCCAAGTATATGATTCAAATGGCAACTAGAAAATCTCTTGCAACTTGATATAATCAACAAATCTGGATGGAAGAGCAGCAAGGTATACCTGTTTCCATATCAGATTTTTTGAATCTTTCACCTCATAGATTCTTTGCATCCAATCCCTGTGAAAGTCTTCATATTGTGACATCTTGTGGCACTTTATATTCATAAGAATGACTTCATTCGTATCTGCAATTTCTATTTCACTGCCACACCAATGTTCTAAGATCATAGACGTCAAATCTCTGATCATGTTGCTTGTAGTTGAGCCATCTGAATTGTGAATCACGTCTCCTGCTTCATCTTTAAGCACTTTTGCTTCCATTTTATTAATAGTGCTAGAGATGATTCAGTCTCCCACCACCTGAGCAGTGTTCTTGTAAAACACTGAATAATGGTCTTGCATGCTTCTATTTCACTTTTGCCCCTAAGACACATGAGTTTATATTCTGTGAACATCATATCAATTAATTGTCTAATCTGACCAACACTCAGATTATCAATATTCCACTCTCTGTGTGATTTAGGGAAGAAAGTATGAGCTTCAGGAAGCTTGCCTTTGCCTTCAAGATCAGGTGCATGATATTTAGTGAACCTACTCTCAAGTGGTTCATATATGGGAAAGATCTGAGAGTCAGATTCTTTCTTCTCTTCTTCTTCTTCCTTGAATAAGGAAGCAATGGTGACTTTTTCTGCAGCCTCTGGTTTTTCCGTTGAAGATGTGGCTACTTCTTTGGGAAACAATGCTGGGAAACTGTTTATTGGTTTAACAAGATCTTGAATCTTTATATTTCTTTTGTAGAGAAAAGAGGAAGGAACTAGTTTATCAGTTTTTGACAGATTCATCTCTTCAACCTTTTCAGTTAAATCAGATATCAAATGTTTAGTAGTATCAATATGATCTACTATTTTTTCTTCTACTTCCTCTATCTTATGTAAAGATTCTTTGGCATAAGATCTAACAACAGATGAATTATATTGTACATCATTGAGGTTTCTGTTAACCTCATTCAAAGAAACTTGAATAGTATCAAACTGTTTTATTTCTACAGTCTTTGTTGTATTTATTTCTAGACCCTTTATTGCTGTATTAGTCTAGTTTATCTGTTCACTAGCCTTTTGGATTCTCCCATCTATCCCCAAAGAATTACCATCTTTTTGAACAAGAGGAATGGCTTTTGCTACATTTTGATTTTCTCCTATAATAATTCCTTTATAAGGGGGAAAAGTAGATGGAGTCTCTACTTTGCTGCCATCTAGTGTAGTCCAAGCATGTTTGGTGGATGATGAAGAGGATGATCATGTCAACACAACTTCAGGGGAAACATTTTTCTTCCATTCATAAAAGGAAATCCAAGAATTTGTGACTTCCATATAATGTTTCCAATCTTCAGATAATTTAATCTTCTCCTAAATAGTATGACTAAGGCCAAAATGGGAGAGGAAAACATGGAATTAAATGAAATAATAATAATGAGTAGGAAAGAAGGTCGGGGAATAATAACTGAAGAATTATGGCTATTAGCATTTTTTTTAGGTTTTATTATTTATCTTATGAATTTTATTTTTATTTGGTTTTTTTGGCTAAGAGAGGAAGTGGCATAGAAAGTTATGAAAACATTGTGTCACTTCCTGAAATGAAGAGGAGCTTCATTCAAAGTTGGTTTTTTTATTTGGATTTCCGGGGAAAAATTGTGTTTATTTACATTGATTGATTCTTTGTTGTTGTGGAATCCATTTATACAGATTGATAAACCAAAATTAATTCTCTATGGTTGATCAATAGATGCGTGCGTGTTTGTTTAGGTTTGATTTAAATTATGCTTAAGCATTGGAATTAGCTAAGTATGGCACTAGTTCACTGTTTAACCATAATATAAGGTCAATCTTACAATTGGTTATTTCATAAAAATATTTGTTAAACCTAACAACCAAAAAATGCAATACATCCATTTGTGTTATCTGAAGGATGGATGACCTAGGAAATACAATTGTTGCTCCTTACATACTAATTTGATCCCTTGTATTCAATAATTTGAATCTCTCTTGCTATTTATTCAAGTTGTTGGGCTCTACTTAGGTGTTTTCCCACTCCCACAAGTTTTGGGTTGTGTTACATAGGCTATACGACCATTTTTTCATAGAGATAAGGCCATATGGGCTACACATAGGCTATAAATGTTGTCTATGAACCACCTTATTAAGTCCTTGATAAATCCCCATGCCAAGCATAAACCCTCTTGTGAAGCCTTAGATATTGAGTTATTACATTTTTATTGTTATATTAGTGTGGTTAGCAATATCCTTTAATTATAATTGGTCTCTCTCTCTCTCTCTCTCTCTCTCTCTCTCTCTCTCTATCTATCTACTTAGTGATAGAATTATCTTCTCTGATTTTTGGGCTAGTTTATTGTGTGATTTCTACCATTTGGTATCAAAACATACGACCGTAGAGTTTTGCTCCAATTGAAATATACTGGAAGTTTTGATATAACCTCTTTTCTAGGAAGTTTTAGACAATGACATTTTGAGGAGACCAGGGAGAATGGATATTAAGAATTAGATCCATTATGTTAGAATATTAAAACCTTGCATCAATATTACCTATTTTGCTACAAGGTACTTCTTGTATAGCATGCCATTAAGGAATTAGGGAACACATAGAACTATAAGACTCACAAAGATGAATTAATGACATAATAACATTATTTATAAGAAATGATAAAAGGTAAACAAATGGGCATAACACATAACAATGTTGCAAACAATAACCACCCTATGAAAGAAAGATGAATAACCATAAGGAATGTTCTACAATTACACATTGATACAATGATAAATAGAGAATATACATAGAAATTTGGGGCTTAACTAGAGAAACTCACAATGATAATAATGATTAACATTGAAAGCCTTTAAATAAACTATCAATTTGATATAATTTGGATGGTTATGAAAAATATGGTTATCTTCTCCATTTCAATCTTTGTCTCTCACATGTTAAACTTATAATAAATATATCTTTATAATCACTTCAAATCTTGTTATTTAAAATTCTCTCACATATCATATATATTATTTATATAATATCTAAAATCATATATATTATTCATATAATATCTAAAATTATATATATATATATATATATAAAATAAATTATTTAAAAAATAAAAAAATAATATTTATGAAAAATATTTACACACTTCACATCAACTTTTATCCCTATAAAATAAATTATTCAAATTCATTAATTTTTTATTATTTATAAATAATTTTAATAAAAAACTCTGCGTGAAATTATTAAATCCATAATTTGTATATTTATATGTGAAATTTTAAAATTATTTTTCTCCTCCTTTACCTTGACTTACACACCCATCAAATAAATTTAATGAAAAATATTTACCCATGAAATTATTAAATCTATAACTTTTATATTTATGTGTTATTTTAAAATTACTTTCCTTCTTTACCTTGAGTTACACACCCATTATGAAAATAAATGGCCCACCATGTTGAGTACGATTATAATTACAAATCTATAATTTGTGGGAAAAAGTAGCCAAAGATGGGAGAATTACCTTCATAGTTATCCAATATTTAAACTTCATGTAACATATGATTTGGGTTTAAACTTGGAGTTGAATGTTAACTGTTGAATAAGCTTCGTTGTGAAAAATTGGGAAATTTAGTTTACAGATTTCGATGTCCATCCCTTCTATTGTCCTAATAAAAGGGAGCACGTTAATTAACCATACTGAGTTATTATTTTTAAGTTTCAGGTTTAAACATAATTATAGGTAGTAGTTTAATTGTTGTAAATTTTGGAGGTTTTTTTATTAATATTTTTTTGTAAAATTTAGTAGGAATATGTTGGAATTATAGGTTTAATTTGTGAATTTGGTATTATTTTTACATTCAAAAACTTATTTTAAATAGTTAAAAAATATAATCTAACCAAACATTGTTTTGATAAATTTTGGTAAAAGAAAAAACTCCAAAAATAAAATAACTAAACAATACCTAATTATAATTTATTATATTTGTTAAAAGTTAAAAATATTATAAGAATAATATCTTTTTAAGATTAATAAAATTTATTAGTAAAATATATGAAAAACAATTAAAATTTAATGGTTTGCACATTTCTGTGGTGTGGTTTTTGAGAAACTGAATTTGGATATTCCACAGCCTTCATCTTAGTATTTTATTATTAATTCTCGAAATTTTTTAGTATTTTATTTCTATGCTTGAAAAACATTAAGTGAAGCATTCCAATGTCAACATAATTTTGTTGACTTAAAAGGTCAAGAAGGTTGGTATTGTGACAAATATTTTGAAAACTAGGTTAAATGTCAGTATAAGATACACAATCCAATGGAAAATGCTTTTCATATTCAACTCTCTTAGAGTCGCAAAGGTGACACTCTTTCATCCTGTGGTGTTTTAGGAATTGATCAATGTAACATTAGTCAAGATAGAGAGATATTTTTATTTTCTGAATCACTTCCTTATAATCTCTTACTTTCCTTTTCCCATCTAACTCTTTATCCCCTGAAAATTTCTCCTTATATTTTGATATAATAATATTTTAAATATTATCTTTATTTTGCAAAATGATCTCCTTCTTTATCCCCCAGTGGTTTAGCCAAGAGTGGGAATCTGTATGACATCCCTGCTTGAGTCAAAGGTGGGGGTTTTGACTGAAGTTAAAAGCACTTTTAGGAAACCTCTTGCTTCAATGTTGTCTAACTTCTTCTTATACGTAAGATACATAGCCATAGTCACAATTTCAATGAAAAAGAGGCCATATTTAATCAAGAGGTTATGATAGAGAGTATTTCCTTTCATCTTGAGATTGTAGGTTATAAACTACTTTTGGATCTTTTCTATCTTCCTCCACAACTCTTTGGAGATACTGCAACACTAAATATCACATCCATATAAAATAACAAGAGCGATGAGAGTATTAAAGAAGAGTTTTTTAATCCCATATCTAGAGATCATATGTTGATTTACAATTGTTTTCAAACTCATAACAAGCTTTTCATCCTCCATTTATCCTTTTCTTAATGCTATATTTCCAATTGAGCTTATGATGGACATCGATCCAAGATATTTATATGAAGTAACTTCCTCCAAGTTGTCGTTGTCATATATGAAAGTATAATGTGTTCTTTCTGAATTTAATTACCATGATTAATTTTTTGCTAGTATCAACAGTGATACTCATTTTGGAGTAGAAATCTTAGAGGATTCTTAGTTGGTCGCCAAGATTGTAATGACTCCTTTCCAAAAAGAACAATATTTCCTACATAAAGGAGAAGAGTTATGAATATGTCAAGGAGTGTGGGGCCAATATAACCTTCATCTTCCAAACACTCTTCTGGCTTATCAATGTGTATGCCAAAATGCATAGGGGATAAGGGACACCCTTGCTTTAATATGATATTACATTTGATTTCTTCTAACCAACCCTCAATGGTCCTAAACTTGGAAATAAAATTCTCATATAGCCATGTCACAACAACCCTCAACTCGAGAGGAACCATTATCTCTTCCATCCTCTTCCATAGTTTTATCCTAGGAACCTTGTCAATTTTTTTTCTAAAGTTAATGAAACAATAGAAGAAAACGATTTTATTATTGTGACATTCCTTTATAGTGATATCGATAATAACAAGGTGGTCAATAGTTGAATGAAATATCATAACCCTATCTTGACCTTTAGCTCTTTTACCATGAATTTTTAGCCATAAGCTATTCTTCTTTTCTAAAATAATGTTGTACAACTTGGCTAAAATGTGGCTAATCATAATGAACCTATAATTAGAGGGAATGCTTTGACCCTCACTTTTAAAGATAGGCATAATGAGGCTTTGTGTTCCAAGGCTTAGGGAAGCCTTGCTTCACTTCCAAATTGAAGAGATTTTGTATCCGAGGGGTGATGATAGGCCCTTTGATTTTAGAAATTCCAGATTGGTAGCCTCCAATATCCTTAGCTTTCCCATTAGTGACTTGCTTAACCCCAAATTCAATGTCTTCTAAAGAAAATATATCATCCTCTATGGGAGCATTCAAAATGATGCCCATGGCATTGGCATTAGGGGATTCATAAAGGTTTTTATGCCTATAGGAATTCTAGTTCTTTAACAGAATCAGATTATTTTCTTTAGTATGACAAATAAGAATTTTTCTCCACAACTTTCTAGGATTAGATTTAGATAGGTGCTACAACTACTCTTGCTTTCTATTTATATAGTGCACTTTCTTCCTTTTAATAAGAGATTTACACATATTTATTTTATCCATCTTTAAAGATTTGTTAGGAGGTTGCTTTCTAATCATTTTTCCAACAATTTTACAATTCCAAGGGTTGGTAGTTCTATTATTCTTTTTATATGAAACGTCAATAGAGAACTTGCTAATGGAAGAAAATATGTTGTACTAAAATTATGATAGAAAGTTGTGTATGTTTGTTTTCATAGCTCGTCATCATGTTATATGTAAATTTTGGATTTCAATTGTGTGCAATTTTTAGAGGCATCCAACGTTTTGTTTGAACTCACCACCCATCATTAGGGACAAAAGAAAATCATAATGGATTGAAAGAGAGTGACAGGATGGTTATAAAGAAAGGGTGAGGAGTTGACAACAGTAACATGAACGTTGATATCAACATTCAAATGAATTAAAATGAATAAAACTAAAAAATAATTTCTAGACAATTTGACCAAAATATTTTAACAATTAAATCTAATAAAATATCAATAAAATGAGTGATGTGAGGCTTGACTAACCAATTGAGAGAAATTTAAAAGTTGAGACACTAATGAATGTAATAAATAGTTAATGAACTAATAATATTATTATTACTCTAAATGGAGTTGGATTAATAAGAAAAACAAAATATTAATAATAAATTAGTCTAAGGTTAGTTAATAATATTAATAGTATAGGACTATTTAATTAAAAAAGAACTAATGATAAGTTTGGTAACCCAAGTGATCAAGAGATTTTTAACAATAAAATATAATAATAAAATATTAATAAATTGATTCTTTGAGGTTTGTGCGAACAATAGATAAAGAAAAATGAAATAAATATTTAATGAGATAATAATATTGTTAATAGTCTAAAAAGATATTAATAATTAAATAATATGAGATGAAGATGATAATATTAAAAGTATAGTATGATCCCTTAATGATAAAATAGTAAAATAAAGGATAATAAAATACTATAAATTTTAATGAAAGATCCAAGAGAGAATTTTACAAAGAGAATAATCGAATGAGTTAAGTAAATTATTATGAGAACAGACATTAAATTGTGAAGAAAGGGGGCAAGTGAATTAATAAAATAAGGAAAACTGAGGGGAGAAAGGGCGACGAAAATGGTATTGAACCGAAAAGGGAAATGCCCCAAAATCTAAGGGAAAAGAAATCGAGTGGAGAGGGGGGATTTCAAAAGCAGGGAGAGGTAAACTAAGGAAGAAAGTCGGGGGTGGAGGGGGGTGTTGGGAGAGAGGGAGGGGAGAGAGAAGGGGAAAGGTTGGGGGGAGCAAAAGAATTATGAAGAAAGAAAAAAGAGAACTAGTCATTGGATAAGGGGATTCCAAGAGTCATTGAGCTTATATCTATCTTCTCTATTGAAGTTTTATGGGTGCTTTTTGAGCTCAAGAGCTGCATGAATTAGATGGTTGAACTTGATAGGTATAGGGGTTAAAATATTAGGTTGGTCAAAGCTAATAAGGTGATTGGTTTTGAAGAAGTGTTTTTCCAGAGCCGACTTCAAGATCCTGTTGTGAGTGGTGTTGGCGATGTGCTCCTTGAAACACACTTTTAAAATAGCTACCAATTTGGCCAATATAAGACTTACCATATGAGCAGGGAATAAGGTAAATTTCAGGCCCTAACATTGGATCCAGCTTATCCTTATGAAATATAAGGTTTTCAAAGTTTTAAACAAGGTTTTAATGTTCTTTTTGGCTAAGAATTTAGAAATAATATCAATGGTTCATTTTATATACAAAAGAGATGGGGGGGATTTTGGAGTGGGTAAAGGGTCTTTGGAGCAGTGTAGACAAACATAAATGAAGGATTTATTTATTTGGGATGAGGTGTGGTTGTTCTTAATAAGCACTTTGATGAGGTGAGCTCTCTCTGTGGATAAAAATTGTGGATAAAAAATTTCGAGCGCTCTATTGAAGAGGGTCTTAAGGACAATAGAATTTTGAGTGGCGTGACAATGAGAGCGGGCATGGAGGTACCATTCAATGTGTGTTTTCTTGCGATACACTTGGAAGGAAAGGTTACCATCAAACAATCAGGTAACAAGGAAATCCAAAAAGGGAAGTGAGGAGCACTCTTCCACTTTCATGGTAATTTGGATATGCAAAGAGAGACTATTGAGTATATGGTTTCATGAATCACCTCAATGGACTCTTTTCACATATCCAAATTACCATGGAAGTGGAAGAGAACTCGTCACTTCCCTTTCTGAATGTCCTCGTTACTTATTTGTCTAATGATTCCCTTCTCTTCCAAGTGTATTGCAATAAAACACACATTGACAGGTACCTCCATGCCAACTCTCATCATCATCCCGCTTAGAAGTCTGCCATCCTTAAGACCCTATTTAATAGAGCAATCAAAATTTTTGATCTGCAATTTTTATTCATAGAGAGAGCTCACCTCACAAAAGCGCTTATCAATAAGGGTTACACCTCATCCAAAATAAATAAGGCCTTCACATATGATTTCTCGAATTGCTCCAAGGATCCTTTACCTCCTCCAAGATCCCTCCTATCTCTTATGTATATAAAATGAACCATTGATATTATTTCTAAATTCTTAGCCAAAAAGAAAACTAAAACCTTATTCAAACCATTCAAAAACCTAAAGAAATTATTTAGGTCTCCTAAAGATAATATGGATCCAATGCTAGGGCCTGGTATTTACCTTATTCCCTACTTATGTGGTAAACCTTATATTGTCCAAACTGGTAGGTATGTTAGAGCATGTTTCAAGGAGCACATTTCCAACACCACTCACACCAGGATCTTGAAGTTGGCTTTGGAAAAATACTCCTTCAAAATCAAACACCTGTTGGCTCTGGAAAAACACTCCTTCAAAACCAAGCACCTTACCTGCTTTGACCAAACTAATATTTTAGCCCTTGTACCTATCAAGTCCACTCACCTAATCTACAAAACTTTTGAGATCGAAAATCACAAAAACAAATTGATTTGTGAAACTTTTGAGATCAAAACGAACATGAAAAACTTTAATAGAGAAGATAACTACAAGCTCAATGACTCTTGTAAGCCTCTTATCCACTACCTTAATCAATGACTGGTTCTTTATTTTTTATTTTTTCATAATTATTTTCTTCCCTCCTCCCCCCACTCTCAACCATTCCCCTTCTCTTCCCCCTCCCTTCCCCCTCCCTTATTTGAACCCCCTTTTTTCCTTGGTTAACCTCTTCCCACTTTTGAAATCCCCCCCCCCCCCCCCCCCACCTAGTTTCTTCTCCCTTAGATTTTGGCGCCTTTCCCTTTTTTATTCAATTCCTTCTTTGTCTCCCTTTCTTCCCTCAATTTTCCTTCTTTTATTAACTAACTTCCCCCCTTTTTTATGATTTAATGCCTAATTTACTTAATTCATTGCATTATTCTCTTTGGAAAATTCTCTCTCGGGTTTTTCATTAAAATCTATAGTATTTTATTATCCTTTAGTTTACTATTTTATCATTAAGGGGTCATATTATACTTTTAATATTATCATATTCACCTCAAATTATTTTATTATTAATCTCCTTTCTATTAATAAGATTATTATCTCATTTATTTTTTTTATCTGTTTTGGTCAAACTTCTTAAAATCAATTTATTAATATCTTATTATTATATTTTATTGTTAAAAATCTCTTGGTCACTTGGGATTCCAAACATCCAACTTATCATTAATTCTTTGTCAATTGAGTAATCCTTCTATACTATTAATATTATTACCTAACCTTTGACTGATTTATTATTAATAATTTTTTATTTTTTATTAATCCAACTCTGTTTAGACTACTAATAATATTATTAGTTCATTAACTATTTATTACATTCATTGATGCCTCAACATTTAAATTTGTCCCTATTGGCCAATCAAGCCTCACATCACTCATTTTATTATATTTAATTGTTACAATCTATTGGTTAAATTTTCTAGAAATTAAATTTTATTTTTATTTAGTTGAATGTTGATATCAACGTTTATGTTATTGTTGTTGGAACCTCATTTTCTTTATAACCATCCTATCACTCTTTTTCCGATCCACTATGATTTTCTTCTTTCCCTTATGATGAGCAGTGAGTCCACTCGAAACATTGGACACCTATGAAATCTGCATACATTTGAAATCCGAAATTTACTTATAACATGGTAAGGTTTTCAATGTTATCCTTATAAGTTAAGAGGTGTAAATCCCTATTGAAATCCTTTAGGAAGAGATTAATTTTACTTTTATAAAAATGAAGGTGCCTTTGATTCTCACAACTATATTGCATGTGGCTTTTGTAGATGGAAAAGTTTAGAGTTAAGTTTAAAGGTCTATGATCAAAGTCACACTCATGGTTATTTAAGAGGTCAAAATTTACAATTTGGTTAGATATAGTGATATTAGATATCACCCAATCCATGACACCACTATCAAACCCATGAATACAATTCATCTAGTTGGAGTTTGGGCACTTGATTACGTTGTAAATTATAAGATCTTGAGAACTACAAATCTTGACTAATTTAGTACCAAATATATTCCCGGTCAAGTCTTCGTAGTTTCTTTTGTATCTATTAGCTAAAACAAGGTCCTCACCTACCCAAAGAGGATTAGGGTTGGAATCGTTGCTTAGAAAAATAACTTGGTTTGTTGTAATTCTAGCACCAAATTCACCTAATAAGATGATATTACCTTCATTCCTTAGACTGTGAATATCTTGTTTGAGGATCTTATAAGATCAACTTTTGTCTAAATTATTTTTCTTATAAAAGATAGAGTTGATAAGTGTCAAATAACAAGTTGTTATATCAATACTTTTAGTGTTAATGTTAGATATTTTGATCCAAATGCACTGATTGAGAGGGTCTATCTTATGAAGTTGAGTGTGAAGATAAACATTATTTTTTATATCATAGGTTATTTCTCCAATCCTTTTGCAAGAGGATTTCTTGTTCCATGCTAACCACAGAATAAATCCGTCTATGTGAGGGACCTTAGACTTATCATGCTCTCAAGTTTTGGTTGAAAAACAATACACACACATAAAATTTGTTATTATCACTGTAACTTGATAAAAATAATGAAGAATGTTGCCAAATAACATTAAACTCTTTTTTATTTTTTATTTTCCATTATGTGTGTGTGTGTGTGTACACAGATATATATGGGTTGCCCCTTAATTAGGCGCTTAAAATATGATGTTTTGAATTTTATCATTTTTGTTTATGGAACAAAGGATTTTGGGATGTTCACACTTACCAATTTAACTACTTGGTTTAAAGCAGTGTACCATCTATATATCATACTCTCTGTTTAAATTGAAATCCATTCATTTAAAAATAAAAAATAAACATATTCTTCACACACATGGGGGATATGAACCTTCAATATCATGGTTTACATAATACTTCATATCACAATGATCGTCAATTATGCTACCCCTTATGGGAATTATTATTTAAATTTAAATAAAATATTAAATTATATATTAAATTAGTTACAATTTTTAAAAATATTTTATTTATGTCTATTAATTTTCAACACTATTTAAATTGGAACTTTTGTGTGTCTATACTCTTTTTTTATGAAGCTAAAAGCATATATATATATTCACATTATGGAAGAAATATTAAGTACATGCATATGATTATCTAGTGATTGGTGCATGGGAATTTAGTCACCCTTCAACTTTGAGTTTCTTCATAATATCATAGGAGGTTCAAATAATAAAAAAGGACATATTCAAAAAACATTTCTTAATAGCTAACTAGAGTCCTATAATTATTGCCCATCCTTCAAAAACATAGCTATTCATCAAGTAGGGGGTGGATCCCTTCTATTGTCATGATGTTTTCAACAAGTTCTTCACATTAGGACTACTTCTTGTGTGGGCCTTAAGGTGACCCATCTTCCTCTAGGTTAATAGGATTGGAAGGAATGCCTCCAACTTTTTCTTCCTAATGTTGCTCTATGTCCTCATTGGTGGTAGGTGTTACTAAGAAACCGATTGCATAAACTCCTTTGCACATTAACTCAAATTTCCCTTAATAAATCTTAAGGTCTGCCACTAAGGAACGAATTCGATAAAATCCTTTACACATTAACTCAAATTTCCCCTCATAAATCTTAAGAGTGTGCATGATGTCCTCATTAATGGCTTGAGTTTTTTCTCTAGTTCTTTGGCTTCTATAGCCTTTTTCAATCTATACATCTTAGAAAATTTGTAGAATTTAATTTAGTATCGCACAACCTAGAATTGATTGGGTTTGAATCTGAGTCATAGATTTCCTCCTTAATTTGTTTTGCTGATAACATATTCCACTTTGTAGCCATCTCTATTTCCACATCTGCCAACATTTGTGCCTTTGCTAAGACTTGAGTTTGAAACCTATGCTTTGTTGCCTTCACCCCCCACTTTGCTTTGGTGTGTGATATGGACAAGAGGATGAAGACAAAGGGCTTGTCCATCCGAGACCATGCTTTCTTTCCCAATGGGATGGTCCCAAACCTCTAACCATTGTGCTCTAATCGACTATAATTACCAAATGATAGTTCGTTTTAAACCATAGAGATGTCCTTGACACCAAAGGGCTAACATTCGTTTTGGCGAAGGTTAGGGCCTTCCATTGTGATGGATTACCTTGCTTTGTCTCGTGGTTTTCTCTCAATTCCAATACCATGGTCCGTGTGTTCCCCTCGAGAAAGGGTCATGCAAATTATATCTTCTTAGCCCAGGGCCCATATAACTTTGCCTAAGGAAACTACAACTCTAAAAATATAGGGGAACCCACCAAAATTTAAGACAAATATATCCTGCTACTTGTTGGTTCATCCTCCAAGATGATGATTACAGATTTTGTCATCTTTCTTTTGTTCCATGATTACTACAATTTCCTCTAGCCCTGACCTATCTTTTCCATGACCATCAAGTTGTTGGCTCTTGCATATAACATTTTTTTTTTGTAAATCATGCTAATTCTATTATAGTACAAAAAAGATTACAGAGAGAGTTACATCCGCCACAAAGAGTTGGCTACATGAACAGTTTGACATTCTGAGACTGAAACTGAGCCGGAGAAAAAGAGGGACTATGAAACTGTCCGCTGACCCCAAGCTAGAACCAACAGAGAACTGGACCTAGGTGCTATACTTCCACTCCCTGCCGAGGCGAGGGAGGAGTTTACAGACCTTGCAAATCCCACATTCAAAAAACCCGACATGACAGACACAGACATTATAATCGACATACAAAAAACTGAGTGGTGCGACCCGAAAACTATCACAGACTGACTCCCATTATTTACTGTAGCTGCTACTTCGACATCCTGAGACTAAACAAAGTGTTTCCATAACACACAGAACGACCATGCAACGTGCCTAGGCATCCACGGAGGTGGATGGTTGCTTCTCCACCACTGGACAGGCATATGGATCTGGTTGCTCCTCCACCACTGTACAGGCATATGGGTCTGAAGCACTCGAGTCTGTGTATGGCGCGTCGTCCTTCGCAGGCTCGCTTGTTCCCGCTCTATTCCCCGCCACCGCACCCGAGGCTTCCGCAGGCTGTAATCGCGGACCCTGAATAGGCGAGGGTGGCCGAGGCTCTGCTGGGGCTTCTGGTCTATCTGCATGGTCGCATTTTTCAATGCGCACTGAAACATAGTAGATTGTGTTGTCCAGAGCACAGGGGAACCTGAAGCGGGTTGATGGGTGCGAACCAAACGGACACACCGCGGCTCTTCCCCGCCCTCTGCCTCTTCTGCACCCTCTTCGAGCTCCTGGTGAGCTAATCTCCCCCGACGGGGAGTCGAAGGATGCCAAGGAACGTGGCGATGAAGCCCGACCTCTGGCACCGCCTCTTGAACCTCCCCGCCTGCAAGCGCCACGTAACCTCTCACGCGACATCCTATAATCAACAAATAACCAATTCTGCCCAGACGCCGCGAGTGCTTTGCGCCGCCGAGGATTCTAAACCCGTGCAACATCTTATACAACAGATGAGAAACAGGTAATGGAACACGAATTCGAATAGCAATGCTTACCACACAGGTCGAAAGCTGAGCCTTTTCAAGAGCTGCACGGGGTAAATTGCTCCCAGAGAGCTGAGCAGACCAGAACCAGGTATGACCAAAGCGCCGAAGGGCCAAATCTCTAACAAGGGCGCAGAGGAACTGAAACACCGCGACACTCAGAGCTTCTGGAGGTCGAGGGCACTCTGAGACTTTGCTTAAAAAGAGCAGAAGGACACTCAATACACTGAACCATAGCATAGAGCCGTAAATTCTCTGACAATCCAGGGTTGAGACCAGGGCCTCCGTAGCCGAGGGCCGAGGTCTGAGTCTTGGCTCATGCACCCACGGTGCAGTCATCCAAGAGCCGAACGCACCATTCACAATTGAGACCATACAGAGCTTCCAACAGACAATGGCGCTTCCCGCACCTTCCAACGGAACACCTCTCATCGGCAAACCAAGGCGAACGACCAATATACCTCTGCAACCAGCTGTTCTCCCCCTACCATTAATGCTCGCATAACTGTTGGTCGGACCGAGGTGATGGCTTCTCGAGGCTTCGGTCCATTTGGCTGGAGCGAGCGGCCACTTGCCATTTAATAAGGCCGCCTCCTCATTCATTGCGCTAATTAACACCCGCAGCCGGGGCTCTTGCATATAACATTATTTCCTAAGTCCATTGCCAAATAAATTCCAGACATGCTTCTAGCAAGTTCCATTAATAAAATTTATTACAAACCATCGAGTAGGGTTTCACACCCATTCTTGTAATTCCTCTACTCTTTCAAGCCGCATATCGTCCCTATTCCCATATTGAATGATGAGCTATGTGGATTATCATATGGAGATATGAAAGGTTGACATATGATAGCAATCACTGCCCTCCTATCGTTACCCATCTAAAAAATTTAATATTCATATTTAAATTTTAATAAAATTTTAAAAATTTTAAACCATTTTTCCTTTTTCTATTTAATATATATATATATATATATATATATATATATATATATATATATATATATATATATATATATATATAACTCTATTTTTTACTCTTTATCATCAACCCTTTTTCTATTTTTTATTTTTTTTACAACCATTCATTTATCTCCGCCCACGACAATGTTAGTTAGAATTTTGTCCGTTTCCCACATCTATTTTTTTTAAAAGTGCTCCATATTTAGACCACTTGTACATCCATGACACTTATCTCTTGTTCTATCAAAATCCTTGTGTGTCTTTTCATCTTTGCTTTGCTAATTTCTTTGTTCATTTTGTCATTGATATAACTTTTTTATTGTACATTTAAATTGTTTATTCTGTCTAGAAAGTGCCATTGTCACTACTACTTGGACGTTTCTGGTGAAAACATACCAAGTGATTTAGAATCTTCCTTATTATTTTATCATTTCATTTTTAAAGTTCCATGCCTTCTAACTTCATTTTTTAACACCTTATTAGTCCCTGCCATCTGGCATCCGGCAGGGACTATAGTAATCGCAGGGACCCCGACTTAGCATTAGTTGACCCCTTTGCTTCTCTGTTATACGGCGGTTAGAGCGCGGATATCCTAAGTTTCTAAAGCACTGACTCTTTCGCCATCCTTCGCCATCTTATTTGGCCTCTTCCCGAGGCGGAAGAGGCCCGACCATAGCTTAAAAACCAATTTAAGCCTCCTGCATTCTGGCTAACCGTTAACGGGTTTGAACTAATGCTGGCATTAAATCTGAGGCATTTCATGTTCTTATTGCATTTGAGCTGCATTTGAGCTATCTGAGGAGGCTGAACGTGTCACTCTGCATGCAGAACAGATGCTGTCTTTCTTGCCTCTTACTCGTGCTTTACATTTGGTTCATCGTCCACAGCTTGAATCCAAAGCTTATTCCTGCAACCTCTAAGCTATCGCGACTGGATTTCACCGCTACCATTCGACATGGCTGCATGTGTACACAGAGCCTCCATGGAGTCCCTCAGAGCAGGTGGACTCTCCCTTAAAACGCTTTCAGTATTGACTGTTAATTAATATTCGTAAGTTTAACCATTTTTCCCAAATTCATTACAGGGCTGTTGCGGCTCTCATGTCGTTCTTGGTGAGCAGAAATGGAGAGAGCGCTGGTTCAGCTCCTTTCATCTGCACTTGCACCAGCACCACAGAAGACAACGCTCCTTCTACGGTGACTATTTCTCCATCTTTGGCACTATGCAAGGTAATGCAGATCGACATTTTATTTAGTTTTCCCAAATTCATTAACTAGCAACTTTGAATGTCTTGGTTGCAAACAGGGCTGTTGCGGCTCTCATGTCGTTCTTGGTGAGCAGAAATGGAGAGAGCGCTGGTTCAGCTCCTTTCATCTGCACCTGCACCAGTACCACAGAAGACAAGGTATAAAACTTACCGTTGAATTATCCTCCATTCTGTACTCTATTTACAATAATCGCTTCACCCACAACAGTATTTACCCAGTAAGTCTGATTTTCACTCAATAACTTAATAATCACTTAATAGATTCAACTATTAAATTCAATTATTCAGAATATCATATTCTCTATATCTTTTGTATTACAAGAAGTTTCTACAATTAACAAATGGTTAGTGCTATGACGACTTCTGTTTTTTATTAATCTCAGGCCAACATACGAGGCATTATCGCATCAGAACTCTAGTTTATTATCGCATCAGAACTCTAGTTTATTGTAATAATGGCTTGTATCCCTTTAGCCGAGTGAATCTCGAACACATAGAAGTCTGTCCATCTCTTAATTCTTTGTTTACTGTGAGATAAAAGGCATTCTTTATTGTATTGGAACTGCACATATTCTGCACACAAATCTGACGAGGGTCTTTGTACTTGCGCACAATCCTGTTTCACACTAGCACTCTGCCTCGCAGATCAGCTAGCAGTTTTCTCTGATAGGAATCTCGGGCTTAATAATTAACATTTTAGATCGAAATTTTTAGCAATAAATAATTTGTATTTTAATTTTTTTTTAATTGATCTTTTCACCTACGGAGCTAAAGATAAGATCAAGACCTATTGAGTTCTGATATATTTTCCGAACTGTGTTGCTTTGTAACTTATAGAATAGAAAAGAAATATGAATGCAAGTATCAATTAGCAATTTAGCTCTAGACCAAGCTATGTACAAATGTATCTAACTTACAGCAGTGCAGCGAAGACTCGGTGAGTACTGGAGAATTCTTCAGAGAAGATCTATCGCCTCTGCAGGTGCTCGCCTGTGGAAAAGCTGAGAAAACAAACACGTCACTTTCTACAGTGATGCGAAAGGAGTAAATTGGAGATATAACAGTTGCCAATAGCAACCTTCTGCCAAGGGTGGGCCTGTATTTGTGGAAACTTCAACTCTGGATAATTAGCATTCATGCATTTAATCTCCTCGCGAGTGGGAGTCCCAAGGACCTGCGAGTAATATTTTCAGTCACTCAAATACACAAGCTAATACACAAGCTAAAAACCAATAACATATGTAATTATACAGTAAAACATCTGCAATATTTTGGAAAAGAACAGCCCATGCACCTGACCGAAAAGTAGCTCAGCACCAAGGACGAAATGGAAGGACTCACTGAACTGAGCTATAACACGTAATTGCCGTTACTCTGGCCTAGTGGTAAATGCATGCACTGCTACTGACAGGTGAAATGCATGCGAAAGGCAATATGTGTGTGTTGGAGCAGTCGAATCTTGACGCGCGCTTGCCTCGATGCCAGTAACGCTTTGGTATCATAGGTTTAAAAAAAAATGACGTATGGTCTTCCCTCTTAGCTTATTTTTAATGCACATGCGAGCCACAAAACGAGGAGGGTATGGTCTTCCCTCTATTACCTCGTTGGCCTTAGTTTGATTAAGTTGAGGGCTTCTTCTCAGCTTATTGTATACGTTTTCAGCATGCTCAACCTCTAGTATGTTGTACTTATCTCGATACTTTGTTTCTTAACAATTTTTTCACTTAAATCCACAGTATCAATAAGAAACTTGTTTTGGAATCCTTTATGTTTATATATATTGTATTAATTTCGTATGACTAGGGTTCCTAAACCTACCATTTTTTCATAATTATTGTATATAATTTAAACATGTAATATGAATACAATTATGTATGGGTGTATGTCCATAATTCCATGCGGTTGTTTTGCATATTTCATGTAAAGCTCTGTCTTCGTTTGCATAGCGAGGTCTCTCTATTACTCTGAATGCCACGTCCCGAGCAGACATTTCAATGACTGTAACTATTATTGCTATTAGACCGTGTGGTCCATAATTCCATGCGGTTGTTTTGCATATTTCATGTAAAGCTCTGTCTTCATTTGCATAGCGAGGTCTCTCTATTACTCGAGTTACAATCTCAGTAACTCACTGTCTTAGAAACTTCATCTGTTATCTGGTGTTGGATTTGTCATATCAAATTGCATTTGTTTTCAGTTTTCAGTTTTCTGTGTTGAGTTGAATTTGACACAGTGGCTTGACATACCTCCTTTGGGTTACTGATGCTTAAAAGAATTATAATGTACTATTCATAGCAGAAAACAAGAAGTTTCTGTCCAGAATAATTATGTGAGAGAATATCAATAACGGCCTTGGTCTTTAATTTGGAGCTTGTCTTTTCACATTTTTACTGTCTGCTAGTGTTAGTGATGGTGCTCACGACCTCGTCTCTCTGTAATTGTCCTTCAAATATATTTTGCAGGTGAAACCAGATCTACTGTCTCGCTTTATTGAATTGACTGAGGAGCAACCGGAGAAATACGCTGACAAGTATCTACGAGATGTTATTACGAATTTCATGATAGCTGGCCGGGACACAACTGCAGGAACCCTTTGTTGGTTTTTTCATTTGCTTTTTGTCACTACTAATTGGAATTTTCTAGTGATTTAGAATCTTCCTTTTTATTTTATCATTTCATTTTTAAAGTTCCATGTGTTCTAACCTCATTTTCTAACGCTTTCACCATCAATTTATTATACATATCTTGTTTCTACATTAATTCATTATTATACATTTACCCCCACCCCACTCCAAAAAAAAATGATACAAAGATTCGTACATCGAGTTGTCACATCATTATAGTCCAAATCTGTTCATTCGTAAGGAAACAATCCCCAAAATATTTCAGTTCAAATTTGTATACAAGTAAAAGAATAGTCGAAATAATTATTTTATTCAAATTTATGTTAGGTTAACCTCATCTAATAGACCCCTTATAAAATCCACGTTAAGCCATGTTTTGGTAAATGCAATCACGTTTTTGTTTTAATGTATGTCTTAACATAGATAACCCTATCAATATAGTTTCCTATTAATACACGTGTAGATAAGTATTTCAGTATAGTTTTGTTAAGTTTTTACTATGTTGTAGTTTTAATTCATGCATTAATACTAAGTTTCTTATTTTTAATGATATAATGATCATTATTTTGTCAATATGGTATTCTTTTAAATGAGAATAAAGGTTTGTGTGGGCCAATTTTGGAGTAAAATTAATAAAATTGTTAAACTCACTTTTTTCGAAGAATCGACTTTATATAGTAGTAAGAATTAATATATTATTATTTTATTGATATTTAGAAATAACTAACTTAGACATGCTTAGTTTTTTAATTTTTAATTAAGGTTATGGAGTATTCAAATCTGATTTCCTAAGTCATTTTAATGAAGTAGAGTTACCAAAGTTCCTCTTCCTCTAACCACCTCAAAACTTATTTGCGAGACCACCATTGTCTTCTCCTCATTAAAAGCTTTCCAATGATAGCAAATTCATCCAAATCTTAGTTCCGAACACAAAGTTATGGCCATTTGGAAAATTTTCATCCAAATGACATGTCAACATATATACCATTTCCAAATGGCAAACACATGGTAGTCCTTTTACCCATGTATCACCATCGTACATGCCATATTAGCTACCGCATCGACTTTCCTAGTCCACTCACTATCATATAAACTACTAAGCCATTTGGCCAATATAACACCATGTTAGTATTCTTTCTTTATTTCTTGTTTGATCCCAATTCAATCTAATAACGAACTATCCACTACCGCTACTTCGCCTTTTTTTTTCTTCCATTGACATTTTAGCCCATTAGGTCGCATGACCACTATAAAATGATAAAACCATGCTCACGATGCTTGCCCGACCTTATAGAAGAATGTTAGCCGACTAGAAGGGTCCTTGTTAATCAAAAAACATATCAGGATATGTTAATACTAGGGGATCGCAATGGGGGTTACTTGAGAAATTACCTAGCACTTGACACCTGTGACCCAATAGCTCGACATTTTACCACTCGATGCCCAATGTATGATAGTTTGATATCCTGATATTGTGAACTGCACATCAGCTCTACCTCAGCTACCACTTAGCCATCATCTTAGTGTCACTTTGCACTTTGATCTATGTCATCTTGCCATGTTATCATGTAACGGAAAAATTCCACATCATCAAAGATCTGCCTTTGTGCCACATGATCATGATACATTATCTATCCATGTCAGCATGCCACACTATCACAGTACATCCACGCCTTATTTGTTTTTGTCAATATTAGGAGTAAACCTTGATAGTTGGTGTCTCAACCTCTCGATAATCAATGGGTAGTGTTGGCTTGTTGAGGCCTAACCCAGGTTCAGAGTTAATTTAGCCAAACAAATCCCGGTACTACTGGCCCTTTCGGCAACAGTCTGCGGAGCGTAGACTGTTGTCTCACCCGAAGTAGTATGGGAGGGTGCTAGAACTAGGTTTCCGCATGCGGGAGATGTCTGATGAGTTCAAGTGGTCCGCAGTTTGACCCTGCGCGCACGTCGCTACGCGTACTTTGCTGTACCTTGCAGCTTGAGATGCTGCCTTCGCGCAGCCCTACTCGGGGGTCAAACGTTGTTATTCCCTTCTTCAGTTACAGACTCGACTCTACCATACACACTCAGCTGCAAGGGTTTGCACACTCAGCTGCAGGGGTCCGCGCACTCAACTGCGGACTACTAGGCCTCTGCGCACTCAGCTGTAGAGCCTTCTCCTACTCTACAACCCAAAGACACACTTAGTCACTTGGACTCTTTCTCTTTCTCTCTACTTCACTTAACTTTTTTTTTTTCACTTAGAGCCTCGCTCTATTTATACAATCTCATGCTCCACGGACCATGGGTAAGCCGACATTACATTACAAGACTAGGGTGGACAACCCTGTCACTCTAACATACTTCTGCGTCCGCAATTCGCGGAGCTTTACAACACCATTCAGTCAAAACTTGGGCTTTGAGCCCCAAAACATGCCTTGGGGGGATTCCATGCCCAACATGCGCCCAACACAAACATCATGACTCGCCCTCGAGTTACTCTGTCGGCATGGTGATCTTTGCACGGAGTCCCTCCAACTGTTCTCGAACTGTGCTGAGGTTAGCAACGCACTAAGATGCTGCTTGCTGAATTTGCTGCATCCGCTGTTCCGAGACCTCTGTGTCTGGGGTGCTTCTCTACATTAATGTGTGTATCCCCTATATGTGCATGAGATTTCCTTCGATGTTTTCCGTGATAGTGAAGGCCTCATCGATCCAAGGCTAGACACGCGCTTTGAGAACTGCCTCCTTGTGTCGCGCCGTGTCCATTGCTCCTTCAGTGCTTTAGCTTGTTGCATCCTCGCAAGCCTCTGGGTGAGGACTACTGTCTGCGCAGTTCCTCAAACATTGTCGTATTGCTGTTGGAGTTCTCGTGCTTCTGTTTCCAAGCACTGGATGTTGGGGTCCTCCTGCAGAGTTGTGAGGACCTCAAGTGCTTGTTCCAACATGCTGGTATAGTCTCGCACCGCACCTTCAATTTCCTCCAGTCCCGCTGTGATAGCGCTAGTGCGCTATTCTCTGACTTTCGGGGGAGTGGATGGCTGTGCCTTTAACTACAGCTCGACAATATGAAGATTCAGCTCCAATTGAACCTTGGTCGTTTCTTCCCTGGCCTCATGGACTCCTGCTGCTAGCTTGTGGATCTGCACCTCCGTTGGTAGATCTGTTGGGATGGGTAGCTCCGAGACACTTTGGCAAGCGTCACCTACCACCTACACGAGCTGTTGATTTTGCAACACCAATTTGTTGAACTGCAAGCTGAGTTGTTCAATATTTATCTTTTGCTCACTATGGACTTAGAGTGCGCGACTCTCCTTATCGCACAACTTGGCCACTATCCCATCCTGCAACAGATATAGCGTCTTGCATGGGAGGGCAGCTAGATTAACGCCGAGACCTTTCATCGTGCTCACAGAAATCCTGTCGGCCTCAAGTCGAGCATCCCATCATGAATAGTGACTTCAACGGTCACTTTTCGGCCAACTCACGTGGCAGTGCAGCCCTCTGTGCGTTGTCGAAGACCTTGTGACTCTCTGCTTTTGCACGCATCTCCCATATTGTCCAGCTCCCAGGGATAATAGTTTATAGTCCTGCACTCCTTTCCAACTGCCTGGAGCGCTAAGACTGTCCTTCCCTGGCTAGTCAGGTGGTCGCACCACTTGTGTAGAGCTCCATCCTGTCCTCCATCAGGGTTCTTGGAGAATCCCCACCTTCTATTGTTGTGGTCGGCATCACACATTTCACCATTTGCAATGTGATACCCTAGTCACTACACTTGGCGATATGCGGTCCAAGCTAAGGCATCAGACTAACCAATTCATGGCAATAATTCTCAAACTTGTCAGTATGATCATGTGCGCCTTGCCTTATCATCCTAGTTTTTTCGGCGAGAAACTCTTCCTTTATCTCGTCCTCTAGCTTTTTGACCTCTACGTCCATCAAAGTTCTTTTCTTCCTTAACTGTACCCTTTCTTTTTCAAGTTCGCAGAGTCTAAGGTTTCCCTGTTGGATTGCTTCCTCAAGTCCCATGCGTTTTGTTTCTTGCGGCTGTGTGATCCCTCCTTTTCGGGCTTCGTGAACCATCGTATCTAAAGTTGCTACTATGCGCAGTCTAGGCTTTGCATGCACCATAGGAATTATAGCCTTTGCTTCATACTTCAGCTTCAAAAGTGCTCACGCGGTCAGGGTTTTGCACATGGTCCTATAAGCCCATAGAACCACTAGTACGCATAGGTCCCAGTCAGTGCGTCTCACATGGTTGACCGCGTTCAGTACTTCGCACACTTCGTCAAAGTTTTCCACATGGATAATCGTTGGCGTGCTTGGTCTTATCATACTTCGTCATTCACGCTATCGTCTTGCCCGCTCTTTCTTGTTGGTCTTGTTTCCTCTTGCAAGGACGCTGTGCGTTCGTGTAGGTTGCATACCATACGCCTGTACCCATTTGGAGAGGTGGGAGTGTAGGTTGTTTCGTCCATCATACCCAGCTTTCATCCGCATCTGAGGCTTTCCAAACCGCATGAGAATCATCCTTCTACATTTGCGCCAGTCCTCAAAATTTCTTTGATGCGTACCCACCATCTTGCAGGTGTTGGATGGTGTGCCCATTTCAAAGTGTTGAAACGCTGTTGTTCTGGCACTTCTCTTTCAAATTTGTTTAGGAAATCATCTATCTCGCTCAACCCGTCATACATAGGCAGATCTCATACCTTTGTTGCCACGTAGCGCAGTGACCTTATCATCCTATTGCAATTGTGTGGTTACCTCATGTAACCGGTTCTGCCATCATTCTATCTCTTCGTCTGAATCTGAGGTGCAGGAGCTTTCGCACTCCCACAAAATCCTGCCATCCACTGTTGGATTCACCCAATCCTGCTCCCATGCGGTTATATTGTAGATACAGTCTAGATCATCGTCGCTGTCGCAGTCGCGCATTGGCTCTGTGTAGCGCGATCCTTCCGCAGGGTCTAAAGGTACCACTACGCATAGTGACTTTTTCTCAAAAATCATCTTGCGCTTCTTTATATTTATCACTCCATTCATGTCAGTGGCCTAATCTATTCCTAGTAGCATGGGATAGGGATTGTTGTCATCAACAATCTCTATTACTTCGAAATCTGCAAGCGCGCTCGCACCTTCGATATCTATCGTTATTCCTTGAAATCTTCTCATCGGTAGGATCTTTTGTTGGTTCTCAATTCGCAATTGAATAGGAGACCATTGCAACATGGGCCTGCCCATGCACTCCCATGTCTGCTTTGGCAAGACGTTTGCGTCCAATCCTAGATCCAAAATCAATTGATCCATTTCATATTCCCCGATTTGCATAGTGAATCTCATCTCCCTTCCTGTTTGCGTTGTGTGCTTCTCAAGCTTCTGGACTACACGCGGTTCTCCTGGTCCAACACATTTAGTGATGAGTTCTTGCAGTCCCTTCATAGCTCTACTGTTGCGCAACAGCTTCATGCATGTCTCCAGAAAGGTAGTGAAAATTGATGGGTCCATTTCTGGTTCCAGTTTTTCTTTACTACCTGAAGTGGAGGCCTCCATGAAGCTCTTCTTAGCGTCCATGAATGTTTCCTTAGCGTGCTCCAAATAAAATTCTGGTTCTTTTGTTGTAGCCTTGCAAACCCAGGCACTCCCTTTGGGCTGCTTGTCCTTGTTATCTCCTATCGTGATACTGCTTCGGAGCACGATGTTTACATTTGGGTCCTCCTCACGCGGTTCAGACCTCATCATTTGTAGGTTCTGAGTCGAGGGAGGTTGGAGTGTTCCTTTATAGCGTAACCTCGCTATCAGTGTGGGGCAGTCCTCCGTCTCATGATGAAACTGGGTACAATATAAACATGATGCTCTTGTCAGATTTGTACAATTGCGGGCATAATGCCCTAGCCCTCCGCAATTGTAACATATCAGTTGTCCGCAACCCCTTCTTGGTCCGATTCCACCTCGACCGCATCCGTACCCTTGAAATCCAGTGCGCGCCATCCTTGGATTTTGATCGAGGGCTCGCGTTTCGGTCTGAACTCTGTAGGTAGGAGTCCTATCCATCATCAGTTGATAACTTCTACAGGTACGCTCATCATGGCCTACTGACTTGTAGAAATTATAGAACAACTGCTTGGAAGTCTGTGTATACTTATGTAATAGGTGGCAGTTATCTGCCGCATGCTTCCCTCCTATCTGACAAATCGCGCACCATAATGCAGGCACCATGCTTGGTCCTGCTTATGCCTCTGGTCTCAATGGCATCGACCCTCCTCCCACTAGGTAGTTCGCGAAGACTGGACAATGGTCCTTGTCATGTCCCTGACCTTTGCACTTTATGCACCATACCTCCTCGCACGCTTCTGGGCGAGTTGTCCTGTCTTGTTTCAAACTCTACATCTCAAGACACAGGTTTTTCAACTGCACATGGATCTGTTGGACTCCGAGGTTAGGATCTTGTATCAGGGTTTCATGCAGTCTCATTGCAATCTCTAAGGTCTTGGCTTGAGTGGACATCTTTTGTTGTGACAATGCGGTCCTTAGATGCGGCGTTAGCGAAGCTACAAACCATGCGTGGTGTTTCCAATCCATCAAGGTCATGTTGGCTTCACGAATCATACCCTTCAGTCTCTGATCTAGCTCCCAGGGGGTCTCGCTTAGAAGCATCGTGATTTCTTTAAATCCAATAATCGGCTGTGTCTCTGATTTTGGCCTACTAAATTCCCTAGTTAACATAGCTTGGATATCCACGATCCCTGCATTTGGATTGTCATTGGAATGCTTAATGTACCACGTTAGTGCACGATCCTGCAACGTGCTCACCAACGTTGCCTTCTTTATATTGTCATACGTGACTCCTTATGCTTCCCATACAGCCTTTACCATGAACCAAAATTGGTTGGATCTTCATTCCCTACTCCTTTGAACACCGTCAATTTTATTGCACTTGCCATATTGAACTATGGTGTTGGTGGAGGTGGTGTGGGCGAAGATGGGGGTGAAGATGGTGGTGGTGTAAGTGGGGGTGGTATGCGCGGAATTTGTTGTCTTATCAGACTGATCGCACTTCTTGGTGAAACTTTCACGAGCTCCTCCTTGCTCTCCCACGGAGGTGAAATCAAGGGACTAGTCTCTAATTCTTTGCTACCTTCATTTCTATAGATCCTCCCACTTCGCATAGCCCCAAACATCAATTTATTCGCATAACCCGCTTTTCACACAATAGCATTTTAATCCAAGTGTTCAAGGATTTAATGTACTTACCTCGCGGTCCTTTGAGGAAGCATCGTTCCGCCTCGGTATAGCTGACTGAAGTATCTACCGTGAACTTGGTGATAAACCCTCTTATAATTCGATCGAGCCAATGGTCCACAACACACATGATCTTTTCTTCCGATGCTTCTAGTTTGCGCACCAACTCTGGAGTCCACACAATAGGTTTGTCGAGCCTACACCTTCCCTTACTGTCTGCTAGCTTTGCGATCCACTCGTACAACTCAGAGGGGAAGGATGCAAAGAAAATTTTGTGGATTTCCGTATATAAGTAGCACTCTAACCACTCTTCCTTTGATACTCGTGGATTCCTGTTTTCTTGCACTGCGAACTCGTGAATCTTTCTGTCCAACCACTCTTCAATTTATTTCTTTGTTGGATTCCAATGACACGACATCAGACATCTCTTATGCAGATCCTGGTCCAGGGAACGGAACCATTTGTTGGCTTGTTGGGGCCTGACCTAGGTTTAGAGTTAAGTTAGCCAATTAAATCCCGATACTACTGGCCCTTTCGGCAACAGTCCGTGGAGCGCGGACTAAGGTCTCACTCGAAGTAGTATGGGAGGGTGCTAGATCTAGGTTTCCGCACCCTAGAGATGTCTGATGAGTTCAAGTGGTCCGTGGTTCGACCCTGCGCACACGTTACTTCGCGTACTTTCTCGTACCTCATAGCCTAAGATGTTGCCTTCTCACAGCCCTACTCGAGGGCCGAACGCTGTTATTAGCCAAGTCCTTACTAGTATTCCAATGTTAGTTGATTATTGTTAAACACACACATGGCAAAAAGAGTATGAAAGATAAAACATGAGACATTTTTTATTAACAAATGATATACATTTATAGTACATGTTGTGATCATTGGGTTCCACATCCCAAGGTCTCTTGGACTTCCTTAGTCTATTCCGCTTCCACACTAACCCATAGAGGATTAGGTGTCCAACATTCCCCCCCTTAATCCGAAGGGTTATGTATGATTCCAAGAAGAGAGCTATAATACAAAATGTGTAAAAATGCATGGCAACACTTGGCTGAATGTGCTCTCTGAAACGTTGGTATAAAGGGCGGTGGTTTAAGGATGACCACCAACACTGGAATTCTTAGTGCAATTCCTAGAACTCTTCCAAAACTGGCAAGAAGCTGAAGTCTTCTGCTAGAGGAAGTGCTCCTATTTTTTTGAAGAGGGAAACCTTCAACCATGAAAGGGAGGTCTCACCCCGCATAAAAGGGAGAACTTCAACTTGAAAAGGGAAGTCTCAACCTGTGATGGTTTAAGGATGACCAACAACTCTGGAATGCTTACTGCAATTCTTGGAACTCTTCCAAGTCTGGTAAGAAGATGAAGTCTTCTGCTAGAGAAAGTGTCCCATATTCTATTCCTGGAATTCTTCCAAAATTGGCAAGAAGCTGAAGTCTTCTGCTAGAGGAAGTGTCCTAGATTCTTTGAAGAGGCATTACCAACTGAAGGCATGCTCAAGGGCATCTTTGCCTATGGCTACAACTTTGAAACTGGTGTGGCAGGTTGTGTCTCAGGCTCGCTTGATGTGACTTTGAAGCTTGTAGATGACCATCATTTCCCCCCCTGTCAGATACAAGGTGAGATGATGGAGAAAACTCAACTGCAAGACTGTTCAATACTCTTGAACAAGTTTTGATATGTGACTAAAATATCTTCTTGGCTATTGATGCCCATTGCCAAGAAGCGATCCATCCAATATGAATCTTTGTTCTTGCAAGAGGTTTGTTTCTAAAGCATCTGTTTGAAGGATGATTGGTTTTATGACAATGCTTACATGGATGAAGATCAAAACAGTGATATTTCATGTGGCCAACTCGGTCATAGTGTTCGCATTTCACAATATATTGTTGTTGTTGTTGCTGTTGCTGTGGAAGAGGGGTAGAATCTGGAACAGCTGGAGGTGAACTGTCATGAGGAGCAGGTGAAGATGAACCGTCCTGAATAAATCCAACACTTTGAAATTGGATTGGTTTGGAGTAGTCTAGAATATGAAAGGACACATCCTTGTCATATCTAAGACTAGTTCTATGCTTGTTGTGGACAAGCTCTTCCCAAGGTTTGATGGCCAACTTGGAAAGTGCAGACTGAATTTCTACATCTGGATGTACAACTGCTGCTTTATTGGGCACTGGATCTGAATGAACTTCAATAATATTGACTTTTTGTTTATGGGAGTCTATTTCATTGTTCTGAACAAAAATAGGTTCAGAATGATGACTCCTTTATTTTAATTCTTCTTGCTAAAGCTGAGATTCAAGCTCTAAAAATTCATTCTTGTCATGTACATGTTGTAAACAACTGTGAATATCGGTGAGAAAATCTGATCCAGGTGGATGTTGGTGGCCACCCACCTATCCCATTTGGACCCCCACAACTGTTTCTTTCAGCTTTTTCAGTTTCCTAAATTGTAGCACAGTTTACTATTTTTAGCAGTTTTTTCGGGTCTTGAACTTCCGGAGCCGTTTCGAGGCCCTAAATGACGTTTTTTTGGGAATCTGGGGCAACATGGGTCCATGGACCCATGTTGCCTCCCAAAGTGGTAGTACTCCGATAGATCTTTCTAACGAGCTATCGTACGCGTCAAACGGAGATCGTATGCCAAAGTTATGACCCCGGGAAATTGATGTACCAATTTACCCAAACAGGGCCCACAATTTGGCGTTTCATCTTCTAGGGTTAGATTTCGGAATGTTAAGGGTTTTCCATTGTTTATCAACAATAAATAGGCCTTCGAGCCTCATTGTAACACAGTTCAGAACAGTTCAGAGGCATGTAGCCACACATCTTTTCTCAGAGATAAGCTACCATTGCCCTAGCTGGTTTATTTCCATTTCTGGTTGTAAGCATATTTCAGTATTTTCCATTAATGAAATGAAGCATTATTTCCGCTGCATCTCTGTGTTTATGGTTATTGCATCTCTGTATTTATGGTTATCTCTGTAATCTATTGCGTTCCTATTTAAATCCGGATCGGTGGTATCAGAGCGGTCTGCTTTTTCTCTGTTTTTCTTTGCATGTCCCCAACGAGGTTGGGATATAAGGAGTTAGGGCTTGAACTGGTCGAACCTTTGCAAGACCAGCCTCGCAAATCTCGACGGCCTCCCATGGCGGATGAGAAGAAAGACGAGGGGGCAGGAGATCCTATCAAAATCTTGCTCGAAGAAGCGCTCGAGCGGCAAAGGAACGCGATGATGGATAGCTTTGCGCAGATCCTTCAGCGGCTACCCAGAGGCGACGCATCGGCTTCCAATAGCGACTCTGGAAACGCCACACCGTTTAAGGTACAAGTGAATTTTGAAATCCCCATCTTCGAGGGTAAAATAGACGCAGATGTCGTAGATAAATGGTTAAATCTGCTGGATGGGTATTTTTCTGTTCATGAATTTTCAAGTCGGGAAAAGATTTTTTTCGCTCTTCTCAAAGCAGCCCCCCATATCAAGGACTGGTGGGAAACCTACTGCGAGCAGAAGGATGAAAGTACAGGCTCACTATTTTCAGCCGCACCCAATTGGAATGACTTCCGGGATGCCATTAAGGAGCAGTACTACCCTGTCGGAAGCTATGAGGACAAATACATCAAATGGACCACACTGCGGCAGGGACGAGACCAAGATGTGCCGGAGTTCACAAACATTTTTCATACCCTTCGCACACAGTTGGGTATCAAAGATTCTGAGCTGCATCTGGTACTCAAATACCGCAGCTTCCTACACAGATACATCCAGGAAGAGATGGGGTTCTTGAACATCTCCTCACTCGGCACAGCATACCGATACGCTGTCAAAATCGAGCAAAAGTTCAAACAGAAGAAGTGAGACTTTGGATCTGCAAATCCGAAGCCCAAAGGACAAAGCCAAGGCGGGGTGACCCAAGACAACCCGTCGAAGCCGCAAGAAAAGAACAACAACACGAAGCCGAAGAAGGACACAGGAAAGTGGTGTGAGTTCCACAAGAGTCCCACTCATAACACAAGTGAGTGTCGGACCAAGCAGTCGCTGGTGGTTGAGTTGAAGGCTTCCGAATTAGATGCATGTTCCGACCCTGAGCCAGAACTCGACAAGGGGAATGGCAAAGGGAAGCAGATTTTTGATGTGGATCCCAGCGCCACTGTTGCCACCACCAAGATCCAGAAAGATGAGCCCGAAAATCCAGAAGAGGGGGAGCGTCTTTTCCACTCACAGATGTGGGTGAAGGGTTCGCCGCTACAATTCATTGTCGACAGTGGCAGCCAAAAGAACCTCATTTCAGTAGAGGTCGTGAAGCTGTTGGGCCTATCGACTACACCGCACCCGCAGCCGTACAGTATCGGGTGGCTTCATGAAGGATGAGATCTAAAAGTTCGCCAGCAGTGCCGCCTTCCCTACAGCATCAAGCCCTTCACAGACGAGGTATTGTGTGATGTTACACCTCTGGATGTTTGTGATGTATTATTAGGCCAGCCATACTTGTGGAGGCGACATGCTGTGTATGAGTCAAGGCCTCGTGCTGTCATTATTTCTTTAAATAATTCATTATACAGGATACCGGAGGTAGCCCCACCTACTGCCACATCTTTGATCACTGCTAAGAAAGGCAGCAAGCTCATATCACAGACCAGGAAATTCATCTGTCTGGTTCACTCCCAAAGTAAGGGGAAGATCGTTGCTACATCCATGACCCCTGCAAAGGGTTCCTCTACACAGCAGCAACAACAAAGGAATACGGTCATGACAAAACACAGGAACAACTTCTCCTCATCCACAGGGATACCACACAAGCTTCAAGTGGGCAACAAAGTCTGGTTGCATCTACAGAGAGAACGCCTTACCAGAACCCATCAGAAACTCAGACCACTCCGACATGGTCCTTACACCAGTACCAAGGCTATGGGAAACAATGCTTTGAAGCACAACATTCCTCCATTCCCTCACTTGCACCAAGTGATCAATGTGGACTGTCGTCGACCATGCTTCCCACCATTTCTGAACACATCAGAGATTGGAGAACAGCTCACCAGGGACCAAGTTCAGCAGATGGAGGAACTCAACACAATGGGGACCATTGCTTCCTAAGGGGGGAGGAATGATCCAGGTGGATGTTGGTGGCCACCCACCTATCCCATTTGGACCCCCACAACTGTCTCTTTCAGCTTTTTCAGTTTCCTAAATTGTAGCACAGTTTACTATTTTTAGTAGTTTTTCGGGTCCTGAACTTCCGGAGCCGTTTTGAGGCCCTAAACGACGTTTTTTTGGGAATCTGGGGCAACATGGGTCCACGGACCCATGTTGCCTCCCAAAGTGGTAGTACTCGGATAGATCTTTCTAACGAGCTATCGTACGCGTCAAACGGAGATCGTATGCCAAAGTTACGACCCCGGGAAATTGATGTACCAATTTACCCAAACGGGGCCCACAATTTGGCGTTTCATCTTCTAGGGTTAGATTTCGGAATGTTAAGGGTTTTCCATTGTTTATCAACAATAAATAGGCCTTCGAGCCTCATTGTAACACAGTTCATAACAGTTCAGAGGCATGTAGCCACACATCTCTTCTCAGAGATAAGCTACCATTGCCCTAGCTGGTTTATTTCCATTTCTGGTTGTAAGCATATTTCAGTATTTTCCATTAATGAAATGAAGCATTATTTCCACTGCATCTCTGTGTTTATGGTTATTGCATCTCTGTATTTATGGTTATCTCTGTAATCTATTGCGTTCCTGTTTAAATCCGGATCAAAATCCTTGCTGATTTTGATTGTATTATCCATAGTAGAGAGTATTAGATTGTCTAGTGACTCTAATATTGCACCAATTGGAGCCATTTTTTTTTTAACCTCAAAAAATAGTAAAACAATGAGGATCTCAACGCACTCCAAACTCTAATACAATGCTAAGACAAAGAAGCTCTCAATAGTCTCCACTCTCCAAATTAAATAATAGACAATTGTTTATAAAATTAAATAATGTGCTGACGACTGCTCAATGCTACACTCTGAGCTCGACCAAAAATTGGACAAGATATACTATTGATTACTTGCCTATCGAACTGCTGTACATATGGATCAAAGAATTCATTCGTTATTGTACGATGGACTGGAGCGCTGATGGATATTATCTACATCTTTGTGATGAAAATCAAAACCTCGGGTGGTGAACCCATATCAGTGTATCAATAAACCAATATAATTTAAACACCATAATACCACTCGATTGGTTGAAGAACATCTAACATAACATATTTTATAATGCCAACTCCAAACCTCTGATTCATGCTCCCAAAGAAGTCAACATTATTATACAAGGAAGTCTCCAGATGTTTTAGTTTCATATCATTTTGTAAGCCCAGCCATGCTTGCCTAAAAATTCTTGAACAACTTCCTTAATAGCCAAATTCAGGGCCAATTGCTCAGCTTTAAGTGGCTCCCGTGTAATTGGATCAAAGTTGCCAACCTTCCATAGATGTTATCCAAGACTGAGATCAAGACAATAAGTGACGACAACTTTCTATGTCTCTCGCCCCCATTAGATAACGGATCTCACTCCTTTGTCTGTGGATCTATCCCATACCGTCGAGGGAAAGAGCTTTGGCTAAACTCACATTCTAATTATGGATCTATCCAATGGACAACCGATAGTGGGCTAGATTCCAACACTTAAGCAGTGGCTTCCACTGTAAAGGAATTCGATCCCGCACTGTTTTAGAACCAATCCAAACTCTATATACATGTAAACACATAAATTTCTTCTCTACCATAGAAAAGGATAAATACACCATTTAATAAGAAACCCTCATAGCAGCAATTGAGACAAACAACACATAAGAATTCGAATTCAAAACACACTTCTGATATTAGTTCCACACCAAATAAAACATATATAAAATTCAGAATATGTTCTCTGTCGCACAAATATTGGCCATGCTTGGCCTTTTTCCCTCACAACAAAGCAACTGCAAATATACCTTCTCATTATCTTAATCCCAAGAGCAAACTGTGGACTCCGATACCACATGAAGAAGAATCACACAACCATATCACCAAGCCATAAAACTATATGTATAACAAATTAACTCACAAACAATAAACTGGCGGAAAAGGCAGAGAGCCATCATATGGCCTCTCATAGTCATGTAATTCTCTTTTATTCAAATAATTTAATAATACATTTAAATACATGAGCAAGTGGTTTTAAGATAGTGTGTCTGTCTTAGACCCACTTGGTTGAGACAATTTCTTAACTTACACAATAATTTAGGAGAACTAGTTGGAGAGAATCTCTCCTCCTAGCTAAACTCCTTAGTTTTAGAAACTAACTCTCATGATTTAATTTAATTAATTATTTTATTTGGATTTATAATTGTTTTTAAGAGAGTGAGGCTAACATAGTACAAACCATCGCATACATTAGGCTACCGACTGCACTTGCATATGGAACACGGGGCATATCCTCTTTCTCTTGTTATGTCTTGGGACACTGTTCAGTAGATAACTTTACACCTACAAGAATAGGAATCTTCACCGGTTTACTATCCTACATATTAAACCTCTGCAATATTGTCTCGACATACTTCCTCTGGTTTAACCAGAGCTTCCTCTTTTCCTAATCTCTTTTAATTTTGATGCCCAAAATATAGTTTGCAACACCAAGATCTTTCATGTCGAATTTGGAGGAAAATTGGGTCTTCAAATCTTAGATAATTTCTTTGTCATTTCCAACTAGCAACATATCATCCACATACAAGACTATATAAATAACACAGTCACCATTTAATTTAAAATACACACATTGATCTGCTTGCTTCTGGTGAAGCCAAGTCCCTGTATAAATGTATCAAATTTTTGATACCACATACTTGGTGACTCTTTTAACCCATACAGATCCTTCTTTAACTTGCATACCAGTTTTTTCTTACCCAACACCGTAAAACCTTCAGGTTGCTTCATGTAGATCTCCTCTTCCAGATCCCCGTGAAGAAATGCTGTCTTCACATCCATCTGTTCTACCTCAAAATCGAAAGCAGCAGCAACAGATAAAAGTAATATAATAGAAGTTACCTTGGCAATAGGAGAAAAAATATCACCAAAATCAATTCCCAGCACCTGGAAATAACCTTTTTCTACCAACCGAGCTTTGTATTTCTCAACCTTTCCTTCTACATTTGTCTTCTTCTTGAACACCCATTTGATGCTAATGGGTTTCCTTCCAGCTGGCAACTCCAGCAGATCCCAAGCCTCATTTTTGTGCAAAGATGCCATTTCATCAACCATGGCCTCATTCTAGATTTTTCCATCCTCTGAATCTACTACTTCCTTCACAGTTTTGGGATCATCATCAGTGATAGATAAAGCAAAATTTGGACAGAAAGCAGATAGACTCTACCTTTCTGGCTGCCTTCTTTCTTGAATTGATCTTCTCACACCCGGAGTTTGTGGCTCTTCATCTTCTGATTCCTCCTCTACTGTAGAGTTTGATTCTTCCTCCTTTAGCTCAAACTCTATCTTCTCAGGGTCCTTTGGTTGGACTTCATGTTTAATAACATCTTTTACCTCTCTGAACACCGCATCTCGGTTGTACACAACCTTCCTTGTTACTGCATTCCAAAGCTTATAACCCTTTAAACCATCCTTATACCCAATAAAGATGCACTTTTTTGATTTACTATTCAACTTGGTTCATTTCTCCTTTGGAACATGTACATATGCATCACATCCAAATATCCTCATATGTGAAAGAGAGGGTTTCTTGCCAGTCCATACCTCTTGTGGAGTCTTATCCTCCAACGGTGATGAAGGTGATCTGTTGATCAGGTAACATGCTGTCTCCACCGCCTCTGCCCAGAATTCCTGTCCAAACCCAGCACCACTAAGCATGCTTCTTGCCCTTTCCATCAACATCTTGTTCATTCTTTCTGTAACTCCATTTTTCTTAGGTGTGAATGGATTAGTCTTCTGCTGTGCTATACCACACTTCTTACAAAATTCTTCAAATTCCTTACTGCAAAACTCTCCACCGTTATCTGTCCTCAACACCTTTATCTTCTTCTCTGTCTAGTTTACCACCAGAGCCTTAAATTCTTTAGACCTGTCGAAGACTTCATATTTATTCTTAAGGAAATATATCCATATATTCCTTGGGAAGTCATCTATAAAGGATACATAGTACACAAACTTACCCAGTGATGGAACTTTCACAGGTCCAAACACATCACTCTGCACAAGCTCTAATATCTGTTTCGCCCTCTTACCACTAGAGGGGAAACTCACCCAATTCTGCTTCCCATATACACAATTTTCACAGAAATAAAAATCCAGAAAGCTATTACTCATACCTTCTACCATACCTTTATCATGAAGTATTCGAAGGCCCTTCTCTCCAATATGTCCAAGCCTTTGATGCTACAACATGGTCTTCTTTCCAGAGACCATTAGATTTTCTACTCCACTTTCATGAACCACAGAATTGTTGCACCCATCAACAACAATGCTACCTTGCAGCTTGTACAGAGTTCCAATTCGAACTCCCCACATTAGTACCCGTGCCCTCGAACCATCTTGCAGGTATCCTTATCGAACACTGTTTTTACACTTGCATCATCTAGCTTGCTTATAGAAATTAGATTTCTGGCTAATGCAGGAATATGCAAAACACCCGGAACTGTTCTAACCCTTCCACCTTGCAAATTCAACTTTACTTTTCTGCATCCTACGATTCTAGCCTTCCTGTCATCCCCCAAGTAGACATCACCACCATCCTATTTCTCATACTCGCAGAAACACTCTCTATGGGGAGTGAAGTGAAAGGATGCACCTGAGTTAATCAACCATGCCTCGTGACCTACATGTGTACTTGAAGAAGCCAAGTACACATCCCCACCTTCATCTGAGGTGGTTTTCACCTCTACAGAAGGAGAATCATTAGATCCCTCTCCTTTATCAGGAGCTTTAGATTTACAGTTCCTTTTGTAGTGTCCTTCCTTTCCGCATTTCTAGCACACCACCTTTACAATTTTTCCTGAAGATTTAGATCTCGCTCTAGATTTAGATCTCCCATTTGATGAATTATTTTTGTTTCTGTTCTAGGACCATCGTTGTACAGACAAGGCATCACCATTCTGGCTCTCCATATTTTTCTGTCTCATCTCCTCCGTTAGCAAGGATGAGACTATTTCATCAAACTACGACAGTTGCATTGCTACCTATTGCAATAACTAGACTATCCCATGAATTTGGTAGAGAACACATCAAACTAATGCACTTATCTTCATTTTATATTTTAATATCAACAGATAATAAATGACTTACCACAATATTAAATGCGTTTAGATGTTTTGTCACTGAGTCTCCATCTTTCATCCTCAGGTTATACAACTTTTTCCGTAGGAACAGTTTATTCTCCAAAGACTTAGATTGGTACAAAGTCCCTAATTATCCCACAAAGCCTTCGCTGTAGCTTCCCCTGATACATTCAACAATACTAAATCTGAGACACACAACCGTATTGTGCTCTTACCCTTTTGATCCAACTTCTTCCATTCTTCATCGGACACTCCTGTTGGTTTAGTACCTGGATCTACAACGTCCCACTGATCTTTATCCACCAACAAATCCTCCATCTTGAGTTTCATAACTCAAAACCCTAACCATTAAATGTCTTGATCTCTATCTTTCCACTGCTCGCCATCCTCTTTCACCACCAAAATTGATCCCGTAGATCTCCCACTGAATAGGGTCTACCACAGGCCCAAGAGAAACCCCTTAGCAACAAAGGCATCCCCTTGAAGCCAAAATAGATTTGATACCAAATGTAGGTTTTAACCCCGTACATAAATTACCTGCATATGAATTCTAAAACATAGAAAATAAACAATGCGAGAGCATAACACATAAAACACATGTACACAAAGATTTTCCCCTGGATCCCAAAACCGGGACTACCAGCTTGATTTTTCATTATGTTCCTTTCAATGTTAATACATATTTATACATGCTGAAGCATCCAATACCATGGATCGAAAACCCCATAGGGTGGGGTTCTGCACCCCTCAAACCCCCTGTGACTCCCCCCGCTACGCAATCGGCACACCAAAGGGGGGCCTCCGCCCCCCTCCTAATCCCCGATTAACTACGTGGGCTAGTCGTGGAAAGAATATAACACAACCCAACAAAGATGCCACACGGGAGGATGAGAATTTTATACAGAAGCATCCATAACTACTCAAGCATTGAGGACAACACTTTTTGAAGGAGAGGGGCATGTTAGGTCCCTATACTACTAGTGTAACCCCTTATTGTTATTAGTGCAACCCCCTTATTATATTGTTGTGCCCATGTAGTTCCCATATTGTTATTATTATGCCCCATAAAGGCCCACTATTGTTATTGTTGGGCCCTTACATTATTATTTTTATGTCGGCTCTGATTATATTATGACCCCTTATACTTCTATATATAGAAAGGAGGTCTTTTCATTTGGATCGTCCAAGAATTATTCATTTGTGTATTGTAAAGGAGGTTTCCCCCTCGAGGAGGCTTATTTTGAAGGTGTTTTCTCTTTTCTATCTTTTTGTGAGCTGGTTTCATAATATTTAAGAACCACCACATTCCAAAGATAGATATGAGGAAGTTTGATGGCAAGGATCCGGTAACTTGGATACTACAGATGGAGCAATATTTTGATCTACATGATGTGCAACCCTCACAAAAGGTACGTATTGCATCTTTATATTTAGAACCCAATCAATTTGTATGGTATAGATGGATTTGTTCTCATAAACCACTTGTCACCTGGTCAATTTTTATGGAGGAAATGATAGCACATTATGAAGATACAAAGAACAACACCTTCTTTAGCCAATTGATAAATCTCAAACAAAAGGGTTCAATGGCGGAGCACATTGAAGACTTCCAAAAATTGAATATTAGGGTAATTGATATTCTAGAGGAGCATAGGATTGATGTATTCATAGGGACTTTAAAAGATAATATCCAACATGAGGTTCGCCTTTGGGAACCTGATTCATTGGAGAAGGCATTCAGGGTGGCAAGAAAAGTTGAAAACAAAATTATGGCAGCAAGGAAGTATACCACTCCCAACTATAAATATGGAAGTGTTTCCTGTCCTAGTCTTCCACAACCTACAAGGTTGACACCACAAAAATTGGAGGAAAAAAGAGAAAAAGGGATTTGTTACAGTTGTGATAGAAAATACACTAAAGGTCATAAGTGTGATGAGAAGAAATTATTCTACATATATTGTGAAGAGGAGGAAGAAAAGGAACAAGAAACATCAAAAGAGGAGGATATACACCAGGAACCAACCCCAGAGAAAGAAGAATGAATCCAACCATATCTTGTAATGCATTGGCGGGAATTACCACTCCTTAAAATCTCAAGATAGAAGGACATATCAAGAAGAAAATGGTAATAATGTTGATTGATTCAGGTAGTACCCATATTTTTATTCATTGTAAGATAGCCAAGGAATTGAATTGCTTCCTATATCCAGCACCATAGTGTCAAGTGATGGTTGCAAATGGACGAACCATAAATTTTTATGGAAAGTGCCATAATATCAAGCTATCCATGGGAGAGTATGTATTGAATAATACAATTATTTTCATTCTAATGGGTTGTATTGGTGTTGTACTAGGAGTCCAATGGTTACAATATTTGGGTACAATAGCTTTTAATTTTCAAGAAATTTTCTTGAAATTATTTTGGGAAGGAAAGGAAGTTGAATTAAGGGGTATCACAAGGAAACTAGGAAAGATAATAAGCTCTAATGGTATGAACAAGATTCTAAAGAAAGAACAACAACATGTAATTGCATAATTATGTTCACTAGAGGTTCAAACAACAAAATCATATATTTCTCCAAATCTCCAAAATGTCTTGGACAATCATTCCAAGGTATTTGAGACTCCCAAAGGCCTCCCACCTATTTGTGATCATGATCATGATATTCATTTGACTCCAGGAAATGTTCCTCCAAACATCAGGCCTTACAAATATCCTTATGCCCAAAAGAGTGAAATTGAATGTATGGTTGCAGAAATGATAGAGGCTGGTATAATTCAACCTAGTCAAAGTTCTTTCTCTGCTCCAATAGTATTGGTGCACAAGAAGGATGGATCATGGCGCATGTTTCCGAATTATAGGGAGCTCAGCAAGCTCAGTATTAAAGATAAATTTCCCATTCCTGTTATTGATGAATTATTGGATGAATTACATGGAGTAATTTACTTCACCAAGTTAATGGATCTTCAGTCAGGATATCATCAAATAAGAATGAAGATCAAAGACATTCCGAAAACAAAATTTATAACTCATGAGGGTCATTATGAATTTTTGGTCATGCCTTTTGGCCTTACTAATGCACCTTCTACATTTCAAGGTTTGATGAATTCCATTTTCAAACCCTTCCTTAGAAAATTTGTGTTAGTATTTTTTGATGATATACTAATCTATAATAAGTCTTGGAAGGATCATGTTCAACATGTTGACAGGGTGCTCAAACTATTGGAGGAGAAACAATTATATGCAAAAACATCCAAATATTTATTTGGAGTATAGGAGGTGGAATATCTGGGTCATATTGTATCTCATGAGGGTGTTAAGGTATAATCTAACAAAATTAAAGCCATTAAGGAATGGAAAATCCCCACATCCATAAAGCATCTGTGAGGATTTCTTGGGTTGACAAGGTATTATCACAAGTTTGTTAAGAATTATGGGAGAATAACTGCACCTCTAACAACATAATGAAGAAAGATGCATTTTCTTGGACTCCAGAAGAAACTAAGGCCTTTGAACATCTTAAAGAGGTAATGTGCCAAGCACCTGCCTTTGCTATATGCAAGAGTTCAAAAATACATTTATTGTGGAGTGTGATGCCTTGGGAAATGGAATTGGTGTTGGTTTAATGCAAGAAGGAAGACCCATTGCTTTTAAAAGTCGTCCAATCAAAGGAAAGTATTTACACAAAGCTATTTATGAGAAGGAAATGTTGGCAATACTACTTGCACTTAAGAAATGACGAGCTTACCTAATAGGAAGACACTTCAAGGTAAAAACAGATCATGATAGTCTTAAATACATTTTAGACCAAAGATTATCTTCCGAAGAGTAGCAAAAATGGGTCAGAAAGATGTTGGGTTATGACTTTGAAATCATCTACAAAAAAGGGAAGAAAAATGTTGTTGTAGATGCACTCTCAAGAAAGGATGAGGATGTGGAAGCATTTCTTTGTGCCACTTTTATTATCCAACCAGATTGGATAACCGAAGTAAGGGATGAATGGAAGAATAATGAAGAAGTGTGGGCACTCATTCAAAAGTTGTAGCAAGATCCCAGTACATATGATACATTTAACTAGAAAAATGATTCATTATGGTACAAATATCGCTTATACGTTTGTAAGAATTCCCAACTCAAACAAAAGATTCTTCTGGAATTTCACACCTCTCCCTTAGGAGGACATTCAGGATTTTTAAAAACTTACCACATGATAAGAAGGCATTTTTTTGGGATGGCCTTAAATATGATATTCAAAAGTTTGTGGTGGAATGTTTGGTTTGCCAACAAAATAAAGTTGAGACAATTAAGGCTCCGGGTCTGTTACGACCTTTATCCATTCCAACTCAACGTTGGGAGGACGTTTCAATGGATTTTATCACAGGTTTACCCAAGTCCAAAGGAAAGAGCGCCATCATGGTGGTAATTGATAGACTTACCAAGTATGCACACTTTTGTGCATTATCTCATCCATTTAAAGCCATTACAATTTCTACTGCATTTATGGAAACAATACAAAATCTACATGGAAACCCAATTATTATTGTAAGCGATAGAGATGCCCTTTTCACTGGAATTTTTTGGACGGAATGATTTTCTTGTCTAGGTACTCAATTAGCTCATAGTGCATCTTATCATCCTCAATTTGATGGGAAAATTGAGATTGTGAACAAATGTTTTGAAGGATATCTTCGCTTCTTTGTATCTGATAAACAAACACAATGGGTCAAGTGGTTACCTCTATCAGAATGGTGGTATAACACTTCCTTCCATACTGCAACAATAATGACCCTATTTATGTCACTTTATGGATATCATCCACCATCCATCACATCATGTTTAAGAGAAAATTCTAAGGTTCAAGCAATGGAAGATCACATCGAGCATCAACAACAAGTTCTCCAACTCTTAAAGGATAACCTCACTTTGGCGTAGAATATAATGAAACAACAGGCAGATCAACATCATAGTGAAAGAAGTTTTGATGTAGGCAACTGTGTAATTTTATGGCTACAACCATACAAACAAATGTCCCTCAAGCAAGCTAAGAAGGATAATAAATTATCACCAAATTATTATGGTCCTTACAAGGTGTTGCAGAATATTGGTACTATGGCATAAAAACTGGAGCTTCCTGCATCTTCCCAAGTGCACCCAAGTTTCCATGTTTCATGTTTAAAGAAGGCTATAGGTGATAAGCTCTCAGTTCAAATAATATTTCCAGAACTTGATGAGGAAGCTGTTAGGTTCCTATACCGATAGGAGTCATAATTTTGAATGACTAAGGTTAAGCCTTGTAATATTGTGCATACCTTTGCTTTCTACATATGTCTTCCATATTAAAAATTAAAAAACGTAAAGAGGGTATGTCCTTAAAAAACAATCAAAGGACAAAAAGAATAAGAAAAGGTCAAAAAATGAAAATATATGAACCCTAAAAAACAAAAGAGACCATGAAAATGTGCAATTAAAAATGCCACTACTATTTACTTTTATGCATAATAATGATTGTGTGCAGCTTTTTATTCATGCCACAATCCATGGTAATCAAATTGTTTAATCTTGATTATACCATGATTTGAATTTTATGTTTATAGTTAGAGAATAAAATCTGACCAAACAGTCTAACCTTGGTAGATCATTAGATAGGTAGAGTAAATAAAAGGAGCTCATCAGTTTAATCTGAGCCCTTGGAGGATATAAGGTTAGAATTAGATAGTTTGCTTTGTAAAAGAAAAAGAATTGATAAGGGTTTGCTAGCCTAAATGCACCCAAATAAAATGAAGAAGAAATGGTAGAGTGAGTAAATGGGTAAGTAGAAGAAAGGTTGCAGAAATATCATGTGATTACACAAAAGCACTTATGTCATGTTTTAAATGCATCCTTCAAATGTGCATAAGTAGTAAATGAAGCAAGGAAAATGGTTTACAACTTGGTTTATTTAACATCCCCTCAATCATTTCACCCCTCTACTTACTAATTTCCCACAAATAAGTTCTAAGTACTCAAATCCTTTAAGTCAAAGAGGCTTAGAGAATTTCTCTGACTTTTGGAGGGACTAGACCCTTGGCTTAATGACTTATGGGCACAAGTGTTAGAATCCCCTTCATCAAAAATTCATATCCCTTCATTTCCCCTCATCTCCCTAATAAAACCCCACTTTCCTATGGTTGACACCATTTACCTAGGAAAAGTGGAAACCCCCATGTAAATCCCTTTTCACTCAAAAACCCTTCGTACATTTCATCAAAGCTATTCCCTTGCCCGAAATCGTCCAATTAGTCGCGCCCAAATCCTACTGTCCGCAGTCATATCGGGCTCACTCAACTGCCGACCTTTACCCACATAATTAAACTCTGTCATTAAACTTTCAACCCAATGAATAAAATCCTAATTAAACCCATATTGCCAATGTTTAAATGCTGGGCCCCTCCCCTAAACCCGCGCTTTATCACCCGCACATTTCACTTGCCTAACCACCGTTCGATCAACATCCTTTTCATCTGACGGCCTACATTCATATTGACCGAACCCGATCACCTACCTTTACTCACCTGATAAGGCAGTTTTTCCCAACCCCCCGAATGCTATGTGTCGCCCTGTAAAGCATATCGGGTGACTCCTCCCGAATACCACCCACGCCACAAAAGCAGTGCGACGACCCTCCAATACCACCATCCCAATTAACCGAAGAAACCGCCAACTGTTCATTTGTAAATGAACTCGCCAAAAATAATTATTTTTCTATAAAAGGCCGAAAATCCCTCTTTTCGCTCTTTTCACTCACTTTCGCTGCAAAATTGAGAAAAACCTTTGCACTCCTGCAAACGCCGAATTGACCAGCACACTTCCAAATTCACTCCAGAAGACACTGCATACAACCCAATGGAACTCCTAGTCTGTACCAGAACCGTACAAACCTCTACAGCTGCTGAGAGTCATCAATTTGAAGCCAATTCGCCCAATTTCCAGGTATTTCATCATAGAATACCATTCCCTGTGCAAAATTGAAAAACATTCAGCCTGTTCAATATTCTCGTTAAGTCCAATTAATTGAAAATTACTTAAAATCACAAACACCTCTGGCCAGAACCCTTTGAAGTTTCCAATTTCTGTTCAAAACCTCAAAGTGAACCCCCAACGCCTAGTTCAAATCCACAAGAACTGAACAATGGCTGCCCCTATGGCCATGGATGTCCGACCTGTGATGACCCCACATTTGGACCTAGACCACCTTCCCCTGGCTGACAGGGACTTCCAAATAAAAGATACCACTACACCAAAGCTCCTGCTCAAAGTTCATTGTTTAAGCAGAGACAACTACCTGAACCATTCAGATGACATTGGCCTCTAGGAGTCCAATTTGCCCAGATATCAGTTCCCCCAAGTGCATATCTTCCCAGAAATTGTCCACATGTGCCATGCATGCTACGTCCCTAGCCATAAAACTATCATGTCTCATGACCAGAAGGTTTTGTTCACCATCACAGCTGAATCCATAAATGAAATGTTACATTTTCAACCAGGACCCAATCTAACCCCACTCTCAATTGGGGATCTGATAGACCAGTACACCAAGTTAAACCCATCTAGATTGGCCCAGTTACTCCAAACTTTCATTGTGGAAGAAAAACATATGCCCAAAGATCCCCCTCCATATGTGTCAGCCATCTTCTCTACAAGGGGAAAGCAGATTGTGACCATGATATCTTGCATTTTGGGCTACACTACCAGTGAATTCATTGATGAGATTATACTTGCCTTCATGTCCATTTATACCCCAAGACAACCTCCTGCTGTTTTGTACAATTTTGTTGAGTTTATAGCTAATAGGATGCATGAGCAGTTTACTAGAATGAGCAATGAAAGAGTGTTTAAGTACTCATCTATCCTCTATCATATGTTCCTGTACTACCAACCAGATAGATTTCCTTTCACTCTCTAGAAGCTTGATACCAAAGGCTAGCCCAAGTCTGTCATTTTTTGGACCCCATTGTTCCACAAATATGGATCACCATACACTTATTTAGATTTTATAGACTCTTTTGTACATCCAGTCATGACTATGCTTACGGGAAATCCTCCACCTAGGATAAGTCCAGAGATAAAAAGGGTCCTCTAGCTATCCAAACAAACCAAAGTGGGAGATTGGTACCTATACCAAAACCACACAGAGATAAGGATCTATGGGTGCCAGCTTGCACCATATAAACTCCCCAAATACCTCCCCATGAGGTTATTTTCTTTGGAATATTATAGGAAGATAATGAACTCAGATGAAGTAAATTTTGTTTCAGCCAAGAAGAAAACCTAGTTCAGAGTCAAAGATCAATTGGGCCCCTTCATCTGCAATTCTAGAGAGGCAGGGAAGGAAGCAGACCAAATTTTGTAGCAAATGAAATTCCAACAAAGTTTCATGTGGAGATATGACCCTCAAGGATTCATGACCAAACTTAGGAAAAAGGCCAAATTGGGGCCTTACATTCATCACCCCATACTTGAAATAGAAGCCTATGCCAATCAATCTGAGTGGGTGGAGAACACTCTTATAGATAGAGATAATACAAAGGTAGACATTGAGAATACCTTGATTGATCTAGAGAGGCAACTTGATGAGAGCTCATTTCTGCAGGTGCCAAGATAGCAAGAAGCCACCATGAGTACCCCTCTTATCATGTAGACTCCTCAGAATGAGGAGAAAAATCCAAAAAGAAACAGAGAGGGAGCTTCCACTTCAGGAATGGAAACCTCTAGTCTGCAGTAGGAAATAAGTCACAACAAGAGGCAAAGGCTCAATCCTGCCTCTGAACAGGAATATACAGAAGGATCAACACAGGTAACCAACACAGAGGCAGACAGAAGCAGGCCCACAACTCCATCTGGAGACATACAAGAGCCATCCACATCACAGACTCAGATGTTGGAAAGGCAGCTTAGTGTGGAAGTGTCTTCATTCAGTAGGCCTGCTGACAAGGACCAAGACATAAAGGACAGGTATAAAGAAATCAAAATGAGGAATGAGAAACTCAAAGCTCAGACTTATGCACAATATCTGAAACTCACTCCCACAAATCAAACAAGACTGATGTTAGCCTTTGACATCAAGGAGGGAAAACTTCAAATGTCCTTTATCAAACCTATAGCACAGCAGCCCAAGATATCTTCAGATTTCAAGAGGGCTGACTTCGAAGTATTGGCAAGGGATATTCATCCCATAGACTAGATAGAACTGCATAAACAGGCAGGAGACATGATATGCTCCACCCTTATAGGTAAAGCCATAGCTGCCCATCAGCTACAAAACTCATTGAACAACATCTCAACACAGTTTTAGTTGGAGAAGGCCTCCTCACATGCCAAGGATACAAGGATTAAGTCTTTGGAAGACTTGGTTATTGAGTTGGGACATGATCCCAAATATATAAAAGCTACTGAGTAGCTGATAAAGAAGAAGAACGATGATATTGTTGCACTGAAGAAGCAATTGAAGATACCTCAGCTGTAACATCCTCAAACACTTGAAGTCTTAGAGAGCCAAACCAGACATGAAGAGTTGATGGACTTGGTCCTAAAACTTAATGATCAACTAAGAGAGACAGAGAAAGAATTGGATAGCTTGATCCAATTAAAACAAACTGACATTGCCACAACTTCTACAAATGTCATTCCTACAGTATCTACTACCTTCCACACTGGTAGCTTCACTAGCACCTACAGCTCCACCTACCACAACATTTCCAATTACAACAGAGTCTACAACAGCAGGTGCATTAGGAGAAAAAGCAGTAGAGTTAGTTAGAGCCATGGAAGAGATGTCAATTCAAGCTACAGAAATGAATAGACTGAAGGAAAAGGTGGCAAGTTTAGAGACTGACTACAAACTTGCCCAAATTATGCAAAAGGAAGAGGCACAAAAGGCCAACAGAATGAGTGAAAGAGTCAAAGCTATGGAGAAAGACTTGACATTGGAGAAACCCCTTGGACAAGCCAAGGAACTGTTATGGGCCAATATCATTGACTCCGTCAAGGATATTTGGCCATCTATTCAAGTTATTTTTTAGCAGATAGAACTGATAAAGATAGCTACAATAGCTATTCAGAAAGTCAAGGAGGAATTGGGTGACATGCCTGAGGATGCCAATAGACTCATCCACTTCCTTAACAAAAAAAACAGATATGAGCTTTAGGAGATAAATATAGAAGACAGGACTGAAACCATTTTGGAAATAAGGAAGGTCCTTTCCAAAAGAAACCTAATGCTGAACTTATAAAGAAAAGTGCCACAACATGCAGGTAGCCATTGATAGATTCATGGCCAAATTCCAAATTTTGAGGGAGAAAGGATTGCCCAGTCCATTGGTAATTAATGAAAAACTTATGACACAGCTGGACTATGATAACAGACTTAGGAAGTTGGCTAAAGAACAAGCTAGCACTTCATCTATAAAAGCACTGCCAACAAGCAAAGTTTTGTATAATACATTTGAGAACTTGTTCTTTCTCCAGCATGAGATAAAACACTTGTTCATCACTAAGCCCAATTTTGCCAAGTATACCAAAGCTGATGAGATATATAGGCGGATGATGAATGTCAAATTACCTGATGTAGAATGGTGGGAAAAGATGACTGATTTACTGTGAGAAATTTACAGTAAAAAAGTTACTGCACAGTAAAAGTAGAACAACAAGGTAAACAGATGAAAATAGGTCAGCAGGGTCAAAGAGTATCAGGTGGAAGTAAAATTCAAAGAAGATTCCAGCGTAAAGGACCACAACAACAAGCCAGCATAAAGGGCTACAAATCCAACCATAAAATCCAACAGCACCACAATAAAAGGGACAACATGAAACAGTTCAATAGTTGTCTCTATCTTCCTGCGAGAAGATATTTTTTGCTTCCTAGATTAAATCTCAAGTTTGTTTTGAGATATTTTGTAATAACTTTTGTATAAATACTTCACAATTCGAAGTATGTAGTGTGGATTCTTAGACATTTCTATATACATTTTTGATCAAAATACTATAAGCTATTGTATCACTGTTTGGACCAACAAGCTGGATTAATGAATAAAGACAAGACATTTCACAGGATTCATGTGTAGAGCGAAGTGCAGACAAGTATTTTCTCTTGTGTTGTTATCTTTCTTTAAAAGTTTTTCCACAATCTTTAATGTATCTAAAATCTGAATGCTATAATATGGAATGATATCTCAGAATTTGCTTCATTGCACTATGTTTTAACTATTATGCATTTTAATGTTTTCTACTAATTATCTAAGTTAAGGAATTCTTGATTGCTCCTTAGTTTAGGTAGTTTCCCTGTAATCTATAGCAAAGGATTCTTAATTGCCCTTTGTTCATGATTATCCTTTGTTCCTCATTTTAATCCCGGTCTGAGAATTCTTAAGTGCTCTCTCACCCTGGTTAAGATCATTTCACCCATCTGGCCCAAAGACCTACACTTTACTCTGCTAGCTTGCCCTTTGAACACTCCCTTTAGTGAGTTAATTCCAGTTCTGCTGCCCTTATTTGACTCCATAGCCCAATGGTCCAAAGACATCATTCTATCCATATGTTTTAAGGATTCCACCATCCAACCTTCAATACAAATCAAAACTCCCCTGAACCTTCAGAACTAGCCTAAAATCCCAGCAAACAAAGCTAAATCATATAGAGAGAGCCCTCTCTGAGCCATAGGTTGGCTAGAGCCTATGCTTAAAAGTTGGTTTGTGGTTACCTCAGTCCTTTCCTTCTTCTAAAAACTTCTAGGGAAAATTTCTGAGTGATAACAAAAGGAAAAATCATATTGGAACTTGAAGCAATCACAGAAACAAGAACTCGGCAACTATGAAATCGATCAATTTCAGAGTATCTTATCATGTGGAAGAACTTACCCATTGAACATTCCACATATTGGGAGGATGATAATTTTATACAGAAGCATCCTGAACTACTCAAGCATTGAAGAAAACACTTTTTTGATGGGGAGGGGCATGTTAGGTCCCTATAATACTAGTGTATTTACTCATTGTTATTATAAGTGTAGCCCCTTATTGTTATTGTTGAACCCATGTAGTACCCATATTGTTATTATTGTGCCCCATAGAAGCTCACTATTGTTATTGTTGTGCCCTTACATTATTATTATTATGTCGGCTTTGATTATATTTGTACCCCTTAGACTCCTATATATAGAAAGGAGGTTTTTTCATTTGAATCATCCAAGAATTGTTCATTTATGTAATGTAAAGGAGGTTTCCCCCTCAAAGAGGCTAATTTTGAAGTCGTTGATATACTTCTTCTTCTATTTTTTGAGCTGGTTTCATAAAAATAAAACCATGGGGGGCTCACTCATCTGTCGTGAACTTATATAACTAATATTGTTAGAGGCATATGAAGAGCTATAATATATTTTCTAAGTTGTAGGTTGGGTGATTTATTTTGAAAATTTATAGGGATTTTATGATGGATTTACATTAGAATTTGCACACAATCTATTGTGCCTTGGAAGACAATCTCTCACTGAGGATAGGTCAGTGCCCAAGACATTTGTTTAAGACTGTGAAAAGATAAGTTTGTTGTCCCATTGTTCAAACCCGAGTGACTATAATTAAAAATACAATGCCTCTTGATCTTCTATGGAAATAAACAAATATTTAAAGTGACCTTCTGATGTTGAATACAAATTTAATGAAAGAACAATCAAAAAATATAGTGGAAAGTCTCCAACATAGGCTACTTAATGCAGAATATTTGTTTTCAACCTTAGAAGAAATATGTAATTAGCAAGCGATGATATATAGAAAATAGGAGCGCACAATTGATGGACTTTTAACTTTAACTCACAAGAATCTGATTTTGCAGAACTGTAAAATTAAAGGCCAACTACTTCATTACTCTCTTCTATGAAAAAAACATAAAATGAAAACCATAGGAAACACATTGTGTACTCAACAGGTGTCTGGCATCACTTCAAATTCTTTATTTAAATCCACATGAAGATTAAAAGATACAAGTAGTTTTAATACAAATTTTCAAAAAGGACAGTTAAGACACTGTCAACTGCCAAAACTGCTAACTTCCTAAACTACTTTAGAGTCAATAGTTCTTTCAAAATTTACATCTTGAAAAGAGAAAACATAAATAAATCATTTAAAAATATCTGACAAAACTTCTGTATGACAGGTGGCACTACTTCATTTGGTAATCTGAGACTAAGGTGTAGATGAAAGTCCTGCTTCTTCATTTGTTGTTGTTGGTGACATCCATTCTCTGCATTGTTTGTAGATGGTTGTATTCGAACTGGGACTCTTGAAAAACCTTGTGTGTGCCATCCTCAAGTTAATTATTCTGCTATATGTAGGTTTGTCAACAAAAAGAGTTCTCATCAACCATAAAAGTTGAAAATCCCTTTGCAAATAATTGACAATGGTTGCTCCCTTCAACATTGTTGTTCTTTCATGAGTTGAGCCAATTTTTCTTTTTGCCTCTACTACTAAAGTCTCATAAGTCACCGAGGGTAATAGATTTCCTTGTCGGTTCCAGCATGAGGGCAAACCTGCTCTAGCTCTGTTACAACTTCTTTGAATTTTGTTAATTTTTCTTCTGTTGTCTTCCTGTATAGGTTCTTTACAATCATCTTATTAATTTCTAACACAGCCAATTCTATCTTCAACTCCTAATTTCCTTAACTGCTGTGAAGATCTTGAATTAAGGAAATCAATCATTTTCTTTGTGAATGGAGCTCTTTGTTGTAATTTCTGTTTATTTGCAATAATAAGATTTTCCAAGTCTCTAATGATGATCTTCTCCTCCTCTACTATAGACAATGAATCCCAGATGTCCCTCATAGTATGGATGTTGTCATTCCATATAATTTCTTTGGCTTGAATAAGGGACATATCCCCTTCACCTTCTCCTTTAACTCTTTAATTTCTTGAGAGGCAACTGGAAAATCATTCCTGTACTTATCAACATTTTCCTTCGACATTGCTAATTCTGTTTTAGTAGCCTTTATAACTTTCAAGGCACTCTCATAATATCTCTGAATTTTCTTCATCTCACTCTCAGAAATCTACAATTTAGTCATGACTCTAGTCAGCTTATCAGCTGGGTCCTCAAAATCAACTTGTACTACAATAATACAAACATGAGAATCAATTTTTTGTTGCAAAACATAATTTACTTCTTTCAGCTTGGTGATTTCATCATTTCTCTGTATGAGCTCCTCAGTCAGAGCCTCTTTCTCTTTTTCCACCTGTGCCACTTCTGAAGCCATTGGATGTTCAATGGAAGGCATCTTCAATTTCTTCCTTAGCACATAAACTTCTGTTTTAGCTCCCTGCAATAGCTTTTGAACAACACTTCTGTCCTCTGGATTGACCCCAATTTTAACAATCATTTTTTTCAATTCTTCATTTTGAGTGGTTAAAGCTACGAAGTTTGCTTTTTCTAATTTCAATTGGTTAACCACTTTTTCTAACAAAATTTCAACTTTGCTAGAAGCCAAAGTGGACTTTTTCAAATCACTATAAATTAATTCAATAGTCTACCTATGCAAATTTATTTTATGAGGCAAAGGGATTTCCTTAGCATCTACTGTCAAATTGATAGTCTTGAAACTTGATGAAGAAGACACAATCAAAGAAGAAGGGTGAGAGAAAGCTGTTTTGAGATGATTTCTCTCCAAATCCATATAAGAAAGTAGTCTAGTTTGATAATCTGAGATAAATTGAGCCTCCAAATGGGATTCCATCATTTCTTTAACCTTCCTATTATTTTCTTCATTCTGAGAATACAAATTATTTATCAATGACACAAAGCTCTGGCCATTCTCTTCTTGAACACAAGAAGATGGCGTACAAACAACTTCTCCTAATTGTAACTGAAAATCTAATGCAGATGATGAACTACCACCATCAGAGAGTTTAGTTCTTTTAGAAATTCTACCCGTTTCCTCTTCTAGATCAATGACATATTCACTTCCTCTCTTTAAATTCTTCTCACTTTGATGAGGAGTTTCAATTTCCACTCCTCCTTTCAAATTAGATTATCCTCCATTAGCTAATTTCTCCACCTCTGGTTGAACTCCATGTATAAAGGGAGCATAATAATTTTCCACCCTCATGTTTGAAATAATATGATGTGGATCATAGGCCCACTTTTCACCCAACTACAAATTCATATCTTCAAGTGCTTTCTTCACTTCTCCTACAACTTTCCTGTTATTCACAATGAAAGGTCCCACTGTCTTTGGAAATTTAAATAAATGCCCTTTCTTTTTTGGCACAAAATGTACTTGATCCAAATTCAAACTCTGCCTGATGAACTCTAATTAAAATAGTCTCATAGGAACAAAAGTTGGGAGTTGTAAGGGGAAACTTCTACCACATATAATATAATCTCTAAATAATCTTCAAACTGAAACCAATCACCTACTTTAACATCTTTACTGAGCTGAAGGAAAATCTGAGCTTTTGATAGAAAGCAAGGTGGAGGAGAACTGTTTAATATTGAGTAAACAACTGATAGAAAAGAAGTAACAAAGTACATCAAACCTTGGTTATTTGCAGTACTTCTTACCACATCAATCCAAAATACTACTAATTACTTGTTCTTGTGAGAGTCCATGAAATTCAACCCTAGATGCATGAATCTTTCAACATGAGTGTACAAGAAGAGGTAAGTAATAAGAGAAGGAAATCTGAAGCAACCAATGAGGGGAAGATCTGTCAATTGAGAACTAACCATTTTCTCCCAGAAAATAGGTATGTCAAAAACTGTTTTTGGATTCATCATCAAACTAAACATTTCTAAAATGGCTTTGTCCACAGTATTTGTATCCTCCCTTCCTAAAATTTTATCCATAATTTGTAGGACAGATCTAACTTCTTCAACAAAAGTGTCCAAAGTAAAATGAGTAGGATCCATAGGCAGATGCTTCCGAGCGAGCATTAAAAAGAAAGTCAATTGAGCATAATTAGAAGTAGATAAATCTTGAAAAGTGGAAAAAAGAGTCTCTTCTAAGAAAGGGGTGTAAGAAATTGCAGATGGAAAACATAAAGCTTGCTGAATTAACAGGGCAGGCACTTGAAAAACATTTTCACCTAAATCGTTCATGACGAAACATTTTTGAGGGTAGAGGGCAGAGACAAGACAATATATGAATTTTGGGAAAATGTAAGTTTGAGGAATCATAGCAGTTAGGACACCTGACCTAACAACAACAACATATACAGGAGACTCAGTTTGGTTAAGAAGAATATGTTGATAAATTTCTATATAATCAATGGAGAAAATTGGGTCAAAAATGTCTCTTTCAGTATCCATCAATGGAATATGGAAAGTGGAACCTGTTAAAGCAACTTTCTTCGACATTTTGATATTTTGGATGTCAAGAATTCACGCAAATACCTGAATAGTGGTGGGTGATGCTAACTGGAGCTGTAACCTGTACAGAATTCACAGAAGCAAGAGATGAGGACAACGGTGAATAAAATGAATAATATATCGAGATTTTATAGTGGAAACTGGGCAATGGGTGGGAAAATAGAATTAATAACAATTGTGGGAAATTTGAATTAATGAGCCGACGACAAGATGGATGAGGTGATGGTTGACGTGGATGATGAGGTGGCAGAAGGGTACAAATTATAATGATGACAAAGGAATAGGAAAAACGAATACATGATGTTTCGCTTGCTTGTTGAGGTAATACGGGGGTAGCCTCTTGTATGGAGACAACCCAACAGAGTCCCCTTGTAACCAATGGGAGCCGTTGAGATTGCAACGTGTTGGTCCTTGATTTGGTTCTCCTTTAAAAACTGACCCTCTCCGTCGGTGTCGCCTTGTGCCTCCTTCTCCATATGACTTCCTCTCATATTTCCATGATTTAAATTGCGTAATTGAATCTTCATTACCAAAATATTTATATCTCTTACATTAAAATTATGATTATAATTTAAAACCATTATTATATTAAATAAATAATAAAATTTTAATCATTAATTAAATTATAATTATAAAAAAATAAACCTTTCCATAAATATAAAAATTAAATAATAATAATATAATATTACATTAAATTAAATTAAATTAAATAAAAATACTAATTAAAATACGAATAACACAAATTAAAATGAATTAAATAAAATATAAAATATTAAAATTAAATTAATTAACTATATAACAAATAAATTAAAAACCACTTACCTCTCACTAGCCTACCTCCCTATCATCTTTTAACGATGATGTACAATACAAAACCTTCAACGTATAGGCATGAGAACTAAGTTAATTAAAAATCCTCCTCCATGGGAATTAAAGCTTAGCCTCACAAATGAATTCCTTGTAAAACCTTCCAACCTCCAGGTGGACTCTCCATTAAAAAAACACATTGTACTTTATGTAAAACATAGTGAAAACTTTAAATGCTTTGAACACTTTATATTTAAGAATTTTTTAAATTATAATTCGCTGTAGATTAAAATTCTAGTGATACATATTATTTAGGGTTTGCACACGAGTGCACAGCTCACGTGGTTGGGGTAGTGGACTTTCCTGCTCTCCACTCGTGATCAAATCCCTTTGTATGTGGCGCTGCACGACAGCTTATATATCATCGAGCATGTATATGTATAATCTATGTGATTGATGTAATTGATCCGACAGTTGTATATAATGTAAATATTGTACTCTGAGCTAATACAAGCTTCTTCAGGGAACTCGCCCCCCATTTATAAAATATTATTTAGGGTTTACTTGCACATTGAATTTAATGTAAAAAAATAGTTCTTTTAATTTATTATTTTTAATTTTTGTTTTTTTTCATTATTTACTTGAGTGGCAAATGTGATTTATTGAGAATTGCTTGACATAATTATATTCTCAAATCTTTCACATATTAATGTTTCTCCAATATTTACTATTAGAATAATTAAATCAAATTTTCTAATTATTTGTGTTGGATAAATTAATATGGATACTTGATATCATATTCTTTTAACTACATATTTCAATTAGATATATTTATGCCCGTTTATTTTAATTTCTTTATTTGATTTTTATTTTAAATGTTGATTTGTACTAACCCTAAAGTTGTGTGTGAGTTATGATATATTAATTTAAAACCAATTTTGTCATAAATGGTATTTTATTTTAATAAATTTCATGCATTATGTACCTATCACTTTTCTTTCTCTAAAACTTTATTATTTGGAACACTCTTTTATCATTACTCTGACTCAATTATTTTTCTTTTATAGAATATTTCTTTAATTAGTATTATCACCAGGGAATACAACATATGGTGAAAAGGACGCCAACGCGGGAAGATCTATGATACTCAGTGAATGTCTTCAGGTCATTGTGAGTTACTAGGACAATTCGAGACACAACACAACCTTTAGGTGAGAGGAAAATTTCCTAGACCTCAGACTATTCTCTAGTTACATTATGCATCGATTAACTCTTTTACACATGCTAACTTTATGTCCATCACCTGATAAGAATCAATTTCCCATTACATATGATGTATAAAGTTTTTTAAGGAATATTTTGTGGAAGGTTGTAAATAGAGGTGGGAGCAAGCCACAAAAGAGATGAGTAGGAGGGACACTTTCAATTACCCCAATATTGGGTTGGTAATACAATGTGTAAAGAAGTATGTTCAATGTATGAGGAGATGTGGGAATCAATGTGTTAGATTGTGATTCCACTATCCCATGATCTAGTTATTTTTGACCTAAACATCTTGTTTGGGATCAACATGATGTTTCTCCACTTTATATCTTCCTAATCTAGCAACAGGGTTGCTTTTAGCAACTTATTGAGCTTTGGTTATAGTTAAAGTGAGGGGTAGGATTCATGGTTACTATGGCCATTGCCCAATAAAGAGTATTAGAAAATTAATTTTAGAGGTTGATTTCAGCATATAAGTGTTTTATCAGACACTATAGGAGTATCAATTATCAATTTAAGTCACTTAAGTTCATTTAAAAGTAAATTACAGAGTTCAAGTTTCCATTTCTATTAGTGCATCAATAATCGATCAAAATATTAGTGAAGATAATTGGATTTTGAAGTAGAAGGTTCCCTAACATATTACCATCTGTCAAACATCTTCAAAATAATAATCAATATCACTATGTCCATCAATGTATGTTGAACACCTAAGCAAGCTCAACCAACATTGTTTCACCTTGTCTCAAGGGCCTAATTTGATTTCTAAAACCTTCACATATAGTAATTCCACATGTCAAAGATTCTCAATTTACATTTCATGAGTTGAAGAATTAGTTTGAAAAAATTTCAACGTTAACGAATTAGTTTGAAAAATTTCAACTTTGACCCCTTTCATTATTCATTAGATGGTGTCCATGAGAATGTGATATTTCATAGGGAATAAAATGAATTTATTCAATTTATAGAAATTACAAAGGTTGTATATTTTATGGATCAAAATAAGCTTTCCAACAAGCTATCATGTAAATGGTTATGAATGCATATGATTAGTCAACAAAGGATTAGAAGTATTAACCTAGACATGATGCTGGAAATTGCAAGACCTTTCCAAACGTATATCATATGCTTGGTTTTTGACCTCCATTTGTTGAGAACAAGCCCTTGAAAATTAGAGACTAATTTTAGAGGTTGGTTTGGTGATAGTGTTTTAGGGTTTAAAAAATGTTGCTAATATGAAATCTATTAGAAAATTGACAATTACATGTTTTAATGGACTTAAATTCCTTTCCGATGATGCCTCATTGGTACCATTCTAACATTGGATGGCCTAGTTAGAGTTATCACAAGTCTATGAACTACTTGAGGCAATATGGTATAAGAAACTTGCATGGTAGGGTATCAAGGTAGTCAAAATAGCACCTAGTAGCCCTAGGTCTAGTTTTTGTGCAAACAACATCAAAGTATTTGTCAAGAACTTCATTTTACCTAATTGGATATCCTATGAAAACAAGGCAATATCCACAAGTTTGGGTACTATGTTAGACCCATATGTAGATCAAGGTTTTAAAGGGTAGTCTTCTGGCCAAAATTGAATATCAAGGTGGCACAATGTTATAACAATGATTACATATTCATGAAGTTCTAATCAATACCTCTCCAATGCTATGCCATGTGCCACTTTCTAACCCTGTCACATCGAGGTCCCCTTTTCACCTCTACCAGTTAAAGTCAAAGTCAAATTCACTAGGAATGCGAATTAAGGTGGATTGAAAATAAAAAAAATGAAAAAGGGGAAAATTGGAGAATGACCATGCATCACTCCCATGCAAAATTGAGAAAATAATAAAATTCAAAAATAAGAGAAAAATTCAAAAACCACTTTTCCTCCTTACTTTCATCATTTCTCAATTTGCAAGAAAGTTTTCGTAGGGCCTTGTGATGGTTTGAAGGAAAGGAGGAAAGTAGTGGGATGAGGATCATGATTTATTCCACAAGCTCATTAAAAAAACTAGTTTCTTAGTGAATTAGGCACATATAAGTTTTCATGACCCTCTTTAATAAGTTGTGATGGATTGAATTCTGGCTCTCAATGATTTTTGGTTGCTAGTATGGTTATTTTCAAGATCCATGGTTCTGATATGTGTTATATTGAGGTCACTGTACCTTCGTTTGAAGGAATTTTTTGTGTTCTATTTAATGATGCAGGCGAGTTGGTTTGAAGTTGAAATTAGTGTTGGGTTATTGTTGGTTTTCTTCTTAAGAAATATTGGTTAAATGGATTAGGTACTAGTCCTCAATATAATTTTTTTCTTAACTGCTTGGTTATTTTCAATGTTCAAGTTATGGTGTATGAAATGCTAAGTATAATAATTTTTTGGATTAAATATTGGTTGTAAATATAATTTTTTTTTTATCACTGACATGGTTATTTTTAATGGTCACACTATATGTATTCAAGTTATACATGTATTCAAGTTATGGTGTATCAACTGCTAAATATAATAGTTTTTTTTGGTTTATTTTTATTTTTATTTTGAATGAAATACAAATTATAGTGATGATGTATCAAACGCTAAATATAATAGTTTTTTTTTTTAAGTGAAATATAAAAAATAAGAAGAGAAAAATGTAGGCATGGGTTTTGAACACATGATCTCATCTTCCATATCTCAAGTCAAATTTTCAAACTTCACCACTTATGATTAAACTTCAAGCCACAACTTCAACCCTTCATATGTAAATCCCACAACCTCCATAACCATGAAACAAAACCTTGTTTTATGAATATTAATATGGTAAAATGGTGGTAGGGTGAGAATTAAATCCTTTAACCTAAAATTTTATATGTTGTGTTTTTTTGTATGTATATGATGACTATCCCATGGGAAAATAAAATAAAATAATATTATTATGGATTATGGTATGAGGTTTGACATGAGTGATTGTATTAATTTTTAATTTTCAATTTTCTTATCTATCTATCTATCTATATATATATATATATATATATATATATATATATATATATATATATATATATATATATTATTTAAAATTTTATAATGCATATATCTATATCTATATATATATATTATTTAAAATTTTATAATGCATATATCTATATCTATCTATATATATATATTATTTAAAATTTTATAATGCTTCTAAGAGTTACTAATGGAAATAATATCATAAATCTCTCATTTAGAAATGGAATTACACTAGGAAATAGTTCAAATGATCAAATGATCACTAAAAAGAGCAGAAAACACCTACAACACTCAAAGTCACAAACTCAACCCATAATATTTGTAAGGGATACAAGAGTGACATGAACCCTTGCCCAAGAGGCACATGTTAAAAAAAACTTAATTGGATGCCTCTGGGGAAAATTTCGCCAAGTGAAAGGATACCCATTTCATATATAATTTTCACACCTATAACAAGCTTTCAATTCTCGAATTCATTTCAAAATTCAAATTTAATTTCCTCATTTCATTCTAGATCAACCTTCCAACCAACTTTTATGATGAAATTCCCAAGGCCATATCTCACTCATTTGGAGCTCAATTTGGGCTAAACAAAATGCATTGGGAAGATAGTGAGCATCACTGTAGCATGAAATTATATTTTGTTGAATAATTGTTGGTAAATACACAAGGATATCCTTTCAAGTATTTGGGGCCGAGCCTTTATTTTCCAATTCAAGCCTAGATTGAGTCCATATTTAATTGATATTAGGGACAACCTCAAAGGTAGCGATGGGGGTATAAAACAAGCTTAAAAATTGATTTAACAATGATAATTTACTTACTTTCAATGACCTATGCTAAGGACACCTACCCTCTAAAGTAGGCCAACATTTATTGGGACCATGAGGTTCATCTTTAGTGATTTTGGTAGCTATTGATGACTAATGGCACCATGAAATTCACAAATTTACAACTAATATCATGGTAAGAAATTAAAGAAGCCATTGGGATGGCACAAATCCCAATAAACATGATGATGTGGCACCAGTTTTATCTTTTTCCTAATGGGATTTTTTCCAAAAAGTTTATTTCCTGAATGTTTTTCAATTTTGGATAAAGTGTAATATTTTATTTTCAAACCAAATTAGATTTGATTTTCCCTTTGGAAAAGTAAAAGACTTTTTAGGATGGGCCACTTGTCACTTTTCCAAAGGTGACAAGTGTTTTTGACCTAATCCTAACCTCCTCTTCTCTTATATATAAGGGGAAGGATTTTGCAATATGGAGGAATTGTTGAATAAATATTACCTAAGAGTTGGATTCACACTTATAGTGAGTGGGGGGATGAATCAATATAATAAAATTTATTACTTATTTAAACATTTATGAATTGTAACCAAACAATTTCACTTATGGAACAAAAAATATAAATGAAAAAATATTTATAAAATATCTATGTAGGCACTAACCTACTGATACAAAATTTGTAAGAACCAACCTAATGTTACAAACATTGTAGGCACAAACCTACAAGAGACACCAATCCTCCATACTATTAGATTTGTAGGAAATAGGAGATGTCAATCCCCACTGTTACAAGATTTGTAGGCACCCAATTATAGGAGACACCAACCCCCCATATTGAAGGATTTGTATACACAAATATCCTTTACTAAAATATTTTTAGGCACCAGCCTACATGAGACACCAATCCCCTTGACTCTACTTACTACTTCTGCCTTCACTAGGCCTGTTAGCTACTTTTTACTTCACTAGATCTTCTTGTTGCGTATACATTCACTAGGTTCCTTATCTACTTTTTCATTCACCATATATTCGTGCTGCTTATGCCTTCAATAAGTCTACTTGCTACTTCTTCCTTCACTAGGTTTGCTTCCCTTAAAATTGTTATTTTTGGCTTCTTCCCAAGAAATAAATTGCACAACGTGCCACATATCCAATTTTTCAATTAAAATTTTTAAATTCTTACTTTAGGCACTTCTATAGGTCTCCTCAAATATCTGAAATTTTCAAAGTCTAAAATTTCTGAAAACATAAGTTATAAAAAAATGCCAATGGACCTACTTGAAGTTGATTTCAAGATTATTCAAAAACCCCACCTTCCACACGGAATATCTAAAAAATTATAGCGAACCAAGTTTTGAAATTCCTACCATAGTTACTTCTAAATCCATATTATATCCCTTTTATATTTCATAATCTAAAACATAGAAAAATGAAAATTATAGGAAAAATGCCAAGTGAACTTGTTTGAAGCATATTTCAAGAACCCTAGATTTCTCTAATCATATATCCAAAACTATAGTGAACCAAGGTAAAAAATTTGTGCCATAGGAACTTAAATACATATTCTATATCTCCTAGATATTTCATAGTTTGAAAAATCCCATAAATAAATTTATAGTGAAAAATCCAAGATGATTCGTTTGAAACATATTTCAAGAAAATTCAAGAACCCCATCATCCTTAGAGAATATATTTGAAATTATGGTGAACCAACATCCAAAATTTTTGTTACAAGGACTTGAAGACATCCCTTGAATATCGTCCAAGTTTCCTGGTCTAAAACATCCTAGAAGAAAAGTTATAGTGAAAATTCCAAGCTAACCTATTTGAATTGGATTTCAAGAGCATTTAGGAACTCTAACTTCCTTAAAACACATCTTTGAAATTATTATGAACCAACGTCTAAAATTTCTGTCATAGGTACATCATAAGAGATCCCTTATGTCCCCTTTAATTTTCAAATTCTAAAACATCCAAGAGGAAAAGTTACAGTGAAAATGCCAAGATTCTTGTTCACTTCACAAATCACATTTTTCCTTGACCTTTAAGACCCCAAGAGTATTCTTGATCTTTTGTTATGCATCTCAAACCACTTCATAATTGAATCGTATTACAATTCACTCATATATATTTTATTTATAGTGTTTTTACATTCACTTTTGTGGATGACTTGTCAAACTATAAGTTGGGTTGCCATGTACTATTTGGCTAGGTTGACTTGTACTTTATATTTGGACCCATCTGACATAATATTTTATATCTTCACATTCCTATGGAGTTTGAGGGAGTGCCATATATCATTGGAAAGGTACCAAAATACGATTTGAAATGATATATACTATTCTCCCATTTGAGATAAGTATTCAGAGTAAAAATTCCATCAAATATAGGGTATCCAAACTAGGCATCAAGAAAAATATTGGGTATCCAAACAATATTTCCAACAATCTTCATATTGCAATATTTATCTTGGAAATTTGTAGTATCCCCTATATTTGACATCAATAACAATAATAGTTCCAAAAACCTCCCCCCTAACATTGACATTGTTGGTATCCCCCTAACTTTCACATTAATAAAAACACAATATTCAACAATATCCCCATTTGTCATTGATGGAAATCCCAAACATTTGTGCACTTCTACTATAGAATTCCCCCTATTTGTAAAATCTCCCATTTGAAATCAATGGCCAAGGGATACTACCTTGATCTAAAACTTCTCTCTTTGTATAAAACTTCTCCCTCTTTGACATTAATGGAAAAGGGATACTCTCATCGAGCTCATGCTTGGGAGTGGCATTTCTCCCATACAATAATTTTCTCCTTTAAATTCATTGAGGACATATAAATTACTTGAGGTCCTAATTGTTGTTTCCACCAATCTTTTTGAACCTACTTTCCTTATTTCACATTCTAAAGAATTAAATGTGAGATCATATCCTTGATCAAAAAATTTATTTACACTTAGAAGATTATGTTTGAGGCATTCAACTTATAAGACATTCCGAGTTTCAGTATTTCCATGATAAACACTAATTGTGCCATTTATAACTATCCTTTTTAATGCATTTTTTCCAAAGGTAACACTGCCTCCTTTTTCTTTTTCTAGAGTAAGAAATTTACTCTTATCTCTTGTCATGTGCTTCAAGAATCCACTAGCAATAAACCATTTTCTTTCCTTTCTTTGAGCATATAGATCAAGTCCACATTCCTCCTATTTTTATTTCTTCCTTTTCCATACCTTTGTGCATTTCTTTGTATTCTTGATAATATCTTCTTCCTTGCTTTTCCTAGGAAACCTTATTGTGCTTCTTCTACAATCACATGCTTTGTTCCCATAGTTATTTCAATTGTAACATTAAATATGATCCAATAGGGAAGAAAATGAGTTGTATATTCTAACGCCACCTTCATTAACACTTCTACTTTTGTTGCTCACAAAACCATTTTTTGAGGTCTTATAAGATCCTTTATTTGTATTTATTACATAGTCATTTATTACACAAGCTCTAAGATTTATTGCTTTATGACCAAAATTAACATGCAAAGTAATAGCCAAAGAAGAGGTTTTGATATCGAGATGTGAAAGGACTTCTTCGTGGACCAAATCTTTTGAATTCATTCTTGATGATTTTGTGAGAAAAATCAGGCATCTATTACTCTTCAACTCCTTTCCTAGTGCAACTTTCATTGTTGATAAAAATTTTAAAATATTTGATTTATGTCGATCCTAAAATGTTTTCGTAGTGTTTCTTTCATTATCGATAAAGCCATTTGAGAAATAAATAAGGTATTTTTTGTTCCTCAATTCCTTTCTTAATGCTGCTTTCATTGTTGATAGAACCTATGAGAATATTTACATAGCTTTTGGTTTTTTCTCTCTCTTATGTCTTTGTGCTTGTCTCTCCTTTGGAGGTATTATTGTTTTCCTTGTTACCAAGGTCCGTTTCGATGGTAGGTGACATCTTGTAGCTGAGAATATCTACTAATATTTTCAAACTTTTTCCAAATTTTAATATTTGATTTAGTTGAACATTTTCCTTTTCTAGTTCCTTCCTTCAATGGAAATAACTTATGCTTCTAGCATCTCACAAATTCATTCCTTTTTCTTCAAGTTGACTTCTCACTACTTCCTAAATCCTCTTTTCTCTTTTATTTGTGTCTTCGAGATGGAAACTATTGTCTCATCAACATCATGATCCTTTACTTCTCATAATTCTGCAATATTTTCTTCTTCTTTTCTATATTTCCTCTAAGTTTATCTACTTTCTTCTAGGGCACTAACAAGTTCTTCATCAAGGTTTACTCCCTCATGAATATCATCATTCTCTGAATATATTTTCTCTTCTTCATTGTCTTTACCTTCTTTATCAACAATATTTCAATTAATGATTGTTGGGAATGGAATCCCCCCCCCAAGGCATGTTTTGGGGCTTTGAGCCCAAGTTTTGACCAATTTTTTTGTAAAAGCTCTGCGAATTATGGGCGTGGAGTGCGAAGTTATAATAGATTCACAGGGTTGTCCACCCTCATTTTTGTAATGTAATGTTGGTTTGATAGACCTACCCATGGTCTGCGGACCATGGGATGGTATAAATAGAGCAAGGCTCTAAGTGTAGAGGATAGCGAAGATAAGAAAAAAGAATGATAAGTCTAAGAGACGGAGTTGAAGTGTAAAGTGTGTCTTTGGGTCGTAGAGTAGGAGAAGGCTCTGCAACTGAGTGTGCAGAGGCCTAGTAGTCCGCAGCTCAGTGTGCAGACCCCTGCAGTTGAGTGCATAAGGAAGGTCGAGTCTGTAACCGTTGAAGAATTAATAAAGAGAAGTTTACCATATTACTAGGTATCTTTTCCTGTTTTAATGTATGATTGGGTTTAAATTTCAAGTGTACTGTTTATTTCGCTGCACGACCTCTTATGAATGTGTTGTATAAATAAATATAACGTAAGACATCCATTTACGTGAAGATAATTGACTAGGCCTAGGAAGATAAGTAAGATCTCAAGTGCGACTTAGGGCAATAGCGCAGAGCGATGCTCAAGTAGCGCGGAACCTACACACCCCCTAGTTAGGGCTGCACGAAGGCAAGTATATCAGGGCGCGACGGCCTGGGAAGTGCGCGAAGCAACCTATGTGAAGGGGCTAATAGTTGGACCGATTAAACCTCTTAGACATCTCAAGGGTGTGGAAGCTTGGTTCTAGCACCCCCCCCCCCATACTACTCCGGGTGAGGCTGCAATCCGCGCTTTGCGGATTGTTGCTGAAAGGGCCAGTAGTACAGGGATTTGTTTGGCTAATTAACTCCGAAGCTGGGTCAAGCCCCAACAAGACAACAAATGGTTCCCTTGTCGGGACTGAGATCTCCATAGAGATGTCTGATGTCGTATCACTGGAATCCAACAAAGAAAGGAATTGAAGATTGGTTGGACAGAAAGATTCACGAGTTCGTGGTGCAGGAAAACAAGAATCCATGACTATCAAAGGAAGAGTGGTTAGACTACTACCTATATATAGAGATCCACGAAATTTTCTTCGCATCTTTCCCTATTGAGCTATACGAGTGGATCGCGAAGCTAGTAGATAGCCAAGGAAGGTGTAAGCTCAACAAACCTATTGTGTGGACTCCAGAATTGGTGTGCAGATTGGAAGCATCAGAGGATAAGATCACGTGCACTTTCGATCACTAGCTCGCTCAAATCATAGGAGAATTCATCATCGAGTTCATGGTAGATACTTCAGTCAGCTATAGCGAGGCAGAACAACGCTTCCTCAAAGGGCCGTGAGGTAAGTACATTAAATCTTTGAACACTTGGATTAAAATTCTACTGTGTGAAAAAAATGTTATGGGAATAAATTGATGTTTGGGGCCACGCGAAGTGGGAGAATCCAAAAAAATGAAGGTAGCACAGAACTAGAAACTAGCCCCTTGATTTCACCTCCACCAGGGGGGGGGAGGAAGAGCTCGCAAAGGTCTCACCAAGAAGTGCAATCAATTTGATAAGGCAGAGGATTCCACACATACCACCCCACTCACACCACCGCCAGTTCCACCGTCTTCACCCCCATCTTCGCCCATACAACCTCCGCCACCACCGTGAAGCAATATGGCGAGAGCGATAAATTTTCCAGTGTTCAAGGGAGTAGGAAATGAAGATCTGGACCAATTTTGGTTCATGATAAAAGATGTATGCAAAGCTCAGGGAGTCTTGGATGACAATATAAAGAAGGTAACATTGGTTAACGCTCTACAGGATCGCATGCTGACCTGATACATTAAGCATTCCAATGACAATCTGAATGCAGGAATCGCGGATATCCAAGTTGCACTAAATAAAGAATTCAAAAGGCCAAAGTTAGAGGTGCAGTCGATCATTAGATTCAAGGAAATCACAATGCTAACAGGCGAGACCCCTTAGGAGTTGGATCAGAGACTGAATTGCACGAGTTGCGAAGCTAACATGATGTTGAGAGATGGACAACACTGTGAATGGTTTGTAGCATCGTTAACGTTGCATCTAAGGAAAATGCTGTCACAACAGAGCCTAACCACTCAGGCCAAGGCCTTGGAGGTCGCGATGAGATTGCACAAAACCCCAATACAAGATCCCAATCTGGGAGTTTAGCAGATTCACGTGTAGTTGAAAAACTTGTGCCTTGAGATGCAGAGCTTGAAACAAGACTGGACAGCTCGCCGAGAAGTGTGCGATGAGATATGGTGCATAAAGTCCAAGGGTTAGGGACATGAAAAGGACCACTGCCTGGTGTTCGCGAATTACCTCACGGGAGGAGGACCAATTGCCTTAAGACCGAAGGCAAAAAGCAGGACTAAGCGCGATGCCTGCATTATGGTGTGCGATTTGTCAGATAGGAGGAAAGCATGCTACAAATAACTGCCATTTATTGTAAAAGTACACATAGAATTCACAACAGTTGTTCTATAATTTATGTAGATCAATGGGACATGATGATCACACCTATAGAAAATATGAGCTGATGATGGATCAAACCCCTACCTACAGAGTTCAGGCATAAATGCAGCCCCTTGACCAGAATGTAGGGATGGTGTGAACCGGATTTCAGGGGCGTAGACGAGGCCAAGGTGGAGGAGGACCAGGAAGAGGTCGCGGAACAGCTGATATGTTACAATTACGGAGGGATAGGACATTATGCCCGTGATTGTACAAATCCAATGTGGCCATCATGTTTGTATTATACATTGTTTGATCACGAGACAGAGGATTGTCCCACGCTGATAGCATGGTTGCGCGATAAAGGAGCACTCCAACCTCCCCCGACTTAGAACCTACAAATGATGAGGTCTAAGCCGTGCAAGGAATACCTTAATGTAAATGTTCGGTAGCGGAGGTCCCGCGTAACACTTTTGGGGGCTTAGAACCTATAAATTAGGATAAAAATATTGTAAAAATTCTGAAATATGCGGAGCGTGAAATTTAGTAGATCGAGTCAAAGGGTTGTCCGCCCAAGAAGTAATATATAAGAATAGGAAGTACGTCAGCTTGCCCATGGTTCGCGGACCATGGGAATGTATAAATAGAGCGAGGCTCTATGGATAGAAGTCAGTTTTTTGGTATGTACTTTTGGATCTGGAGTGTAATGAGTTTTTGAGGAATGAAGTCTTGAAGCTTTTGTAAGTCTGAGTCAAGGGTGTTGGTAGATAGATAGAGGCTCTGCAGCTATGTGCGCAGAGGCCTAGTAGAGTCCGCAGCTGTGTGCGTGGACCCCTACAGCTGAGTGTGTAGGGTGGATCTGGATGTATTGGTGAAGAAAGTAAATAAAGATAAGTTGATTCTAAAATTCTGTGTTAAATCTGAATTATTGCGGATCTGGTTAATTTATGGTTGATATAACTGTTTGATCTCTGCGCAAATACTTAAGTTATAAGTCTATGTGAATATGTATCTTTTCTGGGTGCGCGAATTGGTTATTTCTGTTAAATGTTTTCTTAAATAACATAAAAGGTAGATCTAATCTATAAACAACGCATTAATAAGTATTAAGGATTTTCCTGGGTCCAGATCTACGCAAGGCCAAGTGGCGCAAAGCCATAGAACGGAGCACAAGTTTTCCATACCACATCAAGACATCCCAAGGGTGAGAAAACCTAGTTCTAGCACCCTCCCCTACTACCTCGGGTGAGACCTCAGTCTGAGCTCCGTGGGCTATTGCCGAAAGGGCCAGTAGCTGTGGGATTTTTTTGGCTAAATAACTCTTTTGAACCTGGCCAGGCCCATATAAGCCAACAAATGGTTCGATTGTCAGGACCAGGATCTACCTAAGGGGTGTCTGATGTTGGAATACTAGAGTCCTACCAGGAAAGAGCTTGAATATTGATTGAATTAGGAGTAGTACGAGTTTATAGAACACCGACGCGCAAGCCAAAGGTTAAGAATGACGAGCGCGATGCAACTACCAGTATTCAAAGGAGCAGGAAGCGAAGATCCAGAACAATTTTGGTTCATGGTAGTGGCGATATGGGAAGCGCATGGACTTACAGATTTTAACATCAAGAAGGCTACCTTAGTTAGCGCGTTGCAGGACCAAGCACTGACATGGTATATAAAGTACTCCAGCGTTGACCCGAATGTGGGGACAGCGGAGATCCAGACCGAATTAAAAAAAGAGTTTATTCGGCCAAAATATGAAATGTAGTCAATCATAGGGTTCAAGGAAATCGTAATGATGCTTGGCGAAACTCCGTGGGATCTAGATTAGAGATTGAAAAGTACAACCATGAGGCGAACATGATGCTGATGGATACGCAACATTCCACGTGGTTTGTGGCATCACTAATGCCACATTTGAGGACGGCATTGTCACAACAAAAGATCTCAACCCAGGCTGAGGCATTCGAGATAGCGATGAGGCTGCACGAAACTCCGATACAAGATCCAGGGTTGGGAGTTCAACAAATCCATGTGAAAATACAAACCCTGTGTTTAGAAATGCAGAAGTTAAAACAAGAACAGGAACCTCGCCCAGGAGCCTGGGAGGAAGTATGGTGTATAAAGTGTCAGAGCCAGGGTCATGATAAAGATCACTGTCAAGTTTTTGTAAGCTATGTGGCAGTGGGGGGACCAACGCTATTGTGACCAGAGGCACAGGCAGGGCTGAGTGCAGCGCCCACACTCTGGTGCACGATATGTCAGGAGGGAGGAAAGCATGCCACGGAAAACTGTCATCTATTACAGAACATGAGACAACCTCCCCCCTTGCCCCCATCAACTATTTTGCAACTTTTGCAGATCGGTGGGCCACGAGGAACGAAACTGCTGTAGTTATCAACTATTGATGGACCAGTCACCTGCCTACAGAATGTAGGTTAGGTTCCAGCCGCAGTAATAGCGCGCGGTGGGTTCCACGGATGTGGATGAGGATAGGGAGGAATGGGGCCAGGAAGGGGTCGCGGCCAGCTCATTTGTTACAACTGTGGAGGACCAGGTCACTATGCGTGGGACTGTACTAATCCGACTAGAATATCGTGCCCTTACTGCGAACAATTCGATCATGAACTGATAGATTGCCCCACACTGATAGCGTAGATTCGTGAGAAAAAGGCAGCACAACCTACGACGACATAGAACATCTAGATGATGAGGTCCGAACCACGTGAAGAATATCCCAACCTAAATATGGTGCTCAGAAGTGGCATGGTCACAGGAGAAGATAAGGGGGAACCAACCAAGGAGGATGCAGGAATTTGCAAGGAGACAGGTCTGGAAGCTAGGGAGAGCTTCACGACAGTCTCTACCCCAGGTAGTAGGGATCAATCCGAGCTAAGGGATCCCTCAATGCTAACTACCTTTTTGGAGACATGCATGAAATTGCTTCGTGATAATAGAGCGGTTAAGGGCTTGCAAGAATTAATAAATAGGTGTGCAGGGGCAAGAGAACCTCATGTGATCCGAAAATTGGGAAAACATGCGTCGCAGAATGGGCTGGAAATGTGGTTAACAACACAGATTGGTGACTATGAGATGGATCAAATCATTTTGGACCTGGGCTCAGATGCAAATGTACTACCTAGACAGATGTGGGAGCACATGGGCAAGCCCACGCTGCAATGGTCTCCTATTCAATTGAGGATGGCGAATCAACAAAAGATCTTGCCCATAGGAAGACTGCATAGGATTACGAAAGATATAGAAGGCGCGAGCACTCAAACGGACTTTGAGGTGATCGAAATTGTGGATGAAAGTATCCCTTACCCTGCGTTATTAGGAATAGACTGGGCCAATGACAAGAATGGAGTTATTAATTTAAAGAAGCGGAAAATGATCTTTGAGAAGAGGTCACTCCATGTAGTCATTCTGTTAGACCCAGCTGAAGGACCGCATTACACTGAACCCGTGCGCGACGAAGGAAGTGATGATGAATTAGATTGTATTTACAAAATCACTGCACGACATCAAGTGAGGGACAATCCGATGGCGGAAGGAAGAATATCATGGGAGCATGCAGACTCCTGCACCGAAGATTCAGATGAAGAAGATGAGTGATGGCATAACTGGCTGAATGGGGTAACCACGTTAAACTACAATATGGTGACTAAATCGCTGTGTTGCGTTAAAGCTCAGGATCGTGAACTACCAATGTATGATGGGCTAACAGTAGTAGATGAATTCTTGATCAAATTTGAAAGCACGGTACCAGAGCACCAGTGGTTCGATGCATTGAAATGGGCATTGTGCGCGACGCCTGCGCATTGGTGGGGCACACATGAAGGAACCTTCGACAATTGGCGCGATTGTAGGTGCATGAGGCAAATACGATTTGGAAAACCAGAACTACGCATAACAGAGAAATACGATGGACGTGATGATTCGTGCATGCCTCTGACCAGATGGGTACAAGCTTATGGATAAGAGCCTCAACAGGAGTGGGTACACTTATTTTATCATACCCTGGACATCATCCCAAGGAATTGGTATACTGAAACAGAGCTCTGACATGGCACAGATGAATGGAATATCTTGCGTGAAGGGTTTCTGTCAACTTTCCTCTTTGAGGATCAATGGATGGATACTATGGACGATGCGTTGCAGGTGGTAAAGGCCACTATCTTCAAAATACCATCTAAACCAGAAGAAATCATGCAGCCAGATTGGTCGTGGCAATTGAGCCAGGCCTTGGAATGTTACAATGTGCAGGTAGAAGGTGATGAGGACGACCCTAGAAACATCAATATTCTAGAAACAGAGGGGATCCATGAGGTGTGCGCACCAACAATCGAGGATCCATACATCACCGTGACACTTAAATCAAAACAAGTAAACATCGGAACAGAGGAAGAACCGAAGTATGCAATGTTGGGAGACTATTGGGACGATGCCAGGGTGGAAAAGGTGGTCGAGTTGCTTCAAGAATATCAGGACTTACTCCCTAGAAAAATCACAGAGTTAAAAGGAATCCTCGCTGACATGGGAATGATGAAGATAACCATGAAGCCAGATGCGAAGCCAGTTAAGCAGCAGCCTTACCGGTTGAATCCAAAATACAAAGCGAAGGTCCGCGAAGAGTTGGATAATATGATTGCAGCAGGAATAATTGAACCAGTAGAAGAGTCCGATTGGGTAAGTCCTATGGTTGTGTAGGAGAAAAAACAAAAGGGTGAAATTCACATCTGCGTCGATATTAGAAAGCTCAATGATGCATGTGTCAACGATCCCTTTCCGATGCCATTTACAGATGAGGTACTGGAGAATGTGGGAGGACAGGAATCCTACTCCTTCATGGATGGATTCTCGGGTTACCACTAGATCAAGATCACACCAGAGGACAGAAGTAAGACAACTTTCGCCACCGAATGGGGATGCTTTCAATATACAGTGATGCCCTTTGGACTAAAGAACGCGTTGACGATATTCTCCCGCATTGTGGTAGCTACATTCAAGGAATTTATACACAAGTTCTTAGAGGTATATCTTAATGATTGGACCGTCTTTGGGCTAGTTAAGAAACATACCGCCCGCTTACAATTAATGCTGGATACTTACCGGCGGCACCAGATTGCGCTAAATATGAAGAAGTGTACTTTCCTCGTCCCCTTTAGGAACCTGCTCGACCATGTGGTTTGTAAGTAAGGTCCGATGGTGGACCTGACAAAGATCGCTGTCATACTCAATCTGCAAGCAACGCGAACTGTCAAACAACTGCACGCCACACTGGGACACACTGGTTACTATCGAAATTTCATAAAAAGCTACGTATAGATCACAACACCAATGGAGCAATTGCTGAAGAAGGATGCTACTTATTGATGGAATGAGGAATTCAACAAAAGCCTGGAAATGATTAAGGAAAAGATGGAATCAGTCCCTATATTGGTCTTTCCGAAATGGGAAATCGAATTTCATGTGCATGTTGACACACCGTGTATTGCATTAGGCATGGTACTCACTCAAGAAGGAGTGGAGGGAATTGATCATCTGATTGTGTTCGCAAGTCGACGACTGTCAAAAGCTGAGAAGAACTACTCCACTACTGATCGAGAAGGATTGGCGATAGTATACGCGCTCCAGAAATACCGCCACTATCTGCTTGGAGGACACTTTAAGATGTATACTGACCACTCAACGCTAAAATACCTAGTGAATAAGCCTGTGTTGGGGGGCGCATTTAGTCGATGGCTGTTATTATTTCAAGAATATGACTTTGAAGTCATCGTAAAGCTAAGACCCCTGAACGTAGGCCTAGACCACCTATCTCGCATTGAGAATGGCGAAGAGCCCACAAACTTGGAGGAAGGACTACCAGATGCACAACTATATGCAGTGTGTGTTGCGGATGGCCATTTTGAGGACATAATCCACTTCTTAACCACAAGAACTGCACCGCAAGGATATTCCATTCAGTAGAAGAAAGAATTGGTGATACGTGCCGCAGACTTTACTATTATTGCTGGACACCTATACAATATGGGAAATGACAAAATATTATGCAGATATGTACCTGAATTCGAGTGAGGACAAATCCTGGCCGAAGCACCTAGAGGGGTTGCTGGAGGACATTATGTGGGTCGTGCCACCCCACAGAAGATTCTTCGTGCAGGACTATGGTGGCCAACTCTACATCAAGACTCGAAAGCATATTGTTAGGCTTGCAATGTGTGTCAACGAACTGGGAAACCATCACGAAGGGATGAAATGCCGCTCAATCCATAGATGACAGTGCAATCGTTTGAGAAGTGGGCAATTGACTTCGTGGGACCTATTGCACCTCAAGGGAAGACGGGTGCGCATAGAAGCACAGCCGGTTAAGGATTGCACAGCTGCTACAAGGACAAAATTTTTGTTCGAAAATGTGTTGACAGGATTTTGATGTCCCAAAATTCTAATGAGCGACCGAGGGATGCATTTTCTGAATGAAACAATTAGCGCACTCATTGAGGAATTCCAGATATATCATCAACAGAGTACGCCATACCATCTGTAGGCGAATGGGACCGTCGAAGCGTTCAACAAAATTTTGGAGACTGCGTTGACTAAGGTTTGTAGCGCGCAACGAAACGATTGGGACTTACACATCCTTGCTATGTTATGGGCTTATCGAATCACATGCAAGAAGTTAACGGGCTAGACACCTTTCTAGTTGGTCTATGGTAAGGAAGTTCTTATGCCCATGGAATATATTGTACCCAATTTGCGAATCGTGACAATAATAGGCATGGCTGACCGCGGGGCTTTGGAGGAATGACTCGCGAAACTGGAGGAACTTGAGGAGGAATGGTTTTTGGCTGGATTCCATCAACAAGTACAAAAAAAACGAGAAAAAGCATGGCATGATCGCCATATCAAGGTACCCACTTTCAAGGAGAATGATCTAGTATTATTATATGACATCAATTTCGAGAAATTCCTTGGCAAGCTCTGAATGCATTGGTTGGGTCCCTATGTAGTAAAAGAAGTTACAGAAGGAGGCATGGTCCAACTTGCTGAGATCAATGGAGACCCTTCCCGGGAAGAGTAAATGGTAGTTGCCTGAAGCTCCACATCGGTGGGTCGACCGCCTAACTAACCGACCAAAGGGCAGTCTCACTACTCCAACTAGTTAAAAGAGAGCGTAGGATGATAAAGTAGTCTGGGGGGAAGCTGCGCGACCACCGGGGTGTGCGTGGATATGATCTATCACAAGGGTCGCGGTTGTGTGAAAAGAGATGCGTTGTTGCCTTGTCAAGCAGAGAGGTCACGTTGCTATCAATATTCATGAGAAGATGTCTGAGTTATGGCAAAAGGGAGCGGGCGATGGGCAATTAAGAGACAAGGTATGAACCGGATCTGGAACAATCTGCCGTAGGCTCAATCTGGGGACACTGGAAAAGGCAGGAGCCAACGAATTTGAATTTCAAAACACTTATAAATCACAGGGAGGCCTTCACCAAACAAGCAACGCTTATGAGAAACTTAAGCTATTATGCTTTCCCGTCGCTATGGAACTCTTTATTATTTGCGCTCAAGGAGTGAGGCCGAATGTTGTGATATGGCCACAAATGCCGAGTTTTCTGAAGAATATGATGTGGACAGCTGCCGGCACCACGCAAAATTCAGCATCGATGGGAGGGGATGTGCCAAAAGTTTATAGACACGAAGTAGAACTGGTCTGGATGTCATTGCCTTACCCATGGGCTGGTCGGTGAACCATAAAGGATAAAGGAAAAGCTGTGAATATGGAGTCAATTGAAGGAATTGTAGTTAACAAGTCATCTTTGGTGTATCTTGGAGATTGGGATCTCGCGGACAGCGGAAATGATATTGCAAAATTGCAACACAAGCTACAATAGATAGTGTGAAGAGAAGATATGAACTTAGAAAGTGGCTATGTTAGTACAAGGTGGTCCTGTATGTGGCACCCCAGCTAGAGCTAAAATCATATGAGGGGGTGTTCTGTGTTAACCGAGCAGAGTAGAATGAGCATTATCGGTTGCGAGACTTGGTAGAAACCACGAAGCAAGAACTGGGAGAAGCATTGTAGGAGACGAAGAAGGAGCAATAGAATGAAGGATGTCACTCACGGGGAGGTGAACCACGGAGCCCAGGTAGCACGTCTCACTGCACAGACGAGTGACTCGGGACGAGTCACAATGATTGTGTTAGGGGCCTGTTGGGTAGTGGAGGTCCTGCGTAACAGTTTTGGGGGCTTAGAACCTATAAATTAGGATAAAAATATTGTAAAAATTCCGAAATATGCGGAGCACGAAATGTAGTAGATTGAGTCAAAGGGTTGTCCACCCAAGAAATAATATAGAAGAATAGGAAGTAAGTCGGCTTGCCCATGGTTCGCGGATCATGGGAATGTATAAATAGGGCGAGGCTGTATGGATAAAAGTCAGTTTTTTGGTATGTACTTTTGGATTTGGAGTGTAATGAGTTTTTGAGGAATGAAGTCTTGAAGCGTCTGTAAGTCTGAGTCAAGGGTGTTGGTAGATAGATAGATGCTCTGCAGCTGTGTGCGCAAAGGCCTAGTAGAGTCCGCAGCTGTGTGCGCGGACCCCTACAGCTGAGTGCGTAGGGTGGATCTGGATGTATTGGTGAAGAAAGTAAATAAAGATAAGTTGATTTTGAAATTCTATGTTAAATCTAAATTATTGCAGATTTGGTTAATTTATGGTTGATATAACTGTTTGATCTATGTGCGAATACTTAAGTTATAAGTCTATGTGAATCTGTATCTTTTCTGGGTGCGCGAACTGGTTATTTCTGTTAAATGTTTGCTTAAAGACCATAAAAGGTAGATCTAATCTATAAACAGTGCATTAATAAGTATTAAGGATTTTCTTGGGTCCAGATCTACATGAGGCCAAGTGGCGTGAAGCCACAGAACGGAGCGTGAGCTTTCCATACCACATCAAGACATCCCAAGGGTGTGGAAACCTAGTTCCAGCACCCTCCCCTGCTACCTCGGGTGAGACCTCAGTCTGTGCTCTGCAGGCTGTTGCCGAAAGGGCCAGTAGCCACGGGATTTGTTTGGCTAAATAACTCTTCCAAACCTGGGTCATGCCCATATAAGCCAACAGTAAATATTGTGCTCCGAAGTGGAATTACAATAGGGGATGACAAAGGCAAGCAGCCTGAAGAGAGTACTTGGGTTCGCAAGGCTCCAACAAAGGAACCAAAGTTTGATTTGGAGCGCGTTAAGGAGACCTTCATGGAAGCCAAGAGGAGCTTCGATGATGCCTCCACTTCAAGAAGTAAAGATAGACTGGAGTCGGAAATGGACCCATCAATGCTCACCATATTCCTGGAAACATGTATGAAGTTGTTGCACGACAACAAGGCTGTAAAGGCGCTGCAGGAACTCATAAATAGAAGCGCTTAGACCGCATAAGGAGAATTGTGCGTAGTCCGAAAACTCGGAAAGCACACAACGCGAACGGGAAGGGAGATGAGATTGACCATGTATATTGGAGAATATGAGATGGACCAAGTGATTCTGGATCTAGGATTGGACGCGAATGTCCTGCCGAAGCATACATGGGAGCGCATGGAAAGGCCTACAATGAAATGGTCTCCTATCCAACTGAGAATGGTGAACCAGCAAAAGATCCTACCTATGGGGAGATTGCAGGGAATCACAGTAGATATTGAAGGAGAAAGTGCGCTAGCAAATTTCAAAGTGATAGAGATTATTGATGACAACAATCCTTACCCCCCGCTATTAGGAATAGATTGGGCCACTGACATGAATGGGGTGATAAATCTAAAGAAGCGCAAGATGATTTTTTAGGAAAAGACTCTGCGTGTGGTTGTACCTTTAGACCCTATAGAAGGATCACGCTACACGAAGCCGGTGCGTGACTATGACAGTGACGATGACTTGGACTACATCTACAAGATAACCACGTGAGAGCAAGATTGGGTGAATCCGACCGCGGATGGACGAATCTCATGGGAGCGTGCAAGCTCATGCACATTAGATTCGGATGAAGAAATAGATAGATTGCAGAATCAGTTACACGAGGTAACCACACTAAACTATAACATGATGACAAGAACGTTGCGCTGCGTATCAACAGAAGTAAGGGAACTGCCTACGTATGATGGGTTAAGTAAGGTGGATGACTTCCTAAGCCGATTTGAAAGAGAAGTGCCAGAACAACAACATTTCAAAGCTTTGAAATGTGTACTGCGCGCTACGCCTGCGAGGTGGTGGGGTATGCACCAAAGAAGTTTTGAGGACTGATGCGAATGCAGAAGGATGATGCACATGGGGTTTGGGTAGCCTTAGATGTGATTGATGGACAAGATTGTCGGATGAAACAGTCTGCGCACCCACCTATCCTGATGGATGTAGGCATATGGTGCAAAACCTGCACAGAAGCACACAGTCTTTGTGTTAGTAGATACGGTCAGTAAGCAGGTGTGGGCAAGGCAATGGCATGAAAAACTCCAGTTGGAACCAGGAGTATGGAAAGACCAAGTGTGCAGAACGTTATCCACACAGAAACCTTTAACAGAATATGCGAAGCACTGAACACGGTCCACAATGTGAAGCAGAGTGACTGGGACTTGTGCGTACCAGCAGTTCTATGGGCTTATAAGACCGCATGCAAGAACCTGACCACGCAGGCACCTCCGAGGCTAGAGTATGAAGCAAACACTGTAAACCCCATAAAGCATGAATTGCCTTGTCCACGCATGACAATAATGATAGATACGACAGTTCGCGGAAACTTGGAAGAAGAAATCCAACAATGCAATTTTAGGCTCCAAGAACTTGAGAAAGAAAGGGTGCGATTAAGGAAAGAAAAGTGTTATGGTAGAAGTAGAAGTCAAGAAGCTGGAGGACAAGATAAAGGAATATTTTCTAGATAAGAAGACTAGGGTGATAAAACAAGGTGTGCATGATCACGCTGACAATCTTGAGGACTATTGCCATGAATTGAGTCTGATGCCTTGGCTTGGACTGCACATTACTAAGCGAATCAACCAGGGTGGCGCACTGCAGATGATAAAGTACGCGACGCTGCCAATAACAATAAAAGGTGGATGTTTTCCAAAAAAAGTGATGGATGACCTGATGACATACTATATCGCTGGCACAACCACTTGACTAGCCGAGGGAAGTACAATCTTAGCGCTCCAGGCAGTTGAAAGGACGCACGAGACTATAAACTACTCTGCCTAGGAGCTGCGCGATGTTGGAGCTGTGCAAAGAAGCAAAGAGTCACAAGGTCCATGACAGTGCAAGGGGGGATGCGCTCCCACGCAGGTTGGCCCGAAAGTGACCGTTGAGTCACTATTCATGATGGGATGTATTGAGCCTCAAAATTACTCTTTCCCTAGAAACTCTTCTCATTCCTTTTCTTTGTTTTTCCATAAGAAAGATGCATTCTCATCACCAATGACTGGTATATAATGTCTCGAGGAGGACATTTAGTGATTTACATGTTATGCTTTTATGTTTTGCTGTTTGAATAAATTTTTGTATATTAGCTACAAAACGAAGCCTATGCTGTAGCTAATCGGCTATTCCGCAGCTACCTTCATGCTCTAATAGGTTCCAGGTGTCAGAAGGAGAAACTAGCCACATGAGTAGCTTGGAAATCATCATGACATGGACCCTGTCCTATTCATTTAGCCCAGGTTGACAAAGAAGATGGCATAAGACTACGGTCAATGGATAAGTCAAACACAAAGAGAGTGAAGGTAACACGACTCTGTTTCGTGTTTAATTAATGCGTTTCACAGTGATGGGAAGAGTTATCCGGAGCAACTACTTGTACCTACGGACTCCAACAGCCACCTGTACAAACAAATACAACAACCACCATGTCTTGGATTTATGTCTCCAACAGCCAAGGAAGAAATTCCGCATATCTGTCTTCTATGTGTTTGGCTGTAGCATGCTTTTCTCCACAAATAGTTATATGATTTTTATTATAAATACCTGTGTAAAGGACCGAAGAAGTTAGTAGTAATAGTAATAGTTTTATTGTGAAATCAAAGTTCTAGACTATGTAATTTCTGGGCATTTTATGTCCTTGTTTTAATATGAGAAGACCACATGTTTTTATGAAAATATGAAGGAGTTTTCTTGGAGTTGATTCAACAAGCGTAGCCTTATCAGTTGCAGAGGGCCCCTGCACTGAAGAAGGTTTCATTTCATTTTATTTTTCTTCTTCTTGTTAACTATAAATTCATCATTTTCTTTCACAGTGTTTATAATCATTTTCTTACTAACAATGTTTATAATGCAATTTCCATCATTCTATTATTAACAGTGTTTATAATTTAGAGAAGTTTCCATTAACTTGATCCCTTTTTAGTTTTTAACATTAGTTTAGAAGATAGAACTCAAAGGTGTAATCTTGTTTCTTCAACTAAAAGCTAACCTTGTTTCAGGATGAGAGTAGGATTGAAGAATGATAAGGATACATTGTTGGATAGTTTACTTCATTCACTATTTTGCTAGTTTAAATTCTCAATTAAACTGATCAGTGTCATTTACTGTCTTTGCCATTTCATTTTTAGTTTACTGACTCATGGTGTTAATGAATTTTTATGGAAAACCCTTCAAGTTGATAATTCATCCTTAACTAAGTGGTTGAACATTTCATCTATGCAATGAGTTATTTCTGCATCTCTGTATTTGCTTTCTCTTAGATTAATGAAGTACAAAATTACTCAAATGTCATCCCAAGGAGAATTTCTCCCAAAATTGAGAGGCAGAGTAACCAAGTATTTCATTTAGTTTTATTTCTGTAATTAGTTAGACATCAATTGCAAATTTCACTTTCAGTTTTAATTCATGATTTGGAAATAATGGTAAAATAAGAATAGAAACTTTGTTTTCATTTCTTTCTTAGCTTTGCTTCCAAATCTTTCTTAGCTCTGTTTTCATTTCTTTCTTAGCTCTGTTTTCATTTTTAGATTTTGAGCAATCTTTACGAAAGTTAGATTTAGTTATGATAATTTACATTGTAAATCATTAGGAATTACGAGACCAAAAACCCCCCAAAACAACATAAAACATAAAAATAACGAAGTAAGAAGGGTTAGCTAGCACAAACAGTGCACTACACTTCATCAATTTACGATACCCAGATTGATAATTTATGTGGAGCAATTTATGACACTAATCGACCAAACATTTTGGCGCCGTTGCTAGGGAAGTGTAACTAGGTAGCCTTATCTCTTACTTAAAAAAAAATAAAAAATTATATGCATAGAGAAAGAGACTCTAGAGGTAGATTTGTAGCTAGGGGCAGTAGTTTAATTCCTACAACACCACCTACTTCACCAAGAACAAGGAAAGATACACCTCCATCCCAAACTCATACTCCCAGCCAACACCTAAAATTCTAGAGGTGGAAATCCAATCAAAAGAATCTCCTACTACCAAGCCAGCCCTAGAGGAGAGAAATTTTGAATCTCCAACAGCAGGAATAGCCTTTTTCACCTCCACAGGAGAGCCCATTTTAGTTGAAGAATTAGGAATATCTGGTGAGGAAGAAGAAGTAGAACCTCTCTCCCATATCCCATTTATAGAAGAACCAGAGGAGGAGAAAGTAACCTTGCAGGTTGAACCTTATACCGACTTTGAGGAAACTATAATGGCAGAAGAAGGAGAAGATGGAGAATTTAGTCTGTTTGGAGGGGGTAGAGGAAGAGGTAGAGGAAATAATGGAGGAGGTAGAGGAAATAGGGAAATAGATAATTCTTTTGGATTCCCTATAGTGGATGAGGAAAAAAATGCCACAATGAAAAATATATCACCTTCTGTCCTCCCAAACTTCCATGGGTTAAAAAGTGAGGATCCTGAAACATTCTTATTTGAGTTTGAAGTCTTGTGCAGAACCTATGACTATCTAGAAGACTCTCAAAAACTCAAATTGTTTCCTTCAACACTAAAAGGAGCTGCTTTGAAATGGTTCTTGGGGTTAGTCAGTCAGTCCATTAGAACATGGAATGACATGAAAAAAACGTTTTTGGATAGGTACTTGGATTATTTCATGCCTACCAATCACAAAGATGAAGTGTTCAAAATGATGCAAAGAGAGGATGAAAACTTAGAGGATTTGATTGAGAGATTCAACTATAATTTGAAAAGAGAAAAAATGGACAATTTAGATGAAGATACCTTGAAAGATCTTTTATTAAAAGCCATTAGAGATGAGTGGATAGATATCCTTAACATGATGGGGAAGGGAGATATCTCTCAACTCCCATTAAATGATATAGGAGAATTATGTGTTCATTTCTCAAGAGGGAAATCCAAAACTGGGAAAGGTCCAAGAGATCCTTCTCTTGTTAGAGTAAACAAATCTGCAACTGGATCTATAAGTAGGGCAAAAATTGGTAATATGCTTGATGAATTTAAAATTGACATTCTAGGGAGTCTTAGTGAGCAAATAGACACCCTTAAATTACAAAACAAGCAGAAAACCGAGGTTGATGCTTTAGCCATTTTTTGTCCAAAATGCAGAAAAAACATGCTCTAAGAGAATGCCCTTTAGATGCAAAAGTTGTAGAAACTTGTATGATTTTCTCAGAAAGCCATGAGACCAAGGGTTTTCCTTCAATCCCAGGTCTTAAGGCTGTCTTTCAAGAGGAAATAGTCCCAAATTCTGCAGAACCTCTTTGTTTTGTTGCTAGAAGACCTTGGCAGGGGCCACAAAATTAGGGATTTAACAATCAAATGTATCTTCAGCCCCCACCAAATTGGAATTCTTGGCAGCAACCTTGGCCTCAACCTCAATCTCAATATCAATCTCCACCTTGGCCTCAACCACAACCTCAATCTCAATCTCAACCGTGGGCACAAGGAGTACAAAATCCTTATGGGAGATTTTCTCAATATTATCAATATCCTCCATCATATCAGCATTATCCTCCCCCACACATTCCACAAAAAAATCAACAGCCACAACTTCAAAATCAGAACCCTTAACTTTCATTACCATTTCCACAACAATCTCCACAACAAAACCAAAATCCTCAACTCTTACTGCCATTTTAGCAGAAACCAAATCAGCTACCTGTCCAACCATTACCAAACCCCAACAATAACATCCCTCAGAATGCTTACATGGTAGAAGGACAACAATTTCCAACTCATATGATTACTCCTCTAGATCTTAATGATGTTCAACTGAGATCTGGTAGGATATTAGAAAAGGAAAGACCTTATGTAGTTATTTAGGAACAAGACAGTTCTGAGGAAGATTATCTAAAAGTCAATAAACGTTTTGAGGGAACATCTCTCCAAAACCAAAACATTGAAAAATAAAAACAAAAAGAATCAGTGAACACAACTCCTATCAATGAGCAACCATCATCTACTTCTACACCTCTTTTTCCTGAAAGATTACAAGTTGATAGAGGAATAGAAAAGTAGATTATGTTGCCCAATTATGATTTTCTAGATGAATTGAAGAATGTCTGTATCAAAATCCCTTTGCTACAAGCCATTAAATAAATCTCAATTCTAGCCAAAACAATAAAGGAGTTGAGCATAAAGAAACTAGGAAGAAAAAAAAAGGAAACAAAAAGAATTCACCTGGTAGGAAAAATAACAGACATAATGATGGGAAAAATTGCCATACAAAAATATGTGGATCCAGGCAGTCCAATTGTGAAAACACATATCAATGGAGTTGAAATTCCAAATGCATTGATTGACTTAGGGGCAGCAATAAACATCATGAGCAAACAAACTATGGAGCAACTCAAGCTTCCTAATCTTCTCTACACACCTACCTTACTGCAACTAGCAGATAGATCAATAATCAAACCAGATGGAGTGTTAGAAGATATTTCAGTATCCTTATATTCTTGGGAATACCCTGTTGATTTCATGATCCTAACTCCCAAGAACAATCTAGGAGGACATCCACTCATATTAGGAAGACCTTGGCTGGACATAACTGATTCTTTTATTAGCTGTAGATCTGGTGACATGTATATTTCTGATGGTAATTCGTAAAAAAATTTACTTTATATCCTCCAGCAAAAGCAATCACAGAAATAGATGACAAAGAATGGATTGATGATGAAGATGATATTCAGCCTCTCTTTACTATTTCAGATATTAGTGAAGATAGTCAAATTTTAAATACATTGGAAAATTTTGAATCATCTTCAGAATATGACCATGAGCAATTTCAAGAAAAATCTAATGTTGAATATTTGTCATCTAGGCAGATGTCTCTCTATTCTATGGAAGAGTTTGGTAGCTCTACAATTGAAAATTTTCTAGGTAGGACATTTAACATAAACAAAAACTTGGAGAAACTACAACAAGAAGAGCTAATCAAAACATTACAAAAACATTCTGCTGCATTTGCATGGGAATACACCGACATGAAAGGAATTAATCCTAAGACTTGTATCCATCACATCTACATTGAAGAAAATTTTAGACCTATCAGACAACCTCAGAGAAAAATGAATCCAAATCTTAGGGATATTGTGAAGAAGAGCTCCAAAAATTACTAAATGTAAACTTCATTTACCCAATTTCAGATAGCCAATGGGTTTCTCCATTGGTAATTGTGCCTAAAAAGAATGGTAAATGGAGGGTGTGCATTGATTATCGAGAACTAAATAAAGCAACCGTTAAAGATCATTTTCCTTTTCCTTTTATAGATCAAGTGTTAGATACATTAGCAGGCAAGAAGTATTTCTCATTCTTGGATGGTTTTAGTGGTTGTAATCAAATTTAGGTAGCACCTGAAGATCAGGATAAAACCACATTTACTTGTTGTTACACTAAAAAATGTCACCATGACTACTTACAGTTAGTATGGCTCAAATCAACAGTCATGCTACCCTCTTAGGCAAGTCTTATGCCTCTGCTATCCATCTCAAACTCAAAGAAGAGAGAAAGTCTTGTAAAAAATGTGTTTATCTCTGGGGTCGCAGGTTCTCTCTAGCCTTACCTGCGGGGACGCTCACAATGTTCACAAAAGCTGTGTCCTTGGACGCTCTGTATGTTAAGGGACAGGTGCGTCCTTCTGTAAAAGGCAAAATGCACGAGTTTCATCTTAAAAAAGTTACTTGTGGTTACTTCTAGAACTTTCTAGAGGTCGGTTTGATGAAATGGATGCGCCTCCAGTTGGTTCATGTATCCCTATTAAGGAGGAACTTATCCCATCAATAAGGGAGCTATCCCACCCAAAGAGGGGGATTATCCCATTGATGGTGGACTTGAATAACCTCTTTACAACACTATAAATAAAGGCATTGAGCCAGAGGGAGGAGAGGTTGGAGCTATACATTTTCTTTGGGTAAATGCTGCAGGAATTAGGACTCCCATTTAGAACCTTGTGAGGAGAGATTGTCTTTGCTTGATTCTACTTGGAAGTGGGTGAGCTTTGTCAAAGTAGAGGAAAACCCTTGATGGACCCTGGGAGGAACTTGCACAACACCAAGGCCAGGTTGTAAGAGTTTCTTTGTTTCGTTATTAATACAAACTGGTTTATTTTTCTCAATAGCTTGTGCTAATGAGTTATTTCATGTGTTCCTTGGTCTGCATGTTGAATATATGTTTTATTATATGAAATGCAAGTGCTTGGTAATTGTTTGATTGTTTGTGGTTGCAGGAATTGATGTGAAGGAGGAGCTCATCCGGATCGGCAAGGACGGACTACAACAACAACGTTTTGGAATAAGGTAAGCCTAAACACTTGTAGTTTTCATGTTTTAAAAGGTATATTTAGAGAAAGATCACTCCATTTTGTCTTGTTTGTCGCTAGAGAGTTTAGACTCCTAGGGAGGTCAGTTGTGTCCGCACAAACGAATTTTTCCGCCACGACAAATTGGCGACTCCACTGGGGAATCCATTAATGAGAAAGTCTTTTCCTTTGTGTGAACTTTGCTCTGAGAAAATCATTTTTATTTTCTGGTTTTTGACTGTGAGAATTAGTATTTGGGTGGCTTAGCTTTAGATTTAGTTAGATTTGGTTTTTCTTAACTTTTCCAGAAGGACGCACCCTCTGAGTACTGCACAGTGCGTCTTTGGACGCGCTGTTGCCGTTTGCACAGAGCGGGCCCGCGCCTGTTATAACGGGTTGCCTGCGTCTTCCTGTAAAATTTAGGAAAATTCCATTTTTTGCTTTAATTGCTTTTAGATTTTGATTTTTCTTAGTGTTTTCTGCCCAGATCCTTTAGTACCCTGTCAAAAATTTTCACCTGAACTTGTTTTGTGAGCTTTGAGTGTTTTAGTGGATTTCAACGAAGTTTAGGCCTAGGGTTTGATTTTTGGATAGGTCCTGTAGTGACTTTGACGGTAGAAAGTTGTCCAGCCTTAGATCTCTCTGGTTTGTCAGCCTTCTTAGAAGTCGGGCCTGTCGTAAAGTCTCCTTGTGTGAGCAGCTTACCATTTAAGTTGTTTTGGGTCAAATTTCGAATTACTTGTTTATAAAGTGTTGATTTCCATTTTACAAAAGAACAAAAAGATTAGAGTTTTGTTTTGACTAGTTTTTGGTTCTGCAATAAGCTAGTCCTTGATTTGATTGTGATCAAGTAAAACACCTTAGAATAATCATTGTTGGTTTTGGCCTCGTTAAGATTGCTTAGAGTAAATTTACCTTTTAGTTTGCTTATGAGTGAATTTTCGTAGATTTTAATAGTTGTTAAGATTGATTTTTGTTACCTTAGATTTATTTGCTTTATTAAAAGAAAAATACAAAAACATCTTCTTTAAAAGTCTTGTTTCAAGTAGCTTTTTGTTTTTGAAAGAGAAAAAGAGTTTTTTCATGCATTTAAAGAGCGGTCATGTTTTTTTATGCTTGGAAAAGACAAACGAATTGTTTCTTTGATTGTCTTCAATTAAGAAGTTGCTTTTATAAAGATTGCATTCTCTCAACTTTTTAGTTAAGCAATTCATCAAAAAAGTAAAGTAGTGGGTAAATCATCCTAGGTGCATTTTGTAGTGGTTTCGAGTCGAGTCAACACACCACTGGTTTCACTTCCATCACCTTTTGACTTAAGAAACAACCTTAAAAGTAAAGCTTAAATTAAAATCAATCTAGTAATTTTTTATTTTTCTAGGGCTCTGAAACACCAACATAGCTTAGGCTAGGGTCTTGGAGTAGGTGAGTACTTAACTCTCCAAGACTACAAAACCAAACAGATAGTTTATCTTGAGTAGATTAAATCCAACTGTTTCAGTTGCACTCTGGGAAAGCTCCTCTTAAAGGAGAAGCACGAGCTTGTGTCCGAACCAGTGAGGGGATCATTCCCCCCTCGTTGGGAACGACGCCAGACAGTACGTATTACAAACAGTAAACCTCGGATTAACCATTGTCGAGGAGCCAGGGGTCACTTATCGGTAAACCTTGGATTATTGTCAAGGAGCCGGTAAGGGGATTGAGCTTGTTACTCTGCCCTTGCGTGCTGTCGGAGTTTAGACTGTTCCCCCAGGTGTAATTGTTGTGATTGGTAACTTTAGTGACCATAATCTTTAGGATTCTACCGAGGTGACGGTGGAGGGAAGGTCCCACTGTACCTGGAGCAGACGTCGGTTATACTCACTTGGATTTTCCGGGGGGTTCACTTCACTTCGAGACGGTTAAAGTGGAGGAACTTGTGCCGGTCTATTCATTAAGCAGGTTGCCGGGGTACGCCATTTTTGTACTGAATCCTGCGAGGTTGGGCCTAATCACCAACTAGCGCTTTTGGTCCGGAAGACTATTGTTTGTGTTTGGTTTGACGCTCTAGATTCTTTAGGCGTGTGCTTCAAATTTGTTTGCTTCTTTAGAAGACTTTAGGTGGTTTGATTTGAAATTTTTACTTTGTTTTCGTGTGTTGTAGTTAAAAATCTTTAATTGTGGCGGAATTACCGAGACAGTCCCGTCGACTTCGGGGCAAGTCTCCTGAGATTGTTACCGGAATAGATTTGTTAAGAAAACTCCGTAAATCGCGGGGTGAATCTCCTGAAGACATTCCGGGTCAGTACGAAGGGTTAAAGGTCCTTGTAACTCCTCCTAGTGACAGTAGAGTAGGTTCACCTGAAGAGGGAGAATCTTCCTTGGTAGTCCATCCAGATTACCAAAGTTTAGAAACAGGTTACAATCCCAAAACTGTTACAGTTTCCGAGCTTGCTGGTAGTTTTTCATCTGCCAGTGAAACAGGCGAAGAACCTGAAATTTCCGAACCTGTTACTCCAACTTCTAGTGTCCCTGATTCACCGAGAATAGAAAGAATTATCACCGAAAATCTACCTTCTTGTTTGATTGCTATAGAAGAACTTGATTGCTATACTTCTGAGGAGCAAGTCATTGCTCAGGCACAATACCTTGACTTAGTTTACACTCAGTCGGGTACGTTACACGAGAAGATTTCGGATCTTCCAAAGTCGAATCAAATCGCTGCTGCTCCTTCGGGATCTCATGCCGCTGATGGTATGATTGGTATCGTGACTACGAAGAGCAAGAAGAAGTCCTCCAAGGCTTCAACTACTCCAATTATCACTTTGCCTGATTCTCCGACAGGAGAGTCTTCTCCTGAACTCACCGCCGACATTCACGATGTAGAGTCATCTACGGCCAAATCAAAAAACGGTGGAAAGAAGAAAGGAAAGAAGAAGGCTAAAGTAGACAAGGCTCCAAAGGAGAAAACTGAAAAGTCGGAAACCAATGACGAAAAACGCAAACCTCGATATCCTTGTCTTATTTGTGAAAAGTCGTTTGTGCGGACACAACTGACCTCCCTAGGAGTCTAAACTCTCTAGCGACAAACAAGACAAAATGGAGCGATCTTTCTCTAAATACACCTTTTAAAACATGAAAACTACAAATGTTTAGGCTTACCTTATTCCAAAACGCTGTTGTTGTAGTCCGTCCTTGCCGATCCGGATGAGCTCCTCCTTCACATCAATTCCTGCAACCACAAACAATCAAACAATTACCAAGCACTTGCATCTCATATAATAAAACATATATTCAACATGCAGACCAAGGAACACATGAAATAACTCATTAACACAAGCTATTGAGAAAAATGAACCAGTTTGTATTAATAACGAAACAAAGAAACTCTTACAACCTGGCCTTGGTGTTGTGCAAGTTCCTCCCAGGGTCCATCAAGGGTTTTCCTCTACTTTGACAAAGCTCACCCACTTCCAAGTAGAATCAAGCAAAGACAATCTCTCCTCACAAGGTTCTAAATGGGAGTCCTAATTCCTGCAGCATTTACGCAAAGAAAATGTATAGCTTCAACCTCTCCTCCCTCTGGCTCAATGCCTTTATTTAGAGTGCTGTAAAGAGGTTATTCAGGTCCACCATCAATGGGATAATCCCCCTCTTTGGGTGGGATAGCTCCCTTATTGATGGGATAAGTTCCTCCTTAATAGGGATACATGAACCAACTGGAGGCGCATCCATTTCATCAAACCGACCTCTAGAAAGTTCTAGAAGTAACCACAAGTAACTTTTTTAAGATGAAACTTGCGCATTTTGCCTTTTACAGGAGGACGCACCTGTCCCTTAACATACAGAGCGCCCAAGGATGCAGCTTTTGTGAACATTGTGAGCGTCCCCGCAGGTAAGGCTAGAGAGAACCTGCGACCCCAGAGATAAACACATTTTTTACAAGACTTTCTCTCTTCTTTGAGTTTGAGATGGATAGCAGAGGCATAAGACTTGCCTAAGAGGGTAGCATGATTGTTGATTTGAGCCATACTAACTGTAAGTAGTCATGGTGACATTTTTTAGTGTAATAGATTGCCCCCTAAAGTGCGAAGCCTGGAATAGATTAGGGTTTTGTAATTCTAGGAAGGGTGAAGCGCTTTATCATTTCAAGGATTGTCTTGTGGATGACCTGGTTGGAACCTGCAATTTTCAACACAAAATACATGTATAAGATTATATCATCACTGAGGTAGGCATTCCCATACTCAGATTCAAAACTTTAACTAATGGACTAACTATTCTGATACAGGAATGATCTTGCAGTACATCATTTTTTATAGACTTTTGTAGACACAGTATGGACACAACCATCTGTTTATGATTAGTCTACATAGATAATGAATACAAAACTCCTCGCAGCCTGGATGGTAGAAACTAGATCCAGGGTCTTCACTTCTACTTCCCGAATTGGTACGATTCTAGCCATGTGATTAAATGATTTGATGTCGAACATGTTAGAAACCACTTGATTACCAGTCGATGATGTAAACTGTTAACAAGCGTGAGAGAGACCACCAGTAATGTCAATGGTTCTCAAAGTACCAAGCACAACCCGTGAAATGTGAATAGATGTTTTGATGTCGAACACTTCACGGAATCCTTTGATCGAAAGTCACTGATGTAAACTGACGTCAAAGGCGAGAAACCTGCCATTGATGCATGCAGACTTCAAGGTACTGTCGATTCCTAAGTCATCTTTCTAGATAATGTGTCGATGTCGATAGAAAGCGACCCGTTGCAGGCAAGCCCGCAACACGAAATCATTGTTCAAGTTGAAGAAATGTTGCTGTAAGGACTGACTCAGGGATGGTCAAATGGATGACAAGTATTTTGCAGATGAAAGTTTTGCTTGCAGACCTCTTGAACACATAACGACACGACAGATGGCTTGGTGACGAATAACTCAAAGTTAATCCCCGGAACCCGGTTAAAGACTTTCAAAGTGGTTTGATCAACTGTGAGGTAAAAAATTTCCCAACCCAGGTGAATGAAAAAGTGTCGTGTTCAAGAGTGGTAATAAAGTTTCTTTTGAGACAAAAGGTAACAAACAGGTTCATTCTTCTCTCTTTTCCCCCACCATTTCTGGCAAGTACCTCTTTATTTTTAACAAGCTTGAGGAGGATAACATATGCTTGATTGTAAGCTCATCCTTCGGACGAGTCCAACCTAGTTTAAATTCGAACCCTAGGAAGGAGTGGTTCGTTCCTGTTTGTAATTGAACAGGTCCTCTACTGTAAAAGTTTAACGAGCCCAGTATGGGAGAAACTCGGCGTTTTTCAATTTTAGAGAGTCTGAAAAAAAGTTGACTCCACGTTGAACATTTTCGTATATTTGTGTCCCTCAAGCCCGAAAAAGTATAAAATAATACCTGGGGGAACCGCTTGATCTTGCGACCAAGGAGTACTTTCATAATAGTGTCGTTGACCTGAAAAGTAAAAAGCGATCAAGGACACGTCGTTTTATTTCCTTATCGAGTTTGAAACGACAAAAACCCGGCAATCGTTTCCTGATTTTGCGGTCAGAAAAGAGCTAAAAGGGGACCGTCTTTTAATTCCATTTTAATGAGTGTAAAAGAAACGCTCGGCGATCTTTTCATGTTTTAGGAGTCAGAAAAGGGCTTAAAAGATGACTCTGATATTTTGTTTGTAAAAAAATGACAATTTCCCTCGAAATCCCTTTGTCCTGCACAAAAGCAACACATTACTCATACCTGTTTAAAATAGGCAAAAATACATCGAAAAATATCTTTTCATGGTAAAAAATGAACTAATTCACCCAAAAAACCTATGAAAAGACCTTTTACGATGTCATTTTTACCGTTTGACTGTTGAGGTTGAAAAAGGAGCTTTTGACAAGAAACTTCCTGTGGTTGCTGCGGAAAATCCAACCGTCGGAATCGAACGCCGTCTTATCCAGGTATTTTACACATCCTACTCTGCATTTCTATCCGTTTAGAATTAATTTTTAGGTCTTAGTTTCATTTTTTGGGGGAGTTTTGGTTTTGGAATGCGCCTCTCGGCGGACGCGGGTGCCCTTCGGGTGACCCGCGTCCCCCGACTTTTTCCTACACAGGAAAATGGTCGGAAGACGCAGCCCGCCTTCAGGGAATCCGCGTCCGGGCGCCCTGTGTTGTAAAGTCGGGGTGCGTCTTCCGTGAAACGCGCATTTGAAAACCCCAACCCCCTCAAAAAACTATCTAAAAATTCCCAAATCAATTTCTAATGACTATTTCTGATGTGCAGGGTATTAACCATGTTAGATTGGAGAGAAAGAGAGCATGTAGAGGATGATGAAGCTGCAATAAATCATCAACCTTCCCTGGATGCCCTAAGAGCATGCGGATTATACAAATATTGGACCATACCGGGCATGAGGGGCCAGGTAAGATTCTTGGAATGGCTGGTTGAGTGATGGAACGTTCAAGAACAATGCTTTTACATAGGAGGGCACCAGCTCGAGATAGAGCCCTCGGATGTATACTTTCTCACTGGCTTGCCGAACAGAGGCGAGAAACTCAGTCTTGCGGGGACTAGGCCGGGTGGCCAATCCCTTGATAGTCTCCGCGACGAGTGGTGCACACCTGGGGCTCGCCATTCGAAAGGCATAGAGATAAAACACATCACTCTGCCTGAACTCAAAGTCATAGCGTTCACGGTTACCAGAATTTGCGGCGTGGCCGCTTTACACATTGCTTCCGGATCCCAAACGCGGATGGCAATTGACTGTTACCAAGGCACCATTTTCAACTGGTGTGAAGCTGTGTCGGCTCATATGAAGAGCCAACTGACCAAGGCAAAGAACGGACGACTAAAGACTTTTGGATATGGGCCTCTAGTCGTGAGCTTTGCCTTGGAGAGAGTTCCAATGCTGATCCCTCAGCAACTCACTGTTGATATCTTGGGTCCTCGGGAGCCAAAGCTGATACGATGGGTTGCGGTGATGGCCCGGCATCCTGATGAGGGCGCGACAGTGGTTCGATTCTCAGATAGTTACTTTCACTGGTTAGAGGACCAGGTTTTTTCGATACAGGACTTTCCGTATGCCGGAGTGGATTTTAGAGGTGATCCGGACATGGTTCTTCCACCGGGAGAACAATGGGATGACAGAGGTACTTTTATTTTCACAAGTTTTCTAATTAGTATTTTTTTATTTTTCATATATATCGTCTCAAAACTAACAGTAAAACTTTCAAAATGCAGATGTTGGTCCACAACGTCCAGCCAACCTCCGGCCTTTTGATAGACTACATCCAGCTGCACCGGTACCGGCCCCACAGGACGCGGCTGCAGAAGTACTAGCTGAGTTGGAGCATGATCTAGAGCGTCTCACGGCAGATATACCTGAGACTACTATGGATGACATTCCTACCCGGCTTCAGCGCTTCGTAGTCGCGGTCCCTGGACCGTTTAGGAGATTTTTGCGTAAGGTAGCCCGCGCAGTGGTGTCATACAGAGAGCACCACCAGTGATTGACTAGTCACTTTTGTAGTCACATGTGACATTTTGACTTTTTGTACTATCATTTTGTTGATCATAAGGTGTTTTCAACCTATGATCGAAGACGATGTATATATTTTTTGACACACTTCTATCTATATATATCACTATTACCGGCTTATCTTGTTTAACATATGTGATGAAATGTTTTTTTAAATTTACTTGCATGATTATCGTAAATGTCTGTCCAACATTCGAGAAGCAATTGCATCTGCTAATGTATTCAAAGACCTTGGAATATGTTGATATTCAATGTAATCAAATTCACGTTCCAAGAGACGCACTCTCAAAAACAACCTTAATAATACAGGATTCCTAATGGCATAAACTCTATTAAGCTGTAATACAACAAGTTCAGAATCTAACCTCACTATCAAATAAAGGCACAATACTTCTGAGGAGCAAGTCATTGCTCAGGCACAATACCTTGACTTAGTTTACACTTAGTCGGGTACGTTACACGCGAAGATTCCGGATCTTCCAAAGTCGAATCAAATCGCTGCTGCTCCTTCGAGATCTCATGCCGCTGATGGTATGATTGGTATCGTGACTACGAAGAGCAAGAAGAAGTCCTCCAAGGCTTCAACTACTCCAATTATCACTTTGCCTGATTCTCCGACAGGAGAGTCTTCTCCTGAACTCACCGCCGACATTCACGCTGTAGAGTCATCTACGGCCAAATCAAAAAACGGTGGAAAGAAGAAAGGAAAGAAGAAGGCTAAAGCAGACAAGGCTCCAAAGGAGAAAACTGAAAAGTCGGAAACCAATGAAGAAAAACGCAAACCTCGATATCCTTGTCTTATTTGTGAAGAGGATCATTTTACGAGAGATTGCCCTCATCGGGCCGAGGTTGTGAAAATAGTCAAAGGTTCTTCCACTCCTGCTGTGTTAAAGAATCCATTTCCGGAGCAGGAGAATAAGATGATAGGTTCTTCTTCGAATGCCAGTGAAGAACCCATTTTGATGATGTCTCATGTGAGGATTGCGACTCGATCGCAAGATTATGGTAGTAAGGCTCCTGTTGATGGTAAGGAAGCAGAATCTTCTCACTCTAACCCATCAACCTCAGCTCCTGGTTCCGATCCACTACAGATCGAAAAACCTAACCCAGACTTAGTGATTAAGCCGCCCGCCAAGGGTGTACTTCGAAGGTCTGCTTTCAATCCACATGCGAGAGCAGCCCAGAATTACAACATTGTTGAGGACTTAGCTGTTTCACCTTCAGCAATGTCAGCACTCGAAGTGCTGCAATCATGCCCAGCACAACGGAAATTGCTTTTGTCGGCTATCGGAGCTGTCGATGTTCAGGACCCGAACCTAATGATCTTTGATCTAGAAAATAGTACGCCACGTCTCCCCCATCAAATGGCTTTCCAAATTCCAGTGATAGTCAAAAACAGGCCTATTCATCGGACTGTGATTGATGAGGGAGCTTCTACGTGTATTATGTCGATTCAATGTTGGAGATCGCTTGGATTCCGTCTGTTTGGTATTCTACAAGAATTGCATATAGGGGTTGAAGGTAAAACCGTTAGTCTGGATGTGGAAGTGGTTGATGCCCCTCTAGACTACAACCTTCTTTTGGGTCGAAGTTGGTCATATGCTATGACAGCGGTCGTTTCATCGGTCTTCAGAGTAATTAAGTTTCCACATAACGGTAAGATCGTGACTATTGATCAGCTGACATACTTTTCATCCGACCCAGCCTCTTCAGAGAGTATCCAGCATGTCGGTAAGACGACAATCCCTTATAGGGACGTTGGTGTAGGTTTAGTTAAGGATTCCGGTTTACTGGGAACTTTTCCTCTCCCTCCACTCAGCGCAGATCCTTCGTTTGCAACAATTCATATGATTACATCAGAAAACATTATTTATGATGATCCTTGGTTCGTCCCATCTGACTCTGAGATAGACTCACTCGGTAATGCTATGCCTTTGAGTCCGTATGAAATTGCTTATGAAGCTCTCATGTCTTTTACCGACTTTCATTCAACCGAAGTCGACCAAATGAATGTGGTCAGTGAAGAGTCACTTTTCACCTCACCCTTAGAACGGATAACGTTTCCCGAAGTCGTGTCATCTGACGAACAACTTCGCGAAATCCTAAGTGTAGATGATCTACCATGGGAGGATCTCCATCACAGATCTTCGTTTTTACCTAAGGATGATGCATTTGAAAATGATTTTTCATCTATCTTTACCGCTGAATATGTCAAAGACGCTCAGAATCCAACGAAACATTCTGATTCAGAGTTGAATTTAGGGAATATTTCTCGTACTATTCCCATTGATATTTCAGTGAAGCCCGGAATCGAGGAAAACATTCATATAGGTGCCGCATGTACTGAAGAAGAAATCCAAACTTACAAGGCCCTATTCCAAGAATTCCGCGACGTGTTTGCCTGGTCTTACGAGGAAATGCCGGGAATTGATCCTGCCATTGTTGTTCATGAAATAAAGACCTACCCGGATGCTAAACCCGTCCGGCAACGGTTGCGTCAAATTCACCCTCGAAAAGCGGCTGCGATTAAAGCAGAAGTCGAAAAGCTGTTGAAAGCAGGTTTCATTTATCCGATCCCGTTAACGGATTGGGTATCGAATATTGTTCCGGTCAATAAGAAACAAGGAACAATAAGAATCTGTATCGACTATAGGGATATAAATCGAGCTTGTCCAAAAGACAACTATCCTACGCCTTATATCGATCAAATTATTGATGATTGTGCCGGAAGTGAAATGTTTTCCTTCATGGATGGTTTCTCGGGCTATAATCAAATCAATATTCTACCTGCCGACCAACCAAAAACGGCATTCATTTGTCCATGGGGGACATTTGCTTATTGCAAATTACCTTTTGGGCTTAAGAATGCCGGGGCTACTTTTCAACGGGCGATGTCTTATGCATTTCATGACATCAAGCACATTGTGCAACCCTATCTCGATGATTTGCCTGCTCATTCTTTACATCGAGCTGATCACCTTGTCCACCTACGAGCAATCTTTATGAGGTGTAGGCATTATCGAATTCGGTTGAATCCCCACAAGTGTGTTTTCTGTATAGAAACAGGTCGATTGCTGGGATTTGTTGTTTCAAAAGCCGGCATTCGCGTCGATCCCTCGAAAGTCGAGGCTATCATCAAATTGCCTCCTCCTTCGAGTTTGCGCCAACTCCAAAGTTTGCAAGGGAAAGCGAACTTTTTACGCCGATTCATCCCAAACTACGCCGAGGTCACTAAAGGTTTTACACGGTTGTTGAAACAGAACGCACAATTCTTTTGGGACGAGATTGCCCAACAATCTTTTGATGCACTTAAACACGCGTTGACCCATGCACCGTTATTGCATCCTCCCAACTACAACCAGGACTACTTCTTATACCTCGCAGCTTCGCATTCCACCATTGGAATGGTGTTAGTTCAAGAAGATGAATTCGGAGCAGAGCATGTGATATATTATCTTAGTAGGACCTTGAATCCCACTGAGCTAAAATATTCGCATGTGGAGAAATTGGCCCTGGCAGCCGTTCAAGCTGTCCAGCGTTTTCGTCACTACATTCTTCTCCGCAAAACTACAGTTATTTCGGATTGCAACCCTATGATTTATATTTTGACAAAACAACTGCTAGGGGGCAAGTACTCTAAATGGATTGTCATCCTGCAAGAGTTCGACTTGGAGTTTGAGAAGTCCAAGTCTAAGAAATCCTTAGTTTTTGCGGAATTGATGTGTGATTTCCCGAGTGCTGACACAGAGACTGTGGCAGAGGAGTCCATTGCGGACGAATCTTTGTTTCTTATCAGTACGTTAGATCCGTGGTACGGGGATATAATCATCTATCTCCAAACCCAAACCTTTCGGCCTGAAGCTTCCAAAGCGGAACGTCGAAAAATTCGGTTTCAATCCCAGCCATACAAAATTATTGGAGATACACTTTATCGCCGGGGGGCAGACTTAGTTTTTCGACGTTGTTTAACTCACGAAGAGGCTGAGAGGGTTTTGAATGATTGTCACTCTGGAGCATGTGGCGGTCATATGTCTGGGTATGCCACAGCTCAGAAGGTGTTGCGCGCTGGCTATTTCTGGCCGTCTATGTTTAAGGATTGTATCATTGCAGTCAGGAAGTGCCACAACTGTCAAGTGTTTGATCGCAAGATGCGCGCTCCACCTGCTCCTCTCCACCCTATAATTGCCGTTGGTCCATTCGCCAAATGGGGTATCGACTTTATTACTTGTAACCCTCACTCGGCCGGGGGGCATGCGTATATCATCCTTGCGGTTGATTATTTTACTAAGTGGGCCGAGGCGATGCCTACATTCGACGCAAGCGGCAAAACAGCTGCAGTTTTCGTATTCAATCATATCATAACTAGGTTTGGTGTCCCACAAGCAATCATTACTGACCATGGGAGCCATTTTCGAAACGTCATGATGACTGAGCTTACAAGCCAGCTTGGTTTGCGCCACGATAGCTCTACTCCTTATTATCCGCAAGCCAACGGTTTGGTTGAGTCTATCAACAAAGTTCTAGTTATCATGATCCGACGAACCATTGGTGTTCATCGGTCGAATTGGCACAACATGTTATTTTCAGCGCTATGGGCATACCGAACCTCAGTGAAAAATTCAACAGGGTTCACTCCTTTCCAGCTAGTTTATGGCTTAGAAGCTGTGTTACCCATTGAATGCGAAATCCCATCACTTCAAATGGCTGTCGAATTACTTCCAGCTACTTCCGAAGAGGAGAAACGTTTATTGTACTTGGCTAAATTAGATGAGACTCGACGTGACGCTACATCACGCGAAACGAATGAAAGCTCAGTATGATAGAAATGTAACCCCTCGAAGTTTTTCGGAAGGAGACCTAGTACTATTATATGATCAAGCTAACGATAAGCTAGGTGCTGGAAAATTCGTTCCCATGTGGCATGGGCCCTACATTGTAAAGCGAAAGCTAGCAAAAGGGGCTTATGAGCTAGTTGACTTTGATGGGGACTCTTTGGGTAAACCCAGAAATGGACTTTACCTAAAGAGGTATTATGCTTAAATGATGGGTATGGAGAAATTTTTAGATAGGTTAGATTTTCTTTCTAGCTAGCAAGTGTGTTAGTTTAGTCAGTGTGCTTAGCTTAGAGAGTGTGGTTTTTCGTCGTTATTCTGGCTTATCTTGGTTTTACTCTTGATATTGCAGATGTCGACGCCTCTCCAAACATACATTGGATTTGCTGATGGTGCTTGTCGTAGTACACGGAATATCTCTTCCGCAGCTTGGGTTATCTATTCGCCCTCTGACGAGTTAGTTTCTATGCATGGGGTAAGCCTCGGTCAAACAACGAACAACATTGCAGAATACAGTGCAGTGATTGAATTATTATCCGAATCTATTTCATTTGGAATTCGACGTTTGATAGTGAGGTTAGATTCTGAACTTGTTGTATTACAGCTTAATAGAGTTTATGCCATTAGGAATCCTGTGTTATTAAGGTTGTTTTTGAGAGTGCGTCTCTTGGAACGTGAATTTGATTACATTGAATATCAACATATTCCAAGGTCTTTGAATACATTAGCAGATGCAATTGCTTCTCGAATGTTGGACAGACATTTACGATAATCATGCAAGTAAATTTAAAAAACATTTCATCACATATGTTAAACAAGATAAGCCGGTAATAGTGATATATATAGATAGAAGTGTGTCAAAAAATATATACATCGTCTTCGATCATAGGTTGAAAACACCTTATGATCGGCAAAATGATAGTACAAAAAGTCAAAATGTCACATGTGACTACAAAAGTGACTAGTCAATCACTGGTGGTGCTCTCTGTATGACACCACTGCGCGGGCTACCTTACGCAAAAATCTCCTAAACGGTCCAGGGACCGCGACTACGAAGCGCTGAAGCCGGGTAGGAATGTCATCCATAGTAGTCTCAGGTATATCTGCCGTGAGACGCTCTAGATCATGCTCCAACTCAGCTAGTACTTCTGCAGCCGCGTCCTGTGGGGCCGGTACCGGTGCAGCTGGATGTAGTCTATCAAAAGGCCGGAGGTTGGCTGGACGCTGTGGACCAACATCTGCATTTTGAAAATTTTACTGTTAGTTTTGAGACGATATATATGAAAAAAAAAAAAAAAAAAAATATACATAATTAGAAAACTTGTGAAAATAAAAGTACCTCTGTCATCCCATTGTTCTCCCGGTGGAAGAACCATGTCCGGATCACCTCTAAAATCCACTCCGGCATACGGAAAGTCCTGTATTGAAAAAACCTGGTCCTCTAACCAGTGAAAGTAACTATCTGAGAATCGAACCACTGTCGCGCCCTCGTCAGGATGCCGGGCCATCACCGCAACCCATCGTATCAGCTTTGGCTCCCGAGGACCCAAGATATCAACAGTGAGTTGCTGAGGGATCAGCATTGGAACTCTCTCCAAGGCAAAGCTCACGACTAGAGGCCCATATCCAAAAGTCTTTAGTCGTCCGTTCTTTGCCTTGGTCAGTTGGCTCTTCATATGAGCCGACACAGCTTCACACCAGTTGAAAATGGTGCCTTGGTAACAGTCAATTGCCATCCGCATTTGGGATCCGGAAGCAATGTGTAAAGCGGCCGCGCCGCAAATTCTGGTAACCGTGAACGCTATGACTTTGAGTTCAGGCAGAGTGATGTGTTTTATCTCTATTCCTTTCGAATGGCGAGCCCCAGGTGTGCACCACTCGTCGCGGAGACTATCAAGGGATTGGCCACCCGGCCTAGTCCCCGCAAGACTGAGTTGCTCGCCTCTGTTCGGCAAGCCAGTGAGAAAGTATACATCCGAGGGCTCTATCTCGAGCTGGTGCCCTCCTATGTAAAAGCATTGTTCTTGAACGTTCCATCGCTCAACCAGCCATTCCAAGAATCTTACCTGGCCCCTCATGCCCGGTATGGTCCAATATTTGTATAATCCGCATGCTCTTAGGGCATCCAGGGAAGGTTGATGATTTATTGCAGCTTCATCATCCTCTACATGCTCTCTTTCTCTCCAATCTAACATGGTTAATACCCTGCACATCAGAAATAGTCATTAGAAATTGATTTGGGAATTTTTAGATAGTTTTTTGAGGGGGTTGGGGTTTTCAAATGCGCGTTTCACGGAAGACGCACCCCGAATTTACAACACAGGGCGCCCGGACGCGGATTCCCTGAAGGCGGGCTGCGTCTTCCGACCATTTTCCTGTGTAGGAAAAAGTCGGGGGACGTGGGTCACCCGAAGGGCACCCGCGTCTGCCGAGAGGCGCATTCCAAAACCAAAACCCCCCCAAAAAATGAAACTAAGACCTAAAAATTAATTCTAAACGGATAGAAATGCAGAGTAGGATGTGTAAAATACCTGGATAAGACGGCGTTCGATTCCGACAGTCGGATTTTCCGCAGCAACCACGGGAAGTTTCTTGTCAAAAGCTCCTTTTTCAACCTCAACAGTCAAACGGTAAAAATGACATGGTAAAAGGTCTTTTTATAGGTTTTTTGGGTGAATTAGTTCATTTTTTACCATGAAAAGATATTTTTCGATGTATTTTTGCCTATTTTAAACAGGTATGAGTAATGTGTTGCTTTTGTGCAGGACAAAGGGATTTCGAGGGAAATTGTCATTTTTTCACAAACAAAATATCAGAGTCATCTTTTAAGCCCTTTTCTGACTCCTAAAACATGAAAAGATCGCCGAGCGTTTCTTTTACACTCATTAAAACGGAATTAAAAGACGGTCCCCTTTTAGCTCTTTTCTGACCGCAAAATCAGGAAAAGATTGCCGGGTTTTTGTCGTTTCAAACTCGATAAGGAAATAAAACGATGTGTCCTTGATCGCTTTTTACTTTTCAGGTCAACGACACTATTATGAAAGTACTCCTTGGTCGCAAGATCAAGCGGTTCCCCCAGGTATTATTTTATACTTTTTCGGGCTTGAGGGACACAAATGTACGAAAAAGTTCAACGTGGAGTCTCCTTTAGTTTTTTCAGACTCTCTAAAATTGAAAAACGCCGAGTTTCTCCTATACTGGGCTCGTTAAACTTTTACAGTAGAGGACCTGTTCAATTACAAACAGGAACGAACCACTCCTTCCTAGGGTTCGAATTTAAACTAGGTTGGACTCGTCCGAAGGATGAGCTTACAATCAAGCATATGTTATCCTCCTCAAGCTTGTTAAAAATAAAGAGGTACTTGCCAGAAATGGTGGGGGAAAAGAGAGAAGAATGAACCTGTTTGTTACCTTTTGTCTCAAAAGAAACTTTATTACCACTCTTGAACACGACACTTTTCATTCACCTGGGTTGGGAAATCTTTTACCTCACAGTTGATCAAACCACTTTGAAAGTCTTTAACCGGGTTCCGGGGATTAACTTTGAGTTATTCGTCACCAAGCCATCTGTCGTGTCGTTATGTGTTCAAGAGGTCTGCAAGCAAAACTTTCATCTGCAAAATACTTGTCATCCATTTGACCATCCCTGAGTCAGTCCTTACAGCAACATTTCTTCAACTTGAACAATGATTTCGTGTTGCAGGCTTGCCTGCAACGGGTCGCTTTCTATCGACATCGACACATTATCTAGAAAGACGACTTAGGAATCGACAGTACCTTGAAGTCTGCATGCATCAATGGCAGGTTTCTCGCCTTTGACGTCAGTTTACATCATTGACTTTCGATCAAAGGATTCCGTGAAGTGTTCGACATCAAAACATCTATTCACATTTCACGGGTTGTGCTTGGTACTTTGAGAACCATTGACATTACTGGTGGTCTCTCTCACGCTTGTTAACAGTTTACATCATCGACTGGTAATCAAGTGGTTTCTACCATGTTCGACATCAAATCATTTAATCACATGGCTAGAATCGTACCAATTCGGGAAGTAGAAGTGAAGACCCTGGATCTAGTTTCTACCATCCAGGCTGTGAGGAGTTTTGTATTCATTATCTATGTAGACTAATCATAAACAGATGGCTGCGTCCATACTGTGTCTACAAAAGTCTATAAAAATGATGTACTGCAAGATCATTCATGTATCAGAGTAGTTAGTCCATTAGTTAAAGTTTTGAATCTGAGTATGGGAATGCCTACCTCAGTGATGATATAATCTTATACATGTATTTTGTGTTGAAAATTGCAGGTTCCAACCAGGTCATCCACAAGACAATCCTTGAAATGATAAAGCGCTTCACCCTTCCTAGAATTACAAAACCCTAATCTATTCCAGGCTTCGCACTTTAGGGGGCAATCTGTTACACTAAAAAATGTCACCATGACTACTTACAGTTAGTATGGCTCAAATCAACAGTCATGCTACCCTCTTAGGCAAGTCTTATGCCTCTGCTATCCATCTCAAACTCAAAGAAGAGAGAAAGTCTTGTAAAAAATGTGTTTATCTCTGGGGTCGCAGGTTCTCTCTAGCCTTACCTGCGGGGATGCTCACAATGTTCACAAAAGCTGCGTCCTTGGACGCTCTGTATGTTAAGGGACAGGTGCGTCCTTCTGTAAAAGGAAAAATGCGCGAGTTTCATCTTAAAAAAGTTACTTGTGGTTACTTCTAGAACTTTCTAGAGGTCGGTTTGATGAAATGGATGCGCCTCCAGTTGGTTCATGTATCCCTATTAAGGAGGAACTTATCCCATCAATAAGGGAGCTATCCCACCCAAAGAGGGGGATTATCCCATTGATGGTGGACCTGAATAACCTCTTTACAGCACTATAAATAAAGGCATTGAGCCAGAGGGAGGAGAGGTTGGAGCTATACATTTTCTTTGGGTAAATGCTGCAGGAATTAGGACTCCCATTTAGAACCTTGTGAGGAGAGATTGTCTTTGCTTGATTCTACTTGGAAGTGGGTGAGCTTTGTCAAAGTAGAGGAAAACCCTTGATGGACCCTGGGAGGAACTTGCACAACACCAAGGCCAGGTTGTAAGAGTTTCTTTGTTTCGTTATTAATACAAACTGGTTTATTTTTCTCAATAGCTTGTGTTAATGAGTTATTTCATGTGTTCCTTGGTCTGCATGTTGAATATATGTTTTATTATATGAAATGCAAGTGCTTGGTAATTGTTTGATTGTTTGTGGTTGCAGGAATTGATGTGAAGGAGGAGCTCATCCGGATCGGCAAGGACGGACTACAACAACAGTGTTTTGGAATAAGGTAAGCCTAAACACTTGTAGTTTTCATGTTTTAAAAGGTATATTTAGAGAAAGATCACTCCATTTTGTCTTGTTTGTCGCTAGAGAGTTTAGACTCCTAGGGAGGTCAGTTGTGTCCGCACAAACGACTTTTTCCGCCACGACACTTGTCCATGGGGAACTTATGCCTACCAAGTACTTCCTTTTGGGTTATGTAATGCACTTGCAATATTCCAAAGAGCAGTACTAGGGATTTTTTCTGATCTGATACATGTTTATGTAGAGGTATATATGGATTATTTTACAGTCTATGGGAATACATTTGAAGAATCTTTGGAAAATTTGGAAAAAGTTCTTAAAAGATGTAAAGAAACAAACCTTTCACTAAGCCATGAAAGATATTTTATGATGTTTACAGAAGGTATTTTTTTAGGACATCACATTTCAGGAGATGGGAATAAAGTTGACAAATCTAAAGTTGAAGTCATCTCTAAATTATCAATTCCAAATTTCCAAAAGGATTTTAGAAGTTTTCTAGGATTTATAGGATACTATACAAGGTTTATAGAAAATTTCACTAAAATAGCATCCCCACTCTTCAAATTGCTTACCAAAGATTATGAATTCAATTGGAATTTTGATTGCCAATTGGCATTTGAAACCTTAAAAACAAAAATTTCTGAAGCACCCATTTTAAGAGGTCCAAATTGGAAACTCCCTTTCCATGTTTCAACAGATACTTCAAATACAACTCTGGGAGATGTATTGGGACAAAAAGATTTGATTATTTATGCCATTTACTATACAAGTAAGAAATTGACTCCCACTGAGTTAAATTATATTGTGACTGAAAAGGAATTTTTAGCTGTTATTCATGCAATTAACAAGTTCAAACACTATATAATAGGCTATGAAACCTTTGTTCATACATATCACTCTGCAATTAGATATTTAATGAATAAACCTATTACTAATGGTAGAGTTACAAGATGGCTTTTACTTTTGCAAGAATTCAATATTACTGTGCTAGTTAGACCTGGAAAACAAAACATAGTTGTTGATTTCTTGTCTAGGATTCAGAATATCAAAGAAGATTCTACGGTTGAAGATAAGTTTCCTTATGAATATATTTTTGCAGTAACTACTCAAACTCCTTGGTTTGCAGATATTGTAACTATTTTCTCATAGGAAAGTTACCTTCACATTTGTTTCCTAGAGAGAAAAGAAAAATTATTCAGGAAAGTGCAAGATATTCAAGGATCACTAACGAATCGTATAAAACATGCCCAGATCTTATGATCAGAAGGTGTGTCAGGGAAGATGAAATGCCTGAGATTCTTAAGGCATGTCATGATGAGCTGTGTGGTGGACACTTTTCTAACAAGAGGACAGCCTATAAAATCCTTTCTTTAGGATATTATTGGCCATCCATTTTCAAAGATTCTAAAGAATATGTCAGGAGATGTGACAGCTTCCAAAGGGTAGGGAAAATTGCTCCCTCAAATGAAATTCCATTACAAATTTAGGTACTCATCAAACCTTTTGAAAAGTGGGCCTTAGATTTTATTGTTCCAATTAATCCTCCATCTAAGCAGAATAAGTATATATTAGTATGCACTGATTATGTCACTAAATGGGTAGAAGCCAAAGCATTACCTTTTGTTAATGAAAAATCTATAGTTAATTTTCTTTTTGAGGACCTCTTCACTCGTTTTGGTGTTCCAAGAGAAATTGTGATAGATCAAGGATCTCAATTTACATATAACATGGTGGAAGGGCTCGTGGAAGAATACAAGATCAAACATAGGAAATATACTCCCTATCATCCATAAGCAAATGGTCAAGTGGAATATACAAATAAAGTGATTGAAATAATTCTCACCAACACTATTCATCTACATAGAAGAGATTGGGAGAAAGGCTTCTTGAAGCCTTATGGGCCTACATAACTACATTGAGGAACACAACGGGACATACACCCTATGAACTTGTTTATGGGAAACAAGCCCTGTTCCCTATAAAGTTCCAAATCAGAATTTTCAAGATGGATGTCCAACTGGGACTAGATTTATTAGAGGCACAAAAGCATAGGCTGGAGCAATTAAATGAACTTGATGAAATCAGGACAGAGGTAGTTCAAAGGACTAGTATAGTCCAACAACAGAGGGCTAAATGGCATGAAAAATGTATCAAGGACAAGAGGTTTCAAGTGGGAGATTGGGCGCTATTGTTTGATTCAAAGTTTAAAGATTTTCCAGGGAAGTTTCGAACTCATTGGCTTGGGCCATATGAGATTGAAATAGTCTTTAGTAATGGAGCAGTGAGGATAAGAGCAATAGATGAAAGTAAAACTCCTCTTCTTGTGAATGGTCATAGATTAAAGATATATCAAAAACCAATTTCAAAAGAGGAGTTCATTAAGATTTTCCAAGACAATTCTGAAATGAATTTAATAAAGAAGAATTCTTCTTCTCCACTAACCTAGTCTTTATTTTTCCTTAAAAAAAAAGGAGAACAAAACACATAAAAAATAAATAAATTGTATAAGGTTGAAAACCAATCATTGGTTGGCATACTTATATAGAAAATACAGGGTGAAAATGAGAGGTTTTTGACACCCTATATTTTCCCTTTTCTTTTTGTAATAAGTAGTGACAAAAAAACTACGGTCACTCTGCAGTTTAGATTCTGCGAAATTCATCATCTCATCTCATCTCACTCCATTTTATTTTTGCAGTTTC